>JAQFVV010012416.1:8277511-9477511 GCA_028023455.1 Epiperipatus broadwayi | reverse complement strand
ATATGGTATTATGATTTTATCAATATATAACCCAACTAAATTTTATCTAACATAATTTAGAACATGAAGCGGTAGACATTTTAATCACTATTCTTTTTAAAATATAAAATGCGATATTAGTCATTGTAACAAGACAACTAAAATTAAAATGTATTAAATTATAAAGGCACAAATATCATAAGCAAAAGTAGAATAGATGATACAAGAACAGGATTAACTTTTAACTTAATGGTAATTATCAAAATGCAGGTAATTCTGGTTTAAGTTGTATAGTCCTCATTCTGAACAAAAAGGATAGAAAACTTTTATATAAATATATAGAATGCTTTTGAAAAGTCAAAACAATACTTTAAAATTATCAATAAAAATTGTAATGCTAATTTAAAAAAATGATTCAGAAGAAAAAGGAAAGTTGGATACAAAAATAAGAGGTGAAATAATGTGGAATTTGTGAAAAAAAATCCAAAAGGAAACAGATTGCATTCTATTTATTAGAAAATATGCATTTCAATCTAGATTGTAAAATATTTAACAGATTCAATATAGAGAAAGGTCAGTCTACAATGTTTCTTGATATTCTAAAATTACATTTATTTCTGGTACTTAAAAAAATCATTGAAAACATTTTTTTTGTAGTGGATAATAATATTCCACGAATAATTAATTATTCCAGTCTTTTACATCACTTTTATTTTTATAAATTGGAATAATAGAAGCAATTTTAAAACAAATTTTATGAATCCATATATTTCTAAAAAATTCAGTTTGAAGCTACCCTATAATACCATAATTTTAAACTTCTCTAAATATCTCATCAGGATCTGCAGCCACTCCATTTTTAAAACAATAAGAAGTTTTAATTTCATTAAGCTGGATTTCTTTAACTTCATTAATTTTCTCAATCAATTCACCATTATTGAGAGAATCACTAACCTTTTTTAAAAAAAAAAATCATTAAAATTACTTATTTTAAAATTCTAATTTCAAAAAAATTCGATAGCTGTTAGGATAACTAAAAATTTGACAACTTGAATCACTTTATCCCCTAGTAGTTTCTAAATTTGATGAAAATAGTATGTTATATTTTGAACAAATCAAATTGCAGGAAAGGCAATTACATCTGGGTCTTGTTTTATGCGTTAGATAGGTTCCTCAGAAAATGCACACAAAAGAAATCACACAAAAATAGACTTAACTTATCTTGAAAAATGGGGGATATGTACTGTAATTTTCAAAAAATCGCATAAAAGCAAAGCAACAACGTAAAATTACTTTAAAATTTGCATAAAAAAAATAAAATATGACTAATAAAAAATTTCAAATTTGAAAAAAATTGATACAAGACAAACTTTTTTTACTTTTTTTATTAACTACAGTATTTAATTTTATTCAAAACAATATATTTTTATGCATAATTTACATTTTTTTCATACATGTATGGTATTTTAATCATTATTGCTATTTGAGATATCAGATTCATCATGATGTGATGTGAGGTATTGTAGCTTCTCCTTAAATGAAGTCAAGAGGAAATACAACAAAAACGTTTTCCAATTGCTGTTGATACTTCCCATTTCGCTAAGCGATCTAAAATTAAAATTTATGTTTCCAAAGAAATTCATTTTGTTGGGTGTTTTTTTCCTCTCCGTTAGAGTAAACTAAAAGTTTAAAATAAAAATAAGAACGTAGACTTACGATAATAAAAAGATACCGACTCACCACTGTTGGGCAAAATTTAATTAAAACTAACAATTAAAAATTAAATTCTTATTTTTGTCTTTAATTTTCAATTCCATTTAAAAATCAAATTTCATCGTTTCATATCACCTTAATTTCAGATTATGTTATGTAATTTTTAAATTGTTAATTACAATTAAAAATCAGATTTTAATTGTCAAATTTAATTGTGCCCACCACTGTTACTTACCTTTTAAAAATAAACTTGCAGACACTAAATGATTAATTGATTACATACTCTTTTTATAAAAAGCAAAAATAGAACGTGATTTAAAATGCAAAAACAACAACATATAGTATTTTTCATCTATAATGTTTGAACAGATTTATATTATAGTCTTGTAAAATTTAATGTGTGTATATAAAATGAGGAAATTCTGATTTTAAGTGAATTATGAACTTCTTTATTGCATAAAATCTATTACAGTACTATTATAAAGTGCTGAAAATATTGAAATTATTAGATGGAAGTCGAACTCTGATAATGCGCTATTACTTTAAATATGACATGAGTGCGCAAAATTTATAATATTTAAAGTAATAGCACATTTTCAGAGCTCAACTTCTGATCTAATAATTTTTATAGCATAAAAGAAAACCGCATACAAAGATATTAAGAAGAAACATGAATCGCATAACTTCAAAATTGCATTAAATAAATCCGCATAAAATGAGACCCAGGTGTACAAGCTGTTTGCTAACATGTCATCACTGTTAGTTTGTTAGAATATATTGCACTATTGTAAAAATTATCAAAAAAAAATTAAACTTTTAAACCATAATTTCATCGACTTATTATTTTAATTCATTTTCTAAATGAAATTGTTTCTCCTGTCAGTAGATGATGAAAAACATTTGCTTTGATTATGATGTAATTTTTTTTTAATGCTTACAAAAATCAAATGTGATTTTTTAGACTTTCCTTTGTTTCTAAACAAAAATATCTACCAAATAAAGTCAAATTTATGACATTTTAATAAATAATAATGGTTTAATATTAAAATTAAATCTTGGAAGTTTTCTGCCAGAGAAAACAATTAAAACTGTCACAGTGCTAATATGCTGCAAAAGGGTTAACAAATCTAAAGTAGTAAGAAGGAATTTCACATTAAAAGCTATCTCATTTTTTGTATAATTTCAAAAGTGATTAAAATATTCACCCATCTTCTCTTCAAAATCTCATTGACTATGCATATCATTTGCAGATTTAACAGAATTATAATGTTATTGTTCAAGTTCATACATTATTCTGAATGCATCAAAAAAAGATTTAAAGTATTCACAATCTATAAAAGACAGGATCTCCTTTGAAGTTTTTAATTTTCTACTTAAGTGTATCAAACAGATCATTCTATATTTTTCTTTAGTGAGGTCACTAATATCAGAATTGCTATCAAAGAACTCAAAATTTTTCTTTTTAGTGAAGTCGGAAATAGATTTACTTCCTATCTTATACTCCCTAAGGGAATTTTATAGCTCAATACTATAAAAAGCCAAACTGGCAATTTTAGATCTAATAATACGAATAGTAGTTTTCTCTAAAAAATGAATATCATAATATATTTGGAATAAGTCATTTTTTACACAACTATCATTTTATCCTTGGAGACTATGATTTACCTAACAATCTACATTTGTAAATGCTCATAGAATAAGAACAATAAGAACTTTTTTTTTTCATATGTCAAAGCATCGGCCGGGAAGCGAATCCACAACTGCTTGGAAAGCAGCTACGCTAACCTCTAGGCCACCAATGCTGGACTACAATAGGAACTTCTTTTACATTCTGACTCCAATTACAATGTAATTCATGATGTCTTTGTTTTGAGTTTAAATGCAACCAAGTTCTCTTATAATAATTGTTCTTGAATCAAAGTTCAAACAATTACTTCTGGGTCTTGAATGTTACAAGATTCTACCAATCTTTCAATTATTTTTTAATGATATTGATGTAATAATAATGGACCAAGATACCATTGCACAAAACAAGTTGTACGATCGTTAACCATATGGCAAATTTAATACTGTGCCCTTGATGATCTGTTCATCCAAAATAAACAAACTTGATAGCCATCTACCTGCCCAATTAAATTTTCTTCTGTTGAATGACGAGATTTAATAAAAACAATTACAGTAATCTTAAATTTTGATAGCTTTTTATATGAGTTCTGTCAACTATACACAAATATATATATAAACTAATAACTTTCATTATATAACATAAATTATATCTCTACAATTTATTGCACAATGAAAGATTTCAATAATAATCTGAATATGCAAAGAGGAGATAATTTTATGAATAGTTTGCCATCTTTCTCAATTTTTATAAATTTTCACTAATCAAATTAACATATTTTAATCAATGTATGTTCAAGAAAGATTATAAACTATCCTTATTAATAATTAGGCACATATATACATAGAGTTAAGCATTTTAATCCTATAAAAGAAAGTTTAAAACAGTAAGAAAGAAGCAAAAAATATTATGAACATGATAATATGCTTAAGTAAAAATCATTAGGGGGCAGGTGTAAAATGAATAAAAGTAAATATAAAGATGGAATCAAAAAGAATTAAAATTTAGATAAATAAATACTACGATTATAAAATTAACAACTTTAGTTTTCATTATTATTCTAAAATAATAATTTTGAAAAAAAAAAAAACATTCAGAAAAAGGTATTAGTTCTAATTAATTTACTCTAAAAATTCTTGTAGAAAAATAATTTTATTACTAGTTGCTAAAAGAATTTATTTCGATATAAAGATTTAAAAATTACTGATCTAGATGAAACATTACAGTGTTTTCCCTTTAGAGCTCCAGTGAGTCATTTATAATACATGTATGAATAATAATCAAGCAGACGATCAGTTTACACTTTCAGTCAGTGAATCATAAGTCCTCCATTAGAGTTGACAGTTGATTTTTGATTTAGAAAATTAAAAACGATAGATAAACAAAAACTATTAATTCGTACCGACGACAAAACAAAAAAAAAAAAAAGAAAAGTAATTTTCGGTATTATTTGAATATTTATCCCTGAATCATTGAAAGATCATGACAATGTTAGAAATTATTATCGATGACCCCATTCAAATGTCATTCCATTGCTAATGCACTTGCGTCTAGAGGGAAAAATAAACGGTTTGGAAGAAAAAATAATCGAAAAAAAAAAAGAGGCATTAACTAAATTAAAAATAAGTAATTTTAATAACTAATCAATTATTAAATGGTTAGAGAAAACAAGAATCATGCACATTTAATATTAATAGGCAGAATAGTTATTAGGATATGTGGGAACCCGAACAATATATATTATACGAATGCGAATACACACTGATACATCAATATGAAAAAGCATTCTTTAACTCACCCATTGTGAGGAGAGTACAATGTATATATGTCTCCCATCACCGCAGATGGTACATATTGTTCACACCATAAACGATTTTATAATTTATTATATAGTAGTATCACCATGCCCCCTTAGGTTTCAAGCTTGAAATCACAGATAATAAATAGCAAATTCGTTGCACAATTTAATTTTATACACAAATAGAAAAGAATATAATTCTGATAATGCATTAATAAATTGGAGAGAACATTCACATACATCCTATATTCAAATGTAGACGCAAATGTACATTTGCTTGGCATATGGCTTTTTTTTCCAGTAATAAATCCATTATTTTCATTTTATTATCTAAACAAAGCATTTTAATACTTGGCAAATTATCATCATTATTAACTTTGTGCATTGCGCCTTATTAAACAATTTTTTAATGTGTCAAAGCGTCGGTCGAGAAACGACCCCGGGACAACTACTTGTAAGGCGGCTGTGCTAATCACTCGGCCACCAACGCTAATTCACAACATTTGTCAAATAATGCTTCAAGTTGATGGCAACCATGTGACCGAGAACGTACGATAAGAAAATAGTTGATTAAGAATTGATTTGCTCTGCTGCTCATTATAAGCAAGCGTGCATAAAATTTATAAATTTACATATTTCTAATTTTTTTTTCAAATTTAGAATTATTGAAACTATGGAATGCAGAGTCCATGAATGCAGGAATACTACAGTATTAAAAATCTTTAATATATAATCAGAGCATTAAAACATTTTCTAATGAGTTTACTGGTAAAATAATAAATTATAAGTTTAAATCATTTGGTAAAATTTATATAAAAAGGAACCCATTATTTTCCTATCTGAACTGAAATATATTTGTGTAGGTGTTCATTAACCATGTGAAAAGCAATATAATAATAAAATTCATCACTTTCAGATAAAATAAATAATATTTTCTTTAAAATATCCTGGGAAGGTTTATAAAAATGAAACTGATTATAACATCACATTTGATAAAACTTTGCTTTTGAAATTTATTTCTTTAATATCTAAATGGGAACATGCATACCATTACTATAAGACTTAAACTACTAAACATCACACGATCATCACTTTTTATGTTCACATAAACTGTTAAAAAAGTAGCAATTATCTCCATAAAGTAATGCCATCTAGTGTATTTTTATATTGGACTATTTCCATCATCTAATATGAATATTGACTTAAAAATTCAATACTCAAGAATCTAAGGATCCAGGTTCAAATCCCATGCTAGTACTGTTACTGGTCAGGCCAGCAACACCTGAAGAAGAGGGGAGAATAATACCTCTCAAAACATTGTGCATATACTAACCTGTTTGATGTTCTATTACTAATGGTTGAATGTGTTTGGAATATTTAAATAAAGTTAAATTTTTCTAAAAACATTCAATATACTCATATTAGATGATGGAAATAGTCCAAATAAAAATACAAGTAAAACACCATCATCACAAACCTTCAAAAAAACACATAGTAATCAATGGATTCTAAAAGATTTGTGCATACAATTCCCATCTAGTGCTTACTCATCCGACATTCTCACATTAGTTTCTAGCTTGTGGCCTTTATCAGCTAGATTCAGTGCTCTCAGATCCAAGGTTCCTCAATGATGAAGGCCACGAGCTAGAATCTGATCTGGTGATATTGAATGAGTAGGCATTAGAAAGAGATTTTGATGTATGAACTTTCTAGCATCCATTAGCTACTATGGCTTCCACTAGGTGGCAATAGTATGCAGAACTGCTACAGTTCTACTATAAAACTTTTAAACAAATATATATCTATAAATATCATCAAAAATGGAAATAATGAATTCCAATATGCTGCTACTTCATGTAAATTATAACAACAACAAAAATCATATAAGCAGCTAATATAAATATATATTAAGCATACTTAAAAAGCCTTTTTTCAGCACATGGTTTAGTACCCTTTTCAAATGTTAACAATCTATTATGATACTAATGAATTATTACATAGACAACACCCTCTAGAGTTCCATAACAAAAGTAAAACAATAATATCAAAAATAAAACAGTAAAATAGAATAAGACTTTCATATATCGATCCATAACTTAAAAAAAAAAAAATTGACTATATAACAATATAGAAAACAATTAATATTTATAATTTATAAAACAATAAAACTTTTCATTTATTAAGAAAAGACTGATTCATTTCACAAAAGATCAATATTTCAAATACTGTGTAGATTCACATACAGTTGTTAAATCACTTCCTAATAGATGAAAAGTTGTAAACATTGCTTTGAAGCAGTTCATTAATCAACATATATATCTAAGTGCTCTTAAATAATTATAATTTGGCAAATACACAATATTTAAACACAAAATCTTAACTAAAATACTTTAAGTATGTAGTAATTCAAATCCACAACTATATTTGTATTGATAATTATAAATATCACAAGCGCATTTTTAATAGGCCATAAAAAATCAGAAAATTGGACTTGCTACAAAATGAAACTTAAGAATTCATGCTCAACACATACCCCATTTCTCAGACTAAACCCATTTTTTTTATCATTGAATGATCTTTAATCATCCAAACAAGGAGCAGTATTTTTAATCTGGCATTTTTAGGTTAAAATATGTAATAATTCACAAATACAACTTTTACTATCTCATTATAAAACTTTCATATTTTATCCCCCCCCCCCCCAACATGCTATTGAAAACTTAATAAATATTAAATACAAGTAAATATTTCAATATCTATAATATTGGATACTAATGATTTTAATAAGCATCTAAATAATTTTACAGCCTATCAATGATAAGAATATAAACCTATTTCATGAAACAAACAAGTCCAAATATATTATTAAGATAATTTATAAGCAACATTCCCAAAGAATTATTTTAAAAACCTAAATATAATGCTCACCTTTTCTCACATCTATGTCAATGTATAACAAATGATCACTTTTACCAGTTCTTTAGTTTACTATATAGTAATAAATCAAGCACTGATAGGTATTTGTTAATTAGCCACTGCACAGCACTTGGTGGTGCTGTTTCTGTGTAAAAACATAGAATAATACCGCTTATGTGGCCAAACCTACGGCTAATACACCTCTATGATTGTAGTAACCGTTTATGTGGCCAGGTGATAGCGTTCAAACGCGGCCAAAGGGCCAAAACTTTTAATTGGGACAAATTTTCTTATATTAACCAAGCAAGCTTATACTTTCAAATATTAATTTTTATAACTTATTAAATATGTAACTTTAAGAATATAAACATATTTTTCCCAATATACTTTGTAACATATTCGGACTTGTCGTGCTGTTACATGAAATGTTTATATTCTCAGATATTACATATTTAAAACATAGAATTATTTACATACTCATTAAAATCATAAATATTTCATCTAAATTAATATTTGAAAATCATCACAATTAAAAGTTTTAACTTTTTAAAAATATTAATGTTTAATTCATTACTATATAAACTGAAGATCAGGTAAAATTGATCATCTTTTATATGACAAAATAGATTGGCATTTATATAACAAAGATGGATATTATTTACAGTTTAAATGATTTTTTGGTAACCTTGCTTTTAAACTGTCATAGTAACATATTTGGATTTGTTTCTTTGATCAAATAGGTTTATATTCTTAGCCTAACATATTTGATAAACAGCAAAATTGTTTATTGTAAGCATTAAAACCATTAGTATTTCATCTAAATTAATATTTGAAATGAAAGCAGGCTTGATTAATATAAAAACAAAAATTTCTGCAAATAAAAACATTCAGTCTATTATAAGTATCAATGCTTGATTTATTACTATATAATGATAATCTTTTATCTGCCACAATAGATTGGCATTGTTATAGAAAAAGAAGACAATTATTTACTGATTTGTTTAAACGATTCTTTAGGAATTTTACTTGTAAATTATCTTAAATATATTTGGATTTGTTTATTCCATGAAATAGGTTTACAATATTGGATATATATCAGTCTTATTACATACATATTTCCTTTGAATGCAAGAGAATGTAAAAATCTTTTTCTTTTCTTTTTTCTGGTATTAGAATTGCAATATTCATTCATGGCTTGCGTACCACTAAACATCACATGATCACCACTCTTTATGCTTAAGCTAGTTACACAGAGGCTAAACTTTCCATACAGTATTGCCACTGAGTGTAAGCCAGACTAATCAATGGATGCAAGAAAGGTTTGTGCATAAAATCCCCATCTAGTGCCTACTCATCCAATATCCCCGGACTAGTTTCTAGCTTGTGGCTTTCATCAGTGAGCGATCCTAAGATCTATGTGCAGTGCACTCAGATCCAAGACTCCTCACTGATGAAAGTCACAAGCTAGAACTAGTCTGGGGATATGGGATGAGTAAGCACTAGATGGGGATTTTATACACATACCTTTTTGCATCCATTGATTACTCTGGTTTGCACTAAGTGGCACTACTGTATGGAAAGTTTAGCCTCTGTGTAATGATAATATTAATATAGCATCTTTATATGGTAATAAAAAAGATAAACGTTGATTGATTATTAAATGTCAATATAATTATTATATAATAACAGGACTATAATAACTATTAGTTTTAGTATATTTTAAAATTTCTATTTACTATAAAACTTCAGATACAAAATTAAAGGCATAAAAAAAAAAGGCAAATATTCCTCAGTTGCGTTTCTAGAAGATTGAGTATTCATTGGACTAGATCACACCTTCTCACAAATCATGGTACAAGTAAAGTGTAATTAATGTGAAATCTGGATTTGTGAATGAAGGGGGGGGGGGTAACTTTAACATGCCTGCTCTCATTATAGACCTTCCTGAAATTCAAATAAACATTAATTTTATTACTTACAGTTTTGTGTAATTATAAATTTATTAAACGCACATTGATTACGTAAGTAATATTTACTGAGGCTGTAACCTCGAGAATATGCGTGTAAAATGCGATAGTAGAGACATCTACAGGTGTTTAACCACAAGCTTACGCTATGGAAGAAAAGAGGGGAACCTGTAAAAAAATTATTTTATTAATAATAATGTACCACATTAATCTACAGAATATGTTTATATTCGGAGCAAAATTTTTACATAATAATAATTAAAACAATTTTTGTAATTTTGTTTGGATAATAGAAGTGATTGAATCAGAGATGAAAATGGTGATCATGTGATGTTTGGTGGTTTAATTAGAGATGTATAGAATAGTGGTCTACCCACATTACATTTTCTTTAAATAAATATATTAATGATTCTTATTAAACTTGTGTTACAGTAGATATTATTAAATCATTTAAAGCTCAGAAATATACTGTTGATTATATACTTATTTGGAATATAAATATCTGCTAATAATATTAGTACAGCATCTTCATGCATTAATAATAATAAAAATTGCTTAGTTTCCCTCCTCATTTTATGTAATGTAAATATTATTTAATAACAATACTATAAACTTGTCAAACGTTGTTAGCCGAGAGGTTAGCACTTCCCTGCCGATGCTATGACATATGGAAATTAATTTTAGTATCAATTGATTACATATTTGCATTATGTTCTACATAACAAAGGCTAATTTATAATGATATAGCAAAAGTCTTTAGAATAAAATCAAAAATAAATAAACAATTATTGATTACAATTTATTCGTATTTTTTTGTTTTAATTTTATTTATTTCAGACAATTTTCTTGAAAGATTTAATGTGAACTACAAAAGATGTTATATAAAATTTGGTGAAGTTTTTTTTTTTTTTTTTTTTTTTTCAAGGATCAACTATAGTGAATGTTTTTTAAAAGTTTATTATAGTTTCATTTGCTATTTTTCAAAACAAAAAAAATAAAATCTTAAATTAAGTAGAGATGCTGGACAAATTAAGAAAAAGACAAAATAAGAATGGTATATTAATTAGGTTTATAAAAATAATAATTCATGCTAAAATATTAAGGTCATACGATCATCTGCAGATTTTAAGAATTGTTACATTTTTGTTAACTGTGGATTAATGATATGTGGAACATTAAAAAAGGAAAATATATTTGCAAATTTTTTTTTTTTTATTAGTGCATCTTTAACCTTTAACACAATCCTATCACAACAATCCATCGGTCCAGAAGCCAGATCACAGTTGAAACATACAATCCATCAGAGAAGTCAGACCACACTCAAAACATACAATCCATCAGCCCAGAAGTCAGACCACAGTCAAGACATAGAAACCATCAGCCCAGAAGTCAGATCACAGTTGAAACATACAACCCATCAGTCCAGAAGTCAGACCACAGTCAAAACATGCAATCCATCAGCCCAGAAGTCAAACCACAGCCAAAACATATACTTTTCAAGTAATCTATAGAGCACGTTACAATTTAAATTCATATACACATTATTTTTAGAGATACTTAAACTTAACTTCATATAATATGTATTTAAATATATTTCAAACTTCTATTTCATAACATATTACTGAAACATATGATCAAAGACATGTGAAAAAGACAAATGATCACCAAGATGCACATTTCATGTTGAACCAGCACTCATCATTTAGCCCAAATCACAATCTCTTACACATATTTTCATTATTTGTTCAGTATAGATGTTTTTATTGCAAAGAAATCAAATATCACATGACCTAATTTAATAAGCTTGTATTACAAATGTTATCTAATGAGCATGCCAATGGCTCTTAACAAGCTTTCTAGAATATCCCTAACCTCAGATTGGTTTCTAGCTTCTGGCTTTATATATGTAATGATATTCTTATTTGATGTCTGTATTTCTTCAAAGTTATATACATAATCTTGTAATTGAATACTAATAAATACAGTAACCTAAATACATATAAATTATAACTTTAAAAAACTTTTATCCACTTAGGAGCGCTTTCGACTTTGAAAGTGATAATAAACAAAGACTACGAAGATGGTCGAAAGTGCTCCTGGGTGGATAAAATTTTTTAAAGTTGTACTTTATGTATATTTAAGTTACTGTATTTATTAATATTCAATTACAAGATTATATATATATATTAATAACTCAAACAAATTTATTTAGCACAGTATTCAAAATTAAATAATATATTATTTACCAGAAGTACTTTCAATTGTTTCACTGACAATCTTTATCAACCATTAATGGTTGATAAAGATTGTCAGTGAAACAATTGAAAGTACTTCTGGTACAGAATATATTATTTAATTTTGAATACTGTGTTAAATAAATTTGTTTGAGTTATTATTATATGATTTAAAAATACAGACATTTAATGGCTATATATATATGAGAGCAAATTACTATAGTTTAATTGACAGATTTCAAATTGTCTGCTTTATAATCATGGTACAAACCACTTTATGGAAATATATTATTAAGTTTTACTATATCATTTACTAAGCTAGACATTACATCTAGTCCAAATATATATACTTTAAGCCTCATCTTAATGAATAATATATCTGCAATGATATAGAGGTTTTTCATGCCTATTTTGGCAGGTTTGATAAGTTTCATTACACCACTCTCACACCAGGTGGGAACTAGTTTCTATCCACTTTAAACACCTTGTGGACGGATGCACAATCATTGAACTATAATATATATTTGCAAGCTTTTTATTTTTACCAGTGCATCTTTCACCTTTATCTCAACTCTATCACAACTATCCATCAAACAGAAGTCAGGTCAATCTCTCACACTGTAGATGCATTTGAAACATACCATCTCTCAATTAAACCATATAGCATATACTACAATTTAACTTCATATAAACATTATTTTTAGAGTTACTTAAACTTATATGTATTTAAATATATTTCAAACTTCTATTCTTACTGAAACATAGAATCAATTTATTTATTAAAAAAAAACAACATTTAAAATTACAAATTATTATTTTATAAAACATATATTCATTACATATTATATTTTGACACATTTCATTCATACACATGCATGTTAGTTAAAAAAAAAAACTTAAGTTTTGATTCAATATTATACATTTGTAATATTGATTGTAAATATCCCCAATTCTTTAAGGTCAATATTAAATATACTTGTGTTGTCTGTTCATATTTAAGAAAATTTATAGAAACTGCCGTTTTCCTGATGGATTTATCACCTATTAAGAATCAGTTCAGATGATCTGGGAATTTAAAATTACATTCAGTCTGGAAGAGCAGTTATTCTATTAATCTTATCATCATAAGTTTAAATATTTTCTAAAGATCAATCAAATAACTTTCTGGTGATGGAATTTAAGATACTGTATTAGTTCAAGAAGCATTTGAAGTTTTTTTACTTTCTGATCTGATGCATATAATGTACTAGGTTAAGCATTTCACTGCCAATGACAAAAACATAATGTATATCACAAATACAATTTAAGACAAAAGAAAAGTCAACTTTATTTTTTGTTTAATGCAATAGTTAATAGTGCGATTGTTCAACTGTTGTATAGGGATTAAATATCTTGAATTTCCAATATAAAAATAAAATAAAATTAAAGTTTTTAATCAAAGAAAATTGTTGTGTATGATAAAAAGTTTGCAAATATAAGTTTTTGCTTATTTTTACTATTGGACTTAAAAAAATAATTATGAGATTTGAAATCAAGACTTTCAAACTCTACACAGTCATCCAATCCATCCTATACAACTCATACACATGACCACATACATGTGAAAAAGATAAATGATCTCCAATATACATAATTCATGCTGAACCAGAACTCATCAGTTGGTCCAGATCACCATCTCCAACATATATATACAATCACTGCTCAGTTTATATTAAGATAGCAAATCTTCGAACTTTAATGGACAAGCTTCACTCTTCTCCAATCTCCAACTCTTCAGCCATCCATATTAAAAATCAGAGGATGAAATTATCAAAGCCCTTGATAATGCCAATATTATTGTCATAACCTGTTGACCTTAAGTCAACCCATCACCCATAGGATCTTAATATGTCAATTTAATTATACAGAAGAGGGATGGTCAGAACTCAATATATAATATTTAAATATATGTATATTGTCTATATTAGACTTAATGAAATTATAAGAGACTTGAACTCAGACTTTCAAACTCTACACAACCCTCTAATTCATCCTACACAACTGATACGCATGGCCACATACATATGAAAAAGATGATCTCCAATATACATTTTTTTTGTTGAATCAGCACTCACCAGTTGGTCCAGATCACAATCTCCAACACATATATACAATCACTGCTCTGTTTATACTAAGATAGCAAATCTTCAAACTTTAATGTCTAGTATAGACAATATACATATATTTAAATATTACATATTTAGCCTGTATTCTGCCCATCCCTCTCCTATATAATTAAATGGACATATATGTGTGAGGGGTCAGATTGACTCAAGGTTAACATGGGTATGTCAATAATTTGGCACCATCAAGGGCTTTGAGCATTTTATCCTTAGGTTTTCAATAATATGGATGGTTGAAGAGTGGAGAAGACTGAAGCTTATCCATTAAAGTTTAAAGATTTGCTATCTTAATATAAACTGAGTAGTGATTGTATATATGTGTTGGAGATGGTGATCTGGACTAAATGATGAGTGCTGGATCAGCACGAAATACGTATATTGGAGATCATTTATCTTTTTCACATGTATGTGGTTATGTGTATCAGTTGTATAGAATGGATTGAATGGGCATGTAGAGTTGGAAAGTCTGAGGTTAAGTCCCTTATAATTACAGTAAGTCTAGTATAGACAATATACATATATTTAAATATTGGACTTAAAACTAAATATTATCACCTGGATTTATAAATTTAGTATTTAATGTTTTCTAAAAGAAAATAAAAGATAATGAAATTGCAGGTCACTCACACCCAAAAGAAAAAACTTTCTTACAATAAAGAATAGAAAATCTCATCTTTTGTAATTTAAAAGGAAAAACAATGAACATATAAAATATAACACTATTGGCTTATTAAATGAGATGATCTTGGAGCTGTAATATTTAATGAAAATTTCAAACGAGGGTTTGAAATATTGTATGGACTTTGCTAAATAAGATTTTAATTAAGAAAAGCACAGCAAAAGATAAAGATGCAGCTAAAGTTACATTATCACCACATCTAGCATCACTTTTCATAACATTATCTGGGCTGTTCTTTTGAGCTGTCTAAGAAATGGATTTCAATTCAAACATTGCTTCAAAATTATATGAATATGTAAAAAAAGTGTAAAGGATGTTATCACTACTCATTGAAAGAAATTATTCAGAAAAAACTTTCTAAATCTTATTTTTCAAATACAAATGATGCTTCTAAAAGAAAAAAAATCAAAATTGTCTTCAATTTTACACTGCCAAATATATATATAAATAAATAAATAAGACTTCTATGACAACTGAAATGAAATTTCCAATGCAAATGCACACCACATAAGAAGCATCTTAAAAAACAATAATTTAAACACTGACACGATAGGAACTTATTCACTGAACCATTCAACTATACATTACAGGCAAATTAAATCAATCTTAGAATTTAAGGAAAAATTCTTCTAATTCTTGCTAATAGCAACTGTTTATCTCAGACATAAAACAGCTGGCAAAAGGTCCTAAGGAGGTAAATGATCCACTTTTTTGTGTTTAAATTCAGACTTAAATGTGGACAAAACAATTTGCTGGCCTGAAGTTCATCAAATCCTAGACAGCAGGGAACTCATGGAATACCAACATACCAGATTATACTTTCCTGATTCTGACAATTACCTGGACTGGTCTCCACCAAGAAAAACCATCAGTTGCTAAAGAAGTAATTATACATATGCTGATGTATCTAAAGGCAGAGAAGCACAGATAAACATATATACAGCTGATAGTGACTAACATTATATATTAAAAATGACATTTTAAAGAACAAGTAAATAATTTTACTTAAGTTAAATGTTTAAAAATGAAAATTTAATTGATAGACAATGTTATATTTGTTTTTTCAAGAGAATAAATGCAAATATTTAAAATCTATATTTTTAAATTATTCAATCAACAATAATCGAGTCAAAAAAAGTTGATAATACTTTTTTTTTTAAAGAAAAAAAAAGGCACTTATAAACTGATGGGTTTTTTTTTAAAAAGGAAAAAAAAACCTGACAACTAATTTTAAATTATATCTATATTTTTTTTTATACACACATATGTGTGAAATTTACATGTTTTCCAAATGGAATTAATTAGGAAAATATGACAAATTAAAATAAAATATAAACATCAATGTGCATATACATTCCTATGCACACAACATAAGTTAAATCAAGAATTAATTACATATTGTACAATTAATTTTATTTTGACAAAAATAAAATGTTATAGACATAAGAGTGTGCCTGCAATTAAATATGTACACACATATATGTTAAACGTTATTAAATATGTATAAAACTGAGTTTCACTTATAAAGTTACATTTTATATTAAATAATAAATTATACATCAATGTGTGATGATGTGTATAGGTATTTTATGTAAACCTATTGGAACATATATGTAAATCCCAATATAATAAATTAAATTTTGATTTTATGTTAATCAACACATATATGTAAATTTTAATCATTTTTTATTATTAAATGTCAATTCAAAAATGTCATGGGAAACTTTAATGAAAGAATTGGTAAATGATTAAAAAAATGAAAATGATATGGGCAGATTTGATTGTGGTGATAGTGATGGAAAGGCAATGACACAATCTTATAAGTTTTAAAAAAACTGTATATTATGAATTTTTTCTTTGAAAAAATGCTAAATAAAAATGGACAAATCCAAATGAAGATACAACTGAATTGAATTACATTTTGACTAATAAAAAATATATTTAAAAAATTGTAATCCATTAGATTCAACACACAAGTGATCACTGATTAGCGAAATACAAGATACATGTTAATGCAAAACTAGCGAGACAAAAACTATTAAGACAGTATTAATAGTTAATATTTCTAATCTCCAGAAACACTTCAATGAATTTAAATTAGAGCTTGAAGATCATTTAAAAATATTTAGACTTCATGATTCAGACTAGAATGAAATCAATAAGAAGATAATTGAAACTCTATTAAGATTTGCAAAAAAGATAACCAATACAAAATTAAACCGAGACATGAAAATGTATGAAAAAAGAATGAATATGAAATTTTTTAATAATAATTCATTAAAAAGAATTGAATACCTAAAATTTTGTAAAATGATATTTAAAAAAAAGGTTAATAATGATATATTGAAATATAATTGTGGATTGGCAAGGAAAGAGAAGACTAAATAATAAAGATGTACCAGAGGACTGTGAAAGAATGTAGATGTAACACTGATATTTAAAAAGAAAAGCTGAAAAAGAAAATATTAAAAATTATAGATCTATCAGTCTTCTATTACTAAGACCATTACAATTTAAATATAGCAAAATTTGGATTCTAAACAAGAAAAAACAAACAAACTGAATTTAAAAGTTGTTTTAGCATAGTGGATCACATCTAAGTATTGAGAAAAGTTATAGAAAGAATTAACAAATATAGGTTACCTTTGTGCTTTGGAATAATAAAAAAGCAGTATTTTATGGATTTAATGAGAAGCTAAGAAACTAAAAATAATTGGAAATTATTTAAGTCATTTAGATTTTGCAGATGATGTGATTGTTTTTGCAAATAAAGCTTCAAGATATATTTTACAGTTCTTATTTATAGATCTGAGATTGAACACTTAACAGGAGAGCAATGCAAAGACTCATATCATATAGAACTCAAATGCTGGATTTTAAAAAACTATCCTAATGATGAATTGAAACATCGTGATAGGCTCATTTCTTTTTTAAAAAAATCCCCATCTTCATTGTTACTACTTTTAACCTTGTCCTAAATGAATTAATTCAGTTATAGAATGGAGGACTCTGTAGATAAAGCCCATTGTTTGTAGCCCAAGAATGTCACTTATGGTGCTTGAAATTATGAACTCCCAAGTAAAAAATCATCTTTGCAAAAAGGTAATAAAATTATAGAAACAAACATGAGATCATATTTTGAATGATTTTAAATGCTATATTTTGTTCAAAAATTAATTTATAATATAAAATTATACATCTCTTAGAGCAATGATTCTTTTTTTGAAGTATGAATAACACGTAGGGGTACTTATAAAAAATAAATAAATAAAAGAACAAGGCATATATGTCAATTAATTTACTTAATGTAGATTCCCCCCCCCCTTACAATTTATGATGCATTTACTTGAATTCATTGTACTGAGTTTTGAACAGAAATATTTTTTCCAATGTTCATTTCACTATTAACCAATTGCTTTTAAATCCCGTATTGAGCTATTTATTTGTAATTACAACATATAAATTTCAAATTACAGCAACTATTTTAATCATAAACATTTTGTTAATAAGAAGAGTGCAATTTATGAAAATATCTGCTAAAAAGTATGTAAGTAAATGAAAGAACATTGGAAATCATTATTTTAGTGGATCACAGAACATTACCACAAATTCAAATATGGAAATTTTTTGAAAAAATGTGGAACTTATTAACAAGTCAAAATAATATTTATATACCTGATTATAAGAAAAAATCTGCAATCTATCTCTATAGTTACATTCAAAATGAATTTACAAAAAAAAAGTTTTATATATTAAAAAAAAAAAAAAGAATGTCTCTCTGAAGTTTTGCGATAATGTTTCACTTAATATGCTGAACTATTTCCGCCATCTAATTGATTTGTTAAATGTTTTTAAAAAAATTAAAACTATTTGAATCATTTCAGTGTTAAGTGAATATTTTAATAATTTTAAACATTTTGGATTTTTTCACAGTTGCCTCACCAAAGTAAAAAAAAAAAGCTCAAATTTTTAAATTTTATGTAGTATAGTTACGAAGTTACAGCTATTTAAAATTTCCAAGAAGTTACAATTTTGTAGTTACATATAAAATGATTATTCTAGTATTTAGATGCATCAAATTATAGCTTTTATTTTATTGGATTTCTTATGATATTTAACATCAATTTTTTTTTCTATTTTTAATTTTTGGGTCCTTTGATACAAAACATTTTTCCCCAATTCTAAATTTAAAAAAAAACAAAAAACATTTAAAAACAGATTTATAAAAAGCTTCATGATGGGATCACAAAAGAATCTTTTTTTTAAAAAAAAAAAAAAAAACCTAGTTCATAAATAATGACTGTAATGATGTTAGTTGAATCTTGAGAAAAAAATCTATTTCAATGAAAACAAGTGAGAAACTAAATACTAGGAAATTTTCAAATGCTGTTTAAAAGAAAATATCCTACTGAAAAGCGGACTTACGAAGTTTGATAAAATATGATCAAAACACTATATCTTAGCTAGAAAAAATGACACTTGATCAATTTGCTTTTGCATAACACATCAATATAAGCCAAGTTAAAAAAGTTTAAGCTCAGCAATGTTATAACAGTGACCGATTGTGAATCTTGTTTAGTGAATATGACCGAGAAGTAGCACAGCATGTCATCTCAGTGAATATGCTTAACATTTCTCAGAGTAGAATATTTTACATATGAATTAAATAAGAAGCCTGAAAAAAAAGTGATAAACCGTGTTATATAAAAATAGTTTCTGATAACAGATATTTATAATATTTACCCAATCAACAGAAAATTTGTGGAATTCTCACATGAATGGTTATTAGTTCTGAAAAAACCCTGTTTTATAGTTAAAAAGTCAAATTATTACAGATAATCTAAGAAAAATAGTAAAAAAAAAAAAAGAGGGCATAGAATCATTCAATTTAGTAGAAAATTATGATATTGTTTTGCAGGATTATACAGTCTTTCATTGGAACAAGGCTTCTAGATTCTGATAATATAAAATTTTAAAATATTGTTTGTATCTCTGAATACCAAATGCGGATCACTTATTTCATAAAAAACTTATTTTATGCCTGATATCAGATTTAAAGATATACTCTTTTCAGATGAGTCTGCTATACAATTTAAAAACAAACAAAATTTCTCAAATATAACCACCATATAAATAATTTTGAGATCAAAGCATGGATATTATAAAAAGACTTACTGTAAAGGCAAGTCCTCAATGATCTTGTGCAAATTGTTATACCTTTTCAGCAGTTTATAAAGAATAAGTCCAATACTGTTTTCATGGAATTATTTTACTTCCATAAAAAAATAATAAACAGAAGAAGAAAGACTGTTTGAAAAGTATTTTTAGATGCAAATCCAATATAAGATATCCAAAAGTTCCATTATTTTCTTCCATATCAGATAAAGTATTACTGACAAAAATATTTTCAAAGAGAGGAATCACAAGTTCTTTTTAGCCAGGACAAGTTTTGAAATAAATTTGAATAAAAGATTATATATCATGCAAATAGAATTATCATTGGTTGCCTAGAGTTGTTTTGGCTAAGAACAAGACAATCAAGACGATGCAAATGAGATTCCTCCTCCTTAAAGTCCTTGCTCCTTCCTTATGTAGTCAAGGGACCTATAATTATAAACTTGAAGTGCCTATGTTCCGATTCTCTCTCATCATGGTGAATCTAATGTACCCATTGATCATATTTACTACCTCTGCAAAAAAGAAATGAATAGAACAATTATGGCATTTTAAAATTATTTTGCAAAGGTCAGTTAAAATTGTTTACAATGACTTGTGATGTAATGTATAAGATACCCAGTTAAGATTTTTCTGTGTCAAGAGTATTTTAAACAGTAGTTATACACAAAAAATTATGTGGATGTTTTATTGTAAAAAAAATTTCTATCTTACTAAGCCCCCACCTCTCCCATTAATTTAGTTAGCTTATTTTGCTTATAAATGGTCTTTCTCCAAAATAACTGAAAATGTGCATTAAACTTTCATAGGAAAGAAGCCATGACTATTTTTTTAGAAATTGGAGGACAATCTTGATAACTACTTTTGTACCAATGTATCACTCATAAACATTTGTAACAATAATTGAGTCATTACTTTAATAAAAAAAAAAAAATTCAAAGTATAATTCAAGTTATTGATTTTTCTATTTGTAAATTTTGAAAAAAATATGATCACATTGTGATCCCATAATGAAACATTTCACAAAAGATGTTATGATACGTATGTTTTTTTTCTTCTAAATTTAGATTTGTGAGACATTTAAGTTCAAAAATTTTAATAAATAAATGAATGGCGTTTAAAATTAAAAAACTGAAAAAAGAAATACAAAAAATAGGGATGTTACATATCATATGAAAACTAAAAAATAAGCAACAATTTGCAATTTTTTTGTATTCTTCCATTTTAATCTTAATTTGAGTAAACATTCTTTGTGTAATTGCAAACAAGTGCAAAATTGCAACTTTTTTGAAAATTTCAAATAACTGTAATTGCAAACAAGGGCAAAATTGCAACTTTTTTGAAAATTTCAAATAACTGTACATTAATCTCAAAACTACATCAGGCAAGTTTAAAACTTTGAATTTTTTACCCTCTCTGATGGACCAAATTTTTAAAAAAAATTGAAGTTGGTTGAGTGTTTTTGATTGGGTCATTGAATGGAGTAACTTATTATTTTCCAAATGTATTCAATTATTCATAATAACACACAAATTAGTATAGAATACAATGTTTGGAGGATTTTCTCTTCTTTAACCAATTACCTTAAATTCAGTATTCTCAAATCTAAAGATTGCTGGATCAATCTCATCGGCATTATCACTGATCAGGCCAGAAAAACACATGAAGAAGAGAGAATAATACTACTATTTAAAATATTGTACTCTGCATACTAACTTTTGATATTACTAATAGATGAATTAGAAAAATATAAATAAAGTTTGAATTTTTCTAAAAACATTTACTAATTCAACTAAATGATGGAATTAGTCTAATAAGTAATTACAAAAAAATAATTATGATCTAATTTGTAAAATAGTAATAAATGATTAAATG
This sequence comes from Epiperipatus broadwayi, assembly GCA_028023455.1. Taxonomy (NCBI): domain Eukaryota; kingdom Metazoa; phylum Onychophora; class Udeonychophora; order Euonychophora; family Peripatidae; genus Epiperipatus; species Epiperipatus broadwayi. The sequence continues at coordinate 9,455,389 of JAQFVV010012416.1, read as the reverse complement.
CATAGTAATGACATCGAAAATGGTCTTTGCCATCGATATATGTAGAAATATGAAGAAATGTATCAGTCATTATACTAAATTTTTACTTTAAGTCATAATTTTCATAATTAATGGAAAAGTTCTGTAAATTCAAATAACTTTTTTAGGATTATATAAAAATATACCCTCTGTGAATCATGAGTAGATGGGATATTCTTATGTTCTAAAAATTAAATTACAAATATATATATAGATATCTACAGGTATTAACATCACATACAACCAAACCATTACTCACAAATGAAAAAAATATTTATTAAATATTAAATAAAATATTAGCTAAAGTACATTATGTTAAAATTGAGAAAGCATCTTGGCAAAAATAGATTTACTAATTTTTAAGCTTATTTGTGTGGGATATTCTGAACCAAGTAAAAAAGTTACTTTAACTATACAATTACTTGACTTCATATTCTTCATTGTATATAAATCTATAAACTTAATGGATGACCTATTCCACTGTTTATATCAAATGAAAGTAATTTGAAAGTACATTTGATAAATATAAAATCTTTATAAAAAATATGACTATATTTCCCACATTTAAAAATAGACACAAAAAATAAATAGAAAAAATTTAAACAGTATAAATCACTGGATAACAATATTTAATTAGCAAGGCGAATGCATACATCAAATAGAAATTATAAACAACATCCTCAGATATAAATAATATATCCAAGACATATATCAAACCATGTTTCGATAGCTGTAACTGACTTAGTTAATAAAACCACACTCAAGCACATCAATATATAAATAACTAGACACTACATCAATGCACAGAGAAATTAACTTCATGGGATAATAATCCCCACAAGCTATTTGCAATATTATAACTGTGTCTTTTTAAAGAATTTTTTTTTCTCTTTTGAATAGAATTATTCATTTCTAATTTAAATATTAAAAGTCATCAAGTGGAGGCATGTGTGTGTGGGTGGAGACCGATATAAATTTCTAGGTCACCTGATGATAAACCCTGTTTTGGGCCAAAATAGATATAATGACAAAATGAATTTTACTTTTTTTGTGCATTGATATGAGTGACTAATCATTTATACACTTATGTATACTTTGATTAACCAATTTTCTTGTCAAATAGAAATTAGGATGAAGATATTAAAAAATTTCAAATTTTTAATTGGAGAAAAGTTTTTTTCTATAAATATAACTGATTTACAAAATGCAGACACTTACAGGGTGTAAGTTCTGTAGCAATTTCATCTGAAAGTTTTAATGTTCTGTGCAATATCCATAATTCAAAAATATAAAATCAGTAGAACGTTTGAATATAAAATTGATTAAAATTTTTTGTTTAATGTAATTTAATTTAATGAAATTTGAAAGTAGCACTGAGAATTCTTTTAACAATATCAGTCAATGTCAAATTTTATGATAGGAAGTTAAAATTATTTAAGATTGACATTTGATCAAAAGAAACTGTAAAACACAATTCATTTAAATGGACACAATTAGATAAAAAAAAAAAAAAATCAAAATATTGTTGAAGACTTTGTTGTTATTAAAACTAGATATACATTTAACATAGTGCCTTTGAGTTTTAAAACATTTACTTTATATATATTTTTTGAGCATTTTAATATTCTGAATCCACCCCCACCCCCTATAAAAAAATTAAATAGTACTTTCATTTCTAATAACATTGTGTTTTTGTTTTTTAATATCAAATAAAATTTCTTATTTCACACTTAATTTTTGCAATGATTAAATTTAATTATAAAAGTATGCTTTAACTCATACTAATGATTAAATTTGTTAAAGGACAAAGGAAAGGAAGAGGGTATTTGAAGATTGTTAGGCAATCAAAAAGTTGACATTTAATAAAAATTATACATTACAAAAAAGACAATTCACTTAATACTAAAAAGAAATGTGCGAGTATGTGTATAGGATATCATATTCTTCCATTGGCTTTCACGAGGCTCAGATGATACTGATGCAGATATAAAAAAAATTCTGATTCTCTGCCCAAAGGCAGATTCAAATGATCAGATAGTACATTACTTTACGACCAAAAGAATAATTTATTCCAGCATCTTAATATTTAAAGGAATACATTTATAAGCACTTTACGTCATTAAGATGCTAAAATAAAAATATATAGTATTAAATTCCATATTAAAATACAAAAAAAAATGTAACTAAATATTTTATCTCTATTAAAAAAAAAATCAACATTGGTAAAATAGATTAATAATCATTTTAAACTAAAAAACAAACTAGCCCACAGTTCGTTTCTTAAGTTTATGATTAACGCGGTGAATATATATCAACATATTAGTATAGTAATGGAAAAAAAAAAACATTAAATCATAATGAAAGTAAAATGAAAAAAAAAATAAAAGTACAAATTTATTTTTGTCATTGTTTGCATATCCTGTCAGGAAAGAACAAAAATACTGAAATTAATATTAAAAAAAATGTAAAAAGCAGCCATGAAATTATATTTGAGCTTACCTGCTAAGCATTATGGGTTTTTGTGATGACCTCACATCTGACGTTGATGTAGTGGATAGTATATATTATTGCCGAAGAAAACAATATTTACTGTATAAAAATTCCTGTAATCTCTTTCTCTTCTTTTAATATCCTAGTTCACATTCATTTACTGATGTAAGTGTTTTTAACCCTATATCATTATTTATTTTATAGTAATTTAATAATAGTTTGGTCTTCAAATTTGATTTTCGTCTATCACAAATTTCTTAAACACCGGTAACACTTTGATAGGTTTTTTTATTATTTTTATCGTAGTATTTGTAATTATTTATTTTTTATCGTTATCGTTTATAAACTGAATCAAAATCTGTTTGTATGAATGATAAATAGGTTTAAAAATTGAAGGATGCCACAATGGCTGATTAAAGTCTTCTGTTTGGTGGTTGCGATGGACTCCTGTATATTTTATTTAAATTTCGTGTTATTGGTCATTAAAGATATATCTGCTAACCATATTGAATATTTGGATTAAAATTATGCTTTAATAAATTAATTATCTATGCATAAAGTTTATCTTTAAACAAACCATCGCTTTAGCAGATGTTTAATTTTTAATAATCTTGGTTTACATTTTGATGATTTAACCTTTGATGATTTCTTAGAAACGATCGATTGTATTAGATTTTTGATATGATATTATCATGGTTATATTAATCTAACATTTTTTATTTTTTCTTATAGGTTATCAATGTTAATCACGTTTGCTTTCAAAATGAACCCCATTCTATGCTGCAGCGTTACCGTGCGGTGGAATCGCATTGTAAGTAAAAATAGATGGTAGTCCTAACACTAGCCAGCCATAATGTCTAGCCATCTTCCTAAGGTCGTTCAGTTTGTCATATCAGCAAGATGAGCGACGTATTAAATAAAAAATTCTTCTGTCCACGATTATTGGATTATATAGTACTTGTAGGTGCAAGGCATCCTAGTAGAAACCATACTGTCCAGTCGCCGGAATTACTTCGGCGGTATCCTTTGGAAGATCATAAAGATTTTTATTTACCGCCAGATGTTGTATATTTTTGTCAGCCTGAAGGATGTATAAGTGTTGGTCCGAAACGTATGAGCCTTCGAGAGTCGAACTCTTTTGTATTTACTTTAACAGAGAAAGACTCGGCACGCATTCGTTTTGGCATGTGTGTAAATTTTTATCGCCCCATTGACAGAAAGAGCCACGATAGAGGATCTCGAAGAAATTCGGGAGTAGGTGTAGAAAAATTAGATTCCAGTGCAATCTCTGCTGAGCAGGGGGCTCCTGGTTCTTTAAATGTAGGCACTTCAGAGTCCCCGCCTAGTAGAGTACGCAGAAAAATTAGAAATCATTCCCTAACTTCCCTTTGTATTATAAGCCACCATCCATTTTTTTCTACTTTACGGGAATGTTTATTTGTTTTAAAAAGACTCATTGAAGTATGCAATGAAAGGACTGCCAGTAAAAAGGTTGGAGGATCCAGAACGGCGGCAAGGTGAGTGTGTTATAAATACTTTTTTAAAAATTTTTTTAAAAGCTTTTCACGCAATACGTATTGATTTTCTTGTATATATTATAATTAAAACCCAAATGTCAAATTTTCGATTGAGTTAATAATGTATTAAACGTTTTTCCTCTGACATTTAATTTTTTTATTTTTTAAAAAAAATTGAAATTCGTCGGTGTATTTGATAATAATATGAACCAAGAGATAGTCTATAATGCTTCAAATTATTAGACTTTAGATGTGAAATCTGTAATCTGATTTCTACTTCTATTTTTTACATAAACACTATTAATCATGAAGACTTTTAAAAATTATATAGTTTTAAGTTTGTTTTTATTAATGTTTTATCTCAATTTCACCATATTCCAATTCCTTACCAATGAAGAAAATCAGACCACCCTCCCTCACTATGCAACCATTTTGCAAATAACCTTGCTTGTTAGGTGAACTAGCATTATCACAATACCTGATATTTCTAAATCTGTGTTGATACAATAAGTAAAATCTATTTATGATTTTATAATTGATTTTTATATATGTATAGCATCATTTTCAATCAGCTATCCATTTCACATGTAGACTTTTCCAAATCTTTTACAATCTCCTGAAGATGGACTTCAGCTCTTCATCTATTATCATCTCGCAATATGTCCAACTCAGCTGTATTTCAGCCTCCTAATTCTTTCAGTGATGATGTCAAGGATACCTCATTGTTCTTTCATTTATGTATTTCATTTTCAATCCCTTCTTGTTATTCCTAACATATATCGCCATATTTTGTTGAGTAGTCTGAAATTGCTCTTCTGTTAAATTCCCAAGTTTTAAATCCATTAGAAAGAACTGATTAAACACATTTATTAAAAACCTTGTTTTCAAACACATGGACATATTTCTTTTTAATATTGTTATTTCTATCAAATGCACTTTTCTTATAAGTTATCCAAGGCTCCTCACTGACGAAGGCCACGAGCCAGAAACTAGTCTGGGGATATTGGATGAGTAAGCACTAGATGGGGATTTTATGCACAAGCCTTCTGGCATCCATTGATTACTCTGGCTTGCACTGAGTGGCAATATGAATAGAGAGTTTTGCCTGTTTTAATGTTTAATTTTATGATTAATTTCATCCATTATACTTGCTTTATAGCAAAGTATTTATAGTGTTTAACTTCTAATTTATTATTATCAATCTTTATTGTTTACTTCCATGAGAAGCGATTAATGTTTCTGCTCACTGTGCAAATAGCCTGTAGTTTAAATACGGGTCTAGTAAATTAAAACAATTTTTTAGATTCTAAATAGGTTTACAATTTTTCTTTCAGTTAGCAAGCCTATTGTCAACTTGTCTAGCTATTCATTTATTAATTAGAAAATGAGTATCCAATTATTTTTAGCTAGAGCAGGACTTCTTAAAGTGTGGGTCATGATCCCATATGTGATCATGTAACTAAATTTGGGGGTCGCAGAAATTTTAGCAAAACTAAAAAATTTCTGATTGCGCACGACTGAGAATTAATTCAAAACCAGTTTGGCAACCTACACATATAGTATATCCATGAGTTTATGATAGTGAAAAAGTCAGTCAACTCTGCAAAATGTTGAAGAAGCCTTATGTCCTGCAGTATTAAATATATGTAAAAATAAACAAGCACGCCCAGTTCATTAGTATGAATATTTGTCTTTAATGAATGATAAAATTATATTTATATGTATACCAAAGAATTGTTTTCAAATTATTTTATGATTTATTATCAGCAAATGTTTTAATTTGTATTCCTAGTTTAAGTATCCCATATGCAGGGTAGTGGAAATATTTGCTCGGGTAAAAGGGGTTGCAAGTGGAAAAAGTTTGAGAAGCCCGGAGCTAGGGAATAAAACAAAGGTAGATGCTTTCTCTATTGCTATTCCTCTGTGGCAGTTGGAAAAGCTTTTGCCCTTGAGTGGTTATTTAAAATCTTCATTTGTTTTGACTGCAGATATGAAGAAATATAGGAGCCCCGCCAACTGAGTAGCCAACTAAAGAGCAAATCATGTGTTTAATAAAGTTTGAATTATAGTGCATTCTTCATATTTTAAATGCACTTAAAACAAAAGCAACACTATAGTTATACTGGTACAAGATTATTTTCCCATGCAGTTTATTGCACATTTAAAACAATTTTGAAATAATGTTCGATCTTTTATGCTTTAATTAATTAAAGCATTGGCAATGAAATTTAACTTCATTGAAGATTTTTGTTTGCAGGAATATTTTAGTAATTTTTTGACACTAATTTTTTCAGAAATTTTTAAAACCAAAATGATAGCATTAAAAATCTTTTTGTCATTGAAATTGGCAGTATTTTTGTTTATCGTGAGAAAAAATTGATTCTGAAATGAAATGAAAAAATTTTTTCAAAAACTAAAATATTAATAATATTACTTTGAATTACATTATAGCATACTCCATTTAAGTTGGTATAGATTAATAACTAATAATATTGGTTGTAATATAGATACTTTTCAGAAGCAAATTCTCTTTATTTGATCCTAGTCCTACTACTGTAAGCTTGAGGAATCGATAAATACTAGATATTCAATGCTATCCCATCCAGGCTTTCAGACTAATCTATGGCTTATACTCTTTGTCAGTGAGAAGCTCGGATCTAATGCACTTTTTATCCAGCAATTGTCTTTTATTCTTTTTTACTTATTGTCAACTATATCAGTTTCAACATCATAGTGATTTGAATCCATGCCTACTTGCTTACATAGTTATATAGATGGAATACTATTCACTGATGGAGGCCATAGCACTGAATATGGATTTAATAAGCTCTACCATCTAATATCTATTTATTACTCAAGCTTACAATAGGACAGAGTTTGCTTCTGAAAATCATTGAATAAGTTGGGATCTGTGATGTTTTTTTTTTTAGTTGTCAATAGTATGACCTGTGGATTTTATCAGACAGATTAGAGAATTAAAGTTTTGTGCCACTTCTAGTATTCAAATATCACATAGTCTTTGAGCAATAAACCATTTGAGTATTTCAATCAAATAGTTTTACGTTAGAAATGGATTTGAAACTATTAGATATTAGACCGATAGGAATGACTTATTTGACGACTAATAAATTCAATTTTAAGTATCTGACTTATTGTAGGTATTAATTGCAAAACTTTTGAAAGTAAATGAAATATTTAAAAGATTAATTTGTAGTAATATTTTTTAAAGCAAGATTTCTTTTACAAGGGGAATTATATGACCAATACCATTAATATCAAGATTTATAAGAATAAATCAGATGAATAAAAGAAGCGAATTTTTTGACTGACTCATTATCTTTTCGAGATTGATCACAAGTGGGAATTTGTTTTCAAGGTGTGAGCAAGATATTGCTGAAAGGAATTAAGAAGCATTGTGGATTTCTTTTAAGAAACATTTGTCATGTGGTACTGAAGGTTGAGAAAATACTATTATACAATGTTGAATCAGATGCAGTCTTTTCTCAGGTAGCCTATAATCTTAAGTAACGTTGCATTTGCTTGGAGTTAATTCATAACATACTGTAGGTTGTATGTAATCAGTAGTGCCCCGTGAAATTTTTAAACAGGGATGCTTTATTATAGTATCTATACTAAAAAGTAAGCAAGGAACACAAAACAGCATTTCTAATTTTGCAACTACACAAACATTTTATTTTGCCATATCAGTCATTATTAAAAGATTAATGTATTTTTTTATTTTTACTGTTTGATAAATAATAATATCTGGAGTAGATTGACCTTTATTTTTTATTTCAATTTAATCATGGAATGACAATTGGGAAAATATAATTTTTTTTTTAAATATTCAATATGAACACTCATTGTGATAAATGTTTAAAATAATATTTCTTTTAGTTGTTTTCAAGCACAAGTGCGTGTGCGGCGTTATATTTTTCTGTAATAAATATTTATATGTTAATTTATAAATGTTAATTACAAGGAAAAAACAATACTTTATTGCTCATCCTAAATGAAAGCAATAAAAATTTGTTTGCTGTGAAGAGAAATCAGAAAAGAAGATATACATGCCATGCTCAAGTATCTATTGATGTTGTGGCAGCAAGCAGCTCCAATAGTGCTAGTTACATGTGTTGATAAAAGCAAAAGAATCTTATTGGAAATTACTGAAATTCACCAAATACGATGTTTCGGGCACTGCCATAATTAGCTGCATTGAATAGATCTCAAGCATTGCTTAAAATAGTTTTTTAAAAAGTGGCTTAATTAGTTCTATTTGCATAATAATTATACAAAATATTGATTGATAGTTATATTATTGATATTTTCAAGCACAAATTTAATAATTAATTTTTTTCTGGGGGTGCTGTAATGCCGCAATGCGCTATTGTTTATAACTATGTTTTTTTTTATCTTCATCATTTTCCTTTTCTAAAAAATGATCCAGAAATATAATCTATAAACACATCCCTCTTTTTTTTTTAAAAAAAAAATTATTTTATTTTGATCACCGAGTCATTAGTACATCCTTTTTTTTAAATAACGTTTTAACCATTTTATACAGCCTTCATTAAAGGAATATAAACATATGTGGAGGCAAGTTATTATAAAATGTTCTCAAAATTTCTTAAGAACATATCTTTCATATATATCCACAGTATTTATATTTTTTATATAAAATGGTCGAGCATTAGGTAAAAAGAAATGGATTTTTTAATGATTCAGTGGTGAAAATAAAATCAAGTTTTTAAAAGAAAGAGTTGAGTGTATTATTTGTATAACTGTCTTAGCGATCATGCTATATAAGTTATTCATAGTTTTTGAGAGAATCTGTTTTTCATGTTGCCAGGATTCTATGTTCCCATGTTATTTCTATCCATATGTAAAAATAATTGCAGGAAATGGAAGGAAATTTACCAACATTGCTGATTTATATTTTTTTATGTTTAGAAAATTAAAAAAAATCAAATATGTTGGAGGTCTAAATCATACATTTGTAGAAGTAAGAAGCATTTTGATTATCTTTTGTAAAGAAGTGAATAGTGTGTGCAACTTGTTTACCATAGTTATTTTAGAAATAAGTTTTGCAAATTTTTAGGTGTTACATGTGGTACAACTATTATGTAAGTGAATAGAATGTTAAATAACTGTACTATTTAAAAGTATAGAATACAGACTTTGGATTTCAAACTCACCTGTTTTATTAAGGTGACTATTGTAATTGAAAACGTCACTATTAGAAAATTTCTAACTTGTTATAGATCATGTGTCTGCTTTGATGGTTAGAACTCCGGATAAATTTAGTGCATATATAGATTGCTTAACTGCATCTGATTCTAATTTTGTATTTAAAGCATCAGAAATACATTGCTAGATTTAGTGAACTAGATAAATAGATAAATAACCCAATGACTTTATCGCTTGGGAGTTTATAAAAAGTTTGAGTACTAGCTGAAATCATAGTCCGTAGACCTTGATCTTCAAAGAACGCTATTACTGCATTAAATCATGCAATAGATGATTTGTAAAGAATGTCAGATGAAGACATGTCAACCAAATACAGTTATTAAGAGAAGACATGAATAATGATAATGAATAAAATCAACTGGCCTAGTCATTCAGATAAATAAAACTTTATACAATTAGTATTATGAATTAAAAATCTTGAACAACTAACGTACGGATGAAGATATAGTTGTTCATCTTCAAACATACACAGCATTTCTAATATTATAGATCTGAGTAAGCTTATATAGGGCTCGCAAATAAGCTCTTAACAAGCTTTGCAGAATATCCCCAATCCCAGACCAGTTTACAGAAACCGGCTGGGGTTGGGGATATTCTGCAAAGCTTGTTAAGAGCTTATTTGCGAGCCTTATATATAACATATGTAATACAAGCTTGTTAAATTAGGTCATGTGACATATGACTTGAATTCTTTGTAATATTATCTTGTTTATATAATCATTAATTGTTCATAAATGGAATCAAGTGCAAATATTATTCTTTAAAATCATTGAAACCATTTTATGTTTATATTAGGTATAACCGTTACTTTGATAAAATTGATATGTGATTAGTGCACTAAAAATATTGATGCATTATGAATTTCCGGGGAAGCCTCGCCATACGATTTGTTTATTCTGTGAGGATATGATAAGAAGTCCTCATGAATGAACCACAAAATCATGTGTTTAATTGTAGATTCATAAATAGTATTAAGCTTTATATTGGCATGAAGCTGATGATAATGGGAAATTATGTGTTGTCTTAAGATGAATTAAAATTCTATAATTTAAAAAAAAAAAATTAAAGGGTGTAACATTAAGTATTGGAACATATATTTCGATTATGATCTATGGATCACAGATAGTGTTTAATACTACTAAGAATCAATTTAGATTGAAAATACATTTTTGAATGACTTATAATACAATTTTAGAATATTTTTGTCTACAGTGCTTTTTTATTCTGAAATTGATCCAGAAACAAACAAAAAAAATGGTTTGCAGATTTTTTTAATGCCCCCCCCCCCCCCAAAAAAAAAAAGAGCAATTTTTTTATTCAGAAAATAATGATACATTGCAAATATTGTTTGTTTTTTTAAAAATAACTTAAATTTTTAGATTTTATTTATATATTTTTTATACTTTGTCGGCTTGGCTAATTGATTACCTTTAATGAAGGAAATTTTTTTTATTTTAACAGAAAGAATTGATAAGAATGTTATTTAAGCTAAGCACACTATAGTGTCATTTATTATTTGGATCCTATTCATGTACAGACATCACATACTGTAAGCATAGCCAGCTAAATTTTTAATCTAGCAGTCAAAATAGTGTCTATGTATAAATCTCATTTTTGAATAAACCTAAGCCTGTGCAATCTTTTATTGATAAATCAGTTTATATTTAGTTAATACATATTTGTAACTATTTTTTTAATCATTTAATCTAACTAAATGGGTATTTGTAAATATTTTGGTGTTTTTGTGTTGCTTTGTAAATATTTTGAGACTAAATGTGTTATTCTAAATTAAAAAGTAGAAAGTTGAACATTTTCACTCTCATTATTACTTATTTGCTAAAAGGCAGGTCTCATTCATCAAAACTAGACTATTTCAAAGCCTTTCTATCTCTTACACTACTCTTGATATTCCTAACTACTCCTTTCTTAAAATTATATATCAACTTATTTTTTCAACTCTCTTATTTTGCCTCCACAGCTTCCTTCAACATATCGTTTGTAATTCTCTTGCCTCAGAATTTCTAATTCATTTTTTTGCTATAAATCTCCTCAATAAATAATTAAACAACTTTTTTTTTTCATCACTCCTATATTACTTATCATTCCAATGTATCTTTTCACTATATACTCCAACTTCACATTTCTAAGGTTTCCAATCTCTTCTCTCTCTGCTTTTCTAATTGTTCATTTTTTTTTTGTTTCATATAAAGCTATAATCCAAACAAAACATATAACGAGTATGTTTTTTAAATATAATTTCGATAGACTATATGGTAAACTTTTTTAGTCATTCTTTATTTTACTTCTATTATCAGTTGTCTGATATCCCAAGTATTTAAAATTGTTAACCTGATCTATATTTTCTTATCCATTGCTTATTCTTAATATTTTCCCCTCACTGCTTATTTACATTTATCATCAGAAATCATGTAGTCTCCATTCGTAGATGATCAATTCTCCGGTTTTGTCAATCTCTTGAAAGATGACTAAATATATCATTCTTTAATATCATTGATTCATGTTTTATGGATTCTTTTATTTTTGTCTTATGTAATAACAAAAATTAGGCATTTTATTTTTCTGTTATCATTTTTTCAAATTTTTTTTTGCTTTAATTTTTTATTCAATTTTTATTTCAATTTTTTTTATATCTAATTAATATTCACTAATTTCCTGCACCATGTCTTTTCAAATACTGACATTTTTTTCAATTAAACTTTTGTCATTGCTAATTACTAGTAAGTATGATAATAGCATTTCTTTTTTTTGTACTATTTCAAGCAATTTTATTTGTTTTCCTTCTCATTTAACTGAAAGTGCACTCTTCATCAGATATCTGATTAAGACCACAGATTAAGTTAAAACAGAAAATAATAAAATAAAATTGTTTGAAAAACACAAAAAAAGAAGAGTGGTATTATTCTATTAAATCAAGCAATAGAGATAGATAGTGAAGACATTAATCCAGTACTCTAATAAATTCATTTAATTTGGTTTATCATCTGATATATGCTTTTTTCAAATCCTATCAGGTTTATAAACATTCTTTTTATGGCTATTTTTAATTTGATTTTTTTTTTGGGTACTAAATAACATGATTTTACTTTCAATGTATACAAATTTTTCTACAATACCAATTTCATTTCTATCATTTTTTTTTCCAAGCAATATTATTTTGGATTTAGTCATGTTAATGTGCAGTTCATATTACATTTCTTTTTGTTTACTATTTACAATGTTAATTATATTTTTTCATCTTCTTCATTGATTACTACGCAATTGGTATATTTTAAATTCTTAATTTTTGATTCCATTCAATAATGTTTCTTACTCATTCAAATGTTTGATGAATCTTCTTATAAGGTTAGATCTCCTCTTGTGTTTTCCCAAGCTTGATTTCATTTTTTACATATGCTTTGAATTAAACATATATTTGATATGATTCAAGTTTTGTCCATGTCATCTTTTTGTTTAAAGCAGAGAATTAATATCTATTATATAATACTATCTTTTCTTAGTCCTTCATTTTCTAGATCATGTTTCTCTATCTGAGCCTTTAATATTTGACTTTAAATGCCTATTAAATCTATGACTAATATACTTATTAATTATATGGTTCTATAATTTTCACATTCTGCTGTATTATAACTTGTTTCCATGCAAAATTACACAGTCTAAGTTTTTTTTGAAGTAAACTTTCTCCATCATATCTAATCATTTCTATAGGTATTGTATAATTTCTTTTTCATCGTCTTTATTATCAATATATTAAAAAGATGATAGTATATTCTCGGTAGTCTGCTTTATTTAATGCAGAATAGTTTTATAATTATTGCTGAAAAATTTTATTCTTGTTAGAAAAACATTTTTCATGCTTATACTTTATTCTCTGTTTGGCTGTCATTTCATGTTATAATTTCTTATTATTTTGTGTATTTTTATGTATTTATGTTAATCAAGATATTTGGTTTATCACATGATCACAATTTTGTTTGCTTACACATGCTGTTAAAATAGTAGCAAACAGTTTTAACAGCTTGATTACCATGACTTGCACTAAGTGGCACTACTGTATAGAAAGTTTCCTAATATTTGGTTTACATCTGTACAGTGATCTTCCAACTATTTTATTTATTTATTTTTAGGTCCTTTTTTTACCTCTGCATTTTGTATTGTACTACTGATCTGCGATTCAAATTGGATCTGCTTTTCAGTATTCATTATTTCTGTAATTGTTTCAATATTTTTTATGTGATCCAATCTTTTCTAATCTTATTTTCCTCTTATATGATTTCAATATTTTTTTTCGAAGTGTCATTGAATTTTTTCTACACTTTGATTATATATTTTTTGTGTTTCTTATGAACATTGTCTAATATATTTCTGAATTATTTTTTCCTTGGCTATTTTGATCAGATATCTGTGTTTCTGAAAATGAGTGCTTCAGTTTGATATTTTTAATTACTAAGATGTGATCCAAAATATATCAGCTTCATGGAAAATAAAATATTGGTTTATTAATTGTTGACTATCTTTTACTTTATTAGTATGTCTGTCATATTCTTAGGCTTTTCATTATTTGATCTTCTTATATGTTTTCTCACTCTTTGCATAATGGAAATTATCAAATCATAATCTAAAGCAAATTCTAAGTCTTTTACCACATTTGTTTTCTTCTCCAAAGCTATGTTTTGCATAATTATTTTCATTGTTGATTACCACTTCCAATCTTCGTTTTTTTTTTAAAAAATAATCATAGTAATGCATTTTAAAGCTCATCATTGAGAATTAAGTTTCAGATCTCCAAAACTGTTCAGTCTCATCACTTGTTTATTTGATGTAGGAGCTTATATTTTGATTACCATGATGTCAAAAAAGTTTGCTTTAAATCTAATTGTCATCATTCCAGAATTGATAAACTTATATTCTAACAATTAATTTTTTGCCTTTTCATTTAAAAGCAATCCTACACAGTCATTTAACACTCTAAAGCATTTTCAGTATATCTCAATTAATCCAAACCTCACATTTGTTCTGAGTAAGTCTGTTTTTCCAGGTATTCATAATATTCTGACTTTTCATATTGCCATGAATAGTATTAAGTTAACAGATGAAATTTGTTTCTTTCATTAAATGATTTTGCCAATCCAAGGTGCAATCTCTCAATTTGGTTCATAGATCTTGTTTTTCAGTATACTATCATAATTATTATAATATTCTTTGTAAAAGTTGCATCATGTTTTATTTTCCATGACTAATTTATCAGCATTCTTTTGACAAACTAATTCATCCTGAGAAAGTTTAAAAACAGATTCCTCTTGATATGGAGAAGAAAATGTCTCTTTGTAACTACTCTAGAGAGGAGACATTGTGAAGATTGCAACTGCCAATTTTTATAGTTAATGAGACTTATTGAGATGACTCATCTGACTTTTCCACTATTGGAATTATAAATCTCATTTTGCCTTCATTGCAAAATAAATAGAAGTAACATGGCAAAATAGAAAAAAGTGCAATGGAGACTTAGAATGTAAGAATGAAAAAAAAGTTTGCTATAAGAGAGGATGTGAAATGCATTATAAATATTTGCATAAAACAGAAAGTATAAGAAATAGATGAGAAAGATTACATTAGCCCACAAGTTTATTTTTATTGTTTTAATTTACTGTTTATTCCAATCTAAACCCATTTTTTCTATCTGCAAAATGCTGATCTCATTTAACAGTTCATCCGTTTATACAGTGGAACCATGATATCAGATGTATTTTGTTATGACATGCCCTTATGAATATTATACTTATATCAAATAAGCTTTATTACATTATATGTATTTTTAACTGTACTATAAAATTGTAATACTTTCTAATATGCTCATACACCAGTGACGAAGCATGACTTTTTTAGGAATGGAAGCACACTACATAATCTTTTTTTAATAATATTTTTATTTTACTTGAAAATCTGATTGTGACTAATTTAAGTATAGAGAATATATTATCAAGATATTTTTATTTTCTAAATGCTTTTAACATTCTTAAGTTTTAACTATTAATGATATTTTAACATTGTTTATTATAATCAAAGAATAATGCGATGGTCAAACTCATTATTTGCCTTATATAAAAACAGTTCAACTATTGGTAAAAAAATTGAAAGTCAACAGAAATTCCATACAAAAAATAATGAGTTTGAATTGTTCATTCTTCTTTTTTATGTTTGACAAATAGTTTAGAGATAAATATGAAACTCTCTTATCTGTTAGTCAGATTGTGGCTAATTTAAGTATAGATAATACATTATCAAGATATTCTTATCTTCCAAATGCTTTTAACATTCTTAAGTTTTAACTTTAACATTATTTGAACTTCTTATAATCCACGAATAATGCGATGGTCAAATTCATTATTTGTCTTATATAAAAACAATTCAACTATTGATGAAAAAATTGAAAGTCAACAGAAATTCCATACAAAAAATAATGAGTTTGAATAGTTAATTCTTCTTTTTTTATGTTTAGCAAAATAGTTTGTATACACTAATGTACTTATTGTTCTTAATATACTATTGTATGTGCAACTTGTTGGATCGATTTTGTGAGGTTGAATATGTACATATTTTAGTGGATTTTTAAAATTGAATTTTAGTTAAAGCTTTCAAACTTTATAATGAATTCTTCTATAGAAGCACTCATTGCGTTTAAAAATAAAGCCTTCGTCCCTGTCATATACACATATATAATACCGATGCTTTTTTCATACAATGTGCATATATAAATTAAGATTATAAATAAAGTTTAAAAATTATACTGTAGTTATTAAAATATATTGAAAGCACATTTAAAATGTATTCAAAACACATTTACATATGTATTTACTATATGTGTATTCACTCACATTGACTCAAAAAATAAAAATAATAAAATTACTGGATTATATTTTTATTTTTAAATAAAATGAACAGCAAAGTGTTAGCACTGCAATCTTTTCAAGCCTTTGATATATTAAAATCTAGTTCCATCATAAGTAAACATGCTATAGATGATATTCTTTTTCTTCAATAATTTTTTCCCCATGGAATTGTAATAGCAATCTCATTATCTGAAAATATGATCTGTTCAGTTAATTTGATATTTTTAAGTTTGTATTAACTTCGGAATCTATAATCACCCCCATTTGTAATTCCCAATTTCAGATCCTCGGATAAAGTATTTGTGTACAAACTTTCATTTTATCAATTAATTTTTTAAACTTTTGTACAGATTCTATCTTTACACTTAGTAAACATTTTATTACATAAAATATAAAATACCATATCAATGTTTTGAAAGATAAAGTAGCAAAGGTTAAAATGTATGTGTTTTCAATGTAACTTGAAGAAATGTTATTAATAAACATGATTGCATATTCCAAGACAAAAAAAATGGCTGCTGCCATATTATAAAATTTATAAAATGTTCAAAAATTTGCTTTTACTTTTTCTTTATTCATATTTTTTTAATATTTATTTACATTTTTTTGGATAGGATACAAAGAAATTAATATGTAATAAATAATATCATCTATGTTCTTTATTACTTTTACAATGCTTTGTTACAACCTGACAGTTTCGATTGTCCCAGCAACCTTCTTCAGAACTTCTACTTATATCTCCAAATCTTAAATCTTAGAATTAGTATATATTGATACAGCGCATATTGCAGCTACATTGCATTGAATAAAATAGATATTTCTCTTCCTTATACTATTTCTGTATTTATTTTTTTGTAAAAATACTCTTGAATTCTAGAGGGTTCTACATTTCTTTTTGCAATTTGTCACACAAAGTAAACCTAATTCATTCTATCAAATGTCTTTAGATGATCATTAAAATGTTAACTTTTTCTTCCTTTCTCTAATTTTAACAGTAGTCTATATGTGTGTGTGTGTGTGCACTCATATATATTGTATTGGTTGCAAAGCAGATATATAATTGATTGCAAGAATAGTTAAGTGCTGGTTATCTTTAGGTAACAATTTTAATAAAAACAATAGTTAAAAAAAGAAAGAAAAAGAATTCTTCTTGTTTACAAATTTAAAGTTGCTTGTACCATCTCTAAGATTAAAGTTCAAAAGTCAGTTACTCAGAGTTTAAAGAATTGAAGTCTGATTTTTTTTTCTTTTTAAAAAAATGGATTTAAATTTTATTTTGTGGAATATCAATTTATAAAAGATTTATGTTGTAATAAATCTTTTTTTTTTGTTATTCTGAGTAATAAAACTAAAAGAAATATGATTAGAAAAATAATAGGATTTATTTATTTATTTTAATCAATGACAGTTTTAATTAAAATGTGAACTTAAAATTTTATTGGAAACTAGTATTCTGTCACTTCTCTAGTCTGTCTTTTATTTTATAATCGTCACTAGCAGCTTGTAAAAACTTTAAGTTTGTTTTTATTAGCAGCCAAGTTGTAAACAATGATAAATATTATAAAATGGATATTGTTTCATGGCAGCTAATTCCTGTGTGTGTATCATTTACTCTGGATCAATATAGCTTGTATTAAATATTTATCTCTAGTCTGATATGTGATCAAACTTCAACTGCTATTTCTAAGTTCTGCTAAATCTATGGTAACAATTTATGTTTGCAAAGTGATTGTTACCGAAAGTCCTCACTTACAGAATATTTATTTTTGGAGAAGTGAAGAAATATGATTTAAGGAAATATAATCTGCATAAATTAAAACTTGAAGAAGCTAAAGGAATTAAAAGAATTATTGTTTCTACATTTTCAAGGATGATATACAATGTCTTCAATGCTGAAATAGACTCCATAATGAAAAACAAAGGGGAAAATGTTAGGTTTAACATAAAAGGATTTTAAACTGAAGATATTGATAAAACTATGGTAATGTTTAAAGACATTATTTATAATTTAATGTAATGATGGTTTAAATATTTTATATGTCTTATTCTATAATAAATATTTTTTTTTGTTAGTTATTAATCTGACTTTCTATTTCTCTTCTCATAAGTTCTACCATTTAAATTATAGTTTAAATTTATAATAGTTAGGGCGATAAGAGTTCATATTCTACTGAATTAGTCGTGGTAGTGTTTTTAATAAGACTGATGGTGTGATATATTTTTATTGATTTCCCAGCTTTGGGATGGCGCTCTTGTTTTTAACTTAATATAAATTTCTAAACCATAGCAGATATAATTTTTCTTCGATCATTTAGGAGTGATTAATAGTCTGGAATGTTCACATAGTTTGTAATATTTTAATTATTACAGCCGTGTTTGACAATTAGTATGGTTTATGATTGAATTAAATTATATTTTATTCCTATCGTCTTTCATTTCTGTTATTTGGAGTTGAATGTGAAATCTCAAAGATTATTTTAATTATTAAGCAGTAACTTTTCATATACATCTGGGTCTCTTTTTATGCGGTAGATAGGTTCCGCAAAAAACCCACATAAACAAAAATAAACTTAACTTATATTGAAAAATGTGGGATAGGTTCCATAATTTTCAAAAATTGCATAAAAGCAAAGCAACAAGGTAAAATTACTTTAAAATTCGCATAAAAAAATAAGGAAATAAAGTATGACTAATAAAAAATGTCAAATATTTGAAAAAAATTGATACGACAAACTTTTTTTACTTTTTTTTATTAACTATTTAATTTTATTCAAAACAATATATTTTTATGTGTAATTTATTTTACATTTTTTAATACATATTTTAATCATTATCGCTATTTGACAATATGCGGGTACGTTTGTGAACTGATATGAAAAAATATTCATCACAAGAGGAAATACAATTAGCACCAACTTCAGTCTTGTGCTATGTTTAATTAACCAAACAGGTGCATCAAATGAAAATTTTCGTTCATGGCTTTAAGTCGTTCTAAAACAGTCGATTTTTGCATTATCATAGCGAATTTACAGTCTTTTTAAAGCTTAAAATGTACCATACGGTGCTGATTTGTTATTGCTCATTTTGAACCAAAGGGAGTGCTTGACAAGAATTTTGATAGCTCGAAGTTCTTTGTTTGATATTCAAAATGAAAATGTATATTTTAGAGTATTTTTTTCGTAATTTTTTTACATATTATAAATTATTTTGATAAATATGCTGATATTATAATTATTTTAGAAAAATAGTTAAGATTTTAGTAAAAATTCTTTACTTTTACATGAACATAAATTGAGAAAGAAATCAACAACATATGCAGCATTTTCTAATAGGTTATGAACGTTCTTTTTAGATTCTCCGTTATAGAATATTTTTATAATTATAAATAGAAATTTATTTTTGAAAAAACTTTCGTTCACTTTTATAATTTGACAAATTATTAATTTACTTTTTACAAACGAATCTAATATTAAAAGACAAATATATTTTTACTGCTGATTCTGTAATTGAACCAATCAAAAGCTTAAACCTTTAATTCATTCAGCTAATAAAAATTTTTTCAGTCTCAAAGTTTTCTTTTTCTAAGTCTTCTACGGTATCTAAATTTATTGCCAAACCTTTTTCCAACAGGCATTTAAAGTATGTAAATGTATATAAAACAGGGAGATCCTGATTTTAAGTGAAATATGAACTTCTTTATCGCATAAAAGAAAGCCGCATAAAATTAAGAGGAAAATATGAATCGCATAACATCAAAATCGCATTAAAAAAATCTGCACAAAAAGAAACCTGGGTTTATATATGATTGTTATAATTTGTGATAAATTAACTTTGATGATCACATTCAACAAATGGCAGAACTATTACATTATATATGGATATATCAAAGTAAGATTATTGTATGTTTGTATAAAAAAAAACTATATAATGCAATTGTATTTTATAATTCTGAAGAAGATTGCTAAATAGCCAAAACTAAGATAAATTGTAAAGCATTGTGAAAAGGTCAAAGGTGGAATAAAATTGTATAGAGATTTATTTAACAATAGTCCAATTGCATTTTTTGCATCTTTACCTTTTCTAAATCCAAACTGCTTTTCAGATACATATGTGTCAAAATATATAGAAAATTTGCTTATTCAAAACTGTTTCACATGTGCTTAAGCTAATTCTTCTACAGTATTAACATTTCAGTTCATTAGGCCATTTCTTCTCTAGAATCATAATTGTTGAGAGGAACTCTAATGACTGCTTTTTTGATATGTAGATTACTTCATTGATGTCATTTAATTTTTTAATATCTCATGCACTGTCACTTCTGGTTTTAGTTAAATTTTTACCAGTTTTTTTATTATGTTATAATCTATTGTCTCATTATCTAGTTGTATTTCTTTTTCAATTAAAGTTGATTGAAATATTTCTATCATATAATTATTTAGATTTTTTCCATTATTTCAATGCATCTGATTTTTTTTGTTAACAGCTTGTCATTTCTATCTTCGAATATAATTTTTTTCTCTGTGACCCTGATTTAATTAACCAAACTTATTTTATTGTATATTAAATCAAACCTAAAATTTTGAAATTCCTGTATCTATTTACATTTCCTTTGTAATAACTCGTTTGTATTTTACATTTTTGCTTTATTCTTTTATTGACTGTTTTGCTGACCTGAGACTTTCACAATTTACAGACTTTGGTGTAACATCTATTAAATTTTTCTTTAGTAATTGTCATATTTTACTTGAATTTACTTTATCCTTCAATTATACAATTTTTTGTGCTTATTTCCTTATCCAACTAATTTGAAAATTTTTTGTGCTTATTTCCTTATCCAATTAGTTTGAAAAAATTTTAATATTTTCTTATTTATGTCTTAGTTTTTTTAAATTTTTTTTTAAAAGTATCACTAAGTTATGATTCAAATTTATATTAGCATCAGAATATGCACACTTGTAATAGTATCCTAAATATCTTTTTCAAATAAGTCTAATTGAAATCTTTTTTATTACCTCAGCCTTTGTTATAATTTTAGCTGTAATTTGATAGATTGAAAGTTTTGATTATTATGTATATATATATATTAAATAAAACTGTATGAAAATCAGTCATTTATAAAATTAAACCATTAAAAACCATGTGAACATTTTTTCAATAATATTTCCTAATTATCATTTTTCCTGGTGTTGTTATAATCATCAGAATTAAAAATGAATAGGTCTGACTAAGTTGTAGTATACTTCAAAGAAAGTTTAGCCAGTCCGAAGGCATCAGTTGTTATTTGTTATTCAGCAGCTGATACTTGTCAATATCAATTCATCATTCAAGATTGACATTCAGAAATAGTGATTTCAGGATTATTACTATGTGTAGAAATAACTTGAGACTAAAAGGAAATATGCCTATGTGTTTGAAAATGCAGGTTTTTAATAAATGTGTTTTACCAGTTCTTACTTATGGATCTGAGACTTGGACACTTAATAGAAGAACAATGCAGAGACTTCAGACCACTCAAAGAAATATGGAGAGATGCATGTTGGGAGTAACAAGAAGAGATCGAAAACGCAATATATGGATAAGAGAACAAACAGGTGTTACTGACCTCATTGAAAAAATTAAAAAACTGAAGTGTAGTTGGGCTGGACATATTTCTAGAAGAGATGATAATAGATGGACAATGAAATCTTAAACTGGATTTCAAGAGATTGTAAAAGACCCAGAAAGATACATGTGAGATGAATGGATGAAATAAGAAAGTATGCAGGTGTGATGTGGAGAAGAGATGCTAGAAATTGGAGAAGATGGATTGAACTTGGAGAGGCCTTTATCCTGCAGTGACTGATAATGGTTGATAATGATGATGATAAGTACATGTAGTTATTTTTACTTGTTGATAATATCATTAAACAGCAAATGAATTATTTTCAACTGGTGTTAAAACTCTTCGATTAATCTGAAAACAAATGATTTATTCTAGGTTAATCAATATTTTAGAATTATATAGAGACTTTGCTACGAACAAATATATATCAAATCTATTAATAAGATAGAAGTAAGTTGCAGTTATCTTATTAGCTTTCAAAACATATTGCTAAAAAAATTAATATGAGTTGATTTAGTATCGTTTTATTTGTATATATATAGTAACATATTGATCCCATAATCCATAATATTCCTTGTTAATATTAGCAAGTTTGAATTTTTTTACAGGTATATCACACACACACGACAGTTTTTTCTTAAAATGAGTAAAATTTAATGAGGATTAAGATTTTATTTTTTAATAATGTCAAATTTTAAGACATTTTTATCTTTGTTAATTTAAAAATTTTATGAGTAAGAGTCAATTTGTTATTTACAAATTTGCCAAGTATAGATAATTAGAGAATGACTTGAAAGTGTGTTGTTTTTAGCAACAATCCCATTATTGTCTTATTAATTTGTTTTTAAAATCAAGCAGTATGCAAGGCACTTTCAGATTGAAAATTTAGAGAAAGAATTTTAAAGTTAATTGTTTTAAGAGATATCAGAACATTTCTCAGCTCATAGCTTTAATAACCAGTGCTGTATGTGCTATAGTCTTTCAGGCTAATGAGCAATACATTTGTAGAAAAAATGACCAGCTAAAGATTTTTGAATCATTTGACAACTATCTTGTCAAATGATTTAAAGAAGCCACAACCATTTAAGAAGAGAATAGAGCTTACATTTTAAGCTTGTAAAAAGCTGCATCATATGTAATCATTTTAAATCCAAAGGATTTACTTAGATTATTAGTAGCAAATTGGAATCTATCAACCTCACTTCTGTCTTTATAGGAAGAATTGACTCAGGAAAGTGTCCAATTAAAACAAGAACTGAGGTAACAAGTTATAAAGAAATTCCTATAATAATAACAAACAAAAAAACTTCTTTCTTAAGAATATATTGAAAAGAAGGTTGGTAAGCAAAAATGCTACTTTGATAATTTTTACCTATTCTTTTAAAACTATTTTGTTTCATTTTTTATTATTGTTAATGATCATCATCATCATTATCAACCATTATCAATCCACTGCAGGATGAAGGTCTCTCCAAGTTTAATCCATCTCCGATCTTTAGCTTCTCTTCTCCACATTACCCCTGCACACTTTCTTATTTCATCCATCCATCTCACATGTGCTCTCTTTCTGGGTCTTTTACAATCTCTTGGAATCCAGTTTAAAATTTCAATTGTCCATCTATTATCATCTCTTCTAGCAATATGTCCAGCCCAACTCCACTTCAATTGATTTTTTCAATGAGGTCAGTAATACCTGTTTGTTCTCTTATCCATACATTGCATTTTCGATCTCTTCTTGTTATTCCCAACATACATCTCTCCATACTTCTTTGAGTGGTCTGAAGTCTCTGTATTGCTCTTCTATTGAGTGTCCAAGTCTCAGATCCATAAGTAAGAACTGGTAAAACACATTTGTTAAAAACCTCCCTTTTCAAACACATAGGCATATTTCCTTTTAGTATCAAGTTATTTCTACCAAAAGCACTCCAACCAAGTTTAATTCTATGATTAATTTCCTCCATTATGTTTCCATCTGTATTAATAATCTGACCAAGGTATTTGTAACTGTTAACTTCTTCTAATTCATCATAATCAATCTTTATTTTCATATTTTAAGCAAATCGATTAAACATTACTTTAGTCTTTTTAACAGTTATCTTTTGTCCTACTTTCCTACTTTCATCTGATAACTCCTGCAACATTTCCTGCAGCTCTGAAGCATTATTTTCAAAAACAACTACATCATCTGCGAAATCTAAATGACTTAAATAATCTCCATTTACTTTCACTCCTTTAGTTTACCATTTTAAACCACAAAATACTTCTTGCAGCACTGCTGCAAAAAGTTTTGGAGATATGGAGTCACCTTGTCTTACACCTTTCTCAATGTTGACTTTCCCAGTATCATTATGTAATCTAATTATTGCTGTTGCATTTTTATAAATATTCTTTAAAATATGACAATATCCCGGATCTATACCTTGATGATCCAATGCTTTAATCACTGAAGAAATGCTTATAGAATCAAATGCCTTTTCATAATCTACAAATCCAAAACATAATGACATCTCATATTCATTTGTCCTTTCTATAACTTCTCTCAGTACCTGAATATGATCTACTGTACTAAAACCACTTTTAAATCCAGCTTGTTCTCTTGGTTGGTGGAAATCCAATGTTCTCTGTAGACGAGTTGTAATTATCTTGGTAAAATTTTTATATAAAACTGATAAAAGGCTGATAGGTCTGTAATTTCTAATATCTTCTTTATCACCTTTTTTAAATATTAATATTATTACTGCATTCTTCCAATCATCTGGTACATCTTTATCATTTAGACATTTGGTATATAACTTTGCTAAAAAAATTTCTGTTTCTTCACCTGCTTCTTTTAATATATCAATTATAATTCCATCATTACCTGGAGCCTTTCCTTTCTTCATACATTTAATTGCATTTCTCATTTCTTCATTTAAAATTCTGGGCAATTTGGAAGATGTAATAAATATAGGAGGTACTTGTTTTTTATTACTATATAATTCTTGATAAAAAATTTCTACCAATTTCATGATGTCATCTCTCTTTTTAGTAATAATTCCATCTTTTTTCCTTATTGCAGATATAAATTTCCTACCAATACCAAAATGTTGTTTTACATTCTTAAGACTTTTATTTTCTTCTACAGCTTTTCTCGCTAGTTCACGGTTATACTTTCTTATATCATTTTCAACTCTTTTCCGTACCATTTTACAAAATTCGAGATATTCAATTCTTTTTAATGCATCATTTTTGTATATCTTCATGTTTCTTCTTTTCTTCATAAATTCTCTAGTCTCAGTAGAAATTTTATTGGTCAATTGCTGCTTTTTTCTACCAGCTATCTTTGTTGCAGTTTTTAAAAGTGTATCAGTTATTTTCATATTAATTTCATTCAAATCTGAATCATTTTCAAAATCTACTAATACTTGAAACCAATTTGTAAGTTCTAATTTAAATTCATTAGAATGTTTCTGAAGATTAGGAATATCAACTGTAAATATTGTTTTTCTTAACAATTTTTGTCTTTCTAGTTTTACATTAACACGTATCTTGCACCTTACTAATCGATGATCACTTCCTGTGTTAAATCTATTAAGAACATTACAATCTTGAAATATGTATTTCCTGTTAGTCAAAATATAATCCAATTCTGCTGTACCTTCATTTGGATGCTTCCATGTCCATTTTCTTTTAACATTTTTCTCAAAAAAAGAATTCATAATATAAAGTTTTTCTTTTTCTGCAAACTCCACAAGTCTATGTCCTCCCTCATTTCTATTACCATAACCAAAATTACCTACAGCACTTTCATCTCTCATTTGTTTACCAATTCTAGAATTAAAGTCTCCCATAACAATTTTAAAATGTTGTTTACTCTGATCAAAAGCCTTTTGTACATCCATATAAAAATCTTCTACTACTTCATCACTATGAGAACTTGTTGGGGCATAAACCTGAATTATCTGCATTTGGTATCTGCTATTAAGTTGTATAACTAATCTTGCCACTGTCTGATACACCATCAATCTCCACAATATTGTTCTTCCACTTTTTATTTATAATGAATCCTACTCCACTTGTATTTCCAATATTTGTGCCTTTATAATAAAATATATGTCCACTTTTTAAATCAATTGTCTCTTCACCTTTTCTTCTAACTTCACAAAGTCCAATAATATCCCATTTAATATAAGACAGTTCTTCTTCTTGTTAATGATATTGAATATTAAATAAGGTATCTCTAATATTTGTTAAAATCTTGATTAATTCTGTCAGTTAATAGAAACATTGAAATCAATGAAATTTATGTTGTGTATATTTATATGCAATGAAAACTTCTATATACCAATATTCTATATCAGTATATACATTTGTCAGCTTTTAATTTAAAACTGTCCAACTTTGAACATGTTATTGACTGAATCACTTGCAAGTGATATTTTGCATAGTTTACTATAGTTTTCAATACATTTATTGTGTGTGATATCTGATATCAGCATACATAGTATTTATGTAGCAAATTTGAACTTATACTGAATTTTAATTATAAGGGGTTTTTTTTGCAAAATATTTGCATTTTTAATACTTTTGATGGAAGATCTTTGTGAAAATATAGTGAAATAGAATAAAGTTTGTTGTCGTAAAGCATTGTATAATTTATGCTAGTAAATCATATTATACTTTTTAGATATAATTGAAAGATTAACCAGGAAAGGGAAAATGTTACCATCTAAAAAAAAGTTGACAAGAAGAAATAGAGAAATTAGAGAAAGAAATTTGCAGAAATATTTAATGACCGAGAAACATGATGATTGGAAATTATAAAATGTATAACAATAAGAAGGTAATTGAAACATGTTTAGAAAGTTAATATTAAAGAAAAAAAAATCGAATAGAAAATAATTAATACTTTTATCAGGATTAGAAACATGTTTTAGAATCTCTAATTATTTTATAAAAAAAACTTATTGTCCAGATTTGAAAATGTTATTCAAAGTCTTTCCCTTCTATTTTAAAAACTAAATGACAAAGCTTAATCTTAATGCAGTGAAATATAAAGATATTAGTTTAATTAATATTTTAATATATGCATTTTTTTCTACAGTACAGACTTTTTCATATCTGCACTCCAATATATAGGGGAGACTTCCACATGACCCTCAACTACCCACACTATCGATAGTGCTGAAACATTTGATCACACACATGTCGAAAAGATAAACAATCACCAATATAGGTATTTCGTGCTAAACCAGCACTCATCAGTTGGTCCAAATTATCATCACACATATATATATAATCAATGCTTAGCTTATATTAAGATAGCCAACCTTCATACTTTAATGGACATGTTTCAATCCACTCCACCCCACAACTCTTCAGCCGTCCATTTCAGTGAAAGTCTGGTGATGGAATGCTCAATGCCTACATTGGTGCCAACCTTCTCATTCTAACTATGTTGACCATAAGTCACTCTGACCCCTCATGTACAGGACAAAATCCATTTACATACATATAAAGAGGGATGGGCATATTATAATGCAACTAAAAATTTTAAGTGTTCACTAGTTGTCATACTAAAATGGAAATAAATATGATGTTATGGTTTTTTTTTTGCATATAAATAACTTATTTAAGAGTTATTTATTTATATTTTCAGCATGAATATATAGCATTATCACATTGTAAAATACATTGAACTATTTGAAAATTTGGATTTTAATACATGCAAAACAACAACAATAATTTCCAATCTTCATTCCATTAATGAAATAGAATAAAAATAGAATGTTTTTTAATTTCATTTTTAATTTGTCAAAGCTTGCTAAAGAAATTAATTTATTAAATATTGCGGCATTAAATTTTGCTGAACTTTATATATGTATGTGAAACGGCAAGGGTGGAAAAGTTGCCAAAAACCATAAAAATATTTTATAATATATTTAAATCCAAGGACTTGTTGAAATCAAGCAATTAATTTATTGTTCAGCAAATCCTCATTCTTAAAAGACTTGTTAAGATATATTTAAACACATTATATTTTCACTTTTCAAATGAAAGTTAATTAAATCATAATACTGTAATCAGAAGGGAGAAGCTATAATTTTTTAAGATAAGATCTGATAGCGAGAGAATGATATAAATAATTTATAAATACAATCAGTTATATTTCTATATTACCAATCATAAAATTTTAATATTAAACTCATTATTTTATTATTACATATAAAAATAAATTTAATGATCAATACTATAATTAATTATATTGACGATTAAAATAATCATAAAAAGAACTGTAAAAAAAAAAAAAAATTATAAATCAAGCGTTTAATTTTTTTTTATACAGATATGAAATCACTCTTCCAGATAAAAACACTTTTAATGGATATGTTTAAGTGTTTCTTAACAAAGAAATATAAAAGATGATTATGTAATATTTAAGAAAGTTTATTATATTGTGTTTAGAATTATTATTATGCGTGTAAAGTTTAAATTATATAACAATAAGAAATGCACCGCACTCAATTAAAAAATTGAGAACACATGCAATGTATATATTTGTATGCACATGTATAGATGTTATGTTTAAGTTAGTGTAATACATCCATCATCGTCATCATCATGAACAAACACTTGTACATGTGAATGGCCAGTCTGATGCCAGAAGAAAATAAAAAAAGTTAAAAATAAGTTTTACAATAATTATACAGACAACTCATAAGCTACTGATATGTTCATGTAATCGGATACTGGTATCTTAGGAGTTCAACACCTTGCCTAATTATAGTTCTTCATTACACCTTTTCCTTGTATCCTATCAATAGAAGTAATTAATAATATACTAGAATGTCTTTGAGATAATGCATACAATAAAGTTAGTTTCTTTTATGAACATCATGCTCAAATTTGTCATAAAATAATTGTCTATTATTGTTATGTTTTATCTATTTCATATACTCAGTTCAGTATAAATGTGCCCATACATTAGTAGTTTAATATTATCATATCCAGAAAACTGAAGAATTAAATATTTTTCATAGTAATTCATTAATCTAGAGATTATCCACTTAATGAATAATCTCGTCTAATGAATGACTAATAAAAATTATTAATGTATTTTCTTTAAGTGGTTTGTGTCAGAGTTGTGAGCGCATTAAGTTTGACACATCACTTGAACTGTAAAATTGGCTATCTATATATACTGAATAATGATAAAGGTATGTATAAGAGTTTGTGATCTGGGCCAACTGATGAGTGCTGGTTCAGCAAGAAATGTGCATCTTGGGAATGGTACATCTTTTCCACATGTCTTTAATCAGAAGAACTAAATATTTTTATGACCTTGTCATTATACTTTCAGAACCTTACAGAGCATCATTAAATGAAAATTTTCCAGTATCCTTATAATGCAATCATAGTAGGTTCATGTCTTAATTTCATGCAATAAATTTGGCAAAACAGTTCTATATATAACTAATATTGATAAAGTAGTTATATCACTTTAAAAAAATATCTGATCTTGTTTGTAACATGTGAAGTGCAATATTTAAATCCACCTTTCTATTTATAAAAAAATATTAAAATATTTAAATTGATCAACATTTTCAAACTGAAAGCTAAAAGTTGCTAAAGATTTTCTTTCATCACTGACTGATATTAATCCAAAATATATCCTTTCACTGACAATATCAGCGGACATGTTTATTGTTTATAAAATTATCTTTACAATATAATTTCTTTAATAAATTGCCTCACATAGAGGTTATATAAGTGAAGTAAAACTTACCAGGAACATAGAGCAGTTGTGAATAATATCAGATTTTTAAAGCAGGATGTTAGTTAATGGACCAGGAGGCAAAATTCTGTTACAACAGTCAGAACATTTGGATGTGTAACAAAGTTTAGACTGATAAACATGTTAATGGTATGCTAGTGTATACACACAATGTTTACTGGATTTGTAATTTTAA
This sequence comes from Epiperipatus broadwayi, assembly GCA_028023455.1. Lineage (NCBI taxonomy): Eukaryota > Metazoa > Onychophora > Udeonychophora > Euonychophora > Peripatidae > Epiperipatus > Epiperipatus broadwayi. The sequence goes on along the minus strand of JAQFVV010012416.1, from coordinate 9,425,658 downwards.
GACATTGTAGGATATTTAAGAGATCCTTACCATATTCTGTTAAGTCTATGTACACTTGATGAAAGAGATATTTGGAGATTATGATTTCCAAAAAGCATCTAGCCTTTTATAAATGCATTTGAAAGATTTGAAGTGTATATGTTAGAAAGTGGCCCCAGAGTGCATCATCATCCATCAAAAGGCAGATTTCACAAACTAAACCTAATACTTTCTCTAACATTTTTATCTCTTCTTTTACTAGTTAAAAACTCATTACTGCTAGCTTCTTTAATACCATCAATTATTATTATTTTTTTTGTAATCTTTTTTTTTATATAGTCTTCACAGTTTCTTTCAATATATATTTCATAATTTTCTTGTCTTAAAGTACACATTCAATCCGATAAATGAAAATAATTTTTTTATTTATTCTTTTCAACACATTCTCATTACTAATCATATCCATTTAATTTTTCTCCTCCCTTTTACTACTGTTTTTGTTTTGTAAAAAGCTGTTTGCTAAAGAAATCATGTAGTAAGCCTCTTTCTTAAATCTGCTTTAACAGACTGTATAATCATTTCGAAAGTCCTGTTTATCTTTTACAATTCTCACTCATTTCTTTAGAGTACTTCCATTGCGATCTAATTTTCAAAATATTTAAGAGCATTAACATGATCCATATTTTTCTGGCCAGTGCATACTCTCAATATTTTTGTTATTACATATTTGTATTGGTTTACTATTATTACCATTTATTTTTCATTCCACATGTTGTTTAAGTTTTAATAATGTTACATATCACATGATCACATTTCCTATACTAGCACATTAATTGTTGATAAACAGAGCAAAACTCTCCATACAGTATTGCCACCTGTGCTAAACAGAGTAATCAATGGACGCCAGAAGGCTTGTGCATAAAATCCCTATCTAATGCCTACTCATCCAATATCCCCAGACTAGTTTCTGGCTTGTGGCCTTCGTCAGTGAGGAGCTTTGGATCTGAGAGCACTGCATCTAGATCTTAGGATCTAATGCAACCCTCTAGCAACCACCTTTTATCTCAGCTTAACTACTAAACTATGAGAATGAAATTGAAAACACAAAAAATACTGTATGGAGAGTTTTGCTCTGTTTATCAACAATTAATGTGCTAGTATAGGAAATGTGATCATGTGATGCTTAATGGTTTAACACCAATCCTGCCTAATAGGATAGTAGTGGCTATGGTTGTAAAAGAGCCAAAGACACCAAAATGTATGGGTGCTGAACTGAGTTCAGACCCATATGACTATTTAAGCTATTGAGCTTAGATTGAAAATATTTTTTGTGTTTTCAATTTCATTCTCATAGTTTAGTAGTTAAGCTGAGATAAAAGGTGGTTGCTAGAGGGTTGCATTAGATCCTAAGATCTAGATGCAGTGCTCTCAGATCCAAAGCTCCTCACTGACGAAGGCCACAAGCCAGAAACTAGTCTGGGGATATTGGATGAGTAGGCATTAGATAGGGATTTTATGCACAAGCCTTCTGGCGTCCATTGATTACTCTGTTTAGCACAGGTGGCAATACTGTATGGAGAGTTTTGCTCTGTTTAATGTTACATATCTTTTTGTTAAACTCATGGCTTATACTGCATATTATCAATTAATATAATCTTCTACTTCTTAATATAACTTCGTCATTATCAGAACATTTATTTAACAGTTTATGCTTATCTTGTGTCTCGTAGGTATACAGCATTCTTCTCTATATTTTTTCTATAAGGAAATCATTAATATTTACAAATGTTATCTGATTTATACACATATTTTAAAATGTTTCTCAAGTACACTAGAAATATCTGTAGGATCAGAAGCAATGACACACTATAAAACTTCATCCATATATTATCTAACCAATAACACACTGATAATGTGTACTAGATATAGCATTTGTTGTAGAAATGGTATCCACTAGAAAGGCAGAGTGCCATTAAAAATATAAACATAAGCTTAATAATCATTCAATGCACTTTTGCCATTCAAATTTGTTTTATATAAAAAAGTTATTCATCTTTTCAAATATCTCTCTTTCTTTAATTGCATTGGAGAGATTTCTTTAAAATAGGTCTTTGTGAATTTTCAAATTATATAAGTAGCCGGAAAAAATCATTAAGTTAACATCATATTGCCAGTTGACTCATTAAGTTGTATGGCAAATGTAGTAATTTGCTTGATTCATGATAGTAATATAGACACATATTGTTGTCATTGCTTGTGTCATTGAACACAGCAATTTTTTTAAGAGGTTTGATATTTTGGAACCATGTCTAGTTTCGCAAATTTTTATTGCTGCTTTAAGATCTTCGCCATAAGGTTTTTTTTGTTTTAGCAAATAATAAAGCAATTTCAAAAGAACCTTTAATTTATCATTTAATTTAGTATGCTTTGAAGAAAACCTAGTTTACCATTTTAATTCTTCCATCTTTCTTTCAAAAATTCCAATTGTCTTGCCCTTAAATTTACCATGCACAGTATCTAAATAGTGACTAAGTTTTCCAGGTTTCATTCAGTCATTTGACAACTGTTTTTGACTGATTACACATCTAGGCTTTTGTGAATCACTATATGAAGACACATATCCATATTTCAAGAAAGAAGGATCGTATTTATGAATTTTTTCATGTGGCAATTTTTCCCTTTTGCCATGTGGTGTTGAAAATGATGTGTATGCTACTGCCAGTTCTGATAAAATATAAGACATTGCCACTTGTTACTCAAATTCCTTCATATTTACACTCTTGACTGACTGACTTCTACAAGTAATTTGTGTTTTTATTACCTATTTGTTCATCTCAGGATTAAATTTTTGATGAACAGTGATACTTATTACAAAGGTGAAACTAGTGAACTGCACAAGTAAGGACATTCTCTGGTGTTTATAGTACTGACATGTATTAATTGTAAAGTAAATAGCGATTATTAGATCCTGCTTTTTAATATAACATAAATTTTCACATTAAATTTTAAAAAATACACCTATATATAAAAATAAATCTAATTATTTATTTCTAATTTAAAAATGTGAAATTTATTTTCTCTGTCTTTTAATCCTGATTTTTTTTTTAATGTATATTTTATTTACATCTTTATTTATATTTTTCTATTTTTTTCCCTAACATTTTACTAATCTTGTTATTAATTTAAGGTCTAATTTTGCATATTTTTACTTTTTTCATAAATTATTGTCAATAATATTTCTTTAACTTTTTTAAAAATAATTTCTACCTTAGATTTAAATTAACTTTTTAATTTAGTTATATATATATATTTTTTTTTACCAATGAATTTGAAAACATTTTCTATAATACTTTTTTTTGATCTGTCAATGGTCTATTTCTTTTTAATCTCTTCTATTATTATTACCATGCCTCTGAATCTATATTAATTCCAAAATGGACATATGAACTTTTAATTAAAATTATTCTAAATCATTACAAATTTTCTTTCATCGCTTAAAGTTTTTCATTTATGCTTTTATAATTTTTAAACCATATATCATGCTATTCTATTTCTGTAAAACTTCAATATTCTTTCATTCTTTTTGTATATATTAAGAAATCTTACTTTTTTGCACTTTTTACAATGCTTTTATTTAATTACCTGATGGATTCTAATGTAGCAGTCTTTTTCACTGCTGTTTTTCTTACAAATAAGGAAATAAAATATGATAGTTCTGAAGAAGACTGCCACACAGTCAAAACTGTCAGATAATTGAATAAAAAAGATTGTGAAAAGTGCATAAAAGTGAATATTTTTTAGAGATTTATTATCTGCAGCTTATCGGTCATTAAACAATTTATCATATTATCTATTTTATTATTATAATATTTTTATATTTTAAGAAATCTATTTAATATTTTTATACATGCTTCATTGTCTTTATTATAATTTATTAATATGTAAACTAAATAACCACCATTTCTCTTCGATTTGCTTTCAACATAACCACAGTTTATCATTAACTTGAGTACTATTTATAAAATTTACTGGTTGTTAGATCTAAAGCATCTACTTCATTCTATCTACTATTGTCATAGAAAACAAAATTCTTAGACTCTTTATTCTTTCCCCCACCTTCTCCATAATCCATCTCTTCTTATAGAATTCTATAATATCTGATCCTTTTCATCTCTGACAATAAATTTATCCATTTTTCTGAGTTAATTATTGGCTTAACATTTTGTATATCTATTCTTACAATTTTTAGTTTTTCTTGTGCAAACTTCATACAGTAGTCTTACCCAGTGCAAGCCATTGTAATCAATGGATGCAAGAAGGTTACTGCTATAAGGCTCCATTAGATCCTAAGATTTAGATGTAATGCTTTCAGATCCAAGGTTCCTCACTGTTGAAAGCCACAAGCCAGAAACTGGTCTGGAGATATTGGATGAATAAATAGGGATTTTATGCATAAACCTTCTTGCATCTATTGATTATCATTTTTTTGTACTGCATGGCATTATTATACAGAGAGTTTGCTACTGCAAATAACAGTTTCTGGGAAGGGTTTTTATTTGTATTTCCAACCCATAATTGTAATTTTAATAAAAGCATTTCTAATGAGAGATGTTATCCTTGATTAAAACGACTGTACAAATATGCAAAATTCATTGAGAATCATAAAATTTATTACAGATCGCTATAATATATGTTATTCCCTCACACACACACACCTTCACCAAATCACAAATTTTAAAATAATTTATTGTTTTCAGAATATTAGACATAAAAACGAAAATTTATTTTTGAAAGATTATGAACATAAATTTACATTAGAAATCCATAAAAAATTTTAAAATTATTCAATTTTTGGCATTTATTGATCTATATTGAAACTAATTTACTAATATTAAATTTATAATTTGTCATCTTTTTTTGCAAGTTTTAGAATTTTGAATGATTGATTTATTTCAGAAATTAAATTATTCATAGTCGAAAATAAAACATCACTTAAATATATTGAAAAAAAAAAATGGTTCTAACAAAAAACAACAACAGCAACAACAACAAAAAGGCATTTCACATTATGATTGATTTGGCAAAATTCTGAGGTACTAAAATTTGGAAGACATCATTCATATAATTTTTTAAATTATATCAATATGACATTGATTAAAATATTTAGTAGATTGAATCAATTTCTCTTTATTATTAATCTTTAAATTTTTGAATATATTGTTCCTCCATAAAGTATGTATTTTAATAAAAATGTCATATAATTCATTTCTAAAACCAACATTTTTGAATCATCAATAAATTTTGAAAATGTTGTAACTGTATAGAAAGTCATTTTTAATTATCCAATTTTTCAAAATTATTTTTGTGATTATATAAAAGATATCTATCACCAAAATGATCAGATTTTTACAATTGCAGAATGTAACTATGGTTCTGATTGAATATAAGGTTTCACAGCTACAGATAACATCTTGAAATAATTTTTGAAGATGGTATATATTTAAACTTCTATTATAATTTTTTTTTTTTTTACTGTTATATTATTAAATATTATTGTTCTATCTTCAAGAAATTTTACAAGTCAATATGTAATGGTTTTCCCAGCAATTGTTAGCCAATAAATTATATTGATATTTATTTCTGCAATAACTGTTTAATAGCTATAAATATATCTGAATCTCTTGTTGTTTCTTGTAAATATTCAATTATTAACTTTTTTTTTTAATAGTTTCTTTGGAAAAACAATTATTTAAATAGAATTGATATTCTTTCTCTATATAAACATACTGATTTATGTTACTAACATGTTGACATATAAATGCTATTTCAAATTATTTATATATATTAATGGTATATCAGAATAATTTTATTTTGAATCCCTATGTAGTTGAGTTGTAGTATGATCAAATGAAAAAGTTTTAATACTCAGCCCATTATTTGGATGTGTAATCTTTCTGGATTGATTGACAGTTGAACTAAGTTAAAAGAGCTAGTTGAATTACCTGAAGAAAAAAGCCTCTGCTTGATTGGAATTTTTTTAAAAAGTTTTATCTAATCTGTACTGAAACTAACAGGCATGAAAGTAAACCCACAACTTATACCATGAGCTCTTTCATTGTCAAGAAATTGTAAAAGACTAAAGAAATTTAAGGTAAAATTGTGAAATTATAGTCACACCTAAGTATGTTGAATAATGTGATCTTTTTAGAGATTTTTATTTCAGTAATGTTTTTACTTTTTTTAAATTCATATTTCGTATTATATTTTCTTCAGTCATCTATACTTAGTAATATCATTGATGAATCAATTAGTGTTGTCTTTAAAAGCAATTTTTACTTATAAAAATATATTTTCTATTTATTTAATTTTTTTTAGCATTTCTTAATATTTTTAAAATTACATTTCAGTTAAAATGAAAAATACTAGTTTTTGATATATTTTCTTTTTAGAGACAATAATCTATACTGTTTAAGTAAAAATCTAAAATTTTTTGACTTTAATTAAAATATAATTTTAAAAATATTATTAAGTCATAATTTTAAAAAATATGAAATTAATATATTTATTGTCATTTAATGTCACAAATTTTATGTAAGGATTTATTGCTGATATATCAGCTCTCTGAAACAGATGTAATTTATCTGTTGCTAATCTTACTCTCCTAATAATAATAATAAAAATCGAAGGTTAATTTTAATGAAATATTGGATAAAAATTCAATAGACAATTATTTTCTAAAATTTTGCATATGTCAAAAAAAATGATTTTTTTTTCTTTTCATGATCTTATTATAACTTTGTCTGAACATAGAACTAAGTCAATTATCATGAAAGCTATACCTATTGAATAATCAGTAATAATTTAGTATATACAATATACAGTGAGTATATTTACTCATGTTAATATGATTACAAAATAATAATATTCAATAAGAAATTTAATTATGGTCTACACTAAAGTTACTTATTAGTACAAATATAAAAACTTAAATTGCAATAAATACTAAACATTTATTGGTCCAAATGTAGTTGCCAAAGAATAATAAATTTATCTCAGAAATTTCCATTGCGTTGATTTAAACGGGTAAAATAATTGCAAGCTGAGTTTAAAACTCAGTAAAATAAATAAAAAAATGGAACAAGAAGTAATAAAGAAATGAATTAAATAAGAAAATATTATGAGAATTAATAAATTGAATGAAATAAGTAAATAAACATCAATTCACTATTTAGTAATTTGAGTAATGCAAGAAATGTATATCATAGGTTTTTGTCATTATTTTTGTATAAATATCTTTACTCTATTTAGTAATTTGATTTCTTATTGATTGTATTAATTCTGTACAAATTTTACATCATAAGTTAATTTCTTATGAATTATTATTTTCCATTAAAAATGTATCATTCTGTATAAAAATTGACTAGGATAGATCACATACTAAATTGGTACCAATATTTATTAATTTCTGATATTAACAGGAATAAAAATTTGAATCAAGGCATTTTGAAATGTAAAATTTTAAAAACTAAACAAATTTTTGCAAAATGTGATTCAAAATATGAAACCTTAAAGTAATACTTTCAACATTTGTTTCATTTATTGAAGTAATAGTTATATTGTTCTATAATCTTTCAATATGAGAAAATTTGTTAAATGTATCTTTTTAGAAGGTTAGACTAAATGCAAAATTATAGTTCTTATTTTTTTACTGAACTTATGTTGATTGAAGCATTCAGATTATCTAGTTTATTAAAAATATCCTAGACCAAGAACTAAAGTTAATAATGACTAGCTATCATTAGTACTGTTTATGGGCATATATGTGTATGGTTTGTTATAACAGTTGCTGAATGCTACTATTATCTTTTAGTTTCATTATTGTTATAATTTTCTTCTCTCTACAAATTAAAGATGTTTAAAGAAAAATGAATATATGACCAACTACCAGAGAAAATCTCATTTAATTCTTCTGCAGCAAAGAACACTGCTTTATTTTATGTATAAGCAATCATTTAAAAATATACAGTGGAAAATGAAGTTTAAATGAAAGATTTAGAAATAACTAAAATTAGATTATAAACAAAAAATATTTTAAGTTTATTTTTGCAAAACAAAAGATAAAACTACTGTATTCAAACATTGATGCTATACTTCTTTAGATATTGGTTAACAGAAAAGAAACAGTATGTAGATAAGTCTTTCTGGTTAATTATAAGTTGACTCATATTGGCAGATTTAAAACAGCAAGCATTATATCATACTTTCTTATCCAGTTATGAATAATAACAACCAATTTACATAGTGCCCATTTTAAAATAGCAAAATTATTTATCTTGGCACAAATTAACTTTGTTACATATTCTACTATAATATATTGACAAAGGAAAGTATTTTAATGTTTTGATCATACACAAATCATTTTTAGGATTATTTTTTAAATGATTTTTTTTTTCATAAATCAAAGCAGTAATAATTCTTTGGGATTTTAATATTTTGTATAATAACTTATATGAAAATATTCAAGATTTTAAAATCATTGTAGAATTTCTTTACTTTAAAATATTCATATATATGCCATGGAATGTCTTGCTCATACTTGGAGTCTATTATTTCTAGCCATGATATAAATCTTATCCCTTCTTTGACCATCATCAAACTGAAACAAGTTTTTTGTTTTAAATACTATATGGACACCAAGAACCCCAAAAGTCTATTATATTTTTTTTGCTTATACTTGGCGTCTTTACTATTTCCAGCCATGATATAAATCTTATCCCTTCTTTGACCATCATCAAGCTGAAACAAGTTTTTTGTTTTAAATACTATATGGACACCAAGAACCCCAAAAGTCTATTATATTTTTTTGCTCATACTTGGAGTCTTTACTATTTCCAGCCATGATATAAATCATATCCCTTCTTTGACTATCATCAAGCTGAAACAAGGTTTTAGTTCTAAACACTATATGGACACCAAGAACCCCAAAAGTCTGTTATATTTTTTTGTGTTTGTTAAAAGGGGGAGGGGATGTTCTTTCTAAAATTAGATGAACTAAAAAAAGTTGATCTACCAATTAAAAGATAATCCAAATATTAATCATTATCACAAAAGCTCATCAATAATAGCAACCTGGAATAATACATGGATATCAAATTTGTAGCCAAGATTCAGGTTTTCAGTTAATACTTCATGGCAAAAGACCTTGGTTTTTTTAAATTTATTATCAATATGTTAGCATTTTTCAAATTGTTTTCATCATTTAACAGTCTTTGATTGGTCAATGTTTGCATATACAACTTTTTTTTTGTTTAAGTAAAAATTTGTGGCCAATTATAATGATTTCAAAATTATGTCAAATTATCCAAAACAAATGACTACTGAAATGCAAAAAAATATAATTTCTCTAGCTTATTTTCAATTATTACTGCTATATTTAAAAAAAATACATTTTAAAAATATTTACATAACTATTTATGGCATTAATACCTCAAAGAGCTATAACTAATTGTATTTTGAATAAGAGAGCATTTAAACGTTGTCTATTAAGTTCATTGTTAAAATAAAATATTGGATATTATATGTAATATCCATTACTATTGTAAACAATGATGTACAAGCATAATAGGACTGATTTGAAAGTAATTTTCATCACTCATATCAACCTTTTAAATATCACTACCCACAATTCATTAAGGCATGAATCTTATTTATATTAAGCAAATTTATTTATTTTATTTAATGCCTGCTTATTGATTATAAGCAACCACATCTTTAATAATTATACATATTTCATCTTTTTACACCTTAAAATAAACCAAATAAAAACTACTTTTTATGAATAAGTTTCAAATCTATTTTTATTTGTAGTTAATAATTTTTAATGGCTTGGCACAGCTAATAAGTGTTCTGTTGTCCACAGAGGCAAAACTCCATACAGTAGCACCACTCAGCGCAAGCCAGAGTAATCAATGGATGCAGGAAGGTTGTGTATAAAATCCTATCTAGTGCTTAGTCAACTAATATCCCCAGACTAGTTTCTAGCTTGTGGCTTTCATCAGTGAGTAGTCTTGGATATGAGAGCACTTGTACCTAGATCTCAGACTGCTGAAGGGTTGCATTAGATCCTAAGATCTAGGTGCAGTGCTCTCAGATCCGAAGATCCTCACTGATGAAAGCCACAAGCTGGAAATTAGTCTGGGGATATTGGATGAGTAGGCACTAGATAGGGATTTATGCACAAATCTTCCTACATTCATTGATTACTCTGGCTTCCACTGAATGGCACTACTATATGGAGAGTTTTGCCTCTGTGAAAAATAGCTTCTGTAAGCATAAAGAATGGTGATCATGTGATGAGTGTTCTGTTGATTAGTAATTTAATATTTTATTTTCGTAATAGCTTAACATTTTTATTCATAATATTTTAAAACGTATTGCTAATTTTATTAGAGTTGTACTTTTATTTAAAAAAAAAAAAGAAAGAATCAAAGTTGTCTGCTTTTATCTACTTCTAGTATTTTTAAAAATCTTTATTGATTACTCTGATTTCAATTTTTTGTTAGATTTCTAAGTAAAATAGATTACATCAATAGTAATCTTCACTTATAATTGTTACATTTTAAAATTGAAATAAGATAGTCATTTTTCGCTAACAACATTATATTATTTGAATTAAACTATATGTACTCAAGAGTACATATAATTGAAAACTTGAACATGCGAATAGTATCGTATCACATTTATAATCAGGCCGAAATTAGGTTTAAACTTCAAGATCTTTGAATTTTAAGTCGCCAACAGACATGTATTTACATGCATATATATATATTTGTATATGGATAGACACATGTATATATAAATGCATAAATAAAATATTAATATCATAATTATTACTTAAGAACTTGAAAATATCCAAGAGATAAAATTTCAATTGTAATTAATTTATTATGATAATGTTAATGATATTTTTTATTAGTATATAAACGTGTTTGCAATATATATTTGTACATTTATATGTAAGTTTAAACCATTTGTGCCTGAAATATGTTAGAAAATTAAAAGAATATTTGATCCTAAAAATATTTTTTTTACATTATTTTATTATTAGTAATTTAATCTTAATAAAACATATACATGCATATATGTAATAATATTGCAAAAGTATCAGTATGCCTGGTGAAGTGAGTTAGTTTTTTTTTCATCCAATATTTGTTTTGTTAAGTGCTCGACACCGGAAGTTTTACTTATTCAAATAAATATTGGATGAAAAGAAGACTAACCCACAAGCAGACATATACAACGAAGTGAAAATAAAAAATACATATATATGAAATTCATTATATTTTTTGATTAAATGTAATTAATGCAATAATTGTATCACTATCATAAGTCATAATCAGTTCATTGAAAAATAAGAGCCTGCATTTAACGTTTATTTTTACTATTAGAATTATTATATACTGCGTTAGGAAATATATAAAAGACTTTCACATGTTTGGATTATTCAAATCTCTTATTTTTTTCTCTCTGAATATTTTGACAGTATTATTTGCAGATGCTTTTTTGCATTTATTTCAGATTTAGAAAAGAATTAATATATCGTCTGCGCTTGACATTGATTGATTCTATGTATTAGGTCAAGAAAAGAGTAAATAGAAATATACATGGATTTTAATTATTTCTTAAAAATTAAATTCATATATATAATAGATGCTACTTCATCTTTCTCATTCTTTATTTATTTGAAAACTATTATATATTTTATCATCATCATCATTATTATTTTCAAGCATTGTTAATCCATTACAAGATAAAAAATCTCTGAGCTTAATTCAATTTTCTGATTCATAGTTTTTTTTTTCTACAGCACTCCAGCAAGTTTCCTTATCTATTCATTTGCCATGTGATCATATTTTAGGTTTTTACAATCAAATTTTTTAGTTTAATTGTCTATTTATTTGTCTTTTTTTCTAGAAACATGTTCATTCCACTCCATTTTAGCTTCTTAATTCTTTCACTGGTGTAATATTTGTTCTATTGCCCATCTATTTTACTTTGAATCCTTCCTAGTTTTTCCCTATATATATCTTAACATGCTTTAGTGTGTGATATGAAACTATATTTCTATTTTATGAAGTGATTAAATCTCGGATCCATATATAAAATCACTGATAAAACCCATTTATTAAAAAACTTTTCCCTAATAGATAAGACATATTTCCTTTTAATATTAAATTATTCTATCAAAAAATCTATGCAGGTTTAATTCTATTATGTTTTCATCTGTATTAATGATTTGATCAAAGTATTTATAGTTATTATTATTTTTTAAATTTGCACTATCAATCTCTAATTTTTTATATTTGAAAAGTCAGTGTTGCTAGACTTCATTTTTAGTAGCATTTTTTTACTTTCTGTAATATTTCCAGAAATTCTGAAGCATTAATTGTGCAACCCACATTATTTGTAAAATCTCACTGTAAAATGGCATGTAAAAAGTTTTAGAGAAATACTCATTCTGTTATAGATCTTTATCAGGGATGAAGCATCCATGTATTGAATGGAATGATGCTTCCATAGAAAAATTCACTACAACTTTCAAAGCTTTAATTAAAATTCAATTTAAAAATTCAGTTTCAATTTTTTTACCAACAGTTAAATTGTTTTTATATATGGCAAAAAATGAATTTGACTAACGCATTCTTGGTTGGTTATAAGAAGTTCAAACAATGTTAAGATCCAATTTACAGTTAAAACTTTTAAGAATGTTAAAAGAATTTGGAATATAAAAATATATTGATAATGTATTATGTATATTTAAACTAATCAATCAAATTAGAATGAGCAATTCAAATTTATTATTTTTTTGTATAGAATTACTGTTGACTTTCAATTTTTTTTATCAACAGTTAAATTGTTTTTATATACAGCAAAGAATGAATTTGACTAAAACATTCTTGGTTGATTATTAAAAAGTTCAAACAATGCTAAGATCTAATTTACAATTGAAACTTTTAAGAACGTTAAAAGGATTTGGAAGATAAAAATATATTGATAATGTATTCTCTGATTTACAGATAAGAGAGTTGCAGATTTTTCTACATGTGTGTAATATATTGTACTAGTTGTACATATAATAATTTTTGTCTAAAAATTATTAAAATAAAATTCTCAAATAATGTGAAGGTTTCAGTTGAGAGATTGTTATTTATAAAAGTCTAAAGTGTTTTTTTTATTAAACAAAATGCATGTTGCTAAAAAAAGAAATAATTTATAAAAGTTACTATTAATTAATTAGAAGGGGGAGAAGGTTTAACTTGATAAAAGTTTAAGAAATAAATCATTTTATAAAATGAAAGGGTACTTACGGATAATTTGCCTGATGACGTATTACCCTGAAGGCATACCGGTCTAATGTTGCGATTTTTAAGATAACGTCTCCAAGTGATCTGCAGACAAATCTACTCGCTAAGATGTGTCCGCATATCACGTGAACACGTCACGTTAAAAAGCGCAACATTAAATCGGTATGCCTTCAGGGTAATACGTCATCGGGTTATGTGATAAAATACAAAGTAAAATGGCAAAAATATAAAAATTTTAACGTAAAACAAAAGGAATGTCACGTGATACACACCGACTGAACACCAGCATGTTTCTTGGTCCTGAAAAAAAATACAAAAAAAAGAAAAAATTAGTGAAAATTTAATAAGGTCAATACAAAATTTCATGCATGAAAACTATTCAAAAATCTTAAAAATGTGGCCAATTATAACAGCGCGTAGCGCTGTAGTTATTGGGGGGGGGTCCTTTGTGTTTTTTGACAAGCGAAGCTTGTAGTACAAGATATAAAATACAAAATATAGATATTTGTAGAAATATTAACCCAAAAATACAAAAAAAAACCCAACAAATTAGTGAAAATTTACGTGCATGAAATACAAAATAAGGTCAATACAAAATATAAAAACAAAAAATTATTGAAAATGTGCCATTAATGGCGATCACATTGGCTAATTTTAAAAGCGTACTGTATAGCCAATGAATTTACGAAAAATAATTTGATATTTGTAGAAATATTAACCCAAAAATACAAAAAAAAACCCAACAAATTAGTGAAAATTTACGTGCATGAAATACAAAATAAGGTCAATACAAAATATAAAAACAAAAAATTATTGAAAATGTGCCATTAATGGCGATCACATTGGCTAATTTTAAAAGCGTACTGTATAGCCAATGAATTTACGATAAATAATTTGATATTTGTAGAAATATTAACCCAAAAATACAAAAAAAAAACCCAACAAATTAGTGAAAATTTACATGCATGAAATACAAAATAAAGTCAATACAAAATATAAAAACAAAAATTATGGAAAATGTGCCGTTAATGGCGATCACATTGCCTAATTTTAAAACCGTACTGTATAGCCAATGAATTTACGAAAAATAATTTGATATTTGTAGAAATATTAACCCAAAAATACAAAAAAAACCCCAACAAATTAGTGAAAATTTACATGCATGAAATACAAAATAAGGTCAATACAAAATATAAAAACAAAAAATTATTGAAAATGTGCCATTAATGGCGATCACATTGGCTAATTTTAAAAGCGTACTGTATAGCCAATGAATTTACGAAAAATAATTTGATATTTGTAGAAATATTAACCCAAAAATACAAAAAAAAACCCCAACAAATTAGTGAAAATTTACGTGCATGAAATACAAAATAAGGTCAATACAAAATATAAAACAAAAAATTATTGAAAATGTGCCATTAATGGCGATCACATTGGCTAATTTTAAAAGCGTACTGTATAGCCAATGAATTTACGATAAATAATTTGATATTTGTAGAAATATTAACCCCAAAATACAAAAATTATTTACAAATTAAATGTAATTAAGTGGAAGTTTGATAATTGAAGAAATATAAAAAAAAATTTTTTTTGTAAATTTTTAAAAAAAAAAGTTAATGCGAATCTACCATTAATGGCCATCTTGTATAAAATGTGGTGTAAGAGGCCGTACTTTCTACAAGCATTTGGTAATTTTAAAAACGGACTGTATATTGGTAATTTTATTAAAAAAATTATTGAAAATTATTTACAAATGAAACATAATGAAGTGGAAGTTTGATAATTGAAGAAATGTTAACAAAAATTGTTTGTACATTTAAAATAAAGATTTAATGCGAATATGGCATTAATGGTGACGTTACTTTTACATGCATTTGGATTACTTATTGTCTATATTCAATAATATAATTAATTCTAAAATTATAATTATTATAAAAAAATTAAAATTACTTACAAATAGCGTTCACTGTGGAGGACTGAATTGGGATATATGTTCTAAAGTTGCAGCGAAAGGATCAGCTTTGTACGACTGCCTCCACATAAACTCGCTCAAATATGAGTCCAGGTGCTGACGTGCTGTCCCTCTGTGTTTTTTATTACGCCATTTGACCAAACCCCACAACCTTTCAACATTCTGTGTATGTACGCCAGTTGTGGGGTCTACGAAGTTGTATGTGTGATTAACACGATGGTGTTCATATCCAGCCTCAGCTAACTCTTCGCTCTTGTATCCCTTCCAGCAATCGCTGTAGATAGTCGAGCCTTCGTGTACATTTTGCAAAATTTCTTGCATGAGAGTAGACGCATTTCTATCTCGAATGGCTACAATAAAGCATTCCTCAGTCTCTCTGCACACACCACCAAATAGCCATTGCTGTGGTAGGACTCTTCCGGCATTGTTCTTCCGTTTTGTGAAGAGGCTTTCATCAATCTCAACGATTGTGTTGGGACCTCCGATTTTCCGCCTTTCATTTCTTAACAATCTCCAGGTACAAACTTCCTGGAGGTAGTTGTTCCAATCGATAACAGTTTTGTCCGAAATATTCAATTCCTCTGCACAAAATGTTATCGATGTTAATTCTTTGGACCAACTATAGATGAAACGTATAGCGGTCACGAAAGTCATTTTGGAGCCGACAAACCACGTGCCTTTTCTAATTGCAATTTCTGACAGGCAATCCTTCAAGTTACATCGCCATTGTTTCTTGGAATTGTGAATATACTTTTTTATTTCATGCCCATTTTGACATAATTTCCTTTTGGGGAGAAGACCGCGGTCTTGTAAGAAGATGATCGCTTCTTCCTCCGTACTCAGTAAACTAAACAAGGTTCTTGGAGCTTCAGCCATATCACAAAGTAAAATATCAAAAACACAATGGAAGAGCTGAAAAAAATCACTGTGATCAAGTGGATAGCAAAATCACAATAGACAGAAAAATCAAAAAATTTCCCAAATCTCTCTCCGAATTTTAAATCTCGCGGTTAAAAAAAAAATTGACTCTCTGATGGATTAATCACGCCAGTCACTTCGTTGCCATGACAACGTTGTCATACAAAGATCATCGATGCCTACCGGAAGGGAAACCGGTGGGTCAAATACGTCATCAGGCAAATTATCCGTAAGTACCAATTAAAGGTACCCTCTCTCTTCGTTGAAAACTATTTTTAAAAAAAGGTAATCTTAAAAACTAAATGAGTTGATTTTAGAAATATATATATATATGCGTGTTTAATAATAAGGAATACATGAAAGTTAAAAAATATTGTATAATCATAAGATATATAAACACAGAATTTGCAATGGCTACGAATTAAAAATCCACAAAACAACAAATTTGCAATGGTTACCAAATGAAAACACATAATCAAAAGCTTATCTAAGGAATGTATTCAAAAACAGTGGAGGAACTTCAACAACAAATATAGCTGGTGGACATAAAAACCAATTGCCAAAGTGACAACAGGTCATCATATAAATAGTCTGGATTTTCATCAATTGAGTTCGAAATCAGTTGAGTTCATTCAATCAGTTCTCAGTCAGTCTTCTCATGCATTTGTTAATAAAGGCCATGCAGTGCTAACAGCCACTGGAATCATATGACTTCTCCAAGCCTGAGTCTGATGAAACAGCAATTTGCCCAGTAAAAATGATGCCTGCTTAACAACTTGAAAAATTGCCAGGAATGTTTAATTGTCTTAAAGAATAATGCCATGGAATATTAAGCATTAAATCTCCACAAAAACCTCAAATCCAACTGGTTGGAAAGATTTCCACATGAAGCAGCAAACAGCAAGAAGTATCCACATTCTAAAATCCTAGGTAACAAATAACATTTTTTTATTTCCATTGTTGTAGCCATTGCAATAATTTTAAGCCTCCCAGAGTCACTTAATAATGAATTCTATAGCATGCATAAAGAACTATTGATGTGCATGTTTTTAAATGTCAAATATTATTTAATGCTTATATGATATTCTAGTGTATGAATTAAGAATGTGTATGGTCATTATATGTAATTATCATTGTCTTATTTAGTTAAATTTCTATAAAAGTAGTTAAAATTAGGATAATAAGTACTTATTTAAAAATAAATTATCTTCAGGTCAATTCTTTACCACTAATTAAGGCAATAATGTGTCAGATTATTGTATTACTTTTGATTGAGCTAGTCATGAGATATTTCAAGCACTGGATTATGGGCCTACTGTCCAAAGCATGTTAGTTACCCCATGTAATTAGCTGCCGCCAGAGGTTTACCTCAAAACAAAGTGCTTGGATAGTAGGGGTTTGAATCTAGCAGTCGTGGTGGGCCACGGTCTGGAAATATGATCATGTTATGTGTTGCATAGCTCGGTCTGACTGTGGGTATCATTGATATAGCTCTGCTGTTGATGGTATTTTCCCCTCTGCTCGAAGGGCCAGTCCGTTCACGTAACATTCATAATATAAAATTATAAAATTATGATAAATAAGGTTTAAACCCAGTTAAACCTAGCAAATAGAGTACTCTGGATCATTCTTCTGAATGCACCTGGTACAATATATATATATATTAGGTGATATTATGTAAAAATTGTTGTGGCAAGTGAAATAAAACATTACAAAAAAAAGAAGTATGCTCCTGTTTCCAAAAAAGTAACGCTTCATCACTGATCTTTATCAGTATTAAATTTTTTAGTATCATTTTTCAGACTAATTTCTGTTGTTTCATTTTAATAAATGTTTTTCAGAATTTGTCCATATTCTCTGCAGAAATAGTTACAGTATTAAATATAATTTACAAATCTAAAGCATAATGATAACTCATAGTTATTGGGGTTTTTTTCTGTAATTTTTTTAAATACTTGTGTATAATCTACTCTATTGAAATCATGTTTAAATCATATTTCTTTTGGTTGATTTGAATCCAAACCTCTTTGCAGATGAATTGTGATGATTTTAATAAAAATCTTATATAGAAATGATAGAAGATTGATAAAAATCTATAATTTCTATCTTTTAATTTTTAAAAAAATCTATATCACCACTACATTCTTTCAGTATTTGATATTTATTATTTAGATATTTGGTATATAGATTTACCAACAATTTTTCTATTTATCTGTTTCTTTTAAAATATCTAATAATTCCATCATTTTCTGGAGGTTTCCATTTTTCATAGGTTTAATTATATATCTAACCATTTCAATTAAAATACTGTGAATTTTAAAGATGTCCTAATCATAGAGGTTACTTTTTTAAAAAATCTTCTGAAGAATTTTGTAATATAATTCATGATATCATTCTTCTTTTTAATAATACTCCATCTTTTCTTGTTATTGTGGAAATGCCTTTTCTTTCATTACTAAATATGTTTTATATTTTTGGGAATTGTTTTATTTTTTTGTTATTATTCCACAGATGTATTTCTTTAAAGTCTTATTGCTAAGTTGAAGACTATAACAAAGTACTTACCAAGTAATGTTTATATATCATTTAATATCATAATTTACTATATAGATAGAAAATTGAATCCATCTTTCATCTAAGTTCTGGAGAAGCAAAAATTTCATTTTTATTATCATTGTTCATTTACATATCTATTTAAGAATGGAGATAGAAAATGAAAGGTAGATTTATTTTTTCATTTATTCATAATAAACTTTGTTACTAGGTAAGATAAAGAATAAGTTGCCTTAGTAAATGATTTGTATATTCATATATCATATGTATGTATTTATTATACCATTTACAAAATTTCAATTATTCACTTTTTCAGTTTAAAACATTTTAAAATTCTTCTTTTCTTTATACGTTGTTTCTCAAAATATTTATTAAGGCAATAATGCATTTTAGTGTGCTGGTGATATTGGACGAACAGTTATGTTTTTTTTAGTGTTTGTTGCATAGAGATCCCTAAGGTTTTGAATTTGGTATGCAACCTATGGAAGTGTCTTTTATCTTCTATTTTTTCAATAATTGATAAGACTCCATGTATCCTTGTTGTTGTCAAAAATTTACTAGTGAATTGCTGCCTTTTTCTATTGCTTGTCTGTGTAGTAATTTTTAGTACAGTATCTGTTTTCTTTTTATTGATTTCATTCAAGTCTGAACCATCTAAATTGTTAATCTTTTAATGTGATTTGAAAATTCCAATTTAAATTCATTAGAGAAATTTATAAGATTATGGATATTAACTATTAATATAATTTTTCTTAGTGGTTTTTGATTTTGTAATTTTGTATTAACAAATATTTTATATATCACAAATTGACTCTTGAAAATAAAAATGAGATAATTCGATCTATATAAATACTCTTCATGTAATAAAGATATATATGAGGGATGATGACCTGGCCCAACTAATGAGTGCTGGTTCACCACGAATGCATCTTGGGGGTTATTTGTCTTTTATTGTATCTTTATTTATATGAAATTATTTATGAAATAAAAAAGAATGGAGAAATATGGAAGTTGTCTAATCTATAAAAAAGATATTATGCATGGGAGAAAGAGAAATGTAAATAGCCATGTGTGTGTACTGAAAATCAGATATATTAATCTTTAACTTGGACTAAAGTTTAAATCTGTGCTAGAGAAAATCTCTGGTTTAATAAATGATTAATAATAATCATTACATGTTTATCAAAAAGTTGATAATATAAAAGTTGGGAGTGAAGTAAATTGACGCTTGAAAATAAAAAGAGACAGTTTGCTCTACATGAATACTCTTCATGTAATAAAGATGTATATGAGAGATGATGATCTGGCCCAACTGATGAGTGCTGATTCAGCACTAAATGCATCTTGGGAGTTATTTGTCTTTCATTGTATCTTTATATGAAATTATTTATGAAATAAAAAAGAAAGGAGAAATATGGAAGTTGTCTAATCTATAATTGATGACTACAGTATATTATAATTTTGAAATATATATTTTCTACTAATAAAAATATAAACCAACTTTTATATATTTACTTGAGTGGTTACACATTCATTTCTGTTTTATATTTTTGCCTGATATGATATTCATAACATATTATTTGTCTTTTTCTATAAATCTATAAATTCCATAAATCTATGCCTTCTCTCATTTCTGACTTCATAATCAAATTTATTCCCAGATTTCTATCTTTCAATCATTTTTCAATTCTGATTTTAAAATCTAATAAAATTTTAAAAGATTGTTTGCTATAATCCATAGTATTGGTTAATTTACATAAAAATTCTCCATTTCTTCATTACAATGAGAACTTGTTAGGACATAAACATTTATTCTTTCTGTATTTGATATGTTTTATTATATTGGATGAGTAATTTTGTCTCTCTGATATTCCATCAATCTCTATAATGTTCTTTCATCTTGTGAATCCTATTTATTTGTGCTTTTAGTCTTAGCATTTTAAATATTAAAATACATATTCACTTTTCAAATCAATTGCCTCTTTACTTTTTCTTCTAATTTTACAAAATCTCTTGATGTCTATGGTTTATTATATGTTTTTTTTGATTTACAGCCTTTTTCACTAGAATGTGATTTTTAATACTTGCAAAATAAAAGGTTATCATTGAAAGGTAGTCAGATTTGTAACTTGTGTGCTTTCTATCACTAATTGTTAATTAATATTTGTGGTTTCTATAAAATAAGGATTAAAAGTTATTTATGTTGACATAATTGTAAATATAAAGGGAATCTACATTTACACACACACCAATTTATCCTTCATTTAAGAAAATGCAATTCATTTCTCATTTAATAACTTGTAGTCATCTGAAAAGAATGTTATTGTGTGATATTGAATAAAACACATACTTATTATACATAGTCTATTTAAGTAAGATATTGTATATGAATGACTATAGTTTTTGGATAAAATCTTATAAACTTTTTATGCTGGCTTGATATATGTCGATGAGAAGACCTTCCATGTTTTCATACTAATAATCACATGATAATAACAACTGCACTACAAGAACTTATAGAGTGATCATTAAGAATTTGATCTGTTCAATCTCAGCTAATAGAAATTCATTTTTATAGCCATTATATATATAATGTAGTTTAGAAAAACATATTTTCAAGAATGACATTATACACTTTCAGAATTTCTAGATAAAACTTAATGATTCTAAATAAATAAAAAAGCCTAAGGGAAGGTACATAGAGAATAATTTCTATTAACCTCACCAAAGTTAGAACTTGATTCATATCTTTCTAAATATAAATTCTTATTAAGGTTATTGAAACTCCTATTTTGAATATTTGTAATGTAAATTTTAACAAAGGCCTTATGGTATAGTGATTAGCACATCTGCCTCATATGCTATGGTTTCAGTCTAGGTGAATTTTAGGGTATTTCTTTTTAGGTCATAAGTAAGTTTATGATCTTATTTCCAAATTTAGCTAACTCCTAGCCAACACATACAGAAATTGATCAATACATTGGTAACATTATTAGTTAAAGCATAGAGGTCCCATTTTAATCTGAGTTGATCATAAAAGTTGTATAAACAATAGTATGACCAGACTGGTTCAATCAAAAACTGGGACATAATGATCAATCATTTTTACGGCATTGTGTCCTTTTTTTATAAAACTCCATTCCTGTGTATATTCGTCATTGTAAATACACTTCCTCTTTGGCATGTTGTCTATTATTTAGGATTATTAATATTCCTATTAATTTTATCACTATAGAAAATTAATATCAACAATGAACTAGTAAAAGTATACGATCAATCAAAGCACGTGCAAGGGCAGTTCAAATTTTAGCCTACAAAAATCCAATTGCTTATGCTCCAAGGTGAGGTTGGATGCAAGAACGCATCTAGCTTGAGAATCTGGCCATATAAGGTAATAGCAATCTTTGATTTGGTGTTGGAATTTGTCTGAAGTTTTTATAATATTACTGTAGAGACTAAAATGGACAGAGAGGGTGCAGAAATTATCATTTTTGCAATGAATTATTTATGTAAGACAAAGAATAATTATGAGTATTTGAAAATCGGGACATACAACGGTCTCGAAAAGATATTTTGGGAACACTGGGTCATCTAATCAAAAATAGGGACAAATCCTGAAAAATCAGGACATATGGTCATTCTAATAAACAATGAATACAATTGTAATATGATGCAACCTTTATTATTGGCGAGGAAGATATTATGTTTCTATGAATGCAGAACCTATGATTTATTTTCATTTTTTATGCTAACTTATCCTATGAATAAACTTAACAATCATTTTCTTCTACTATTGTTAATTAAAATTTCTCAATTACACGCTTTAGTTCAAAACTTTATTATTAATAATAAAGTTAATTCAAATAAATTGAGCTTTTTGTTTCAGCATTTACTTTTTAGTATAGAATTATAATTATGTTTTCACCATTTTACATATTGGCAAATCATTATAGTGATAAATTTAAATTTTAAAGCAAACCACACATTTTGTCATAAGTTGAAGAAAACAGTCTGCATACATTTTATTTTCTCAGATTTCACAAATTTATGGTGAGCATGTTGACTGACACAAGTAATTAAATGGGTTATTAATGTAATGTGCCTTCACAGATATTAATTACAATACTTAATTAATAAATTAATTCACCTAAAAATAATATAAATTAACTTGGAGAGATGTCATTTCCAATCACACTGCATGTAAAATTATTTGATCACTGTACCACATGCAGATCTGGCCCATCTTCCTGCACATTGTAAAAGCAACAATTTATTTTCAGCTGTCAGTCCATTTAAATATAAATGATGGCTTCTATATTTATATGGATTGTTGGTTACACTCCAGGGTAGCTGAAGATGTAATGTTGCTCTTCAATGTATTTGACCAGTTTTTTTCTCATGGTATAGTGATTAGATAATGGCAAGAGCTGATATGTTACAGATTTGTTTAAATATAACTATTTGTAATATAAAATGAATGAATATATGCCATAAAGATACTTTTGTTCATAATGATAAAAATAATTATATTTAAGAAATAAACTAATACTGACAACTGCAATGAAACTCTTGATCAGGCTGATTGCGAAATACAGACTTTCATCGCATCCGTATCTTTCATAATTTTTGGTGAATATATCTTTAAGAAGGGTAAGAAAAGCATTGATGCTTTTAAACTGTGATGATAACTAATACTTTTGGGAATTCCAAGAACATCAGATAAAATGAATAAATGAATACTTGATCAGAGTATACCGGAACGCTTGTTTGAAACACAAATGACCAGATTGAAATTGTTTTATTTTCATTATGTCATGAGATGTAAGTTATGAGAAAAGTGAAAATACTTGAAAAAGTTGGTAATGACAGAAAAAGAGCACAGTAGTTTGAAAAATCAGATGTAGATTCTTCTGGAGAAATGCTAATCATATGATCATAAGAATTGATGTTGGCTTGACAGCATTTAATGGTAATAATCTTTATAATGCCAGAATAAAAGAAAATTCTTTTTTTATTACATAGCATTACTTATAAACAATTGGCTTCATTTAAATATTTATTATTTTTACCATAGGTAAAGGTAGGCATTATATTTAAAGAAAATAGAAAGTTTTTTCTGCATGTTATCAAACTAAAATGCATTGTTACATAGTTTGTTGAAATATTGTATATATTCGATGAAAATTTTTTCTTATAGTTCTTACCTTACAACTTTTTCACTAAATGTAATTACTCCTCATCTGTTCTGCTTATTAGTTTGTTTTGTTTTGCTAGTTAGAAGCTTTTTAAACTGGAGTCAACATAGATACCCCAAAAAAGTTTCATTTAATCTACAAATACTTAAAAATACTTCAATTTCATCAGGACGATTTTTTGACTAAAGAGTTTTTCACCCAATATGGATTCTTCAAGTTTAAACATATTTAAATTAGATCGAATCATTTATAGTATAGTTACTGCCATATAATTTATCACAAAGATTGTATGGATTAAAAGAAAAGGAAATGTAAATCATCACATGATCACTATTTTCTATGCTTTTTCAAGCTGTTAAAACAGTAGCAAACTCACTATACAGTAGTGCTACCCACTGCATTGATTACTCAGGCTTGCACTAGGTGGCATTACTGTATGGAGAGTTGTGGAAAAATAAATATGAAAAGAGTGATTATACAGAAAGTGAATTATTGATTTTTATGCTGGGTTTGGGAAAAGATAAGGAATTTAGATATAAAGTTATAGAGTTGACAAAGATTATGTTCTGGAAATGGGATATAGCAGATTATGTGTAAATTTAGAGTGGGGAATGTAAAATAAAATGGCTAACAGGTTTATCTGGGCATAATTGCTGAGATATTCCTGACTTCATTTAAGGAGAAGCCATAATACATCACATCACATACTGTTTTAATAGAAATCTATTATGAGGAAATTACAGATATTACCATGTCAACATGGAACTTACATTAGTTGATATATGTATTGTCTTCTTTATAATTTAGAGCAGGGTTATTCAATCTTTTTTTTTAAATGTGACTTATTTTTTGTCAGTAGAACAATCTTGCAATCTTCTCATAAACTAGGGGAAATTACTATGTTAGAATCTGATTTCAAAGTTTATTAAATGTATTAACATGTGAACATTTGTAATGAAATAGAAACAAAATTAAAAAAATATAACTTTTAATGAGATTTTTGATATTGTATTAAATATTTGAAATACAGGCACGCTTCACATACCTGGAGCCTAATTGTAAAAAATAATAATATTGCAATAATATTGGCATCAGCATGGGATTTGGGCTTTCCATAATCAGATTTTCAATGGTATGGATGGCTGAAGGGTTGGAATGGATTGAAGCCTGTCCATTAAAGGATCAAGATTTGCTGTATTAATATAAACTGAGCACTGATTATATATGTGTGGGAGATGATGATTTGGACCAACTGATGAGTACTGGTTTAGCATGAGATACATATATTGGTGATTATTTATCTTTTCTACATGTATGTGGTCATGTGTATCAGTAGTATGAGATAGTGTAGATAGTAGAAGGGTGCTTGAAAGTCTGATATTGTATTAACTAAACCATTTTTTTTTTTTAAAAAAAGTCAGAATTATAAAGGAAAATGGATAATTGGATCTATTAATGAAGATGTTTATCAATTGAAGAATTTTTAAATTTTGGTTTAATAATATTTATATCTGAAAATGCTGATTCATTAATTACTTAAAATCAAGCAAATTATCATTTTATATTTGAGTGAAAATGAAGATATAGCAAAAAGCATGTAATTAATAGGTAGCTCACGATCAACTGGTTGGGCAGCCATGATTTAGAGGATAAATATCAGATTTGTCATGAACAGTATTCCTATCCAAACTGATGACTGCATTATTTTTTGATATCTTTCTGTAATCATTATTGTAAATCATCGATACTTCTGAATGTTCAATATCGTTGAGTTACAAATTCACTACATATTTATGCCTCTCTGCCATCTGCGTTAATGACAAAATTTGTGGGCATCAATATTTCTAGGAAATTCTGTAATTCCATTGATTCTTTACATTAACTTCAAGTATGCTTTTCTTGAACCTTATTTATTCCATTGTTTTTTTTTTTTTTTGTGCGTTTTGACTTCCAAATTTTTATGATTGGCATATCTCATGTGTCATTCAGTCCTATTTTTCATGCTCCTGTGTTATTCTCTTCTGGTGGGGATTTTTATATCAAACAATACAATTTGCCACTAAAAAAATGCTATTTTATAGGTTAATTTATAACAAAGTGTCTGATCTGCCATTTCCTGAGATATTGTGAGATATTTCTAGGAAATACTAACTTTGTTTTTTTAATTAATTAATGAAATCATAAGGAGAGAAAAGAAAATTAAAATATAAGTCTATTTATGATCTTGATTTTACAAATTTGCAATATAAAATTGTCAAGGTTTTTAAAAATTTTGTTTTAGTTTTGATAGAAAGGATATTGGTATTAGAAAGATCCTAGAGCAGGATTAACATTTTGTTATAAGTTGATGAAACTATTTATCAATCTAATAAATGAAATTATTAATCATCATTTATACATAGAATTAATTTTTTTAATGTAATATCACATGATGAACGCATTAAATCATTATATGTAACAGACATTTTGGCCACTCCAAATTTGTTGTTTCACAGAATTATCATCTTTATAAAATTAGCTATGTCACTGAAAGCAAAAGTTCATCTATAAATCATTACTTTGATGCTAAAACGTGTGGGTGGAATTTTTAATCAGTAACTTTCTAATTTAAAACCCTCTTTTTTTCTTTTGTGCAAATGAATTAAAATAATTGCAAGTCATAATATAGTAAATATTTTTAATAATTGATTTTCATGTTGGAAATTGTATAATTCTGATAATTTCTGAGAATTGGTACAGAAATGATTGCGACTTAAAATATCTTATTTGTGAATCACTTTTATTTAAATATATATATATTTGAAATTGCCATTTTAACCAGCTACAGTTATTTTTATTAACCATGATTCAAGTACTGAAATTAGTATTTTTAATAGGTATAATACTCAAATTATAGTAATGATTTTTTAAAAGTTTATCCCAGAATTAAAGTTTCAGTATTGATTTTCAGTGAGCAATCTAATAAAAATTATTACACTCAGTCTGTCACTTTGTTATTTGATCCCACACATATAAATTATTATTTATTTATTTGCTTAGCATAATTTTGTTAAGATTAGTACATAGTTAGTTTTTAGTATTATTTATATGTTTAAAAATTAATCTTTTGGCATAACAATTATTATTTAAGTTTGTTTTTTTAATCAATTCAGTCGTCCTCTCAACTGCACAATGTCAAAAACATCCACCAGTGTAGATAATCTTTGATTTGATTGGTGTACTAGAGGTATCAATACCTGAATCTCCATTCCTGTTTTTGAAATTCTTTGTTTGATTAGTGGACTAGAGGTATTAATACCTGAATCTCCATTCCTGTTTTTGAAATTCTTTGTTTGATTAGTGGACTAGCAGTATTAATACCTGAATTCCTTTCCAGTTTTTGAAATTCTTTGTTTGATCGGTGGACTAGAGATATCAATACCTGAATCTCCATTCCTGTTTTTGAAATTCTTTGTTTGATTAGTGAACTAGAGGTATCAATACCTGAATCTCCATTCCTGTTTTTGAAATTCTTTGTTTGATCAGTGGACTAGAGGTATCAAAACCTGAATCTCCATTCCGGTTATTGAAATTCTTTGTTTGATTAGTGGACTAGAGGTATCAATACCTGAATCTCCATTCTTGTTTTTGAAATTCTTTGTTTGATCGGTGGACTAGAGGTATCAATATCTGAATCTCCATTCCTGTTATTGAAATTCTTTGTTTGATTAGTGGACTAGAGGTATCAATATCTGAATCTCCATTCCTATTTTTGAAATTCTTTGTTTGATCGGTGGACTGGACATATCAATACCTGAATCTCCATTCCTGTTTTTGAAATTCTTTGTTTGATTAGTGGACTAGAGGTATCAATACCTGAATCTCCATTCCTGTTTTTGAAATTCTTTGTTTGATCGGTGGACTAGAGATATCAATACCTGAATCTCCATTCTGGTTATTGAAATTCTTTGTTTGATTAGTGGACTAGAGGTATCAATACCTGAATCTCCATTCCTGTTTTTGAAATTCTTTGTTTGATCAGTGGACTAGAGGTATCAAAACCTGAATCTCCATTCCGGTTATTGAAATTCTTTGTTTGATTAGTGGACTAGAGGTATCAATACCTGAATCTCCATTCTTGTTTTTGAAATTCTTTGTTTGATCGGTGGACTAGAGGTATCAATATCTGAATCTCCATTCCTGTTATTGAAATTCTTTGTTTGATTAGTGGACTAGAGGTATCAATATCTGAATCTCCATTCCTATTTTTGAAATTCTTTGTTTGATCGGTGGACTGGACATATCAATACCTGAATCTCCATTCCTGTTTTTGAAATTCTTTGTTTGATTAGTGGACTAGAGGTATCAATACCTGAATCTCCATTCCTGTTTTTGAAATTCTTTGTTTGATCGGTGGACTAGAGATATCAATACCTGAATCTCCATTCTGGTTATTGAAATTCTTTGTTTGATTAGTGGACTAGAGGTATCAATACTTGAATCTCCATTCCTGTTTTTGAAATTCTTTGTTTGATTGGTGGACTAGAATACTGAGTCTCCATTTCTGCTTTTGAAATTCACTAATTTTTCATTACACCAAGTTAATATTGGTTTCTATCCACTTTTAATGCTTTATGGATATAATTTGTTTTTCTGTGTTGGTGGATGGATGATTGCGATATGCAATTGAAATAAGAAATGCATGCATAAGAGAAGAAAAAAACTTGAAAACTGTTATTTAAGTTTATAAACTACTTATACGTACTTTTGGGCCAATATTGTCATTTTTGCTACACTATACAGTTTAGCGATTTTGCTACACTATACAGTTTAGTTATTAGTCTATCATGACCTGTACTATATTTGTTCATCCAGACTTCCATATTTTTGTATCTGAAGACCTGCATAAAGTTTTTTTTTTCTTTGTCATCTTCATTTTAGAATTGTACAATCCATGAGACATGATTTGGAAAAGCAGTAACATTAAATTACAAACTAAATTAAGTGAATGGTTCATGCATACTTAGTAGTTATTACTAATTTTAACAGCATGTACATAACTTTTACTACTGTATAAATATGTAATGTTTAGGAATGTAATCACATCACAGAACATTCTCATTCAAATATATAATTCAAAATTATTTTCAAGCAGACTCATTCATAATGAATCATTTTAATAAATAGTCAAAATAAGAGTCATAGATCACAAGACCCTATTCTCTTAAGCTTGTAAGTTATAAACAATAAGGATTTCCAATTCCTTGTAATAAATGCTTAGCCAGAGAAAGCATTTAAAATATCTGTCAGAACCCCCAACCCCTGACCATGGTTTCATGCTTTGGCACTCCTCAGAGAGGTGCCAGGGTAGTTTCAGACACTAGATCTAAAAATACCAACCCAAAGCCAGCATTTATCTAAAAGTTGTCTATTGAGTGGAAAATGAAATTTTCAGACACCTACATGTCTTCAAACTCAGCTATCCAACTCAAATAGCTTTTCATTTATCAATGCCCATTCATTCTCCTTAAAGGGCATTGATAAACAAAAAGTAAAATTATATTTGCAAGTTTATTAAAATGATTCATTATGAGTTTGCATGAAAATAATTCTGAGTAACATATATGAATGAGAATATTCTGTGATGTACTTATTGATGTGTTAGAGAGTTGTGAAACATGGGTGATAGCCATTGAAAAGCATGCTATATAACATTGTTGTGAATTGGCTGAATAATCCACAATAAAAAATTGTACTAAAAATGAATTCGAATTTTTTTTTTTTTTTACAAATTCTTGTAGAATAAATTACAATTATTTGACTATGTTCAAAAACTACAAAAAAAAAACCGGTTTTTGGCATTATAGAAAAGTGCAAATAGAAGGAGCAAACCATGTAGAATGTGGAATGGTAATATTAAAGATTTGTGTACCTAGGTTACATTTACTCACCCTCCTTACAAGGGTTCTAGGCAGAATTTGATATAGAAAGCAGCTTACATTTTTGAACATTGGATCACATAGTTTTTGATATTGATGATACAATACACATTGTAAGACAGTGTACCACAAATCCTCTTACTTTATCATTCCAAATTTATCATATCCTAAAGATTATACATCATCTGTGTATCAATACTTAGTCTTTTTAATATGCTCGGTGCTTTCTACACCCACCATCCAGTTATTAGTACTTTTTCTTGTTAATATTGTAATTTTATATCTTTACCACAATTGTCAAAATTTTTTTATTTGAAATACATACTCCTCTTAATTATTAATGACAAAAAAAAAAAAATAAAACATAGTAAAGTATATTTTTGAAGTAAATTCAGAATAAAAAAATTGTATTGCTGTAAAATGTTTGGTTAATTTATAAACTTAGATATTTCAAAACCCATCTTTTCTTTCCAATTTATTTCACATTTTAAAGAACACTTGTAATCACAGATTTTTTTTGAATAGTATTTTTGTATTAAATGATTAAAGATTAATATTTAATAAAAAATAATAATAATATAAAAGAAAAACATAACAATACTTAATTCTTAAAATAGGCAAAACTCTCTCCATACAGTAGTGCCACTCAAAGCAAGACAGAGTAATCAATGGATGCCTGAAGGCTTGTGCATAAAATCCCTATCTAGTGCCTACTCATCCAATATTCCCCAAATGAGTTTCTGGCTTGGATCTGAGAGCACAGCACCTAGATCTTAGGATCTAATGCAACCCTCCAGCAGCCACCTTTTATCCCTAATTAACTACAAAAATATGAGAACAAAATTGAAAACACACAAATATTTTCAATCTAAACTCAGTAGCTTATATAATCATATGGATCTGAACTTAGTTTAGCACCCATACATTTTGGTGTCTTTGGTTCTTTTATAACCATAGCCACCACCTTTTTATTAGGTAGGATTGGTGTTAAACCTTTAAACATCACATGATCACTATTTTCCATGCTTGCTCATAACTGTTGTTAAATTAGGCAAAACTCTCTCCATACAGTAGTGCCATTCAAAGCAAGACAGAGTAATCAATGGATGCAGAATGCTTGTGCATCTAGTGCCTACTCATCCAATATCCCCAAACTAGTTTTTGGCTTATGGCCTTTATCAGTGAGGAGCCTTGAATCTGAGAGCACT
Organism: Epiperipatus broadwayi; assembly: GCA_028023455.1. Classification (NCBI taxonomy): domain Eukaryota; kingdom Metazoa; phylum Onychophora; class Udeonychophora; order Euonychophora; family Peripatidae; genus Epiperipatus; species Epiperipatus broadwayi. The sequence continues at coordinate 9,394,548 of JAQFVV010012416.1, read as the reverse complement.
GCACCTAGATCTTAGGATCTAATGCAACCCTCCAGCAGCCATCTTTTAACTCTACTTAACTACAAAACTATGAGAAAAATTTAAAACACACAAATATTTTCAATCTAAGCTCAGTAGCTTATATAGTCATATGGGTCTGAACTCAGTTCAGCACTCATACATTTTGGTGTCTGGTTCTTTTATAACCATAGTCATCATCTTCCTATTAGGCAGGATTGGTTGGTATTAAACCTTTAATCATCACATGATCACTATTTTCCATGCTTGCTCATAACTGTTGTTAAAATATGCAAAACCCTCTCCATATGACTATATAAGCTACTGAGCTTAGATTGAAAATATTTGTGTTTTCCAATTTTGTTCTCATAGTTTTGTAGTTAAGTAGAGATAGAAGGTGGCTGCTGGAGGGTTGCATTAAATCCTAAAATCTAGGTGCAGTGCTCTCAAATCCAAGACTTCTCACTGATGAAGGCCATAAGCCAGAACCTAGTTTGGGGATATTGGATGAGTAGGCACTAGATAGGGATTTTATGCACAAGCCTTCTGGCATCCATTGATTACTCTGACTTGCTTTGAGTGACACTATTGTATGGAGAGAGTTTTGCCTATTTTAACAACAGTTATGAGCAAGCATGGAAAATAGTGCTCAGGTGATGTTTAAAGGTTTAAATACTTAATTCTGTTTTATTGTAAAATGGAAATATATATAATATGTTATATTTTTTTAAAAAATAAATAAATAAATATGCTAATGCATCTTGAATTTGATGTAAATAAATTCAACTATAATCATCATGCATATTAAATTTTTTACTACATTTGTCATAATACATGAAAAAATTAAGGAATTATTCTGCAGTATACAGTATTTCAGGAGTAGCTTCCTTTCTCAGCTATTTTGGAACACAGCCAGTAATCCATATAAATTTAACAGTTGCTTGATTTACATTATTCCTATAAAGGTAACTGAATTGGTGTCAAAAAACTAATATTTAGTGCTCCAGTTGCTTACTATAAATTATTCTATTCCAATATAGCTACATGCTAATTAAGGCAGAAACAGAGCTTCATATACTATTAAGTAATCCAGCATGAAGTACATTGTTTTACATATATAAATAAATACATCCCAAAAGATTATACAACAAAAATATTTCCAATTAATTAAATTGAGATTTTTTACTTTCTTTATTATGAAACTAACTTACTTATGTTTTGCTCTTTGGGTTCATCACTTTGGCGGTTTTATTTAATGTACAAAAATCCTTTAATATATTGAAAGCAAAGAAACAATATCTAGACAGTTATAATGACAACCATGTAAAAAGATTTAAATAAATATAACTGAAAAAGGTTATACTATAATAAAAATGTTACTATTTAACATATAAAAGCTTTTTTTTTTTTTTCATGCCATCCTCAGTGTAACTTATTATTGTGAATGTTTACAAAATTATAATACATAGCAATATCTAAATTTTTTTATAACTGCAATTTTTTTCATGCCTTTTCTTCTCCTTTTCTTATATAAAGATTATTTTTATTATGTAAATTCTTTATTTTAAAGCATTGACATTTCTGTTTTATTTTATTTGACATACATAAGTATTCACAAAGAAATCGTTATATGTCACATGACCTAATTTAACAAGCTTGTATTACAAATGTTGTATATAAAACTCATAAATATGATCTTAACAAAAATATTCCCAACCACAGACCGGTTTCTGCTACTGGCTTACTCAGTGAGGTTCTAGGATATAATGTTTGAATATCCTTGCACCTCACCGAGAAAGCCAGTGGCAGAAACCATTCTGGGGTTGGAGGTAGTCTACAAAGCTTGTTAAGAGCTTATTTGCGAGCTCTATATATAACATAAGTATTCACATATACATCATTAAACTTATGCTTTAGTTATCTTTTTCCAGTTTCCTTTGATTCTTGCAAGAAAGTTGTCTGAAAACAAAGTAGATTCGATTCATTTGATCTGTAAATATGACCAGACAATTATGGCATTCATTCTATGATCTCCAGTTCTATGATGTTCAATAAAACATTTCTCTATTTTAATTTTTTATAGCACTCTTAATTAAAAATCTCTCGTATTTAAGATAGTTATTAATAATTTTTTGTAGCATAGTCTTTTGAATGCTATATCTATGTTTATAGACTATTTTGTTATTATCCATGTCTAACATTTACGCAATATGCTAATAAATATAAATATGTCTTATGATTATAATTTTAGTAATGTGCAATCCATAGATGCAAAGTAGACAGGGCTTTCCATTAATAATTTTGTCTTTTTTTCTAACATTTTTATATTTATAATACTTTATAAATTTTTTTAACTTTTTTTTTTTGTTGCCTAAAAAATAAAATAGAAGCAAGCATTTATTTATTCTAGTTGGTTATTGAATATTATATAAGGATTGTTTGCAGAATGCTGTTCTTTGGTAATGTTTTCTCAAACTTATATACCTTTATAGCAAATATAAGCACTGCCAAAATAAATTTTGAATTAAATCATATAATGTTAAGAATTTATGCCATTGCTTTTTAGTGTAACTGGCAGTAGGTCATAGATTAGATATTGGCAATAGTGTTTTGGCTTCATAGGAGCAATTTTTAAATTAAATCCAGAGTTTATGCCAGTCGTGACATAACAGTAATTCAGAGATATTTGTAACAGCTTATAGAATACAATATTTTGTCCCATATCTCGAATGTATTGAATAATACAATAATTTTTTTATTATCATTCATGTATTATTAAAACTGTTTTTTTTTAATTAAAATTATATATTGGTGAAATAAGAATTAATATTTTAGTCGGTTCTTTGTCTCAAGTTATATATATTTTTATAACATATACATATATATTTTAGAGGCCTTATAATTTTAAAATAAGAAATCTAACAGTACAGTTTATGTAATAACTGAAACACACAGGCTTATTATATACCTGTGTCTATATATGTAATATTATAGGGTATATGAGCACAGACTTTCACACGACCCACCACTCTCCACACTATCTCATAACACTGATACACTCGAACACATATATAAGAATTGATTTTTCATTGACACAATCCTTTGGATTTCTGAGTTTTAGTGATAAAGAAAGCATAATAAAGACAGGAAAATCAAAATCAGAAAAAAAAAAGTAAATACAAAAGTTAAGATTTGGTTACAGGATGTAAAGAAAGAAATGAAATTTTTTTGGCCATGCGATTATTAATGGGGGGGGGGTATGAAATTCAATTGGTTTTATTGATTTAAATAATTTATTTAGAAGTGATGATTTCATTTAAAATATTTAGTTTGGTTCATATTCTGATTCTTAATGAAAAATTGAATTACACCCCCTCTATATTCTCACTCCATACAATTATCTACTTTGCTTTATAATTAACTGAAAAAAAAAAAAAAACGATTTTTCTCTAAAACTGTAAAAGAACTAAGTAGCTAAATTTATGTTCAATCCATATGATCTTGTCATTGCATTTATAATTACAATATGCTTGTTACTTTGGTAAATAAACTTGATCAAGTTCCTTACCATCACAGCTTATCTAACTTGAAAAGTATATGGCATTTTACCTATGGGTTTAAGATCAAGCAGCCGTCATAGTTATTGTACTTATATTCCTGATAATTCTTAATGAGACATCACTTGTGCTTTTGGGAGGCAGAATAGATGCATGCATATGTGTGTGAATGGTTATTCTCTTATTATATTTATAATCATGACACACACACACAAAATTATGGATTTCACATAATTAGCAACCAAGACAGCGGTTTGAAACTGAAGGCAGAGTACGCTAAGGATATTGTATTATGATAGATTGCCCTTTGAGGATGATGTTTTACTTTGTTACCTACAACTGCAAATAACTTTCAAATGAAAATTTGCATGAATTGGAAGAATAATATAATATTGAATATTGCATTATCACACATTGGGAAGTTAGAAGGAAAGTGAAGAGGAGATTTATATTTTAATATAATACACACATTTTGGAAGCATGAAGGGAATTGGAAAGATGAAGGTTGATGGTTCACCATAAAGACTGGCAGAATTAATTATTCATACGGAAAAAATTAAATGCATATAATTAATGTTTATGTGCAAACATTTCATTACAGTAAAGAATTAGAAAATTTATTTATAAATATACAGAATGCTTTTGATTGAACCAAACATTTTAAGTGTCAGAATATTTTAATGCTAATATATATTTCTTACCATGTGATGTGTAATACTCCATTGAGTGTTTTAATATGGGTCAGAAATCATACCCACTTTTTGTACGATGTTTATAAATTGACATTAAAACTTTAATGCTGTATATATATATCAAAATCGGTTAATACTTAGGCAATATCAATAACAATGAACAATCTCAACCTGTTGTCAAGACAACCTTTTGACAATGAAAGTGGAATCCACCCTTATTTATGGTTCAGTATATTTATATTGACACCAAAGATTTCAACATAACCACAGAAATTGAAATTATTATATGATTAAAAATATTCTGCACAGTTTGGCACAGTGATAGAGATGTCAAGTTTTAAGGTCCTCCGACAAGACCTAGTTTTGTCACTTCTGGTGCTTCAACTTTTTACGAATTCCTGAGCAAAAAAATCTATATAATTGTTTATTTATTTTTAGATTACATTTGGAAAATTGTTGAAAAGTGAAAGAGTATAGAAAATTTGGATGTATAAACAAATGAGAAAGGATATTGATTTATGGAATTGCAGAGAGAGAAAAATTGTATTACGGATTTTTTTTAAGAGCAAAATTCAAAATAGAAATAGATATGGAAGCATACAAGTTAAGGTTTTGCAAGTGAATTATATTTTGACTAACTAAAATTATGTATGTCAAAACTGAAATGTACTTAGTTAGATTTAACATAAGAAATAATTAATCGATTAGTAAGATATATGTTAATGCAAAGCTAGAGAGATAAAAGCTATTTTTAAAAAATGATATAAAGAGTTGACCTCCTTTCAGAAATATTCCAATGAATTTAAATTAGAATTTACAAAAAAAAATAATCAAACATTGAAAATAACTTGGGCTTAAAATCATTAAAACAATACAAGCTCTCCACTTTAAATCAATAAAACAATAAAAAATGTAAATCATCAGTAAATTTTCAACAGACATAAGATATCATGTTTAGAAAAAAAAGGAATATGAAAATATTTAGAGATTTAAATAACTAAATATCTGGAAATTCATAAAATAGTATTAAAAATTATTAATGATATCATAGGGAATGTAATTGTGAAATGATAAAGAAATATAGTTAAGAATAAAATTATCAGAAATATAAAATTATATTTTTGTATTGGAAGAAAAGTTTATTTCATCAAAAAGAAGAAAGGATACCTCTATTAAGAAAAGGAGAAAATATAAATGTAATTTATCCACTATTTTGAACACTTTTTAGCAAAAACCTTTTATTGTACCTATATGCATACATAATCTTACATTTCGACTGTCCTGCAGTCTTCTTCAGAGCAGGACAGGACAGTCAAAACGTAATATTGTGCATGCATATAGGTACAATAAAAGATTTTTGCTAAAAAGTATTCAAAGTAGTGGATAAATTACATTTATATAAGATATTACAGCAAAATAATGGAAATGGTGAATTTGATAATATTTTTGAATCATGAATTGTGGAGGAATTCTATAAAGAATGATTTAACAATAAATAGCATAAAGTACTCCCTATAATTACAATATTTTTGAAATGCTAAATCCTTGTAATGAAGAGATGAGACATGCAGTGAAATCTATAAAGAATATAAAACCTCTAGTCAATGACAGAATTGTTAAACCCATTAAAAGAAACAGATAAGGAAATAAGTCTGTTGGTGTGTGAAACTAAATGATATGAATATATTAGATGATTACAGTAATGCAATAATGATCATTTTATTTTAAAAAAAGATAAAGAAATGAGAAATTACAAATCTGTCGGTCTCCTATCAAAATTATTGCAATATTGGACTCAAACCAAACAAACAAACAACCTGAATTTTGAAGTAGTTATTCAGTGTAGATCATATCTAATTTATTAAGAGTTATATATTACATTTTTGAATTAGGAAAAGGTATTTGATTCTGTAAGCTTTACTGTGGTGGTTAAAATGTTAAAAATCAGCCTATACTCAAGATATTGTCAAATTAAAAAAAATATTTATCCAAATGCATCAGTGCTCATTAATCAATAGAGAGATGTCAACTCACCTAAACTTTTTACAGCAATTTTATAAGTATTTTGTGAATTAAACTAGAAATCTAAAGGACTAAAATTAATTATCAAGATTTTTATAGTTGTTATGCTTGTTTTGTTAAATAAAGCAGAAGAAAATGTTAAAAATATTCTTGCATGAAAGCAAATATTAAAAAAAAGTTCAATGACTTTTTAAAAAAGATGAAAATAAAAATTGATAATAGCGATTTAGAAGTTAATATAAATACCTTGTTCAGGTTATTAATACTGATGGAAATATAATGGATGAAATTAATAATAGAAGTAGACTTGGTGTGCTTTTAATAGAAATAGTGTAAAAGGCAATATGCCTATGTGGTTGAAAAGAAAGATTTTAAATGCTTTGGGCACTTATTGGAAGAACCTCATGCAGTTCAGATTTCACAGTATAGGATGGTGAAATGTAACAAATTAAAGGCAGAATTGGAGTTAGGCTGGACTTGCTACTAGAGAAGCCAACAATAGTGGGTCAATCAACGTCTGAAACTGAATCCTAAGAAACTATTAAGATTATAAAGAATCAGTAAGAATGTGAGATATGGAAGTTCTCTGGAATAATGTGAAGAGAATCTAGAGATTGGAGAAAGTGGATTAAATCCAGAGAAAACTTATTTCTGTAGAATTTTGATGATATTTGAATATAATGATGATGATTCATTTTTGGTGTAATATTATATATATCACAATCAACACAATAAATTAATTTTTGCTTTTTGTTACATTTTAAGGCTGCCCTTTGAGGGTATAGAATTAACAGTTTATTTCATTTGCTAAATATATATACCTAACCTTTACAAGAAGAAACAATGCAATATGGTTATACATTTTACTCAGAAAAATAGTTTCAGTAGAAACAAGAACCCATGGCAATATTTTTTTATTTAATAGTGGCATTCCTAGTATGGTACATTTTTTTCTTACATCATTATTTATTTATGTATAATTTATTACTCATCATAAATAATTTATAATAGTATTAATTTGTTTAAATTGTGCACAGTTCTTTCAATAAAATGATGGTACTTTAATCCGACATGCTATGTCGCTACCAGGCGACACTGTGATACCATCAACAACTGGTCAGAAACCTGCAAGTGATAATTTTTTTTTTCAAAAAGTGCCTGAAAATTGACAACTAAAAAAGCCCGAGGCTACACATATCAAAATGCTGAAAATCGGCAGATAAAAAATAAATTTATATCAAAAAGTGCATGAAAATCGTCAACTAAAAAAGCCCAAGGGTACACATATCAAAATGCTGAAAATCGGCAAGTAAAAAATAAATTTATATCAAAAAGTGCATGAAAATCGTCAACTAAAAAAGCCCAAGGCTACACATATCAAAATGCTGAAAATCGGCAAGTAAAAAATAAATTTATATCAAAAAGTGCATGAAAATCGTCAACTAAAAAAGCCCAAGGCTACACATATCAAAATGCTGAAAATCGGCAAGTAAAAAATAAATTTATATCAAAAAGTGCATGAAAATCGTCAACTAAAAAAGCCCAAGGCTACACATATCAAAATGCTATAAATCGGCAAGTAAAAAATAAATTTATATCAAAAAGTGCATGAAAATTGACAAGTAAAAAATAAATAAATGCCTGATGCTGTATATATTCAAGAAATATTGCGAAAGTCCAAATTTTAAAAAAACCCAATCAAAATGCTATAAAAATTAAAATTAAAAAAAATATATATAGCTGAAAAATTAAAAAAAAAAAAAGCTGAAAATACGTTAAACCCCCCCTCCCACAAGCAATAATTATCCACTTAAATTGACAAGTAAAAATGCCTGATGCTGTATATATTCAAGAAATATTATGAAAGTCCAAATTTTTAAAAAAAAAAACAATCATAATGCTATAAAATTTAAAATTAAAAAATATATATATAGCTGAAAATGAAAAGCAATATACAAGAAACCATTAACAATGGTGGAAGGCGGGAAATGCAAAAACAGAATTTCATCAAATTATTTATTAAGCTTCCAATTTGCATTTATCTGCAATGCATTCAAAAGCAATTATTTGGTCTCTGCTTTAAAATTATGGCATTATCATTTAAATTCATCAAGCAGTACATAAAAAATAATTATCAACGTAAAATATACCCCTACCACACAAAATAACTGAAATTCACAATTTACGTCTTAGGTGTAATACTTAAAAAATAAACGATTATAAACATTATCAAATCATTTAAATTCATCAATATTTAAAAAAAAAAGCAATATACAAAAAATAATTACCAATGTCTTTCCAGAAATTTCAATGATTGCACTGTTTTCGTTTCAAGAAATTATTTTTCAAGCTGGTCCAGAAAAGCTATGACTTCACATTTTGAAGATACAAAGATGACGTGTAATAGAAAAAATATTTGCAGCATAACATTTTGAAGATACAAAGCTTTCGTGAAATAGAAAAATTATTTGCAGCATAAAAATCCATTAGCTATCAAATAATAAAATGAATTAAATATCCATTATCTTTTACAACTTTTTTTTAAAATTATAACATTTCCCATTTAGCTTAGTAGGCACTTGACTGTTTTCAACATAAAAATCCATTAAAAAGGTTATTATTAAATTTAGAATTCACATTTTTAGAGAACAGAAGATTAAAAAATGGTGGTTATTTGGGTTAGCATATTATAATGTAGAAAGTATAAAATTTAGATCGATGGAATCTTAATAGCTTGCAAAATCGCATCAAATAGATTTTCATCATGATGCAGTCTTCACCACATGAATTCACTTAAGTAGGAATCCAAATGATGTCGAGTGGTTTCCATCTCTCATTTATTGTGCCATTTCAAAAGTCCCCAAAGTCTTTTTACATTCTGAGTATGTGCTCCTGTAGTGGGATCAACAAAATTGTATGAATGGTTTACTTTTAAATGCTGGTAACCTGCAGCATTCAATTCCTCAGTTTTGTAGGCTTTCCAACAATCAGAATATATGGAGGATCCTGGTGCTACATGTTCTTTAATGGCATCCAGAAGAACAGATGCTGTTCGACCAGGAATAGCAACAATAAAACCCTCTTTGGTTTCCCTACATAAACCACCAAATAACCATTGCTGTGGAAGAATTCTACCCTGCTGGTTTTTGCATCTAGTAAATAAAGTTTTGTCTACCTCTACAATTTTTCCTGGGCCTCCAATTTTGCAGGATGGGTGAGATAGCAGACTTTCTTTACAGGCTTTTCTCAAATATTGCTTACATGCAACGACAGTCTTGTTGTTCAAGTCCATATCCTTTTTTCCAGATTTGATGGTCAATTGGTCTGCACTCCAGTAGTAAATCAGTCGGATGGCTGTAACAAATGACAATTTGCAGCCTTCAAACCAGGTTCCTTTCCGAAGTGCTATGGAACATTGACAAGCAGAAATGTTGCACTTCCATTGTGCCCTTGGTCTAACATAAAATTTCATTTGATGCCCATTCACACATACTTTTTGAATAGGCAGAACACTTATTTTGAAGGAACTCCACTGCTTCATATTCTGTTTTAGGAAGATCCCAAATTTTGATCATTTTGAATAGTAAATACCGTAAAAAATTATGAAAAAGATGCTACTTCAATTTCAGCAGCTAATATTTCAGCGCGAGGTTTTTGAAGTGTTTCCCAAAAGTTTGTGCATGTTTTCCGTTGTATTCATCTGCATAAGAAAATAATCCACATTAACTCAGTCAAAAAATAAAAATAATCCCAACAACTTGTATTTCTAGCAGTACGAAAAAATTAACACATAATAAAACTAAGCAGGTATTTCAAAAGACTAATTCACTTACATTTTGGATTAAATTTGTCAGCTTTGGAAATTATATTTTTCTGTACAATGTCTATTATGTCATATTTCATTAATGAGTAGAAACTGTGATCCAATATATTACGGTGCCATTATATTTCTTTTTTTAAATTTTTAATTGCCATATGTGTATAGATTTCATTCAGTATTTTCCTAAGAATCTCATATAACATGCGTATATGATGAAATGTTTAGGCAACTATTTATCAGTTTCTAACTTTTACGAGTACGTTAAATGGTAATTTTAAAAATAGATTTGATTTACAGTGAGCGCCACCATTTTTCATTCATTTGGGAATGTTAATAAGTTTAACCTTAGAAAGCAAAATTTAAAAAAAAAGTTGTAAAAGATAATGGATATTTAATTCGTTTTATTATTTGATAGCTAATGGATTTTTATGCTGCAAATAATTTTTCTATTTCACGAAAGCTTTGTATCTTCAAAATGTTATGCTGCAAATATTTTTTCTATTACACGTCATCTTTGTATCTTCAAAATGTGAAGTCATAGCTTTTCTGGACCAGCTTGAAAAATAATTTCTTGAAACGAAAACAGTGCAATCATTGAAATTTCTGGAAAGACATTGGTAATTATTTTTTGTATATTGCTTTTTTTTAAAAATATTGATGAATTTAAATGATTTGATAATGTTTATAATCGTTTATTTTTTAAGTATTACACCTAAGACGTAAATTGTGAATTTCAGTTATTTTGTGTGGTAGGGGTATATTTTACGTTGATAATTATTTTTTATGTACTGCTTGACGAATTTAAATGATAATGCCATAATTTTAAAGCAGAGACCAAATAATTGCTTTTGAATGCATTGCAGATAAATGCAAATTGGAAGCTTAATAAATAATTTGATGAAATTCTGTTTTTGCATTTCCCCCTTCCACCTTGTATAATGCATTTCCTGCCTTCCACCATTGTTAATGGTTTCTTGTATATTGCTTTTCATTTTCAGCTATATATATATTTTTTAATTTTAAATTTTATAGCATTATGATTGTTTTTTTTAAAAAAATTTGGACTTTCGCAATATTTCTTGAATATATACAGCGTCAGACATTTATTTATTTTTTACTTGTCAATTTTCATGCACTTTTTGATATAAATTTATTTTTTACTTGCCGATTTATAGCATTTTGATATGTGGAGCCTTGGACTTTTTTAGTTGACGATTTTCATGCACTTTTTGATATAAATTTATTTTTTACTTGCCGATTTATAGCATTTTGATATGTGTAGCCTTGGGCTTTTTTAGTTGACAATTTTCATGCACTTTTTGATATAAATTTATTTTTTACTTGCCGATTTTCAGCATTTTGATATGTGTAGCCTTGGGCTTTTTTAGTTGTCGATTTTCATGCACTTTTTGATATAAATTTATTTTTTACTTGCCGATTTTCAGCATTTTGATATGTGTAGCCTTGGGCTTTTTTAGTTGACGATTTTCATGCACTTTTTGATATAAATTTATTTTTTACTTGCCGATTTTCAGCATTTTGATATGTGTAGCCTTGGGCTTTTTTAGTTGTTGCTTTTCAGGCACTTTTTGAAAAAAAATTTTATCACTTGCAGGTTTCTGACCGGTTGTTGATGGTACCGCAGCGTCACCTGGTTGCGACAAACACGTCAGGTTAAAGTACCAAAATGATTACAAAAGATATTAAATAATTTTTAAGTTTAATTACTTATGTATATTGAATGACCATATTGATAAATAATAATTACAATAAAATTATATATAATTAATGTATTTAATATGATATTTGATCCTTATACAACTTGCAGATTTTTTTTAAAATATTAAGAGAAGTATTAGAAAGACTCCTTTTTTCTTAATTGATTTTAGTCTCTTTTTTGTAACATTAATAGATAGTTAATAGTACAAGAAAATCCATTTTGCATAAATAATAGAAAATTAAAATAATAGGACTAATGATGATATTCTTTTATGTTTGTTCAGAATGTATTAATTTCAATCTCTTTCTGTTTTAATTTTAAATTTCCATGTAAAAAAAACTTGTGTTGTTACTCATCACTATATTTTCAGATGGGTATCCTAGTTGGAAACTACTGGCCTGTTGTGAAAATTATAGGTCCACTTTTTTTTGTGCTGAGAAATTATTTTATTATGAATCAAGTAAAAGGTTTTGAATTTAAAAAAAAAAAAAATTTGCATAAACAACTTCAAAATTAATAATTGTTTGAATATACTCATATTAATAATAAATGAAGATTATTGTATTTAAAGATGTTGAAATGGTAAATATTATATTATGCAAATTTTGGTATTTTTTAAAAAAATATATATAACAAGTATTTATTTAGTTTTTCATGATGTGTTTGAAAATTTAAAATAAAAATTAAATTACTTTTTATTCTTGAAAGTTTTAGGATCTGAATTTTGTTTCACAAATCTAAATAATAATTGGCTAGTCATTTAAATCTATTTAATTAATGTTTTTTTTTTTTTTTTTTGTAAAAAACAACAACATCCTAATTGCTATAAATTATATGGGTTAGGTTTCATAAGCAATTTTATCTTGACAATTAGACACCAGATGCAAATCAGAATCTATAAATTCTTTGAGTTCATGGTTGATCAATTAGCTTGTGTTATACAACTAATTTGTAACAAAATCTGTATTTTATTTTCGATTTTAGAAGTAATTATTATGATAATTTAAAAAGTGATTTAGGAAATTAATATAGTCCATTTCTTTTAAAGTAAAGTAATTATTGTTTTTGTCTTTAATATATTTAGTAATAAGAATTCATTTTGAATAAAAATCTGTACATTTACAGTATTCATATCATGTTTAGTATCAGCAGTAGATCTTAGAAAAGATCATATGGTGGTTTTACATATATAATATCCAGTTGTGACCAGTCAAAAAATGTTAGACAAAAAAGTCAAGACTATATATAGACTTTTAATAATGTTTTTATTAAATGTGTGCACACAGTAAAGAACTGAAAATTCTGTGTAGAACAGGGCTTTTAATTTTTTGTTATGTTTGCACACACACACACACACACACACACACACAAACTTACAGCAAAAGGGTTACCCCATTTCTTTTCTCTATAAAAGCTGTATTGCAGTGGCACTCAATCTTTTCATTCCCGCATACCCCCCTTCCCAAAGAATATCAACATTTTCTTTATACAATCACCTTTCATAAAAACATTTGGCATCAAAATAAAAAAGAAGAAGGCAAATAAAAACATATACCAGTTGTACATTATTTGAATAAATTATTTAAATATAATTTTTTTCCAAAAAAGTTTATTTTTTGGGACTACCTGTAAGCCCATTGGGTACTACCAGTGATGTGTACACCATAGGTTAAGAATTACTGTTATTAAAAAAAGAAATGCTAATGGCTTTATTACTCTAGAGTTCATAAGAAGTTTGAGTGCCAGAACTGATCCTGGAACTGCTCCATCCCAAGTCGGAAGCTCTACCAACTGCATTATTGCTCAGAAGTTTATAAGAAGTTCGAGCATCAGAACTCTGAGCACCAGAATTGATCTTGTGGATCTACTAATCCCAAGTCAGGAAGTTCTGCCAACTGCATTATTGCTTAGGAGTTTATTAGAAGTTTGAGCATCAGAACTGTGAGCATCACAAGTGATCCTAGGACTTTCCGATCTCATTGCTCAGGAGTTTATAAGTTCGAGCATCAGAACTGTGAGCACCAGAATCAATCCTGGGATCTCCAATCCCAAGTCAGGAAGTTCTACGAACTGCATTAGAGGTTTGAGTTTTAATAAGTTTGGGCATCAGAACTGTGAGCACCAGAATCAATCCTGGAATCTCCTGATACCAAGTCAGAAACTACCAACTGCGTTATTATTGTTCAGGAGTTTATAAGAAGTTTGAGCATCAGAACTGTGAGCACCACAATTGATCTTGGGACCTCCCGATCCCCCAAGTTGGAAGCTCTATCAACTGCATTATTGCGCAGGGATTTATAAGAAGTTTGGGCTCCTGGGATCTCTTAATCCCAAGTCAAAAGCTCTATCAACTGCATTATTGCTCAGGAGTTTATAAGTAGTTCGAGCATCAGAACTGTGAGCATCAGAATTGATCCTGGAACCTCCTGATTCCAAGTCAGATGCTCTACCAACTGCACCAAAAAACACAGGGTACTGCTATAATGAATTTTAATAATATTTACCATTAGTTTTAAATGCATACATAAAAAAATAATGATTATAGATCATAAAAACTACGTTTTGTTTTATAATGTGTATATGCATATGAAAATAATATTAGAAATAAATATATTTTAAAGTGTAGCATTTGACTTTCAATATGTTCAATGAAGTTTTAAATTACTAAATAATAAATACTTAGGTTTATAGCAGAATTATGCATGCTACTTATTTCTTTAATTAAGATCAGAAAATTCATACATTTAAATTAATATGTAAGTATTAATTTTAATTCTTACATTATGAATACTAAAAAATACCCCCCTCCCATAATCATTGTAAATTAAATGTAATTATAATAACAGTGCAAACATCTCTGAAACTATTTTAAAATGTAATAATGGCTCTAATTAACTATTGGTTATTGATTTGTAAATTAATATCTAGCTTTTGTTACCAAAAGGATTAAACAAGGGTAGAAAAATTCCATCACATAGTAATTGCTGGTCAAGTCATTGTGTTTATATGAGGAGGCTGTTATAAAGGTCATTGTTTTTTAGTGGGCTAGTTAAAAAGTTTTCCATAAAGTCAGTAGAATTTTAACTTTTAAAAGATAATTAAGTTTATAAAGACATTATTTGGTACTATTATAGTAAGTGGTCTATCTTATATTTCAGGGCAGTACTTTAGCACTCAAAGTAATGAAGAAATTAATCAATAAGAAACTCATTGATGGCAATAAGTGTGATAAGTAATAAAAAAATATAATCCATAAGAAATTAAATACACATTACTATTTACCTCCACCCCATCCCAAATAATTGCAAAACAATAAAACTAAAAGTAAACAGTAACTAGTTAAATGATTGTGATGTATGTGGATACTGTTATGAAAAAAAAAATCTGTTAGAAATTAAATGTGCACATTATTATGAAATTTATTAAGCAGCATTTTAACAAGCAATACCGTTGTTAACTCAATAATACATAGAAAAAAAATCGTTGCTGTTTTTTTTTTTAAAAAAGTCTGTTCTTCATGTTGAAATTACTAGCAACGTAATCTTTGTTAAATTTATTTTTACTGCAAATATTATTATCATTATTGAAGTAGTTATGGGTTCCTTTTTTTTTTATTGTTTTGGTAATTTTTTTTTTTGACAAATAAATACATAATTTTTTTTTTAAGGATACCTTGTGCGATTTGGCACAGTTGGTAAAGTATCCGACTTGGGATTGGGAGATCTCAGGATCAATTCTGGTGCTCTCAGTTCTGGTGCTCAAACTTCCTAGTAACTTAAGCCAATAAACATCACATGCTCTCAAATCCAAGGCTCCTCACTGAAGAAGGTCACAAGCCAGAAACTAGTCTGGGAATATTGGATGAGTAGGCATTAGATGGGGATTTTATGCACAAGCCTTCTGCGTCCATTGATTATTCTAGCTTGCAGTGTGTGGTAATACATATAGTGAGTTTTGCCTGTTTTTTTCTTAGTAACTTCTGCGCAATAAAGCCATAAAGCATTTTTTTTTCTTATGGGTTAAGTTTTTCAGTGCTTTGATGACTAGAGTATCATCTAGTAATAGAATGTAAAATTTAAGATAGAGCACAAACTATGACAATATCCATTATTTATTTCAATAATTATTAACAAATGGCATTTTAAATTAATATTTACACACACACACACACACATATATATATATGTTTGAATCAAATTAATGTAACTTGGCACTATAGTTTTATGATCAAAAGGTTTAACTTCTGTGCATTGCATTGGATTTTTGTTTAACCCCTTAATATAATACTTTTTTTATCATCTCAATATTTAAACTTCACCTCTTACAAATTGAATGTTTGTCACAAGGTTTGCGATGCTAGAAAATGACTTATGGATATATGTTGGATTATTTCCACCTTATAATTGAATTGTTAAATATTTTTAGAAAAATTCAAACATTATTTACAATATTCCAAATACATTGAACTATTAATAAAACTGGTTAGATTCCATCCAGGAAATAGATTCATTCATGAAATATTAAATTCTTCATTTCTGTTATTATATATAATACAGTCATTAACTTTAGGATTCATGGATGGTCTTTATATCATAGCTATATAAGTTGGATGCTGTTAAATTTCATCCTAACCTGGATATTATTAACTATGAATGCATTTGAAAAGTATAAAGCTTGAATTTTTCTAAAAACATTTAGCCATTTAACTAGATTTTGGAAATAGTCCAACCTACAATTACATGCTGAATATAAAAAAAGAAAACTATATGATTTTAATAAAAATTTATCATTGTAAACAAAAATAATTATCAATGACAGCACGTTAGCGATATTCAACAATATATTAGTTTTCAATATTGTTTTGATTGAATGAGCCATGAATTCATATATCTATAAATTGAAAAAAGGAATGAAGTTAATCAAAAATACTTCATATTTTATTTATTTGCATATGGATTTTATTTTTAAATAAAGTCAACTAGCTAGCTGTTCATAATATTATGAGATCTTTAGATAAGCTATCTAGGAGATAGATTAACGCATGGCTCTATTAAGTTCTTCAATTCTGTGACTGTAGATGTAAATTGGATGCCATAGCTACCTAAATCAGAGGCTGTTAAATTTCATTATTGAAACAGAAAAATATAGCCACCCTGTGTGGTTCTGAATTTGTTGATGAAATGCCAGCAATATTTAGGAAAATTAAATCAAGAAGTATACGAATTCTTGCATTTGTTTGAAGTTTTTTGATAGACTTGCCAGATAGATTTTGATATGAGGCATGATTTGAATTAATGATAAGTCTACTCTATATAATTCTATTTATTTGAGACAACATATTTTCTGACATCTCATAAAATATTTGAATAGATGGGCAACCCTTTCAAATGAGTAAACTTGAAGATGCAAGCAATATTTCTCATAGTTTTCAAGTTTAGTGTGAATATTTTTGTTTTTAAACTGGTACACAGTATTCAGAAATAGAATGTGTATGTGGTAAAAAATCAGGTTGTGTTTAGAAAGTATTTTGGATTTAAATAAGGAAAATAAGTTAGCTAAGATAATTTTTTAAATTAACTTACAGTAAAATCTTATGCTGTTGTTGTAGAACATTGCATTCAATTTATGAGGTGTTTCCCTGCTGTTTAGAAGTAAAGTTGAACATAATGTTTTGGTTGGCTTAGAAATAAGACTCCTTTCTTGAAAATTATTTCCAAATTCTTTATATCTTATTAAGATTCTGTCATTTCCCCTGGGAAGGATTTTTTTTATGAAATTAAGGCAATGCCATTATCATAGATGAAATTTCCTGCATTGTTTTTTTAAGATCTCTATTGAATATGTTAAATAAAGTGTTTATATCGGGAAGATTTGTAAATATAGTATATATAAATTGACTATTCAAACTGAGTTTAAACAAGTTTGTAAAATCATTAGCATTATATACATATTACCTTTGACATCGTGCTAAAATAACGAAAGAATCAGCTTCTTTGGGACAATTGTTTATAGCTCTCGTCGTTGCTTATTGGATGACTGTGAGTGCGCAGCTAGTATTTAAATGTATTGTACAAAGATCTTTGTATATACATGTCAAACTCAAGCCCAATCAGATTTTAAAGCCTGAAATAATTTTGATATAGTCTTACAAATATTCAACATTCAAATATTAAAATGAAATAATCTAAAGCAAAGTTGAACGTAATTACAAATTATCATGCCTTCAACATTAATTACTTTTAACTAATACACTATATTATAATTCAAACATGTGTAATGCTAAATTCAGAATAATACATAAATTGATTACTCAAACAAAATTTAAACAAAAACGTTAATCAAATTTCAAATTATGTACACTTACCACCTTTGACATCACACTAAAGTAACCCACCTAATTAATTCCTTGAGAACAATTGTCTTGCAGTTTACAACATCTCTCATAAGCTGGTTTGTTTAAACTTTGCACAGTTAATTTGTTATTTTCAGTTTAGCAACATACATGTTTGGATTATAAATAAATATATATAATTTGTATAATGTATCATTTGACTTATCTATAATAGAGTTCTCTTTGTTTTACTAGTTGGTATGAAACAAAAGTAACCATATTGGTTAAAAATCAATGTAAAGCTAAGAATTTTAAGAATATGAATATATAGGAACACTAAGTCTGGTATGATATAATTAAGTCAACTTTATGTTGAAGTGTTATACTGTGAATCTTCAATTTTGATTTAGGATGTTCCTTTTTGTTTAGTTGAAATAATTTTATTGCATTTTCTATTTAGAGAAAAATAAATCACTGTATAAAGTGTAAAATTTTGACAATCTGAGATCTCTCACTTCAATTGTCCTGATATGGTTATCTCCCATCGTGTCAACCAGAATAATTTTGTTGTACTATTTCATATTTTATTCTTTCTTATTAATCACAAATTTATCATATAAAAGCATTGTTTTCAAATGTGAATATTGTACATGTGATGTGATGTGATGCATTGTGGCTTTTCCTTAAACAGAGTCAGGAATGTCTCAGCAACAATGCCCAGAGAAACCTGTTAGCCACTTTATCTTCCATTCCCCACTCTAAATTTTCCCATATTCTGCTCCATCCCATTTCCACAACATAATCTTTGTCAACTCTATAGCCTTTATATCTAAATCCCCATTATCTTTTTGCCAAACCCAGCATAAAAACCAATAATCCACTTTCTGTATAATCACTTTTTTCATATTTATTCTTTCATAATTTCATTATTTCTACCCTTTCTGTTTTCAAGCATTTACATTCAATTAACAAATGCCTAATTTTTTCTATTCCTTCCTTACACAATTTACAGACTAAGTCACCCATATTTTTCCATTTACATGTAAATTCTCTTGTTGCTAAAGATCCCGTTCTAGTCTTAAACAATAAACTACTTTTCTTACTATTATCATATATTAACTTGCACCTAATATTCTGTTTACTGCTATATATATTTGAACTCTTTTTACTCTTTATACTAGTTCTCCATCTCTCTAACTCCCTATTCTTTATTAATAAATCTATTCTTTTATCCCATTCCTTACCACTATAACACTCAACAATCCTCTTAATACAATCATCCCATCTTTTGTACAGATATACTGATATAAATTCTTTATCCAAATCTTTTGCATACCGCATTACCTTTCTCACCCATCTTGTTGCCTGCCCTTTACTCGTAACCCAATTAAATACTATTTTGGCTATTCTTTTATTATCCATAAACTGCAATCTACCAAACATTTTCATTTTACTTTTTGCATCTCTCATATAAAAACTTGACCATCCCATTTCTCCTTGAATTGCCTCCCTTGCTGTCCATACATCTGCATCCAATGCATGTCTTCCTACTTCTCTTTGTACTTTTTCTAAATAATCTAATACCCCTTTACTAGTTTAGTAATTGATTAAGGATAATCATTACCGTATTTTTCTGAATTGGATGGTATCAAAGTTGTGGAAGGCGTGAGTTTGATAATTATAAATCAAAATGTAATTTTATTATTGATACTCTTCAAATAATATATATATATACGAGAGATAGTGACCTATGCCAACTGATGACTGCTGGTTCAGCACAAAATGCATATTGAGATCGTGATTTGAAAGAATGTGTGGCAGTGTGGATGTTATTTAATATATTAAAATTATTATATAATGTGTATATTGTGTGTCCTTCTGTATGAATATTATATATATAGTCATTCATAACTTATATGTACTAGACTTATACATTGTCACATTATATTGAACTAGGAATAATTGTAATTTCAAATGCTAATTAATTTTTAATATATACATGAAGGGTATTCATCAAATGCTTTTCTTTGCTCCTTGATAATATTTTTAAAAAAAAAAAGAAAGAAAAATGAGTTGTGCTTTAGTAAAGAAATGCATAATTAAGAAAACTCTTATAGATCATTCCAATGGCTTAAGTTATTTATTGCCATGCGTGGTTTGGTGCAGTAGTAGAGTGTCAGAGTCTAAAACTCAAGGATTGTGGATCACGTCCTATTGGTACCCAAACTTTTTATAAACTTCCGAGCATCAAACTATTCAGTTATATTATTATTTATTTAACAGTGACAACTCATGCAACCACTTCGCATAAATTTTAATTATTAGTGCTATTAGTTTGTTCAAAATATCAGTCTCCAAGCAGCACATCTCCATGGGAACATTTAGATCGAGTCCTATACCTCATGATGTTTTTGCTCTTTATGTTTTATTTACATTTTCAAAATCAAAGTCTTGAATTATCAAAATCATTTTTACTAATTATCTTTACAGTTTTAACCAGCGAATATATAAATACTGATTTTCATTTTTTATATAGAATTGCAACGTTTAGAAATTGCTATTTCTTTCAAACAATAGAAAGTATTTATATTTTATAATGAAAAAAAAAAAATTAAATGAGTAATTTTACTTTTATGCGTCTTTGACTAATTAGCGTTGCCATAATTAAAAAGCAAAACTCGTTTAATTATGATTGTATTCTGGTGAATCTTTTTGAGCTATCCACTTGTATCACGCAGTCTTGAATTCAGTTTTTATCTAGCAACGGTAATAAGAATCTCTGTTAAAGTGGAAATGAAAATCATATTTCAACCTTTATTCATTTCATATTAGAAATATTTCTGAATTTTAAGATAGTTCAAATGAAAATGTATAAATGTTTTTGTTTTTTTTTCAAATCAAAAGCATATTACATTCACTGAAATTAAATAGAAAAAATTTTTTAAAAACACTTTTTTTTAACAGTTTGTTGTGGGGAAAAAATTTCAATTTGAAATCTTTTTTGTTTTGTTTTGTTAATGGCAATATATTTTAAATAAGTGTTAATTTGATAGCTATTTTCATCTTTAACTGAGTGAAATATGTTTCCAATCTAATAAATAGTAATGACATGGATATGTTTGTTCAAAAGATGATATATCATCATTAAGGTTGTACAGGAATTGTGCACGTATAGATTAAGACATAATACAAGTGAATAAAAAATAAATAATTGAATGATAAGGTGTTTGAACACTGGAAATGACAGATTGAACCGTGACCCATGGATCTTTAATTCAATCTTCCACTTTACTTGCTAAAAAAATAAATAAGTCATGAGGGAATAATAGTTAGTTAAGCAGAAATTCATTTTGGTGATTTATATGTTGTTGTTTTTTCTAATGTCTTTATTTATTTGTTTGAAGAAGAATTATGTTAAATAATAAATTTATAAATATATATGTATTATTGATTTATAATTGAGTTTAAAGTCTATATCTATATTAATGTTATTAATATAACAATATCTAGCCTAATAAATAGTTATTAATAATATTGATTTTGAGATCAACAGAGACCACCACGCTATTTTACCAGAAGATATATATATATATGATGTAGCTAGAATTGTATGAAAGAGAGTGGCAGTAGCAGGGTTAACATATGGCAATGATGCGTTATGTGTTAGTAAAGAGGTATTAGATTACTTAGAAAAAGTACAAAGGAAGACACGCATTAGATGCAGATGTGTGGACAGCAAAGGAGGCAATTCAAGGAGAAATGGAATGGTTAAGTTTTTACATGAGAGATGCAAAAAACAAAATTAAAATATTTGGTGAATTGCAGTATATGGGTAATAAAAGAATAGCCAAGATAATATTTAATTGAGTTATGAGTAAAGAGCAGGCAACAAGATGGGTGAGAAAGGTAATGCAGTATGCAGAAGATTTGGATAAAGAATTTATATCAGTATACTTGTACAAAAGGTAGGATGATTGTGTTAGGTGGATTGTTGAGTGTTATAGTGGTAAGGAATGCAATAGAAGAATAGATGCATTAATAAAGAATAGGGATTTGGAGAGATGGAGAACTAGTATGGAGAGTAAAAAGGGTTTAATAAATGGAACTGTTTAAGGTTCGAATGGGATCTTAAGCAACAAGGGAATATACACATAAATGGAAAAACATGAGTGATTTAGTCTGCAAGTTATGTAAGGAAGGCATAGAAAATATTAGGCATCTGTTAATTCAATGTAAATGCCTGAAAGCAGAAAGGGTAAAAATAATGAAGTTATGGAAGAATAAATATAAACAAAGTGATTATACAGAAAGTGGGTTATTGATTTTTATGCTGGGTTTAGGAAAAGATAAAGAGTATTTAGTGCCATGGAGTTGACAAAGATTATGTTGTGGAAATGGGATGGAGCAGGATATGGGAAAACAGGATGGCGAATGGAAAGGGATGGTAAAGTGGCTAACAGGTTTCTCTGGACATAGTTGCTGAGAGATTCCTGCATCCATATAAGAAGTCACAGTGCATCACATCACAGGCAAGGGCTGAAAGATGATGCTTTGTTATTTTAAATCCAATAACAGTCTTCTAAGTTCAAACTCAGTTTAACATGACTCTTAGTAACTCATCACAACTAATATCATAAATATAATAGAATTTTAACGTCACACATATGTATATATTGTACATACCCGTAGATAAAATATGATGAATAAAGAAATTATTTTACATTTTTTGTTTAACGAAATAATAACAATAAAAAAATAAATTGAATAGATCAGATAATTAAAAAAATATGCATACAAATAAGCAATTTAGCTATTATACATTACCTAATCATTACGTAACTATATTTAAAAAATTAATGTGATCAGCACATATTAATATCAATATTCTAAAAATACTATCTACTATATTACTAATAAAAATATTTAATTTTTTAATTAGTCAGTAGTATTATCATTTGATGTGTTTCGATAATAAAATATAATGGCTAGTTGTTATATGATGATATATATCGACATATAATCCATTATTCTGTGAAGGATTATTTTTGGAAGACAAATTTCAAATCAAAGTTTGAGGAGAAAACGCAAAACCAGCAACAATTAAAAAAGCATTTCACCATTTATAATTCAAATCTTCCCTTTACATTTGATTGGAAATATTAACTTTAAAAAAAATCATTATTGTTATGTAGATTATAATATTTAGAAATCAGAGTTAACTAAATTTTCTATGAATAAAAAAATATTTTATAGTAAAAGATATTTTAACCAAGCAAATAGTAATTTAAGTATATTATTTTAAGTTTTATAGAAAATATTGAAACCAATCTTAATAAAAATTCCATCTATTGCAGCTAAGTCTACAATGTGAGCACGGATGAAACCATATTTTCTATTTAAGATTTTGTCGATTTTTACTGCTTACATTTCCTCTCTTTGACTTTCACAATTTTAATCAATTTTAACATATGCAGCATTCACATACGCTTTCCATCTTTTTATTTGCAAGTTTTAGAGATCAGCTATTTTGTCCAATTTCAACATATTAAAGGAGAAAACATATCAAATCTAGGAATTCATTTAGATCCGATTCGCACATACCACTAAACCATAAGATTAATTTCCTACATATGCCCGTTAGGTAGAAACAGCAAGCTAAAAAATTAATGCAAAATCCTGAAGAACTTAACAAGACTTATTTTTATCTTGTTATTCATTACAACATAGCAATTTTTTATTAAGTTCCCTATCTGTAATGATCAAAATCCAACTATAGATTTGTCAACAATTCATCTTTGTCTTTCAATCACTTTTTTTCCTGTTAGAATTCCTTCATTATATATCATCTTCCAATGATGTAATAGAATAAAAAATAAAAATAGTTTTCCCCCAAATCTCATTGTTTATAAATTAACATGATAGATCTTAATTAAATTATTGCCCTTTTAAAAAAAATCGTTTATTTATTTCTATGCTTATGTCTAATAAGCTGTTGATGTATTCTTTTCTTAATTAATTAATAAAAAATACCTTCTTTAATTATTTATTCTATATCTTAATTTTGAGTTTTCAATTTCAAAAATTAAATTATTTTGTTATTAAATATAAAGTTATATTTTTACCATTTCTTTTTCAGTTGTTGCAATAAATGTTAAATATCTTTTATTATCATTAGCAAGAAATTCAATTCTTGAGTCTTACTCTTTTTTTTTGAACATTTTCCTTTTCCTTTTTTTTTACTTAATCATTCGTCATCATCAGCAGTTATTTGTACTCAAGTACGGCTATGGCAACCCCAGCAGAAAAAAACTACTTTAGGGAATGAGTTTTGTAATGATTATCCAAACCAATCTATGAAATACAAATATATCCATGTATATAACATGTTGGTCCAATTTTGTTTACTTGATATTTTACAGAGCTGTCTTTTAACATTTTTCTGCAAAAACTTCAGTGCCATTTTTAGTTGCAGCTTTCCAATGTATTCCATTCTCCACTATATTTTACTAATGAAAACAATCAATACCACCCTTCTTTAGAATGTTTTTGAGATAATTCTTGTAATATAAAGGGGATCTATCTCTTCCCATAAACCATCTCAAGTTCAATATAAAACACTCTTTTGGAAAGTCATGTATTGTTCATTCATTTCATATGTTCAATCTAACGAAGGTGTGATTTTGCAAGTGACTATAGCATCATATCAAATGTAATGATCTTGCTGTTATATTTTTAAAATTCTACAAAGTATCTTTGATTGAAATTTTTTTAATGCCTTTCTGTTGCATCCAAATCTCATTTCCATACAATAAATTAGATAGAATAACAGCTCTAAATACAGTTCATTTAAATGCCACAATTATTTTCCTGTGCTGCACATTGATATCTAAGTCTATCTTACCACTTATAAAAACTACCAAGACATTTAATTGGTTTAATCTCAAGTTAACAACCATGCAAGCTAAAAAAAATTGCTGAGAATTTTTCTTTTTCGTTAACTGATAAAGAATGAGATTTGAACATCAATTAGTAAACTGAAGTCTTGATACAATGCATTCAAAACATTAAGTACATTCTGTAGATTGTCCTTTGAACTGAAAAAAATAGTACAATCAGCAGCAAACTGTAAATGCAGAATCAAAGAAGGTGAAGTTCTTGTTTCACTTGTAATTGATTCAAATTAAAATTTTACTACCACTTCTGTATCACATCTTAATCCTTGCTTCATTGAGCTAATGAGTTCCAAAGACCATTATCATAAAAACTGAATGACTGGAAGCAACATATTCAACAAAATTTTCTGCTTTAGTGGATAATAATATGCCACTATAATTACTGAAATCTTGGATGTTCTGTTTATTGTTAAAAGTTGGAATAATAGAAGCATCCTTAAAGTAGCATAACTTCATGAGTTCATATTCAGAATAAAAAATCCAATATTTTTGATGCTAATATATAGTTACCATATTTTAAAAGATCTCTACTCTAGTACTTCATCAGCACCTGCAGTCTTTCTATTTTTAAGATTACAGGCGAGTTGTTTTGATTTCACTAATTGGATATCTTTATTCGAAATTAAATGAGTAGATCAAATGGATATATTTTTGAAAGTCATCATCCCAATTTTTGGACCATTACTTGAAATTATGATCATAATAATAACAAAATGTCATACTATATTTAATAGGATTGTGATATCATTTCTTAGGTCTATATGTTACTTTTAGTACATGAATAAAAATCTCGAGTGACCTTGGCCAAATGAATGTCTGCTTTTCCTTTGTAGTTTTTATTCATCAATCATTTTAAAGCTTTTTTTTTTATTATCAATCATTGAATTTCTATCTTTAAATCTACTTTTTTATGATGTTTCATATTTAATTTATTATTCTTTCAAATAGTAAATCTCACATTTTTAAAAAATCGAATCATTAATAATAAAATCGTTATCAGAAAATCAGTCACGATTATTTTTTTTGGTGAACCCCAAAATTGATTTATTTGTATCCAGAACATACTCTTTAAGTGAATTCCATGCTTCAATAATATGGCAGTCTTGATCCAAATTAGTAATTTTAATGGTTATTGATATTTAATACATATAATAAATTCTTCTAAACAATGAACATCAACTTTGAGAATATGATTGAAACAATATCTATTTTTTAATGCAACCTTAATTTTAATCATGGAGTATATAATCTATAATTCATCCAACAATCTGCACTTATTAGTACTCATGTAATGTGAACTTACATTCTCACTTCTACATATAATATAACCTATTAAATGTCATTGTTTTGAATATAGAGCATCCATATTGTTTTATAATTTTTATCTAAACAATGTGTTTCTGATAGTCAATACATATGAATTGTAAAAATTCAATAATAACAGATCATTTCTATTCACTGTACCAATGCCATTATTTAAATAACTTGGTCCAAGTGTATTATTTGTACCATTATGTGCATTAGAGTCCCCAGGAAGGAAAAAAATGATCTGATGATATTGTTGTAATAATGGTATCCAGCAAGGAATAAAAAGTCTTCAAGTTCTCTGAATCTAATATTAAAGCATATACAGTAATATAATAAGCATTGGTAACCATTAAGCAAGACAAGTTTTAACATTGTTAATGGAATGTCAAAAATTGAAGATATTTAATTAGACTTTACAGCAAATCTAATACCATGCATTTTTTTTTCACTGATTAATCTGCCTTTCCAAAAAAAAAAAAAACTTGTAGCCATGTATCTATTTTATTAAGCTTCTTTTCTTTGGGAGACAAATTTCATTAAGACCTGCTATATATATTGATCTTAAATCTTGATAAATTTTTTAGCCACTGGTGCTATGTCTATTCTAGTCTTGAAGAATTTGTATTAAGTAAAGTTTGCTCATTCCATATACTTTTATTTACCAAAAAATAGAGGTATAATATTTATGGTTAGTACTATTACTGCCTTCTCCTTACTTTTATTACTGATAATACTAGCAGATTGTATGAACTGGGCCATTTTTAGATCTCATTTTTCCAGTTTCTCCTGCTTTCATGGTAAGCAGCTGACTTCTAAATATGCTGACTAAACATACAGTTTTTTCCCAGTTAAACATTTGTTTCAATCCAATTTCAAACTGTTCATTAGTGATTTTGCTGTCCTGAGCAAAGATCTCAATTAAGGATTGCCAGTCTACTAAACCTATCTCTATCATTGTTTTCATAATTTTGAACGGTTTGAGATAACAAAAAAAAAAAAAGATAAATGGAAGATTGGAATCAGAAATGTTGTGCATGTAATTAGAAAATGGAAATACAGTTGCACAAACATTTATATAATTCTATATTGTCCATTTATGTAGGGAGATGATTATTGGAATGAGAGGTCATGTCTATTGGGCCTACACTATTTAAGTAAGGAGATATAAAAGACTATTTGTATTGGAAACAATACTAACCTTTGATGAACTAATTTTCTATTATCATCTGTACAATCCATTAGTAATCTAACTCCTTTATCAAATGATATAAAACTGTGCCGGTAATTTAAAATTCATATCATATTTATTTCTGTAACTTGACAGTATTTTTGAGGTACACAAAACCTTTGTTTCTTCCTCAGTTTCTCATATTTTAAGTAAAATACTATTTGACTTAAACAATTACTCCCATTTATTGAGAATTGGTTAAGTGAAATATTTGTCAGTGTAATAGAAACTACTTTGCCTTTTCTTTTACTCACACATATACGCATTTATAAGTAAATAAATATATATAAAACACCTATTAAATTGTACTGCTTAGTTATGCTTCTCAAGGACCAGAGTCAGATATACTTAATTTACATATACACAGTGTGTGGGACACAGCGGTATCTATTAAGTTACAATCTATATTGGTATAATATAATATAATGGTTAAATAATTAATTATGATGAAGACATTTCTGTTTTAGTTGATTCACCAGAAATTCATCTTGGGATTGTTTGCCTTTTTTTTCTGATGCTTTTGTTCACTTGTTTGAAGGAAAATAATGTTGAGCAGTAAATTTGTATTTATATATATATTAAATTTTTAATATATTTTAAAAAAAAAATATTACTAAAGTTATTTACAACTGAAACACAGGCTTGTTATATACCTGTGTCTATATATGTAATATATATATATATATTCAGATTTTTAATTGGATGGACGGTTGAAGAGTTGGAGTGTGGAGTAGATTGAAGCCTGTCCATTAAACTATGAAGATTGGCTATCTTAATATATATCTGAGCAGTTATAGCATATATGTGTAGAGATGATAATCTGGACCAACTGATGATTGCTGGTTTAGCATGAAATACATATATTGGTGATTATTTATCTTTTCAACATATATGTGTTCAAGTGTATCAGTGTTATGAAATGGAATGGAGAATGGTGGGTTGTGTGAAAGTCTGTGCTTATATACCCTATAAAGTTATTTATTTAAAAACGATTTCTCTTTTCTGTATTTATGTTAAAGGGCTTAGTGTAGTGTTTAATGCAACTATCTACTAGGCCCATAATTTTCAATCTGGGCCAAGCTAAACTTGGACCGTTTTTTGAGATTCCAAATAGACTCCCTTCTAGTTGATCTACATTTCGATGAGCTAGACATTATATTATTAGTTTCTGATGAGAATTCTGATATTCCTAGATAGAAAAAGCCCTTAACCATCATTATATAACATTTGGTTAGATTGATAATAATACCGTTCTCCCTGTTACTCATTGGAGCATTTTGGAGAAGCACTTGCTCTGTAGTAAGCTAATTCCTTTTACCTTGGTTAAAATGAATTGAAATATTAAAAAAAAAAAAAAACTAAATGTTAAAAAAAAAAGTGCGTGATAATTAATTTCTGTGTTATATGAGTTTTTATTCTAATTTAAATTCTTGGCTTCACTTTCAAAGCATTCCAATGTTTAGATATTAATATAATCGCCATATTATTTGCAAAACTTTAAACAATCTTTCCTTAAACATGAAATTATTCAATCTTTCAATCTATAATTAAAGGTATTATATAATGATAATTCATGAATTATATACTGTATTCCCTTTTTTTTATTAGTATATCCTTTTTTAACAAATATGTGTATTTTTAAATTATGATCTTACAGACTCAAACAATCCAGCGTTAATTGAGAGATTTAGAGTTCAAGATCATTTAGTTTTAATCAAAACATGTTTTGGGAGTGATTTATGTTATGTAATGTCTATCATTGATTCTGTATGAAATAAGGGAGATTCTTTAAGATCATAATGTAAATATATATATATGTTAATGAGTGTACAGTCTACCTGCTTGATGAAGGTACATAATACCATAGAGCAAAAAAAAAATTTATTCAGTAAAAAATAAAATGTTGGCTTTTATTATACCTAACAGTGAATTCAAGAATGAATGCAAAAAAATTATTTTAACTTCATCCATTAATTTTTCTTTTACTAAATGATTAGTACTGTATAGATCAATAAAGCTGGAGTGCCATACACTATATTAACCCATTATTATTTTATTCAATAACATAAAGACTATAACATGATAATTTTTTTAAAAAAGAATATCTTAGTTAATATGTAGATCTCAAAATTTTTAGCATTGTAAAATCCATTTAAGTTTTTGAGCACAGTCTTTCAAGCTCCCTTCAACCATCCACTCCATCTCATCCAATCATACATACGATCACCACATGGGAAAAAGATAAACGATCTCCAATATACATATTTCATGTTTAACCAGCATTCATCAGTTGGTTCAGATCATCTCCCACACACAAATATAATCTTTTCAAAAGTAACCTTTATTGAGAAGTTACAATGGTTCTTGCGATTCCAAATGGGCAGGGACCACATACTGTCTACCTGCCCATGTGGATCACAGAGAATAAAGTGTTTTACATATTAAGAGGTCAATGATGAGTATTACATAGCATTTAAAAATTCTGAATTCCGAGACTTCAATACAATGCAACTAAGGCACCACGTTGTTTGGATTAGCGGAATATCCAGCGAGAGCCCATTCGCACCTTCAAGCATTAAAGCCCCAAAATCCAAAATGATTGAAGACCATACCTTATGTCGGATATCAATTGCGTATCATTTGTTACAAACAGGATAACACATTATTAAGTGTATACAATAAATAATGTCTGTAGATGTCCTTAGATTTTCAATGGCTGATATATGGCTCTTCTCCTTGCTTCTCAAATCAAAGTCTTAAGTATATATTCCAGTAATTTCATGCTTGTATTATGTTTTAAACACATGTCACTGCACAGATCTACTTCTTTTTTCAAACAAGAGCTTTAGTATATCTTTTAGTTATTACATATTTTTATTATGTGCTATATATCCATTGATTCATAGTTTCACAGGTCGACTGTTGATATATGATCAGTACTAGGTTTATATTAAGATAGCAAATATTCATACTTTAATGGGCAGGCTTCAATCTACTCCACTCTCCAATTTTTCAGCCATTGAAAATCTGATTATGATTCAGCACATGGAGATCATTTATCTTTTTTACATGTATGTGGTCATGTGTATTGATTGTATGAGATGGAGTGGATGGTTGAAGGGAGCTTTTGAAAGTCTGTATTTAAATCCCTTATATTACATCTAGACTTCAGACATATAAAATATATTTGTATTTAAAATATTAAGTTTTTATAATTGTAATTTAAATAGTTATTATTACATTATTTAAATAAAAGAAAGAATAAACATTTTTAGCATCTGATGAACGTCAAAAGAAAATAGAATTGTTTATATGATCTTCACTTATTGGTATCTTTTGTAAAATGTATTGGAAATAATTAAGAAAACTAATTGAAATTTATATATTTTGATGTAATTTTTTTAATGACATTTATTATAATATGTTAAATACCAACTCTCACATTATATTTGGAGGTTATTTTATTATTAAAATTATAAATAACCACATAAATAGAATACAATTAGGAATAATTTTATTAATGTGTGATGTTAATTATAGAAATGTCCTATGACAAATTGTTTCAGTCATAAAAGATTTTGATCTTTAAACTGTATAAAAGGTTTATACTGATTGAAAAATATATACTGTAGTTGTAAAATCTGATTTTCCGTAATGCCAGTAAAAAAAAAACTTTATTATTATTATTATTTTTTTTTATAAGTGTCATAGCATCGGCCGGGACGCGAACCCGCAACCAAGTGCAAGGTAGTCGCGCTGACCTCTCGACCACCAATATAAGACAAAAAAAAACTTTATTAAAAGATGAGAAAAATGGGTTTTGTGTAATTTTTTAAAAATTATCTTTAATAAAAAAAAAAAAAGCATTTTTTGCATCTCAAATCAAAATTAGTCATTTTTGAGACATCCAAACTTTCTAACTTCAAAAGAATTCATTATATATTTGTAAAGATTGAGATTTGTGTTCAGCTGTATGAAAAGGTTATGTCTTGAAAAATATATAATTATGTTCAAAATGATGTTTAGAAATGTTGGTTTTTAATGTTTGGAGTTATTAAGAACCTTTGTTGTTTGTGTTTTTATGTCTGTCTGCCAGTGTCTTATTTGATCTTTGTAAATTGACTTTATGAAAAATATATATATTCATCCATCCAGTTACTATATTTATGTCATCTTGGATTGTGACTTGCTGGACCAATCAGATAAGTGCATTTGAGAAAACGCCTAGACAAAATGTAACTAACAACAAAGCATAAAGCCATATTCCTTATTTTCATTCAATGTACAGATTAAAATAAAAGGTATAACGGCAATGGATATTCACTTTCAGTTTAAGAAAAAAAAGTAGAAAGTAAATAAATTTGAAATTAAAATCCTTAAGTAGGCTGAAAAATTATTAAATGTAAATAAAGCCATGAATAATTTTTAAAGTTTTGTTACTATTATATATGAAGATTTAAGTATTATTTTATAAAGCCAGACGCCCCCCCGGAATGAATGTGTAAAAATTATATTTATGAAAATGTAATAAATTTCAGCCTTTTCAGTTTTCAAGGAGGAAATTATGATCTTAATTATTTTTTTGTGTTTAATTTTTAGCTGTTGAGACAAGGTTTAAACAAGGCTGTTTATTGTATAGAGCATTTATTATTATTATATGTATTATTTTCTTTTTCCTTTCTCCACACTTTCTTTTGTCTTATTGTCTTCTGTCACTTAAGATTAACGCATGGCTTTAATCATATACCTCTCATTTCATTATTTGTCTTTCTATAATAAGCGTGATAATGGGAATGTGTGTTTGTGCAACCATATTTCCATTCTTTAATTATATACACAGCAATTTTGACATCCAGTTTTTTTTCTTTCTAACTATGTGCTGTGTCGTTCTCTCTTCTACAGTTTTAATTATTTTTTCTCGTATTAAAATGGCCATAATTATTTAACAATAATTGCTAAGTTATCCTGTGCCATTTAATGTAATGGTAGATTTGTGACTCATGGACCTAAAGATCCTTGAATCATCCTGTTGTTTGTGGTGTTTGAACATCACACAATTCCTGATTGATTAATCGTTTAATTTTTTTTAATGGCTCCTAATAATGATACTAAAGTATATAATGTAAAAAATTACCCCCCTTCCCCGCCAAGTCACATCATTTAATAGTGCATTTTTTTATGTTCTGATAGATTCTCACTGTTTGTTTTTTTTTTTGGGGGGGGGTTAAGATAAAGCTTTTATCTTTTGAATAAGTTACTAGATGTTTAGCTTGAAGTGATAAAAATAGTTTTAGGAAGGAAAATCAACACCCTCTTCTCTGCCAAGCCACAGAAATATCTTGGGTTTTCCATCTTCAAATCTACCACAGCAATGTCCAAAGAGATTCAGGATAACATCCTGGAAACAACAAATAAATTCATCACTTCTTTGTCACAAGTCTACCTTTCCCTCCCTGGCAAGGTAGCACTAATTAACATGAATGTGATGCCAAAAATATCATACTTTCTTCCATTTATCAAATTCAACAAAGGCTTCGTAAATAAAATAAATGGATTGTGCTCCAGGCTTTTCTGTAGAGGTAAAACGGTCGCGATCAGCCTCAAAGGCACTCAGTGACCAAGAAAGATAAATGGCCTTGCTCTTCACTCCATTCAGGTATTGATTTATCAAAAAACCCACAACGTCATACACAACTTGGTAGCATCATATAGTTTTAACACAAATCTCGAAAAAGCTTTGCTTCAAAAGGTAACACCCACCGACTGACCCCCACCAGGCAGACAAACATGGATCACTAGAATCACAAGTCTTATCAAACAGCACTGCCCAATAACCGACTCCACATTCAATTCTAAAATATCATTATGGCAAGCATACACAATCCTCCATCCTATAATCAATACACTTTATTACAATAATCAGAAACTGGTATCCAACTTTAAAAGATGGAGTCTAGAGGCCAAATACCTAGACTTCCTCATTAAATACTACATTAACGGACTACCAACTAATCACTTCCTCTTTTACAAATGAGGACACAACAACATAAACCCTACTTGCAGCATTTGCATGAACGGCGATGAGACATCGGATCACCTCTTCTCACAATGTACGGGACTCAGAGTGATCCGAGAAATCATACTCTCCAACACCGAGATAGATTTCCAACTGATCTCATCTCTGAAGGATAGTATCAATACTAAAACATCCAATAATATGTCTCTCAATATTTTTGAATTATGCCATATGGGTTACACGTTGTAAACTAATCATGGAACACCCACAACCTCTTATAACACAGGTATTTTCCAAAACAATGATTAAAATCCAGAAGAGAGACCAACTCCTGGCATCATTAAAAGCATTTGAGGCCACTTGGACATTATACAATATGCCAAACTAACAACCAGGCAAAAAGGGGTGGGGTAACAATCAGATAACAAATATGTGAAAGATTTAATGTTCACACCATCTTGCACAACATAGACTCATCAGAACTCCAAATGGAAATAACAAGATAGTTAGAACAACAATGTAAACCTCATATGTTTGGTTACACATCACTGTATACATTAGAAATAATAAATTATTATTGAAACTAAAATAGTAATGTTTAAAAGAGCTTTTAAATAACTGTCTACAAAGCAAAGATATTCCAACAGCTTCTCATACAGTAACATGTAAATAAAAAATTGAATAGAGTTTTGAATTTTCACATTATCAATAGGTTTAGATCTTTTTTGTTGTTTGTTTGTTCTTAAATGTATATATGTCAATATTTTTGTAAAAAAATAACAGTGATTAGTTAAGGCAATATAACAGTACTAAAAACTGTTTCATGATGTATATATATTTGTAATATAATAAATCGTACTATGATTATATATATATATCATGTTAAATATAATTGATTTTTAAATAGTAAATGTTGTTATATTGAATATTACACAATCCCACTTCATTGTTCAATAATATGATAACAAGAAAGTAGTTCCACTTTCCTATGTGTTCTCTTTTTATGAAAGTGGAAACATTTTCTTGTTATCATGTCCAATACTGAAGTGGGAGTAATCATATTATTTACCATAATAGCATTTACTATTTAAAAGAGATTGCATTCAGTGTTATATAAGAAAATATTATAATGCTTAACACTAGTTGAAAATTACATAGAAAATATTTAAATCACCCCTCCAAACTGTAAGATATTTCAGCGAAATTAATAAATATAAAGTCTGAATCTCAAACAGCCAAACTCAAAAGGATATTCCTCTTGAGTTTGGCTTTTTGAGATTGATTTTATATTTATTCATAGAGGGTGTTGCTGAAATATCTTAACATTTAGAAGGCTGAAGTGAATATTTAATGTTATATATATATATTCAAGTTGTGATTTACTAAATCGTTCAAATGTTTATTATAAAATTTTAAATAGGGACTTGCTTATGTTGTTATATTAAAAGGTTGATCTGTTTAATGTATGTCTTATAATAAACAATTGGATTGATTAATATGAATTCTCTCTGCCTTAAGTATTCAAGACAATCTTTTTTATATACAAAGGTAACTAATAGGAAAGTGGAATAACTTATTATCATATTGTAGAACGTTGAAGTGGAAGTGTGTAGTATTTACTATAACAGCATTTATTATTTAAAATATGATTGTATTTAATGTTACATATTTACAGTGAAATCGCAAACTACATGATATTTGTATGTCTTTAATTATATGGTATATTCCTACAGACTATATGTTTTACCCCATAATTATATCTGTGCTAACTTTAAAACCTCTTGAGTACATGTATTTCAGCATAAACATCATTATATATGTATCAGCACACATATATATATGCAAGAACAGACTATAGTATATTATCAGTTTATGTATTTTACAGCGTGTCTGTATTTAACAGCATGTCTGTATTTAAAAATGAGATCTTTTTAAAATTATAAATGTATTTATTTAAAAGAAGTCAATTCATTAGTTGTCATTGAGAATTCCATATATATGTATAAAATCCACCTAGTACCAGCATACATATGTAACTAAATGTTGTTTAAAAGATTTTCTAAATTTGCTAAA
The DNA here is from genome assembly GCA_028023455.1 of Epiperipatus broadwayi. NCBI lineage: Eukaryota > Metazoa > Onychophora > Udeonychophora > Euonychophora > Peripatidae > Epiperipatus > Epiperipatus broadwayi. The sequence continues at coordinate 9,358,831 of JAQFVV010012416.1, read as the reverse complement.
GTAAAATTAAAATATTGTCTATAAAAAATCCTGTCATGCCATGTTATAAAATAATGTATAGGCTGGGTTTCTAAATTTATAATTTTGCAATAATATTTTCAAAACAGAAACTTGGTCAATAACAAAGCTCACTGAACGAGCACTATTTTAAATCCCTTTGGGAATCGAGTGGCTAAACCAAGCTAAATTTACTTGACTTAAAATATTAAACAATGGTTGAGTCAATTTTACAAATTTAAAATTAAATTGTAAACAAGTGTTAATGGATTCACCCAGCTGTGAATCCAGCTTATAGAAAAATAATATAGGATTTGAAACTAATATAAATAGCCTACATTTTGGCACTTAAAATATACTCTGTAAATTTATATGTATGTTGCTACCAGAATCGATGCCTGATTGAAAATTTTATTATAAATGAGTAGGAGGGCTGCAGATTTGCTGTTTCTTCCTATTGGGAGAATGGTCATCTCCAATCCCATCTTACATGCTGCCATGGTGTATGATCATCATTATCAGATGGAGAGCTTCCAACCATTGCCTGCTGTTGAAAGAAGACTGACACCAAGCAACCTATCCAGAAAAGAGTACCACAATGCCTACTTCCAAGAGCCTGATATCCAAGTTGCAGAAGAAGATTGGTAATATTCTTCATAAACTGCAGAGCTTTTTATAAATTAATCTCTAAACTGTAAATTAAATATGTAAATCTAATGAACGTTCAATCTTAATTATTAATTTCTTTTAAATTAAATCGTTTCAAAAATTAAAATGTAGAACTTGCCTGAATTATAAATAATGTATTTCATTTCTTTAACTCATAATAACTGTATGCAGTTATAATTTAAATTCTCCATAAACCGCGGTCATTCCTATAATTTCTGTTTTAAATTATATTTCATTTGTTTTAATAGATATGATATGCCAAAATTTCGAGGCAGTGAGTAATTATTCTAGTAAACGTTTAAGTAGAGATCTTTATTAAGCTCTCCAGCGTAATATTTAAGAATGCTACTTAGCATGGAAAATCACTGCTTCAAAATCCTATTCTGATAGATATTAACCAATCGCTATGCACTTGTTGTTATTGTTATTTCATTTATTAAGGTTTGCTTAGTGAGTTTTTAAACTTATGATTTTATCTATTAGTTAGAAGTAGGATGCTAGCTAAGGATGATATTAAAAGTATATTTTTTAAATGTTGTTAAGGCCATTTAATGTACCTTCTCCCTAACTTAATCACACACACACATACATATATATTGTACCCTCACTTCTCGATATATGATATAATTTAAAATATGACTAGCTCAATTAAATCATTATGCTCAGCTAAAATATGTATAACTATCTTTAATATATTTTTATAATATTATAACTTATTAGATTTATTATAAATTTATCAAAAATTAATATAGTTCAATATTATGTATTAATTAAATAAGTATTTATTAAAATCATGAGACTGTGAAGTGAAGTTACAATTGGTAATTAGATTTACATTGAATCAATGTCTTTCCAAGACACCGTCTCAATGGCATAAGAATACTATTACCTCTTTATTATCTCATTACTAACTCTACAGCACTCTTATGACTTTATAAATGAATTATCTTTAATAATAATAGATAAATAAATCTCAATCTTTTGTTAAGGAAATATAATTAAATGATCTCAGGTTCTTCTAATTATCTTAAAGTAATAATAATTCGTGTAGATAGGAATGATAAGGGATTTAATATCAAACCTAAATACACCTAACTTATTCTAATAACAATAACTAATAATAATAATCTTTAGTGTATAGCTTAATCTTATCTATTTTATTATACTATTAATCATTAAGAAAATAAGTAAATCATATACATGTCTTTCATTTCCATATAGTATCTTAATTTTAAAATAGACCAAAATCTTATAATTTAATAATCTGTGGCAATAAATAATATTATACTCTTATATTGTGCATTATAATTACTTTGTGACCATTGTAATATTATATGTTAATGTCAATCAATTTCTATAAATTATATTAAGAAAATATTGTGTTTCTTTCTCAAATAATAAAATAATAAATTCATATTGTGCAAATATTATGTACATTCAAATTATCTGTTGTCAAATGCTGTGGTGTAAAATAATGAATTCAACACATCTTTTAAACAACTTAACAAATTTATTTACATTAACTTTAACAAGTAACTTATTTACACTATTTACATTACACATGGAACTAAAGAAAATAAACAAAAAATAAGAAAAATAATAATACAAGATTTTTACACTGTTACTATTTCCATAATCATAAATAGATAATTTATACATTTCTTAAAATGTTCTATCAATAATATTTAATTAAGTTTATGACTTTAATTTTAATAAACATCATTTGTCATCAAATAATACAAGAAAACGGTTTTATATGAAATATCATTCATGTAGCATATATGTAAATAAACAGACTTTAATAATTAAAATGCTACTTCATTTAAGTCTTACTGCTATTTAAATTATAATGTACTAGTATGTGTTACATTTACTATTAATATTACTCAAAGATCAATTAATGTATAAACTGATATAACTTTGTAGTATAATAACAATTATTGATTATCACTGTTTATTTCATTCCGATATAATGTCATACTACATGTCTTATCAAAATATGCAATAGGTATATGTTCTTTTAAAAATAATATTTTAAATTATTCAACAATTTCAAATTTTTATAAAGTATTATATCAAATAAAAATTCTATGATTCTTTTCCATTTAAAAAAACTATTACTCTTCTTTACTTGTTATTCCTATTTCTTCCTAATAAACTTCTATCTACAAATATTATTTTAACCTTATTTGACTTCAGGAAAAACAGATGACCAATTTTTTTAAAAAAAATAATAACTATCCAAACTCTTATACCTCATCATCTATATACGATAAACCTTCAATCAAAATATAAATTTCTACATAAAATTAACTTACTTATCTAATAAAAATAAAATAAAATATAGATTTTATATACCTCTTACTAACTTGAAAAGAAAAAGAAATAACTTACATTAATATAATAAATCTAATTTCTAATATTGTAACAGAAATATTAAAATTTATTCACGAAAGAATCATATAATTATTTCTAGGTTCTCATATTACGTTGTACTAAATTTACATCATCAATTTAAAGTATGCATATTAAAATAAAACTGCTATTATTAATCTTATGCGTGTATATTATTTAAATATTAATACATTCATTCAATAATCATATAACATTTGGTTAATCTAAAGAAAACATAGTAAATACATCAAATTATTATTATTATTACACAATTTTTACCATAAATGATACTTCAATGTACAGTCCGTCACACGATGTCCTCCAAGATTTCAGTTTTACAAAATAATTTCACATTTACACTCAACAATTATTCTTTAAAATATTACGTGTTGTATAATTATAAAATAAACTTTATGCAATAAAAAATTATATTAATATTTAGTTATTACTTTTAAAAAAATGTAAATGTACCTTTCCTATCTTTCAATAAATTAATAATTAATTAAATATTTATGTTAGTTAATAAATAAAACATATTACATAACATCCAACGGTGTCTTCTTTCACTATATTGTTCTTTTTCCTAGGCACAAATTTTCACCAAACATTACTTTCTTTTCCGGTACATCACGTGTTTTTAAAAGTTTTTATGAAAAAATGAAACGTTCTTTTTTAAAATATAAAAAAAGTCAGTTCCACCTAAAAATAAAATAATAATTAAGATAGTTTATGGAATCAAATTCATTTCTTTTAAAGAGAAAAAAAATTATTTAAAAGTTATTATTTTAGAATTAATCAATAGTTTATAAATTCTTTTTTAATTGTTCTAAAATTGACTTGGATATCCACGTATACTTTTATTTGCGCATTTCCTTAACGAATATTTAGGTAAGATTACTTTTAGAGTCTTCTGTACGACCAGCGTTCAGATCTTAATAATATCATAATTTTACTTATAAGTATTTCTTTACTTATTAAATCTCCAATTTATTTGCCTTTTAAAACTGTCAGAATTTAGTCTTTTAAACCATAAAGACTTAACAAGGCAAGTATTGAGGTAATCATTATTATTTACCATCTTTACTAAGTTATATACTTAGATTTACAATTCACAAATACTTTCTTCATAAAGAAGTATTTCTCATTCTTTTAAATATCTGTTTTATACAAATTAACTACGATCAGCTTTTAAATTTATACAAGGTCCAACGTATTACTTTTATGCATCTAATAACTCTCCTAGTTAATCCAGCGTTTGTTAAATTTTCAGTATAAAGTCTCCAATACATTTTATCCTTATACGATGTTTCCATGACTATTTGATAGTAAATTGAGTTTTGATCAAGACGATAGGAAATTATAATTAAAATTAGCACTGCATATTTGTAGGTAAACTTTTATAAATTATTTTAAAAAATTACTCTCTTATAATTTTAAACGATTTTGAGAGCGTCTATAATTACTTAGCTATTTCTAATAGCACCCTTTACTTTAAGAATTTCAATCACACTCCCCTCCGAACAATTGAACCTTGGTTTTATACCGGAAGAAAACTCCCACTTGATTGGTGAATTAAACAATCGACTTGCTAGCTTATTTACATATTTTACCAACAAAACAGAATTAAAAATAAATAATGACTTATTTAATATTTATTATTTATCACATTATTAAATTCTTAAATTAATCTTTATTGTTTATTTAAATCCATTAAACATTTTTTTAAAATATACTTTCTTACTTTACTTTTAACTTTTATAAGATTATTTTTATAAACAAACTAAGTCTATTTTTATTCGTTATGTTTTTAAACAGTATTTTAAAAATCAGATTTAATATTTCACATTAATTATCTTTATTTTTATTTCATGATAGCCAATATAATATTTATAAATTTTATAACAAAATTTTTAAAATAGCTTTGCAACTTTACTAAAAAACTCCCAAGCATGTGTGTATGTGTCTAACTAACATCTGTTTTACAACAGAGGTACAGACGCTTGTAATAATCTAAAAATAAACCAACAATTCATTTTTTAAAAATAAATATTTTTAAAATAAATAATATATTATAACAGTTTTTAAAATAATAATTCGATATTATTAAAATCAAATATTAATCTTCTATCATGTACTACTAATAATTAAAATATTTATATTCATTTATTAAATATTAATCTTTATCAACAATAAATATATGCATTTAATTTTAATTTGTCTTTTTAAAACTTTTAACTTTAAACATTTATTTATTAAATTTATTAATGCAGTATTGCTTATGGCCAGTTTTCCCAACCATATACTATTATCATCCCCATTGAAACGTCTCTCTCAACATCAGCACAATTTTCACATATCAAATATTCATAGATTACTTTAATTACACTTTTTTAAAAGATTGCTATAAACAAAGTTACATCATATAGCTAAATATATCTTAAATTTAAATTTTTTTAAATATATTGATACAACAATTTATGGAGACCCATATAAAAGGGCACAATATATATATATATATATGAATACAGATTCAGTGTATTAACTCAATTAATTTAATTAGCCCTGTTTCTTAGTATGATTATTATATGCTAAACTACGAACTGTATTGAGTTAGTTTAGCAGATAGAAACTATCTGTTTAGTCCCATTAGTTAATTAATTCTATATACATATATTTGTATTAATTTATGCATTGTGAGTGTGTTTTTACTAAGCACCCATTAGGGTATTAATATCTTTCTATGTCTTGACAGGCTAGCAGTGGAGGCTGCTCCCATCCACCTCATTTGGGTTAGATCACCAAGCATGTTACTGAGCTTAAAGCCAGAACACTTGAGTAGCCGATCCGAATACACTGAACTGAAATGTTCTTTATTATTGTAGCAAGCTGTTCAGTTTCAGAGTACCAAGTATTTGATACTGAAACCATGAACAATTACTTGCACCATGACCTTATGATAGTATTTTATTAGTGCAATAGTCTATAGATGTGATCTAAAGGTTACCATTTCTTCTTATCAACACTTCAGCATTAGTTTGAACCTGTAATCTAGGTTACCAGGTTGAATCTGTACATTGAGCTTATTAAATTGCTCATTTGTAATGTACTTATATAACAATCAACTTAACGCTATATCTAATGATCTTTCTGGCTCAAGTTCTAGCTTGTAACATTGGCAAACCAAGGAATAGCTTCGCATATCAAAATATAATAGGCATGGTTTATTAACTGCAATACCTGTATAAATTAAGATATTAAAGATGGGTTTGCTGTATTAAATTAATCTCATCATTTCTGTAATGTCTGCATGCATTAATTATATATGTATCCTAAGTAATTAATGTTTTCTTTGTTTCATTCAAGTTATTATTTAATCATTTATTTTAATAAATCTGTTTAAAATTATAAGTTGTTTCATGTCTATTACTTGCAATCAATTCCAAATCATCCAAATTCCTTATTATTAACATGTATAGTATGCATTTTTTAAGTTAAGTCTTAGCGTGTTAAGTAGTCTATTTAGTCTTTAATTATATATAAATTATTAATTTCCCCCAAGTCTCATATTTCTCTCTTTGCTCAGTCAGCTTGCTGAAGAAATTGAGACCAAGTGTAACCTCATAAATGTCATTTATAGGGTATTAAATCATGGAATACTGGTAAATGAGTTGAAGTTTGGTCAGGTTCCAGGTCTCACCAACTCATCCTGATCAGCTTTAGTGTATTTTGCCTGGACTCTGGAGTTTGTTATATGAATGTACAAATACAATATTCTAAAACAAATATAAATAAACCAAAAAAAAAAAAATGCAAGCAAATAAATAATAAAAACAATGAAATTTGTGAACTTATTACATTTTATGAATCGTGTTACATCTGTAGCCATTTTTTTCCTAGTTAAATATTACTTTCTCAAGTACCTGTTCAGTTAAGTAGCATTATTAATAGCATGTGTATTGATATTTTTTCTAGCATTTTTTTCTTCAAATAGTTTTATACCATATATCTTTAATAAAATATTACAGTATATTTTTGTAAATCATGAATGGTAATTAAAAAAAAAAAAAATCATGAAGTTCTTTCATTAAAGGAAAAAAAATAAAATTATTTGATTTAATGATAAAAAAAAAAGTTTTATTCAGAAATTGGTCATACATATTGAAGCGTAAAATATATTACTGTCTGGTGATTCAAAACCTTGAATCAGAGGTTTAAACCCAGCTATATAAATGTTAAATCACTAGAGAGTGAAAGGACACACATACAAGTTTTAAAACCCTTCGTTATTTTTGTACTTTCATAAGTTAAACATTTTTATTATAAAAGAATATTTAATAATCTTAAGTCGGAATTATTTAAATTTCCAGTCCCTTTAAATAATCATGTATGTGTGTTCAAGATTGCAAAAATATATTATTGATAAAAATATATTTTTCGTTATTAAATATTATGTATATTTATTTTACAGTTCGCATATTTTATTTTATGATGCAATACCAAAGAAAGTTCTAGAGAGTAATTAAAATAACTCTGAAACATATAAATAAAAGAATATTCTAGATTTAATAATTTAAAAAGGGTAATTAATCCCTTAGCAAACAAAATGTTAATGAAAATTATATCTTTTAATCTATTTCCATTCTCAAAATAGATTAAAACAATACTCTCTAGAACTTGTTGCATTATCATTGAAAATAAACAATAGGTGCATTCAGGCCACTTAATGGACATCCGGGCCTCATCAAGTGGAAAGAGAGAATATTCGAGGTCTTTCTAACATATAAATAGAGCCGAAATTTTAGGCTATCTCTTAGTTCGCCATCTTAAACAGTGTTGCAGAACGGACCCAAGTCAATTTAATTTTTTGAAATATGAATCCGGAGTAGAGGGACTAAATTTGCTTTCCCTTTCTTCTCCAAAAATCATTTCCATACTGCTATGCTAATCTGCCATCTCCACTTATGGACTGCCTAATTTAAATGCTGTAATAACTATCTCAAAATGCCAGTCATTATTTTTCAAAGCTTTGCCTTGCTAACCGTGTTTTTCCTCATTTATAATTTTACACTGTTTAATCCGTATGTACGTCAAGACATCAGGAAATGGAAAGTAAATCCTAATCATGCCGCTAATATGAACGCTTTCAAAACTTTCATTTTAAAATCTAAATTATTTGTAATATAACTCTTTTATTTAAACATGACATTGTAATGCTAATTGTAACCATTCTATTGTAACTTACTCTTTCTGTTATAAAAATATAATGCACGAATCTATAACTTTATTTTTTTTAATGCATTTCTTTAATGGGTTTCACAATTTCTATTTTTAATATTTTAAATGCGGCAAACTTTTATTTTTAATATTATAAATTTCGTATGATTTAATTTAATATGCTAATAGTTCAATCGAGTGAACCGATCCTAAATTTTCTTATATTAGATATCCTCAATATTGTGGGATGTTAAATCATAAATGTAAGCTTTCTTACCTAACTAAAAGTTCATTTGATTGAATAATATTTTTTAAGTTATTCTATTTGCTTAGTGGCAGATTATTCGCTGCTACATTTAATATGTTACTTTATTACTATGTTTACGCTATTGATTTTATTTTTAAATTATATTTTAAAGTAAACTTAATGACCTACCTTTGCTGTTTTTTTTTAATATATGGTCAATCATTTGCCCATCATGCCATCTAGCATGGTAATTATCTATGGAATTAATTACTAGTTAGCGTATTAATATTTGTTTAATGAAGGGAACAATATTCTCTCTTTTATTTGTGACATCCTAACTAATTTGCGTACCTTTCGAGAGGGATCAAATTATTTCATATCATTACGCTAGATTCCATTAAATTACGAGTGCCTTAATTCACATATCAGCATCATTAAGAACCTGATTTATTTATTTTAGTACTAGCATTGCTTGGCTTACATAACGTTACGAAATTTCCTCACTTTGCTTTGTCAAATTTAAAACCCGGAGAAACGGGATTCTTTTACTTAATGGCATATCCGTGAATGGGGCTTGGAAGCACCGGCTCCAGGATATTGTCAGGTTATCATTTAGGCTCTACATGGGTTAACACTGGAAGTAAGCCGGACCATGCAATTCCTACCAGACCATCTTTTTCAAATGCTGACCTATCACGTGTACAGGCACATTTCATGTTCTTATATTATTGATGAAGCATTCATCCTAAAATGGACTCAATCTTTTCTAGCGTTATTACTTTAGTCGGCACCGTGATTCTTGTTTAATATTTTTATATTTGCCCATTTTAAATCTGTAAGATGTAATGCCATGATTTCTAAATCCGTCTCATATTTTCGTTTATATTATAAGTTAGGGAATGTCATTTTAAAGCTTATTTAAGCTACCTGCTCTCTCATTGAGACTATGTTTGAGTGCACTAACAAATAATGCTAAATAAATCTTTTCCAGTCAGAAAAGAATAGAATAAAATACAAATAACTTTTCTGTTGAACATTTTAATGTCTAATGACTATTGAAGTGAATAATGTAAATTATAAATTGATGTAACTTATATCCTATTTATCTATTTTTAAGGTCATTTATTTTTCATAAAAATAATCAGTGTCGAAGTCATAATATGGTAAAATTGGTATCCACTGTCAGCATATTAAGCCGCATCTTTTGACTATCTGTACTGTAACGGAATATAATATCCCGTCACATTATTTTAAAATTAAAATAAAAGATCATAAATAAAAATTGATTTATTAAAAAAAAAAAAAAACTTAACTTAAAAACTGAAATTTAAAAACTGTTTAACGTATATATAGATCGCATGATGGACAACTTTAAAAACTTTTAAAAAATAAAAATATTTGAAAGTAATTTTTTTGTAAAAAAGTAAAGATATAAAGATTTGATATTTTTGAAAATAGAAATAATGTTGATTTCTATAATCTTAGAAAATGGAAATGATTGTCTTATTAATTAAATGATTGTTCAAAAGCAAACCAGCCCGTGAGGCATTTAAAATAAATTAAATGGTTAGATAAGAGAATACAAAGAAATTAAATGACCAATGCAAACACCAGAAATGTCAGCACGGACCGTGTTTGAAACACCAGAGTATTAGTGATGTCTTGCTCGTTGAATCTCAAGATCTAATGATAAGAGACTAATAAAAATATAAAAGCCAAATTATTATTATAATTGTTATCTTAGAGCTGACTATGAATAGATCGTTATAACTAGCTATATTGCAGATTTTCACGATGTGAAAATCTGCAATAAATTTAATTTTCTGGACAACCAGTTGAGGCCTCTGGATGACAGTTTCTGACCAAATGCATGGCAAGTCACAGTTTCATTTCAAAGGACAAAATCTACGAAAGTGATCACGAAGATGGACTTCTCAATCTATTAAATCCGTAAAGTATGAACTATTGTGTCTATCTAATAAGAACTTTCCTAAAATTGCAAGTAATTAATAACTGAAAATAAGAACTCTTATCTGACTTAAAGAATGCAAATTCAATTATTATTTTTTTATGTAGATGTTTAAGCAATCATTTCCATTTCATTTTTTTTTTTTGTGTGTATTATGTTTTAACTAAAATGTATTAAATTTAAAGTTGGATGTAAATAGCTGCATGGATAAAGATTAATAACTATGTTTAAATTCGTTTATGTTTAATTTAAGGGATTCTAATTTCAGGCTATTTGTTTCGTGGTTGTGTCAGTGCTAGTGGAGAGATATATAGACGTTTATGTTAATGTAATGTGAAGTGTGTTTAACATACAGGGCAACGTGCCTACCTGAATGCATGACCCCAAAGAGGCAGTCATACCGTTGCAATGGTTGCAGATGTATTTCCTGCACCATTAACCCCTTCTAGCTCTATGGACAGGGATTTATAAGTTGGCAGAAAGACCGCTCTCCCCCCCATACGTAGCACTCTTTAAATATATATATATATACATGATTCCTTAGTCTGACAGATGTACTTTCCTGTTCTAGACATGGATCATTTCCTTCAAATAATATCACGCTGTCAAATGCACATTCCTGTCTGCATGGTTTTATGCTAGCATCTTCATATTGCATTGATTGCGACTATATATCTGGAAGCAGGCATTGGGTTGACTACGAACTTTTAGTCTGAGATTGAATGAATGTTTTGATAAGTTTTTAAGTGAAAAAAAATCTATGTAGACTATCTATGCTCCACATGCTCAAGTAAAATATAATTTAAATATCCATCTGTGCGATCTATTTAAAATAGTAATTTAAATTAAAAAAAAAATATTAATGTTAAAATCTAAAAATAAATTTATTCCTCAATTTTAAATGTGCGTTAATAAAAATCTATTTGTGTGTTAATTACTGGCAGTGGCTTCTTTTATTTTATTGTTCTAAATATTTAATATATACTTTGAGAATAGAAATCTATTGAAACTTATAAATGTTTAAAATCTGGTTGTCCGGAAAATTAAATTTATTGCAGACTTCCACATCGTGAAAATCTGCAATATAGCTAGTTGTAACGATCTATTCATAGTCAGCTCTAAGATAACAATTATAATAATAATTTGGCTTTTATATTTTTATTAGTCTCTTATCATTAGATCTTGAGATTCAATGAGCAAGACGTCACTAATCCTCTGGTGTTTCAATTACGGTCCGTGCTGACATTTCTGGTGTTTGCATTGGTCATTTAATTTCTTTGTATTCTCTTATCTGACCATTTAATTTATTTTAAATGCCTCACGGGCTGGTTTGCTTTTGAACAATCATTTAATTAATAAGAAAATCATTTCCATTTTCTAAGATTATAGAAATCAACATTATTTCTATTTTCAAAAATATCAAATCTTTATATCTTTACTTTTTTACAAAAAAATTACTTTCAAATATTTTTATTTTTTAAAAGTTTTTAAAGTTGTCTATCATGCGATCTATATATACATTAAACAGTTTTTAAATTTCAGTTTTTAAGTTAAGTTTTTTTCTTTTTAATAAATCAATTTTTATTTATGATCTTTTATTTTAATTTTAAAATAATGTGACGGGATATTATATTCCGTTACAGTACATTTTTTTAATCATCGTATTTAATTGCAGATTTGCGTATGATTTAATTATTAACTTATGTGTTATTATTATGTAATTCCTTCAATGCGCAAATCAACATTCATAATCATGTGAAACCCATAAATTCTAGTAGTGTCATATTTAAATAGATTCGCAACTGTTTGTTAAATTAAATATTTGTTTATTCATTTTTATAATTAATATTAATAAATTATTAACTATATAATTATTACTTAAGTCTGCTTTGCCTCATGATTTATGCATACACATCGTTAATTAGATTGCATTATATATAGCTGATTTCCATTGACCTTAGGCCAATTTCTAGATTTATTAATGAATTTTATGAAAAATCTAATTATAATCTTAAGCTATTTCATTCTGTTGGAGGCTGAGGTTTGAAGCCTAGTAGTATTATAATTCCCTGTAGATCTCTTGTTTCTCTGCTGTTGCTCCGGGACGGGTATGAATAAAATTTCATTTGTTATCATCAGAAATGCTATTCGTAATGTTTTAGGTCTGGAAAATAGGCAATGGGGCAGAGTTCATGATTGTTCCTGACTTATGTATCTTGCACATGATTGGACTCTAAGTACTTTTGCCTAGATGCTAGCTCTTGTTAGACGAACATACAATTCTGACCGGTAAAATATCAAATGAATCTTCTATTAGAGAAGTAATAAACATGAAGAAGCAGATTTGTGCTATTGTTGTTTGTGCTCCTAGCACTGCTTAAGTTGTAAGCAAAGTAAGGAACAATTTTTAGTGGCCAAAACTGCTAAAATCATAAATCTATGGTTGAATGACATGTCTTATAAAAACATGATGGTTTGATGGTCTTATATTACATCAGAAAGCATTAAGTCTTTACCAAGAATTTAGGCCAAGTATCTCAAATACATAATCCCAAACAATTCGTTACAAGTAAAGGATGATTGCATAGACTCTAAAGAATACCATTATAGAAAATGATCACATGATGGATAGTAACATTATTCTTATACAGAAAATCACCGGAATATTACAGTCATTGCAAGATGAGTTTGATGACTTAAGAAGGAAAAGAAAACAACTTCCTATCACGTTTTTTTTTTAAAAAATCAAAACAAAATATTGTTCTGTCAACGTTTCAATCTACAATCATGTGTGCTCCAGAAACTTCAAGATCTTTGATGAACAGCTACCAAAGATTAATAATCCAACAATTCTGTGGTCCATTTTATAAATAATAATAATAACAAAGAAGTTTTGTTACATACAGTTCTGTAAATATATACATTCAATTTATTATTAATAATTATTTTATTATATTATTATTTAAAAATTTTATTGATAATTTTTAATTTATATAGGCAGAATGTACACAGAAAGCATCTGTGTTTTATGCATATACATGTTAAAATGCACTATATTGTAATACAGTAAATAATATGCATTTTCATTGCCAGCTAAAAGTTAGCCATTATACACTATTTTCATCATATAGTGGAGGAGGGGGGGGGGGCTTTGAACAAAATATAATGTACTTCGCAGCCTCACTGTATATATATTTAGAATACTAAAGAAAATAATCGATTTATATATTAATTTTATGTTATAATTTTTTTCTTAAGTAGTTTTTTTTATTTTTTTTTTGGAAACACATTATGTATGTTATAGGAATAAATATGATTGTTGTCCTAATGTGTATTGTATGTCTTTACATTTGTTATATACATCTTAAATTAATTTAGTGAGAAAAAGTTTGTTCTACAAGTTATCCCAGACCTAAGTCTTAGTTGTTGCAGATCTTTAAAAAGCAATTAATGTTAGAGCTGACTAATTATTTTATTTATATCAACAAAATGATGTATGGAGCTTATACTACTTAAATTAAAAAAAAACAAAAAACATACAAAAGTATTTAGAGAAAAGCTTTAATTTAATTTTTAATTAACACGATATGCTTAGCATGCTTTTGACTACTTAATAATCATTCTGTATTCCTCTTTAAAGAAAATGGCTCACATAACTGTACTTATTTACAATTCAAATTTTATGTAAATTCTATGCTTTGTTTATTCTCTAATAAATATCGTAAGTCACTCTTACAATCTGGGATATGAGGATGACTATTAAGTAGTTGAAAGCATGCTGAGCATACCATGCTAACTGAAGTTTAAATTAAAGCTTTTCTCTGAATACTTTTGTACATATTTATTTTTTGAATTACTTAAATAACTTTAAATATACAATTATTTAAATGTAGAATTAATCATTTTTATTGTTTCTCATTGTTTTCTTTTTTTCAAACTGTCTTCAGTCATTTACCTAAGTTAATGTGAGCATAATCATCATAAGCTCTCTCATGCTATTGTACACTACACAATCACATTTCCATTGTCTTTGCTCGGTTTCTAACATTTTATTTTTTGTCTTTCTATCTTTATTTTTTCTTCTAAAGATAAAGTGGATATTTTTGTTTATGAGTGAATGATAATAATCATGATGATTTATAACTGGGCAAATAATAATAATATAACAAGAAGATGAAAGAAAAACAAGATAGAAGTAGGAGGAGAATTTTACTGCTTGATAATCAATAAGAAATTCAAGCACCGGAAATGCCAGAATTGGTTTGTAATCCATTGATCTTAGTTCCACAGCATCTGGCCCTCTACCACTGCACCATATCACACAGGGCTTAATGTTACTTAACAGTTTGTAGATCAGTCGCTCTCAACCTTCCTAATGCCACAACCCTTTAATAGAGTTCCTTATGTTATAGTGACCTCCAACCTTTAATTTTGCTACTGTTATGAATCGAAAATGTGTTTTCTAATGGTCTTAGGTGACCTCGGTGAAAGGGTTGTTCAACCCTCAAAGGAGTCGTGTTCCACAGGTTGAGAACCACTGTTGTAGATTATCCTATTGATAGTTAGACCTCTTTCAGTAGAGAGAAGTAACATGTAGTAATTGAACTGCTTTGATAAAATATGTACAATGCTATTATGTTAGTAGTTTTCTTTCTTTTACTTTGCATTTCCTATTTTTTCTTTGGGAATTTTTTCAAGAAATTCTTATTCTGTATATTTTTGTTAAAAAAATAATTTATCATTTAAAAATATTAAGCATATAAAAATAAATTACCCAACAGCAATTATTCAAATTAGTAATCATTGTCTGTTAATAAACATGGATTTACTATTTTTTAAAATGAAATAAGTAGATATTATTGTTCTATCTTATTCATGTTTGGTTTCAAGGGTTTATATGGATGCCTGGAATTGTGGGTAGTACTGAACCCCATATAATGTACATTTTAAATATATACATACATACACACATTTTACATTTTTGATAGTACTGAACCCCATATAATATACATTTTAAATATATACATACACATACTTTACATTTTTGGAAACCATTTTTATCATTATGTTTACATAAATGTAAGAAGTCATTAAAGTTTGATTTACAAGTGTCAAACATTCTATATTAACAACTTTGACAGTAATTATTAATAAATTAGAATCATTTGCATATTTATTGAATGATTGTTTTGAAGTAAGCATTAGTTAAATATAAATATATTTATAGATTACATTGATTTAATTAATATACATACCTATGATGCAGTTTTATTTAAAAATTATAAACCATCGTATCATTAACAAAAATAATAACAATAATGAAAATAGAATAAAAAGTTGTGCATTGAAAAAAGAGAGCACATTTGCATAGTTTAAATCAAACCCATCAAATCTAGGCTAATGGGTGTGCAAGCGAATGTTTGTTTACCCAATTTGGTTTCTCACTCAAAAAATGTTTTGACTTGGAAGAATTGTTATCTTCGTTTTTGTACTTGAGACCATTTTAAACAAAATTTTTATTTAATAATTTATAACATCTATAATAATAACCGGAGCTTACTCCACTGCACATGCACTTTATAGATCGAATGCTAATTATAATGAATACTCTTCTTTCCAAACACAAGATAGTCTTTTTAAAAGATAGAATGGATCCACTTTATCCTTTTCACCAAAACTATATGTATAGGAAATCTGAAGCATTTGGAACTGAGAGCGAGAAGATTTAATTGATCACTTTAAATTACTTATTTATAATCTGATTTTTTTTTTTTGTTGATAAGCTTGCAAAATTTTTACTATTTAAGATACGTCATTATTAAATGTAAACTTTAAACATATGTAAATATTTAATTTATATAGCTCTATATAAATTAAATATTAACATCTATAATAGTAAGTATAAAATATTTGCTTTCAATATAATAACTTTATGACAGTGATTTCAGGAGATATAAACATAATGGTTATCCAAAAATATGTTCCCCTGATGGATTTGATTAGGCAGGTATATGCAGAATTTATGAATTCATATATAAAAATTTATATAAACGTTTCAAACAATGGGTTATTGAAAACACAGATTTTGGGATTTTTGGTAGAATGGAATAACTAAAGTGAATAGTTTTGAATTGTGTTACTGTTTGTAGTTTTAGTACAATACCCATACAGAATAAAATTTTATAATTAATTTAAAAAAAAAAAATTTACTGGCTTAACTCGAAACAAAAATTTGAAACAGTAAATAAATTTGTTTCAATATAATTTTCTTTTTTTATATATGTAAGTAGAGGGATTTGAACTTAGGATTTTTAAATGTATTCATCCTCCACTCCATTTCAAGCAACTGATACACATTACCACATATTTTGATTTCTTCTTGGATCACTGAATCAGCATTTTACTTTTCACTCCTATAGGTCTATACTTTTATATGTTATAATAAAAATAAAAAAGCAGACAAGCAACTCTCTAGGCATCCAAATACCTATTATGGCATTTTATCAGCTAAATATTATTATTCTTTTACTTTTATTCTCTGTGATTGATTACTTATTAACAAATACAATTAATAATACCGACGTTTTTTTTTTTTTACTTTATACAAAGCAAACATGATTTTCTTCAAATAATTTATTTCCTTATAGTTTTGACTGTCCAACAACCTTCTTCAGTGCTACAAAATATTTACCTATATATGATCACATACTAATTTGTATATTTAGATATCAATATAGTAAAATATTTTATTTCTATGTGATGATGTATATGTAAATATTTTAAAATACAAATTCATATAACACTACATGACTAGCCAAAACAAAATTTTACTAAAATTCTTACACAACCATGGTTTGATCTATTAACAAATAGATCTTCTCATGTGAAATTCAGTTAAACATACAACGTATATATAAAACAAAATAGATTTCCTATCATTCACTTCAACAACCAATTTTGTTTAACATCAAAGAATATCTTCATGAGATTGATAGCTTCAGATTCAGAAAATTTTATTAACAAACTTTCTTTTTCTTTTCTTTTCAATTCCCTTTTTTTTATTTTTTTATTTATAAAATATAACCTCTGTATTATCAATATTTTATGACCTGTATTCAGTTCATGAATATACAAAGCTGAGTTTTGATATCTGTTTTTTAACTCTACTCTTATGAATTTTAACTCTTTCATTAAGACTTAATTACTTTGACTTAAATAAATTTTATGATACAACTATAAGATATCTTACAAACTACCCCAGGACTAGATTTGCAATCAGTTGACTGTTTTGAACTATTTAGTAATGAATTTAAATTCAGGCCTTCCATTCAGGCCACTTTTATACCACCCAATGAAAAACTATTCTTATAAATCAATTTATTAATTGATGCCTTATAAGGCAAAGAAATAAAGTCTTTATTCACACTATCGACTAAATCTTTATTATTAACTGATTTATAGATATTTTTATTAAATATAATATTTCTAATAAATGCATGATTATATCCTAACTCTCTGAATATAACTATTATTTTTAAAAATTTTAAGTTTTATTACTATAATAAAATTCAATAAAGTTTCTTATGAGTGAAAGGTTGATAACTGTCTGGTCTTATTATATTTCTTAAATTTTTTACTTTAATAAAATGACTACAAAATAAAACATTATCAATTTTATATCTTAAATCCAAAAATTTTAACTTATGAAATTCAAATGTACATCCCTCAATAATAAATTTAATATTAGAATCAAAAGCATTCAATCTATCAAAAAAATATTTCAATTTATCTTCCTGAATAACAAACAATCATCAATATACCCAACAAAATTTAAAGAACCAGATAAATTATTAATAACACTACTCTCAAAAAAATCAATATAGACAGAGCACATTAAAGGAGAAATAACATAACCAATAACTCATCCCTCTTTAATTTTATAAAACACATCATTACACACTAAATACATAGAATCTTTTAATAACAAATCATGAATAACCATAATCTTATCTGCAGAAAAATATTCAAATTTCTTTAAAACAGTAAGAAACACATCAATACTTTTTTTCGTATCAACTGATTGATACATGTTTTCAATATTTCAACTACCAAAAACATTTTTTTCTAAAACAAATCCAAGAATTTTTCATATGTCTCAAATGAAGAAGATACACAAAACTGACTTCAACTAATATAATTCTTAAAAAACATTATAAGAAATTTTGAAATTTTATCAACAATCCTCCCTGTAAAATTAAAAATACATCTTAAAGGAAAAAATATCTTTATAAGATTTCAAATTGAAGAAAACTGTAGAAACTAAAAAAATCACTAGGATAACAATTTAAATAAATAAATCTATCTAAACTTTTTATTTATCATAATTTTCATAATTTCAATTAACTTAGATAGAATATTTTCCATTATTTAAATCTAAAGAATTTTTTATGCAAATATTTTGTAGTTGCTGGGTAGTAGAAACTGTATGAAAATAAAAATTATTTTAAGAAAATAATTTTTGCATTGTATAAAATGGAAAAAAAAATGTTACTAATTATAATTAGCCATTGATTCTGTGTCAGTGGTAGATTACTACACACTTTATCATATCTAATGTTATACTATTTATGTTTATTAATAAATGTTTAGAGCTATCTCATAAAATAATTGAATCTTTTCTAATGAATAAATTGTTTTGGGTTATCACAGTGATAGACTGTAATCCCTGGTTTGCTTCCTACTAGGTCACTCAAATAGCACATGACTCCTTGAGCAACTAACTATTATTATTATGAAAGAACAATGGGTATTAATTAAAATCTTACACTTCTGGAAGATTTTGAGATATGGGTATGTAAAATTGAAAAGAATGAGCCTGAATACAAACAAAATGATTATAAATATTATTTAAGTATCAGATAGATAAATGAAAATGAGTCATTGTTAAAAAGAACAACAACAAAAAAATCATTTTTTTATTAGCGATTCATATGTAATCATGTAGGGAAAGCAACCAGAACATTCAGACATGTACTACTGGTATTAATTGGCTTGTACTCACTAGTCAATAGATATATTAGGTAAATACAGATACAAAATTGTAAAAACATACATTGGGGGGAAAATAATAAAAAGAGAGAAAAATAAATGGAAAAGCTGTCAGATTATTTTATAGAAATATGGGTACTTATATATTAGTCCAGACGGTGGAAATTTTAGTCATTACTTATGATTGCTAAATATTTGATTTACGTTTTATTTAATTAATTAAGTAAATTTTACTTACAAAGATTTAAAGAATCATTTTAAACCAAGTTGTAAATAACAACACTTTCTGCATTAATGTCAATTCATTTATGTGGCAAAAGGCGGCCATTTTAAAACGTAAGTAGCTAAAAATGTATAATAGATATAAAAAAAAATACTCTAGAGATTTTAAATTTACTTAATTAATTAAATAAAACATCAAATATTTAGCAATTATAGATAATCGTAATGATTTTAATGAAGACTAAAATTTCACGCCTGGACTAATACATAAGTACCGAAATATATTAAAGACATTAAAATAGATACTGTCTTACGATTTTTATTTAAATAATTGATTGCTTTGAAAAATCAGTATGGCTGCGTTTTTTAAAAACATTTCAATGTAAACAAATGAATCACTTAAAATTATTTAGTGTCAACAAAAAGAAATGCTGCTGATAATAAACTAATATCAAATGCAGCTCCATTCGTTTTTTTTTTTTTTGTTTGTTTGTTTCAGTTCCCTCCAGGTATTACAGTATATCTTAAATTGTTTTTTGTATTGTTTAATTTTTTGTGAGCGCCATATTTCTTTTTTTTTTTGAGGAATTAAAAATGATGTGAATATTAAAATGAATTATAAAGTACTTTGTATATCTATCTTTAAAAAAATATTATTGATGAATCCACTAGCCTGAGTAGTAAAATATCAGTTCTGACTATCATATGATCAGAAGTGAGAACTTCTCCATTTTTGGGTGCCTCTTTTATGATAATTACTGTTCCTTAACTAGGCACATATAAACATCACATGATCACCATTTCCTATGCTTGCTTATAACTTTTATTAAAACAGGCAAAACTAATATGTATTGCCACTCAGTGCAAGCCAGAATAATCAAGCCTTCTTTTTTTGGCATCCATTGATTACTTTGGCTTGCACTGAGTGACAATACATATAGAGAATTTTGCTGTTTTAACTAGGCATATA
Source organism: Epiperipatus broadwayi (assembly GCA_028023455.1). Classification (NCBI taxonomy): domain Eukaryota; kingdom Metazoa; phylum Onychophora; class Udeonychophora; order Euonychophora; family Peripatidae; genus Epiperipatus; species Epiperipatus broadwayi. The sequence continues at coordinate 9,338,101 of JAQFVV010012416.1, read as the reverse complement.
ATTAATGGCTTAATATGGTGGTAATTAGATCATAATGCTAGTATTTAGTACAGTTCCAGATGTCTTGACCATAATCAGGAAATATATATTTTCTATGATCAAATTGTAACCTAATTTTATTGTTACTCCAATTGTATATTTTATGTTCATTTTCTTTTTGCCCTTCCCCCCAAAGAAATCTGTCTTCTCTTCATCCTGTAAATTCCATAAATCTATGTCCTCTTTTTCTAACTTCTATATCTAAATTTCCATTCTGCATTTATTTTAAAGAGCCTTGTGGTGCACAGGTAACATGATTCTGAGATTCAAACTTTAGACCAAGTGAAATTATTTCAAGGGTCTTAGAATTTTTTTTTCTCAGACAGCTGGCCAATAGTCATACCAGCCAATCATCCAACATTGATTCTTAAGAAAGTATCTATTTATTCTTAATTAGAGGGTAAACCAATGAAAATCTCACTTTCACATCTACTAATTGGCCAGCCTAGGGAGTACTACCTTTTTCATGTATTTTTTTTTTTTGTGAGGGGTTATTGAAAAGGTCCTTGCCCTGCATTGGGCTATTTATTTAAAAGGCTGTTTTATCTTCTTTTTATTGTTATTCATATTTAAAATATTTTCCAGATCTAAAATTAAAATCTTTTATTTTATATTTAAAATATCATTTGGTCTTCTCAAAAGCATTTTATATCTTATTGGAATGAAAACTTACTGATGCATAAAACTGAACTCATTTGATAAACTGATTATTCTGTTTGATGTAAGAAATGATAAAACCGTGTGATGTTAATAATAATTGTAGATAAAAGAAGAAAAAAATCATTAGAATCCCATAATAGTAAATGATAAATTTAAAAAAATGAAATAAAAAATAGCACAACTCAGAAAAATAATAACAATTCTACTATATATATATATAGGTAATAAGAAATGTATGGAATAAATTAAACATGAATAAGAATTAGCATCTTGGCATGATTCACTAATATAATCTATTTTATCTTAGGGGTTTCTCTTATTTATGCTATCATCTTTCTATTCTGTGACAATAAGATTGTGGTTTGTGAACCACATTTACATTTTTTCATTGCATACACACACCATTTCTTTTAACTTTTTGTCCCTTGTCTTTCTATCTTTTTTTTTCTCATTATTATTTCAGAGTTAGCTTGGTCATATTTATTTACTAGTGATTGGTAATATAATATTTTAGAAAAATCAGGTATTTTACCTTGCTATGACATCATGATGGTCAACATTGTTTCTATGCACTGAATTTTATGTTTACAATGTGTCTCATTTTTTGACTGAAATTAGAAAGGTCTGGAATGGGTGGGGAAGCCTCCGATGTTTTGGCCTGTCCAGAGGACAGGCTAATACATGCTCAATTATAAAATTCAGCACTTAGAAACAATGTTGACCATCATGATGTCATAGCAAGGTAAATACGTGACTAACTGAATAGAGAATATTTTGATGTATGTAGTAATCTAAAATAAATCCTAAAGCCCTTTTTAAGATAGGGGGACTTTCTTAAACAAACTGATGACTTTTTTTTTTTACGACAATCAGTAAATGATTATCAAGATGGACTTAATTGGATGGTGAAAAGTTTAGTCAGATGGTTATCAGTTTGCTAAAAATAAATCTGTGGTTGTAATATGATAAGACCATTATAATATCACTGATTCCTTCAGCTTATTAAAGCAGCTCCATTTATTGTAGTCTTGAGTGATCAGCCCTTTATCAGATAGCACAGTTTATGAAAATATTTAGTTACTGACCAGAGGTCAGATTTATATAAGTATACAAATTAGCTTAGGTTCAAAACTTTTAAGATTTTTTTTTGATAGAAAAAAAAAAGGAGTTAAAGATGGTTCCAGATGCATAACTGCATTGCTTCCAGCTTTGGATTTCAAATCCTCACTGATAAAGGCAAAAGCCCCAAACCAGTTTATAGTTGTTGAATTAAATTGCAGCACAATATAATAAATCATTAGTTAATCAAGCTTACAAGAAATGGCACTAGTGTGGTAAAGAGAAACACGTTTTCTATTGGTGTTGAGATTTCCTATATGTTTTTGAGTGATGAGCCCATGATTATTGGATATATTGTTTATTATCAATAAGATAATAATGGATTTGTAAAACAAGGGGCAGTCACAATGAAACATTTAGCCTTGTGCATTTTTTTTTTTTTGCCATGATAGAATGGCAAACTCAGAGCAAATGATTTCAAAATCAATTCTCGAATAAATAAAAGTTTGGATCTGATTAACTAGATGGCATTATTAAATGTTCAATCTTTCACAGATGTAGTTTGGGAAACTTGTAAAGGGGAGTGGGATTTTAAATTGTAGTGTTATTAAAAAGATGAAGAATGGATAGGATCTAAGGAATAAACAAAGGGTAGTTGATTTAGATATAAATGTAGATGTGGAGAGGGAATGGGTCTGTAAAATTAATGGTAAGCAAGTTATTTATAAACATAATGGAGAAGAAAGAATCAAAAAAATTTATAAAAGAGTAGTTAAGAAAGAAAAAAATTGTTAAAATTGGGTATTTGAATATGCAAGGTGGTAGGAGACCAGAAAAGTGGCAGGGATTAAACAAAGCAATTGAAAATGAAGGGCTTGAGGTATTAGCAGTAGTGGAAACACATCTAAGAGAAGATGATGAACCTGTTTTGGAAGATTTGGTATGGCAGGGTATAAATAGAAAAGAGAAAGAAAAAAAGGGTGGTGGTATAGGTATTATATCAAAAAAAATTTTAAATACTGTTAAATGCCAAGAACATTTGTGGTTTGAAATAAGGTTGGGAAAACAAGAAATGGATGGTGGCTATAGTTTATGTAGCTACTGGAGATAGTCAAACTATAATGGATTGGAACAATAGCATATATGTGTGCCTAGTTAAGGATATACAGAGTTTTAAAGAAAAGGGGAAGAGAATAATGGTTATAGGAGATATGAATGGGCATATTGAAGAAATTGATGTTGTAGATAATAAGAATGGACAGCGTTTGAAGAAATTTTGTCAGAGAGTAAATTTGAGCATTGGAAACTTATCAAATATTTATGAGGGACAATACACATGGTCTAGGAATAATATATCCCACACAATAGATTATGTATTGGTAGAGAAAGAGGGAATGAATAAAGTACGGAAAATTAAGGTGTTTGATAATGAAGAGATAGTATGTAATAGTGATCATAATTTCTTTGTAATTGAAATGGTTAGTAATGTGATGGAAAATAGAAATAAAAGTAGAAACAATAGTGAAAGATGTGGATGGAGAGTGAATGATAAGAATAAGTTAGAAGAGTATAAAATACAAGTTGAAGAAACCATGGAAGAGTTGGTTGGAAATGAGTATGAGGACTGGTGTAATGAAGTAGAAAAAGTGGCAAATAGGTTTTAGGTGAGAATATTCAGAAGAATACTTTTTTTAGAAAAATGAGAGTTAGTAAAAGAGAGGAAAAAAGCATGCAGAGAATATAAGTGTGCTATTATGAACAAAGAAAGTGAAAAAGGTATTAATGCTAAATGGGAAAAGTATTTAGAAAAGAAGAAGTTAGCTAAAATAGATAATTATAGAGAGAGAGAATGAAACTAAATAGTAAATTATTGGATGATATTAATAAAAGTGGAAGAGATGGGAGTAAAAAATTTTGGAATTACATTAAAAGGAGAAATTTAGGGGAGAGATAGTATTACTGGATGAGGAGGGAATAGAGTGTAGCTCTAGAGAAAAATTAGAGAGAATATTGAATAATTATGTAATGGCTATAGAAAATATGTTAGATGTGAAGGACAGAGGGATAGAAAATATGAAAGCATATAGTAATGGGAATATTAGGTTTACAGAAACTGAACTGAATGAGGCAGGGAAGAAATTGAAAAGTGATAAGGCAAGAGGGTTAGATGGATGGGCAGCAGAGATGGTAATGAATTTAGGGCATAGGGCAAAAGTAAAGTTACTATCATGTTTTAATAAGATGGCACAGAAGAGAGTTTTTCCGGGTAGCTGGAGTAATACAAGAGTAAGATTATTCTTTAAAGGAAAAGGTAAGGATCATAGAAAGTTAAATAATTATAGACCAATAGCAGTAACATCAGTTTTATATAAAGTTTTTTCATATATGGTGTCTGGAAAAGTTGCAAAATGGATGGAAGAAAATAATGTAGTGGGGGAAATGCAAAGAGGCTTTAGGTCAGATAGGCGTATAGGAGATAGTTTATTTGTAGTTACACAACTTATAGATATGAGTAGAAATTCAGGTAGACAGTTATATATGAGTTTTATAAATATAGAGAAGGCATATGATAGAGTGAATAGAAGTAGATTATGGATAAGTTTAGCAAATCTGGGGGTGGATGAAGCTTTAGTGAGTGTTATTAAGAAATTATATGAAAATAATTACTACACATATCAATTAGGGGATATAGAATCAGTTAAAGTTAAAAATGGGGTGGGACTGAGGCAAGGATGCCCTATGTCACCTATTTTGTTTGTGTTGTATTTGAGTGAAATGGAGAGAGCAATAGAAAGTCTTGGAAGAGGGATAGAGATACCATTAATAGGTGGCAAGAGAGTATATACATTGTCGGGTTTTTTTTTTCTTGCGGATGATGTCCTTTTGTGTGCAAAAAGAAGAGAAGATATGGAAGTTATGCTGAGGACATGCGCAAGGGTGGGTAAAGATATGGGGATTAAATTTAGTGAAGAAAAATCAAATATAATGATGGTGAATACTGGGGAAAGAGAAGACAAAGATTTCTTATTGGGGGATATAAAGTTAAGTGTGGTGAATAGATATAGTCATTTGGAAATCATCCTGAGTAATAAGAAAAATTGCTTGGATGAATGGGAGAAAAAATTGATAAATGAAGCAAAGAAAAGAAAGGGATTGATAAAGAAATTAACAGTGTTTTTATATAATAAATATGATGTAGCTAGAATTATATGGAAGGGAGTGGCAGTAGCAAGGTTAACGTACGGTAATGATGTGTTATGTGTTAGTAAAAGGGTATTAAATTGCTTAGAAAAAGTACAAAGGGAAGTAGGAAGACATGCATTAGATGCTGAGGTGTGGACAGCAAAGGAGGCAATTCAAGGAGAAATGGGATGGTCAAGTTTTTATATGAGGGATTCAAAAAGCAAATTGAAAATGTTTGGTAGATTGCAGTTTATGGATAATAAAAGAATAGCCAAAATAGTATTTAATTGGGTTACAAGTAAAGGGCAGTCAACAAGATGGGTGAGAAAGGTAATGCGGTATGCAGAAGATTTGGATAAAGAAGTTATGTCAGTATACTTGTACAAAAGGTGGGATGATTGTGTTAGGAGGATTGTTGAGGGTTATATATAGTGGTAAGGAGCGGGTTAGAAGAATAGATGCATTAATAAAGAATAAGGAGTTGGAGAGATGGAGAACTAGTATGGAGAGTAAAACAAGTTTAAATATATATAGAAGTAAACAGAACATTGGGTGTGAATTAATTTATGATAATAGTAAGGAAAGTAGTTTATTGTTTAAGGCTCGAACGGGATCTTTAGCAAGAAGGGAATATACACGTAAATGGAAAAATATGGGTGATTTAGTCTGCAAGTTGTGTAAGGAAGGCAGAGAAAATATTAGGCATCTGTTACTTCATTGTAAATGCTTGGAAGCTGAAAGGGTACAAATAATGAAGTTGTGGAAGATTAAATACAAACAAAGTGATTATACAGAAAGTGAGTTATTGGTTTTTATGCTATGTTTGGGAAAAGATAAGGGGGATTTAGATATGAAGGTCATGGAGTGGACAAAGATTTTGTTATGGAAAATGGGATGGAGCAGATTATGGGAAAACTTAGGGTAGACAATGGAAAAGGAAGGTAAAGTGGCTAACAGGTTTCTCTGAGCATAGCTGCTGAGAGGTTCCTGACTCCGTTTAAGGAGAAGTCACAGTGCATCACATCACACCACTTGGACAAACATTATACGATTTTTTAGCAATTAACCATATCAAAAGTGCATTGAACTGTTAATTGTACATAGCTTGTTTTGAATATAATTTTATAGATTGTAGTTAAAATAGTATAATACTTTTTTAAATTAGGGGCAGGAACGATTCTTAAGAATAACTACAAATTAGAAAATAAATTGGACTTAATAATCTATGTTAAAATATTTATAAATATATTGGAATAGTTTTAATGGTTTTATATTTTGTTGTGTGTATTATATTATTTAATGTATTTGCACTGATTTATATATACAAATACAAAATCTACTAAGAGTCAAGTTTTATTAACATTAACAATATTGTAGTGCTTAGCATGCTTTCAACTAATAATCATCATAAATGTAGTATAATAGAGGTCGGAGTATAAGAACCTGTTTAAAGGCTAAAAAATTAGCATATTGTTTACCTAGTGCATTGATTAGATAGAGCAAGCCACTTTTTGGAAACAGAAATGCAGGATTCTTTACTATTGATGGCATAATTATCCTTAGAAATATACCAAGCCTCCTTAATATTTTTCCCTTGGCATCATTACATTCTGAGCAAACAATGCTGAAACATATGGGCTCAAATCAATAGCTGAAATTAGTGAAATGCTCAAGAAAAACAGATTGAGCTTTTGAATGTGTTTTTGCCCAGTTATACATGTATATCTATTTATGCTGAGCCAATTGGATGGACAGAGAAGCCTGAGACCAATTGGGTTGACAGATTAGCCCGAGATTCACCATTGTAAATAGATGGGCACTCACATTTAAATTTATATACAATTCAAGAATGAAGATTCAATCATAGTCTGTCTTTTTTGGAATTATTGATTAACTAGTACAGGGGAACTCCTCTTTGTACCAGTTAATCAACAATTCAAAAGACAGACTACCACCAGATCTTCATTCTGAAATTGTATATAAAATTAAATGCCAGGATTCTTCATGCCTGACTGTTTACTAAAGCGAATCTCGGGATAACCTGCCCACCCGATTGGCTCAGCATAAATACATGTATATGTATAACTAGGCAATTTTTTTTGTTTGTTGAGCATTTTTTCACTAATTCTGGTCATCAGTTTGAGCCCACATGTTGCAGCATTGTTTGCTCAGAATGCAATGATGCCAAGTGAAAGGTCAAGGAGGCTTGGCATATATCCAAGGATAATTATGCCATCAATAGGAAAGAATTCTGTTCCAAAAAGTGGCCTCCTCTAACTAATTAATGTATTATGCAAGCAATGTGCTAATTTTTTAGTCTTTAAACAGGATCTTATTCTCTCACTTGTATTACAAGCATTGCTACATTTATGATGATTCTCAAACGAAAGCATGCTAAGTATTACAATATTGTTAATGTTAATAAAGCTTTCTCTTAATACAGTTTTTGTGTTTGTATGTATTTTACATTCGCGGAGACAAAGCATTTATACATTTTATTCATTGCATTGATATACAAAATAACTATTTTAATAAAACTACCAACACACCACTTTTAAGTTACAGCTTTGAATCCCAATTCTCATTGATAAAGGCTAAAAACCGGTCTGAAGGTTTGAAATAAACACTGGTAATCCAACTTGTAGTAGATGTCAAGAGTACAGAGATAAGAAATAATCTTGCTTAATAAATAAAAATGATAATAATAATTGTTTCTGGTGTATGATATGTATATATCAAGTTCTCTTAACTATATTCAAAGCAATAATATTACAATTCATCATTGTTGTCGATATGATAGTTTGCCATTGCTTATTAGAAACTAGAACAGGAAAAAAAAATGTAAATGAAGAACAATAGGCAAAAAGTATCACAGACAAGCTATTGAATTTGAGATCTGAATTATTATGCATAAATGTCAATTTTTTTTCATTAAGCATTAATTTCATTTTTTGAAGATATTTTCTGTTTTCCTATTTAAAAGATTGAATGAAGAAATACCATTTGCATAATTTCAGGAACCAACTTCAACTTGAAGCATCTCAGAACTAAGATCTTAATTTTTATTTTTTTTAAACAGCAAAATAACTTCTGGAAAATCGGATCATTTCTTAACAAAAAAAAAAAAAAATAGCAATGAGTTTTCTAGATTGTTTATCAAAATCAATTTGAGAATAAGCAAGCAAAAAAAGTTTATGTGGAAAAGTAGAGAAGTCAGATTAAATAGTATAAAATAAAATAAATTGAAATTTTTCCAATAAACCAAATTACTATCGTTTGTTCCTTAGATAAGGAAATTCCTTTTAAATTCTTCAATTGGTTCTGTAGAAATTTCAAATTGTAGTAAAGTAGTAGTCAGTAAATTTTAATTAAATTATATTGAAATACAAGTATAATGTATATACTTAACCCAGATGTAATTAAAGGGAATTTGAACCCAGACTTTCAAGCTTCCTACAGTTAGTTGTCCACCCTCTTCAGTATAACTGATATACATGTCCACGTGTGAAAAACATTCATGTTAAAACAGCACTTATCAGTTAGTCTAGATTATCATCTCCCACACCAAATAATCAGTACTCTGTTTATATTAAGATATTGGCATCATCAAGGCTTTGAACATTCCATTATCAGTTTTTCAGTGATATGGATGCCTGAAGAGTTGGAGGATTGAAGCATGTCCATTAAAGTGTGTAGATTAGCTATCTTAATATAAACTGAGCACTAATATATGTGTGTGGGAGAAGATGATCTGGACCAACTGAGTGCTGATTCAGCATAAAATTTGTTTATTAGAGATCATTTATCTTTTTCACATGTATATAATTATATTGAATAATGTGGATGGCTGTAGGGAACTTGAAAGTCTGGGTTCAAACTCCCTTTTAATTACATCTAGGTTAAGTATATACATTGTACTTGTACTTCAGTATTACATTTTCAGCCTATATTCTGCATATTCCTCTTTTGTGTATTTAAATGGACATATTAAGGTCCTACATATGAGGGGTCAAATTGACTTGGGGCTCAATATAGGTATAACTATAATATTGACATCATCAATGGCTTTGAACATTCCATCATCAGATTTTCAGTAAGATGGATGGTTGAAGAATTGGAGAATTGAAACATGTCCATTAAAGTGTGTAGATTTGCTATCTTAATATAAAGCGAGCACTGATTATATATATGTATCGGAGATGATCTGGACCAACTGATGAGTGCTGGTTCAGCATGAAATACATATATTGGAGATCATTTATCTTTGTCCCTTGTATGTGGTCATCAGTATCAGTTATATTGGATAGAGAGAATGACTGTAGGTATCTTGATAGTCTGGGTTCAAATCCCCTTTAATTAAATTAATATCTTTTTTTTATAGTTTTTAATTTTTATGGTTTTTCCTTATATGGGTTATTTTTAATTTGTTTTTATATTATACACACACATATATCTATATGTCATACAGAGAAGAAAAATTTGATAGTAATATTTAGCTGAGCACGCTTTTGGTACTCTGTATCAGACTCTTGGCAAACTAACTAAACCATTCAAACTAACTAAACCATTCAATTAATATTCCAGGGCATGCTCAGTGGGACACTAGTATTTCTTTGATTGACAATATTAAACTTGGCAATAAACCAGGCCTTTGAATCTGGTACACAGTTCTGAAAGCAAGCTCAGCTAAATATTACTATTATTGTCTTTCTTTCTCTTTTATGTATGACACGGTGTGTGTAATATACATTATAAACAGTGTTATTGATTTATTTATTTGTTTTTTTTTTTTCCAGAAATAATCATTTTTATAAATTATGTAGAAGTTATCATACCATTGTTATCAATAACTTACATATATGTAATAGTGGTTAATTTTTTTGACAGTGCACTTATTAATTTCAAATACAGTATATAATATTCTCTTGGATAAATGAATAGGATTTAAGAATGAGGAGGAATTAACAAAAGAAGAAAGTAACAACTTTAAATCTCACCACACACGTTATTGTACTAAAACAGCATCTATTTAGCTATAATACTATGAATATATATATGTATTGTCATTGTTATTAACTATTAAATGTATGTGAGCTAGTTTTTTATTTGAAGTCTAGTAAAGCATTATGACAAAGAAGTAACATTTGATCATAGTCAATATTTGACATTGCTTACTAAACTTTTAATACAATTTATTCTAGTAATTTTAAAGAGCTTGAATATCATTAAGATATATATTTATTATATCACTTTAAAAATATCTAGAAATAGAATCATGCTGTCAAGCGTTGTTAGCCGAGAGGTCACCGCAGCCGCCTTGCAAGCAAGTAGTTGGTTGCAGACGGTTGTGGGTTCGCCTCCCGGGCGATGCTATGACATATGAAAAAAAAAAATCATGTTGAAAATAGAGTTATGAGGGGAAAAAGTTTTGTGTTAAATTTTTTTTAAAATTTCTACTTTTATGTTTTGTAATTTTGATTTGAGTGATTTTTTTAAAATACATATAATGAAAAGTATCATTAAATATGTTAAAACTGAATAAGGTTGTTAGTGTGAAGATTAATCCACAATGTTTGAAATTAATTACTGTGAGAATTTTAAACCAAAAAATATGATCTATGATCTTGTTTTTGTTTTTATTCTTTCTGAAAATCTTTTTTTTTTTTTTAAAGTTTAATGTAATTTTTTTGTTAAGATTTTTTACCTCGTGAAACAAAATTATTTTTAAAATATGAATTACTTATTAATACTTAAATATTAGTTTAGAATGATTGGCTGCTAAATAATTTGTTTAAAGATTTCGATTACCATAAATACAATATTTTTGCTCCAATACTCTTGGGTCTCTAAATTTTTCATGTTAATGATTTTGCTGGATTATTTATTATAAGTCTTTTGTGTTTTTAATCAGCTATATGCAACCGAAAAGTTAAACAAGTATTAAAAAGTAATATTCTAGGGATTAATATTTGTATAATTACAATATTGGATATATATTTACAACACTTTTTTTTTATACTAAACATTTTTTTGTAATAGTATAAATCAGGGGGCGGCAACTTAGGGCACATGTGCCAAGTGTGGCGTGCAGAACGATTATCAATAGCACTCTGATTAATACAGCACACGCATTTGGCCATCACATATATTTTGCATCTGTGACTCACATGTAAATGCAAACCATGATTCATTTTAATTTATTAATTATTTTGTACAATAAATGTACATTCAATCTTTGCTGTTTTCAATAAAGATAAGAGCTAAGTGGAATGGAAATATATTTTTTTCCCAGGGAGGATTAATTTTGCCTGGATTTTTTTTTTAGCCAGTCAACTGACTTTTGAACGCAACTAGCTTGTTTAGACTAAATTTATATTTAGACAGAATATTATATCAATTAATTCATTTGCAAAACCTCTATTTGTAATTATATAATAATATATTTTAAATTTTGGTGTGTTTACTTTAAAATAAAAGTTTATAGTTAGTAATAGTCAGGTTAATGCGTGAACCAAGTACGCAAATATGTAGACTTGGTACAAATAAATTAAAAATCATTGTTGTTTTTCGTTTAAAAAACAAATTTCTTATAGAGAAAAAAATCTAAATGTCCACAGTTTTAAAGAAAAGAAGAATATATGAAAAACTTCCAATTTCGAGATGATTTTTTTATATCATAAAAATGATTTTTCTTTGAAACATTTTTGATGAATGCTAGAAAAATACGTGTTTTATTTTGTTAGATTTCATTAATCAACCTTTTAAATTAAACCATTGAAAGCTAAATGCGCTTTTCCTATTCTGAATCACTTTACATTGATCGGAAATTTTATAAACAATACACATTTGTTTAAATGCCAGCTAGATGAATTTTCGTCATGCCAAATAAAATTTTAAGCGTGTCTTTGGAATGCAATATAATTTAACAAAACATACTTTTCACTTATATATTTTAAGATATTAAATGACCAATAATATAAGATCTAAAACAGGCAAAACTCTCCATGCAGTAGTGCCACCCTGTGCCAACCAGAGTAATCAAGGGATGCCAGAAGGCTTGTGCATAAAATCCCTATCTAGTGCCTACTCATCCAATATCCCCAGACTAGTTTCTGGCTTGTGGCCTCCGTCAGTAAGGAGCCTTGGATCTGAGAGCACTGCACCTAGATCTTAGGATCTAATGCAACCCTCCAGCAAACATCTTTTATCTCTACTTAACACAAAACTATAAGTATGAAATTGAAAACACAGTAATATTTTCAATCTAAGCTCAATAGCCTATATAGTCATATGAGTCTGAACTTAATTCAGCACCCAAACATTTTGATGTCTTTGGCTCTTTAATAACCATAGCCACCAATATTCTATTAGGCAGGATTGGTGTTAAACCACTAAACATCACATAATCACCATCTCTTATACTAACACATAACTGTTATTAAATAGGCAAAACTCTTCATATAGTAATGCCATCCTGTGCCAACCAGAGGAATCAATGGATGCCAGAAGGCTTGTGCATAAAATCCCTATCTAGTGCCTATTCATTCAATATCCCCAGACTAGTTTCTGGCTTGTGACCTTCATCAGTGAGGAGCTTTGGATCTGAGAGCACTGCACCTAGATCTTAGGATCTAATGCAACCTCCAGCAGCCACCTTTTATCTCTACTTAACTACAAAACTATGAGAATGAAATTGGAAAACAATATTTTTAATCTAAGCTCAGTAGTCTATATAGTCAGATACAAGGCTCCTCACTGACAAAGGCCACAAGCCAGTAACTAGGCTGGGATATTGGATGAGTAGGCACTAGATAGGGATGTTATGCACAAGCCTTCTGGCAGTCATTGATTACTCTGGTTAGCACAGGGTGGCACTACTGTATGGGAAGTTTTACCTGTTTATAAACAGATGTGCTAGTATTAGAGAAGGTGATCATGCGATGTTAGTGGTTTAACACCAATCCTGCCTAATAGGATAGTGGTGGTTATTGTTAAAGAGCCAAAGACACCAAAATGTATGGGTGCTGAACTGAGTTCAGACCCATGTGACTATATAGGCTATTGAGCTTAGATTTAAAATATTATTGTTTTCAGTTTCATTCTCATAGTTTTGTAATTAAGTAGAGATAAAAGGTGCTGGAGGGTTGCATTAGATCCTAAGATCTAGGTGTAGTGCTCTCAGATCCAAGGCTCCTTGCTGGTGAAGGCCACAAGCCAGAAACTAGTCTGTGTATATTGACTGACTAGGCACTAGATAGGGATTTTATGCACAAGCCTTCTGGCAACCATTGATTACTCTGGTTGGCACAGGGTGGCACTACTGTTTGGAGAGTTTTGCCTGTTTACTAACAATTTTCTGCTAGTATAAGAGATGGTGATCATGTGGTGGTTAGTAATATAAGATTTGGTTAAAATGGACTTCAAAAGTATATAATATATAATTTTGAAGCCCATTATAACCAGACCAATTTTGATACTATATTAAGATAGGTAGAATCATAATGGCATGCAAAATAACATTGTAACATTGCACACAGGTTGGTATACACACAACATAGAGAGATTATTCTCCCCTCTTCTTCAGCTGTTCCTGGCCTAACCAGTAACAGTAGTAGCATGGGAATCGAACCTGGCCTCCTAGATTTTGAGTATTGAATTTTAAGGTAAGACTCTAATCAACTAAGCCATCCTGCCAAAGAAACATTGTAACATAGGTTCAGCATGATACCACCAAAAAGTTGTTGATCCCTGATATAAACTATAAAACTATATACTTAATTTTATATTATAAAATTTTTATACACTCATAATCAAAAAATAAACATTATTGGTTAGTCCCCCCCCTCTTCCCTATTATATTGAATGTAAACATTAAATAATAACAATATTATAATATTTTAATAAATATTTTTATGCACTATTTTTGTTTATTAGCCTCACCCCCCCGCAGTTTGCATATTTTCATATTGTTTTATAAGAAACTTCAGTTAATGTTTTTTATTTTTTTTAAAGATCATTTTATGTTAAATATTTTTTCAACAGTGAGCATTGCAGTTATTTTCTTATTTTATTTTTATGGGGAAAAAAATTAAAATCATAAATTAAGTAGATTTGATGGATTAAGAAATAAATAAAATAAAACATTCACATCATTAATTCATTAGGCATTAGTTCCAGTTATATGAATCATCTTCTCAAAACAGAAACCAATCTGTGGCTGTGATATGATATGGCTACTTCTTTATTGAAGTCAGACATTTCTTAATAATTTCCTTTCCATTGCCACCTTAAGTTTTTCCCATATTCTTCTCTATCATGCTCTATCCCATTTCCACAATATCTTTGTCTGTTCCATGGCCTTTGTATCTATATCTCATCTTTTTCCAACCCCAGCATAAAGACCAATAACCCACTTTCTATATCACTTAATCTATATTTATTCTCCCAAAACTTCATCATTTGTATCCTTTCTGCTTGTAAGCATTTACATTCTATTAACAAATGCCTAATATTTTCCGTGCCTTCCTTACATAACCTGCAGACTAAATCACTTACATTACCCCATTTATGAGTATATTCCCTTATTGCTAGTGATCCTGTTTGAGCCTTAAATAGTAAACTACTTTCCCTGCTATTATCATAAATTAACTCACATCCACTATTCTGTTGATTTCTATATGTATTTATGCTCCATACTAGTTCTCCATCTCTCTAGCTCCCTATTTTTTTTTAATATATCTATTCTTCTAGCCCAGTCTTTGCCATTATAACTCTCAACAACCCTCCTAACATAGTCATCCCACTCTTTGTACCAGTATACTGACATAAAGTTTTTATCCAAATCTGCATACCATACTGCCTTTCTCACCCATCTTATTACCTGCTCTTTATTCATAACTCAGTTAAATACTATTTTGGCTATTTTCTTACTATCCATAAATTGCAATCTACCAAACATTTTCATTTTACTTTTGAAACTCTCCTATAAAAACTTGACCATCCCATTTCTCATTGAATTGCCTCCTTTGCTGCCCACACATCTGCAGCTAATGCATGTCTTCTTACTTCTCTCATTTTACTTTTTCTAAGTAATCTACCCTGTTGCTAACACATAACTGTTCATTTCTATAGGTTAACCCCACTACTGCCATTCCCTCCCATACAATTTTTGCTAGAACATATTTATTATATGAAAAAAAATTATCAGTCCCTTTTTTTTCTTTGCTCATCAATTTTTTTTTTCCATTTCTCCAACCAATTTCTCTGATTACTTAAAACAATTCCCAAATATTTGTACTTATTCACCACACTTAATTTTATATCGCCCAAGAAAAATTCTTTCTCTTCTCTTTCCCCAGCATTTACCATCATATACTTTTGATTTTTTTTCACTAAATTTGATTCCCATCTCTTTATCTACCCCTGCACAAGTCTTCAGTACAACTTCTGTAGCTTCCCTACTTACTGTGAATAAGAAAATATCATCAGCAAATAAAAGACCTAATAATGTATACACTTCCTTGCCATCTACTAATAGTATCTTTACCCCTCATCCTAATCTTTCTATTGCCCTTTCTATTTCTCTCAAATATAACCAAAACAAAATAGGTGACATAGGGCATCCTTGCCTCAGTCCCACTTCATTTTTAACTAACTGATTCTATATTTCCTGATATATATAATAACTATTTTTGTACAATCTCTTAATAAGATCCAATAAAACCCCATTTATTCCCAAATTTATTAAACTTACCCATAATCTATTTTTTTTCTCTCTATCATATGCCTTCTCTATATCTATAAAGATCATATATAATCACCTACCTATATTCCTATTCATTTCCAGAAGTTGTGTGACTACAAATAAACTATCTTCTATATGCCTATCTGTTCTAAAAACCTCCGTACATTTCTCCCACTATATTTATTTCTTCCATCCTTTTTGCCATTCTTCCAGCCACCATATATGCAAAAACTTAACACTGACATTACTGCTATCAGTGTATAATTGTTTATCTTTCTATGATCTTTTATCTTTTTCTTTAGATAATAACCTCACTCCTGTATTATTCCAGCTATTTGGAGATTCTGTCTTCTGTGCAATCTTATTAAAGTTGATAATAGATTTGATTTTATCCTATTTCTCAAATTCACCACCATCTCTGCACCCCATCCATCTAAACCTCTTGCCTTCACTGTGCCATCTGGTGGCCATTGATTGCTCAATTTTATTATAGATGGCTTTTAGGTAGTGTGAAAAGTACTAGTCTTTGAATTCATAATGAGTAAGCATATAAGAAAATCACACAATATTGTTGTTGATATTCTATTAATTTATAAATATTATTCAACTGTGTTCTTTAAGAACTTTGTTTTGAAATGTGTGTTGTAATAAAAGTTACTAGTAATAATCAAAGACAGGTGTAATTGTAAAACCTCTATTTATCATAATTTTGTCCAGTTGTTAGGAAGTTTCTGAATTTTTGGTAGCTGGTTTAATAATAGTATACCCATATTTATTTTATATTAACTATTAAAATACTGTAGTACTATTACATTACAGATATATATATATAGATATAGATTATTTTTATTTTTTTAAATATTTTCAAATCAGCTCAATTTTATACCAGTTAAAGTGGGTTAAGCGGCTTTTATATTAAAAATAATATGTTTAATTGATTAATATTATTAAAATTAGTTTTTATAGGAACTATTTATTACAACTGATAGATCCAGTTTATTAAAACCATTTTTGCTAAGAATTTAGAATAGCTAATATTATACAAGTTAAACTTAGAATATTCTTAATCTTTAAGTACATTGTATTCATCTACAATACCTTATAATGATTAAAATTCTCTAGAGATTTTTATTTTTATTTTTTATATTTGTTAATAGTTAGTTTAGCTAATAATAATAATATAAAAATTCTTACCTAAATTTTAATGATTAAAATAGAATAAATGTATAATATTTAATCTAGAATTAAAAATACTTACAAATAGCAGTTTTACTAAATAAAATTTCACTTTTTTACCCTCACATTATTATTATTATTTTGGCATTATTACATTTCAATATAATCTAATAATATACAGGTTTAATCTCAAAATGACTTAGTATTTGTCTGAATGATGGTATTAATTATTTGTTGGACTATTACCATCATCTAATATTAAGAACTGAATGTCTTTAGAAAAATTTTAAACTTTCTAAATACATTCAACTGTTAGAAATAACTCACCAATTAGTATTTAACACAATGTTTTGAGAGCTCAGTTGGAAGCATTACTTTAAAATTAAATATTCAAGAATTTAAAAACTCAGGTTTGATTCCCATACTTCTACTGTCTCTGGTCAGCCCAACAACATCTGAAGAAGAGAGGAGAATAATGCCTCTTGAAATGTTGTGCATATAGTAACCTGATGTGCTGCTACTAACAGTTAAATATATTTGGAAAGTTAAAATAAAGTTTAAATTTTTTCTAAAGACATAATCCAACAAATAATAGGCTTGTTTTTTTCATATTGAAGTTTATTGTTATAGACAATTGCAAACTCTAGATTTTACAATATTTAATAAATTGTTTTGTCATTAACTTTGGCTAAAATCAGTAACGTAATTAAAAGTAAGGTGATAAAATTGAAATTGTGTGCGTGTGTGCAACCTTCATAAATACACTTCTCTTAATATCTGAAGGTTTGTGATGATGGTATATTATTAGATGTTTTATGTTGGACTATTTCCATTATCTATGAGTGAATGTTGAATGTATAGAAAATTTTAAACTTTATTTAAACTTTCCAAATACAAACAACTTGTTAGTAATAACACACAAATAGACAACACAGATTGTGCGTTATTACTAACAAGTTATTTGTTTTATGAAAGTTTAAATAAAGTTTAAAATTTTCTATACATTCAACATTCACTCATAGATGATGGAAATAGTCCATCATATCATATCTAACACTATATATCTTTGAGACTCCCCCCAAATAATCACTAAGCCTAATAACTTTTCTTTCAAAACTTTTTTTTATTATTGTTACTGAATCATTAATAAATTTCTATTCTTTTTTGATGTTTTAGTCACAGATCTATATATAAGAAAAATTCTTTAAAGAACAGTCTCAATAATTATTAATAAACAATATTAAATGTATCAAATTTATTTAATAACTCTATTTTATGGTGTTACATAATATATTTCCCTTCCGTTTTTTAAAAATAAATTTAATATTGTTTATTTATTTTTTTTTTTTTTCATGTGTCATAGCATCGGCCGGGACGCGAACCCACAACCGTCTGCAACCAACTACTTGCTTGCATGGCGGTTGCGATACCTCTCGGCTAACAACGCAAGACTAATATTGTTTATTAATTATTGATAACGGTTTTAAGAATTTGTTTATATATATGTTATAATCCTTTGACAAAGTCTATATTAGATGGTTGAAATTTCAGAAAAGATTAAAATTTATTAATGGTTCAGCAATAATAATAAAAAAAGTTATGGTGGGTATTTTGATTATATATATATATTTTATGTTTTAACTTAGGTTTACACTTTTCATTTCACTCCCATTTTAATTCAGTTTACTTTTACATTCTTATTTATATTTGTATAGTAAATGTATTTGCGCTTCATAAAGGCTATATGTATCTGACCTGAGTCATGATGTCTTTACAATCAGACTTGTGCAAAGTCAGAATGCAAAATAATTTAATGTATCAATTGCATTTAGCTACATGGTCTATGTTTATTTACGAAGATTATAAAATATATTAAAGGGTAATTTTTTAAAATTTCAAATTTATAAATAAAATTTAATATTTTCCTTTTGTTTAATTAAATATTATATAGTGAAATGTCAGCATGGAATTGAAATAAAATTACTTAATTAATATCTTTGTTCTATATGTCATAGCATCGGCCGGGAGGTGAACCCACAACTGTCTTCAACCAACTATTCGCTTCCAAGGCGGCTGCGAAGACCTCTTGGCTAACAATGCTTGACAATTAATTAATTAATATCTTTGTTGTCATAACTTAATATATCAATTGCATGTTGTTTTATAATATATAGTGAACTTTGTTTTTCTTGCTATGATACTGCAATCATTTTACTGAGCCTATCATTGTCAACTATTATTCATCTGTACAGGATAAATGTCTCTCCAAGTTTAATCCAGTTTATCTGCTATCTAGCCTCTTCTCCATATCACAGCAGCAAACTTCTTACTTCATCTATTCATCTCACATGTATTCTTTTTCTAAGTTTGTTACAATAATCTTGGAATGTCTATTTATTAACATTTCTTATAGCAATATATCCAACCCAGTTCCATTTCAATCTTTTAATTTATTTAATGATATCATTAAAGCATGTTTGTTCTATCATCTATGTATTTTGTTTTTGGTTCCTTCTTGTTATTTCTAACATATATTTTTTAATACTTTGTTAAGTAATCAAAAGTCTTTGTATTGCTCTTCTGTTAAGTGTCCAAATCTCAGATCTATAAGAAAGAGCTGATAAAGCACATTCAATTTAAAACCATATAGCCATATTTCCTTTTAAGTTATTTCTAGAAAAAAGAGACTCCATCCAAGTTTAATTCTATGATTAATTTCATTTATTATGTTGTATTAATAACCTGATTAATGTATTTATTGTTGTTATCTTCTTCTAATACATTATTATTAATTTTTATTTTATTCTTTTAAGAAGATCTATTGAATATTACTTTAGTCGTTTAATATTTATTTTTAGTTACTTCCTACGATAACTCTTGCAACATTTTCTGAAGCTCCGAAGTATTATTTTCAACAACAGCTGCATCATGCAAAATCTAGATAGCTTAAATAATCTCCATTTGCTTTTACTTCCTTAGCTTTCTATCTTAATCTACAAGATACTTATTGTGAAACTGCTGTAAAAAACTTTGTAGGTATTATAACAATCAGGGTGAAGTGGATACTTAATGTATCTACACTACAGGGCGCCACTAGGCATTTGAACCTAGAAAATTTATATAATAGGCAGATAAGTAAGTTTAAAAAAAAAATTATATATTTTGATTCCGACCGTTAGCCCAATGTCACCAGCTCAGTGGAACAGCAGAGATAATAAAATAATTCTTATCTAAAAACATTTTCAAAATAAAGGAAACCACTGCCAGAAATAACACACAAACATTTATTTAAACATATATAAGATTTAAAATTATTTTAGTATCAGTTTTACATTTTAAAATTTAACTTATATTTTTAACTTTGATTTTAGATTTTAATTTACATTTTAATTTTTATAAGTTCGCACAGATGGATTTATAAAAGTTTGTTTTAGAATGTTGAGTATAGATTGGTTACATAGATTACACGGGTAAAAACATTTCAAAATAAACATAAACGATCAAAATATAAAGTCATTGATGGAATTGCAGAGGGAAATTTATAAGAAATCCAATAGCATTCATCATAAGATGCCGCGTTGACACAAATAACTTAAAAGACATCCGAATAAATACATTTTTGATACTCACCGTAAGGTATCATTATTTACCAAATGTCTATATATTTTGATCAAATATGAAAACCAAAAACATAATTAACCGATAACGAATCTATGCAAGCGTCTATACCCAACTTAAATTTAATGCATTTAGAGTGCCGAGTATGAATAGACTACATAGATTGCATTTGAAAAGAAAATATTTTATCCCTTATTTAACCTTAGGCCAAAAGTTCGCAGTTAAACCAACATCAATCCATCTGATATATCGATGTATTCAATGTAATACAGATACGACAGCACAAATATAGGTTAAGAGAAGAAATTGACTCTCGTCCAGATAGGAATACTACATCTATCTGACAAGAAGAGCAATAAAAAAAAAACTTCATAGGAAGGGACTGCGGTCCTTTTTGTTGACTTACGATCCCATTTCATCGGCAAAAGGGGGTATGCAGCGTATACTAGCGATTCTGCCTGTAGCGAACCTCATACTACATCTACTAATTACACCAATATATCCAATCCATTGACCTAATTCAACTATGAAACGAATAACCTAAGATTACCCTCTCCTAATAAAACTTCACAAATCTATATAGCCATTCACGCCCGACTTTAATTTAACATTTATATAATTTAGTTTAACGAAAAACAGAAATCATAATAAAAACTTAAAGAACAATAAATAAATGGAAATGATTTTACAAATGAAATACATTAAATAAAATTATAACTAATTTAGTCAGATAGGAGATTCTTCTATTTAAAATATTGGAAAGTTTATATTTTAGAGTTCTTAGTGTTTTCAAATTAATTAACGTTCATTAGATTTCATAAAGTTCTTACAGTTTTAACAAGTCCATAGTTTCTAATTTCTTGCAGTTGCTTGCCATTTGGAGCCAGCGTTAATTCCCTCGATGTCCTGTGGTCCTCAATATAGGAAAAACGATGTCATTTCTTTCCTTTTAACGAGACTGAAGGGATTGAAGAGTGCGTCTTTTCAATCCCTTCTCCTTCAATCTGCACTAACACATATAGTCACATCTCTTCTCTCCCAGCTCTTTCTTCATTCACTAAAATTTATTTCCAAACTTTTTCCTTTTATATGAATTTTGCGGATTAACTCAACATTACGTCATGACGATGGTGATGGTCCTTTCGCTGAGGTCCGATTTGAGGGATTTTTTTCATTGGTTATTAGTTTTTATTGTTTTCTCCTATCTGACCGTTGCTTATACATTTTAAATGCCCAAGGGCTAGTTTACTTTTATCTAATTAAAACAATCATTTCCATTTTATGATTAATTAATTTGTTTTCCAAACCTAAAGATATATTTTTATCTCTAAATCTTTTTAAGTTTTTGTTGAAGATTTAGTTTTAAAACTTTTTTTTTTTAAATAAAATTTCTTTTTTAATTTCTCATCTGTATAATTTTATATATATTAGAGTTTAGATGATTTTTTTAATTTTCAATTTTTAATTCTTAAAAAAGTTTTTATTTGCGAACTTTTATTTTTTCATGTTTAATAATAAAAAAAAAAAATGTAACGGTGTATGTGCCCGTTACAGTATGGAGTCATTATATTGTATATCCTTCTAAATGTTAATCTTCTTAGTATTACTATGTAATCTAATCTTTGCTGTTGTATTTTGATAAATGTCTTGACAAGTTGCTTTAATCACTGTAGAAATGTTTGTACAATCAAATTACCTTTTCATAATCTGTTAATTCAAAGCATGATGGCAACTTATATTCATTGGTCTTTTCTATAATGTCTCTCAATATTTAGACATGATCTACTTTGCTAAAATTATTTTTAAATCCAGCTTGCTCTTTTGGTTAGTTAAAATTCAAACTTCACTGTAGAATGATTATAATGATTTTGATAAATATTTTGTGTAGAAATGATAAAAGACTGATAGGTCTGTAATTTCTAATGTTTTCTTTATCACCTTTTTAAAATATTAATATTACTATTGCATTTTTCCATTCATTTGGTACATCTTTATCATTTAGACATTTGGTATGTAACTTTTCTAATAATTTTTCTATTTCATTATTTGCTTCTTTTAAGGTATGGGTTGTGGATTATAATTCCATCATTACCTGGAACTTTTCCCTTCTTTATTTAATTGTATGTCTCACTTTTCTATTTAAAATGCTGGACACTTCAGAAAATGCAATGAATGTAATATATATATATATTCTTTATTACTATATAATTCTTTATAGAACTGTTCTACACATTTCATGATATCTCGTTTTAGTAATAATCCCATCTTTTTTTCTTATTGCAAAAATATATTTTGCACCAATATCAAAATGGTCTTTTACACTTTTAAGATTTTCATTCTCTTCTATAGCTTTCCTTACTTATTAACAATTTATTTTCTTATTAACTTTTTCATACCATTTTACAAAACTCTAAATATTCAATTTTTCTTAATGGATCACATATATTTATTTTCATATTTTTTCATAAATTATCATTTCAATAGCACATCTGGTCAATTGCTGTTTTTTTATGCTATCTATCTGTGTTAACATTTTTCATAGCGAATCTTTATCTTTCTATTGATTTTATTTAATTTTGAACCATCTTCAAAATCTGTTAAAATTTTAAAATGTTTTGCAAATTCTAATTAAAATGTATTGTAATGTTTCTGAGGATTAGGAATATCAGCTATGGATACTGTTTTCCTTAATAATTTTTATCTCTAGTTTTGTATTAACATGCAATTTATATCTCATTAATTGATTATGATTTCTTGTCTCAAATCTATTAAGAACATTATTATCTTGAAATACATATTTTCTGTTAGTCAAAGTATAATCCATTTCTTCTCTATCTTCATATAGATGCTTCTATATCCATTTGCATTTAGTATTTTTTTTTTAAAAAAATCGTAATTCAAAGTTTTTTGTGATCTCCACAAGTTCCTGTCCTCATTTCTCTCGTAATCAAATTTAATCACAGCACTTTTATCTTTCAATCACAATTGTAGCATTAAAATCTTCATAATTTTAAAATGTTTGATTTGATCAAAAGCTTTCTGTACATTCATATAAATATCTGCTATTTTTTCATCATGATGAGAACTTGTTGGGACAACCATTTTTTATATTTGATATCCTACATTAAATTGAATAACTAATTTTTCCACCCTGTTGATACAATATCAATTTTTGCAATGTTGTTTTTCCAGTTATGAATCCCATTTCATGAGTGCTTTCAATAATTGTGCTTTTTAATATAATTATTGTCTACCTTTTAAATCAATTTTCTCTTCATTGTTTCTTCTAACTTCACAAAGTTCAATAATGTTCCGTTTAATATTAGACATTTTTTTGAATTCAGGCAATCTTCCTTCACTTGAAAGTGATCTATAGTTGTAAATAATTAAATAAAAAGTGATCATTGAATGGACTATTTCCATTGTGTAATGTTAAGTATTGAATGTCTTTAGAAAAATTTAACTTTATTTAAATATTCCAAATATATTCAACTGTTAATAATAGCACACAGATTAGTATGTGTACAACATTTCAAGAGGTATTATTTCCCCCTCTTCTTCAGGTGTTCCTGGCTTGACTAGTGACAGTACTAGCATGGGAATCCAACTTGGACCTTTAGATTTTTGAATATTGAATTTTATGATAACTGAGCCATTCTCCCGAAGGCAACAGTCAGTAGAAAGTTTATACACTTATTTATGAGGTTCATCCTGATTTCTTCACTTTTTTTTGTAAGAGCAAAGTTGATTAGTGGTTTCCATACATTATATACAGTCACATTAAGTTGACTTATGGGGTTGTTTGCCATTGTCATGTGAGTAGCTTCTTTAAATTTTCTTTTTTATATCTTTTTTTCTATATCCAATATTTTTGTATTTTCCCAGTTGAACATATGTTCATTGGTACAAACATGATCTGCTACCTTAGATACATCTGCTTTCTCTCTTCTAATCATCAGTTTGTGTTATTATAAGCACTTTTCAATGAGTTGACAGGTCTCACCGATATATATTCTTCCACATTCACATGGTATTTCATAGATGTAGTTTTTTCTTTTCAGCATTTTAAGTTTAGGTTTTGAAAATGTTAGAACTCTTCATAGTGTAGTATGTCTATGGAAAGCTGTTCTGATATTATACTGATTGCAAATTTTTCTTATTTTATCTGGTACTTTTGACTGCAGTACCAGTAATTGTTTTTTTCTTTTGAAAAGTGCTTGCAAGAATGCAAACTGATGATTAGAAGAGAGAAAACATGTGTCTAAGATAGCAGACTATATATATATATACCAGTGAACATATGTTCAATTGGGAAAATGCAAAAAAATAGGATAGAAAAGAAAAGATACAAAGAAGAAAATTTCCCATAAATCAACTTAGTGTGTCTATACTATAACGTGATGTACCGTTTTCCATATATATTTTATGCACATATATATAATCTTGAAAGATTGCGTGTATGTATATATAACGATACACGTATATGCGTAATTGTTTTTAAAAAAATATTTATTCATTAAATTATTCCATTTTATCGCCCAGCACATTTATGAGCATCACTTTATGACCTCAAGCGCCAATCCTATATTTCTATAAGAATTATGCTGGGATAGCTGGAATACCAATATGGAAATGCCCCTGGACTAGCTCTGCTCAGGGCTGGTGCTAAAATTTACCGACAGTAGATCTAATCCTACCTTTTTCTTTCCATTAAAAAAAAAACTCATAACACAAAAACAAAACCATTCATTTTATACATATTTATTAGTAATGGTATTTACGTATCTATAAAAAAGAACATATATTATTTACATCAGTTGAATTAGTGTCTCTTTTCACTTTTGAATCAAAGATTCATATCAGTTTTTTTTTTTTTTGTTTGCTTTTTTTTCTCTTTGCCAAAACTCCCACACACACAAATATGCTATTATATGTATTTTGCACGAAGATTTAATTGGACTAATTTATACACTAATAAATTCCGTAGAAAATAGTTTGACCTCTCCGGGCAAAGAAAATAATTTTTTTTTTTTTAAAATGTCATAACATCGGCCGGGATGCGAACCCGCAACCCGGGCAACTGCCTGCAAGTGCAAGGCAGTCGCGTTAAATTCACAATTGTGTCAAATAACAGTTTTCTCAATTTCGTGACATATATATGCAAATAGGAAAAATAATACCTGCATTTCCCGGGGAATTGATCGAATTCATCTGGTGAAAAGGGAATCTCCGGTCCTTTGTCAGTGAACGAACTTTGTTTTTTTTTTTTGAAGTTCGGGTTCCATGGCTAAAGTCCATTTATTTATTTATTTTCTTCCTCTTGTGGCGATTCAACATTGTTGCTTATTGAGGAGAATTCTCCGGGCTTGACGTCCCTTCTCCGATATCGGCAGCTGCTATACATTCAGGGGAAGGATTCGAACACCTCGCACGTTGAAGCTTCTACCCCAGCCTGACCATATTTTTTCAATATATAATCTGATTTCTGGATTCTTATTTCTGTATATCAGTCTAACGTCTGCCTTCTTCTCTGTCCAAACTTATACTACCTTAATTCTTTTTTTTTTTAAATTATCAAATTTATCTTTCTTTCCATTCATTTTCAATTATATTTCCAATCACATTCTATATGCCTTTGTTGGAATGCACCACAAAAGCTTTTTACACCTATTTCTTTCCAATTAATATTTAATTAGAATTAGACATTCCAAGATTTTTATAATAATTACTTCCATTGTTCTGCAAAATCACTGTCTTCCATCTTGACCGTTATAGTTCTTTTGTTGACTTAATATGTATATATTTAAAAAGTTTATCAAACAAAATGTTTTTTTTTTATTATTTATTTTGTGAATTTTCATTTTTAATGGTTCAAAAATGCACTCACACATATACATAGCGATGTGTATAGCTGGGTTTGGCAAAAGAAAGAGAAAAAATCAGAGCAAGTGTATAACCCCCCATACCTCTTTTGTGAGTTCTTTTTAATTAAATAAGTAAATCAATTCAATAGGACCACGCAAATGACCGTTGATTGTACATCAACTTGTAAATATTAGTTTTGTTAGTAAAGTAATATATTTTTAATAATACGTTAATAATAAGATATATATATATTTAATAATGCGTTAAGTATACGAATACGTATTTGTTTAATTATCGCAACAGTGTTTGATTATACCTGCCCTGTTGCAATACATAATGTATGGAAACTACTCATCAGCTTTGCTCTTAGGAAAAAGTGGAGAAATCAGGAGGAACCTCATAGATAAGTATATGTAATTTCTACTGACTGTTGCCTTTGGCAGGATGGCTCAGTTGGCTAGAGCATTACCTTAAAATTAAATATTCAAGTATCTAAGGACCCAGATTCGATTCCCATGCTAGTATTATCATTGGTTAGGTTAGCAATACCTGAAGAAGAATAATACCTCTTGAAACGTTGTGCATATACTAACCTTTGTGCCATTACTAATAGTTGAATGTATTTGGAAGTTTTAAACAAAGTTCAACTTTTTCTGAAGACATTCATTGCTTATATTAGATGATGGACACAATCCAATATATAAATAAATATAACTAACCTTACAAACTTTCAAGAAAACCCTCATCATTGATAGTATCCTGGATCCATAAATTGGAATTCTTAGCATCCTCTGCTTTCATCCACCAATTGCTGCCTTGGCTAGTGACTTCACAGTTGCCTGAAGGTAAAAGCTGTAATTTTATGGTAATTGTAAATATCTATTTAAAACTAGTTCATTCACACATCTTCATTTTGCTTTCAACAAAACTTACCTGATATTTCTATATCAGCAACTGAGAAGAAAAACCATGGTGTTTCTTGATTTTAAATTCAGAAATAAAATCCATAAACTCATCATAAACTCACTGATGAAAATTATTGAGTAGCCCATCCATGTTTGTATACTATATGAATAATCATATAATAATAACAGGGGGAGCAATAAGAACTTTAGAATGGACATTAGGAATAAGCCTTTTTCTATTAGTTTAAAGCCTCAAAGAAGAATCAAAATTCTCCTTTCAATTAACATGAAATTCATTTACATATACAGAGTATTATATTGAAACCAAATTATACCAATTCAAAATTACCAAACAATAGCCAAAAGTAAATTGGAATTTATCATCAAATAGTAATAAATTTCGATTTTTAAAACAACACGTAATTATCAACATCTATTTATAGTTTAATTAACTCCAATCCCCTCTTAATATTGTAAGAAGTTTTTAATAAATCAGAATTATATATATATATATTACTAGAAACGTCTGTTTAATTCTTTTCCAAAAGGGTAACTTTAGCTTTCTAGAAAATAATCTTATCACTTGTATTGCATTATATATAAAGAATTGAGATAGTCTCTTATTATGCCTAGATCATATATTTTATTTTTATTTCTATGCGTTTGTGTCTCCACATCACTATACGTTTTTTTTTTCATTAATTACTTAAAACAATAGCTCCCACTATAAATGATGTTTTCATACATAAGGAGAATTTTGTGAATTATCTAGATCAAGCAATTTCTATAAATAAATAAGTAACTGTTACAGTTAATCTTGAATAGTTGAAATTATCAGCGTTAAAAATTGAATGATTGAATATTTTGAACTACACTAAGATAACAATTCTCTTGGAAAATTTATATAATGATTTTAACAATAAGCTCATAGTATTAAAAGAGGCAAAAACTCTCTATACATATTGCCATTCAATGCAAGCCAGAGTACTCAATGGATGCTAGAAGGCTTGTGCATAAAATCCCCATCTAGTGCCTACTCATCCAATATCCCCAGACTAGTTTCTGGTTTGTGGCCTTCATCAGTGAGAAGCCT
The DNA here is from genome assembly GCA_028023455.1 of Epiperipatus broadwayi. Classification (NCBI taxonomy): domain Eukaryota; kingdom Metazoa; phylum Onychophora; class Udeonychophora; order Euonychophora; family Peripatidae; genus Epiperipatus; species Epiperipatus broadwayi. The sequence goes on along the minus strand of JAQFVV010012416.1, from coordinate 9,309,759 downwards.
TGTATCTCCTCACTGTTGAAGGCCACAAACCAGAAACTAATCTGGGGATATTGGATGAGTAAGCACTAGATGGGGATTTTATGCACAAGCCTTCTGGCATCCATTGATTACTCTGGCTTGCACTGAGTGGCAATATATTTAGAGAGTTTTGCCTGGTTTAATAACAGTTATAAGCAAGCATAAGAAATGGTGATCATATGATGTTTATAAGCTCATAATATAGGTAGAAGTTTTTAAATACAAACAAACACATTAACATGCTGTGCATGACATTTCTTTTAATTCAAATCTAACTCGAAAACTTTGCGTGCGAATAAATACTTGTAAAATAATATAGGCGCTATTGCACCTGAATGCAAAGCTATTTTATAATTAAAACAAAATAAAATTATACTATTCTGCAAGCGCTTTCAAGAAACGTGCTCTCATCTTCATAGCTCTAAATGAATTAATTATATGCAATTATGCAAAGTTCAGGTTAATTGTTCCATTTTCTTGAGATCGTGAAACATGTGTCCTTGCGGTTGATGGCATTGGAATCCATCACTATGAAGCAGGCCTCCTTCACTTTTCTTTTTAAATTGTGCCTTTCTTTGCAGACCTGGCTGACATCTTGAGGTTCACATTGGTGTCCTGTTATTTTTTTTTTTTTTGATGAATTGCAAAAATTGAATAACGTGATGGATCTGACTGAGCTTTAATATACGCATATTTATGTTGTTGTAATCTGGTTTGTATTGCTGCCTTGGTCTCCCCATAATATGAGGCTCTACAATTTGCATGAGTGCATGCAATATTATAAATGGCTTGAGGTGTTTGAGACAGTGCTAATTTATCTTTAATGTTGTTAAGCAATCTGTTAGAACTGATGGGGGGGGGTACAAAAGGTTAGTTGAAACTGTCTGTTAAATATTTCATAAAATTTATTATGTAAATTAGGAATGTATGGCAGCAGCAGCCTGTGTGTATGCACATTGAGTGTATTGTTGGTTACTTTATTGTTGAAATGTATGACCTTTCTGTCGATCAGCTTGTGTTTGAACCCCATCTTCAGTAAGTCTTCCCTGTATAATATTAAATTTGTCTTCCTATCTGCATCCAACTTACACAGCTGTTGGTTCCTGTGCAGAAAAGACGTGAGCCCAGCTAATTTATGGTTGGTGGGTGTGATGGAACTGGGTTGGATATGGCCTCTTACATCTACTAGCTTCACAAACATTTTGTATGTCAAGTGTGTGTGTTCACGTTGAACCAACAAATCTAGATATTTTACTTATTTGTTTGTTCGTACCCCCCTCCCTAATTTTAACGGATTGCTTAACAACACTAAAGATAAATTAGCACTGTCTCAAACACCTCAAGCCGTTTATAATATTGCATGCACTCATGCAAATTGTAGAGCCTCATATTATGGGGAGACCAAGGCAGCAATACAAACCAGATTACAACAACATAAATATGCGTATATTAAAGCTCAGTCAGATCCATCACATTCAATTTTTGCAATTCATCAAAAAAAAAAAAAAAAATAACAGGACACCAGTGTGAACCTCAAGATGTCAGCCTGGTCTGCAAAGAAAGGCACGATTTAAAAAGAAAAGTGAAGGAGGCCTGCTTCATAGCGATGGATTCCAATGCCATCAACCGCAGGGACACATGTTTCATGATCTCAAGAAAATGGAGCAATTAACCTGAACTTTGCATAATTGCATATAATTAATTCACTTAGAGCTATGAAGATGAGAGCATGTCTCTTGAAAGCGCTTGCAGAATAGTATAATTTTATTTTGTTTTAAGTATAAAATAGCTTTGCATTCAGGTGCAATAGCGCCTATATTATTTTACAGTATTCTTTTGTTATAAGGGATCATTCAAAATTTATTTAGTTTCTGTAAGACCCATAAACAAACTTAATGAGGTTTGATGCATCATCCAAAATGAGAACTATCATCTGGCATTTTTGTTATTTTAAAAATTGATTAGAGTTGTTACCTTGAAACCTAGTCTGGTCTGCTAAATTTTAGCTATATATGTTTAAGCAATCATGGGAAAAAATATCTGTATGAGAAAACTATTTATTTAAATCATAACCTGATATGTATATTTAGGTCAAATGAACTTTTTTTTAAGAGCTTTCAGATTTGTTTCTCAAGTAGTTGACTATAACGAACTCTGTTAACCATCTAACATTAGCTGCTTGCACTATTCGTAACTACAAGGTAAAACAAATATGTAAAACTGATCAATCTCTTATCACCAGTAATTGATAATGATGGTGAATAGTATTTTATTTTTCACTATTCCTCTGTAAGGGCTTTTGAAAAGATCTTTGCCATGTATGGAATTTTTATTAAAATGTTTTACCTTTTACCCCATATATATGCTACACCAAGGTAATAGCTAAGTCAGTCTTATGCTCCTGTTTTTACTGGATGATAACTTTACAGTTTTAATACCTAGATAAGATATTTACAATTTTAGTACTTAGTTAATATTGTTGATGAATATGACATGATGCCTTTTAAAAATATTTTGCTGCTAACATGCCTTCTTATTTTGGCAATGCTTTGCAATTGATAAGTTAATTGTGATGTTTTTCTGTTGATTTTTCTTTTTTTTTTTTGTATGACTCATGATGATGATATTTGTTAGAACTATTTTTCATTAAATGTTGTCTCCAGAAGTTTGTGACTTGTCTTTTGATGAATCTGAATTGTTATCTGCCTGTCTATTACTGCAAAAATAGATTTCTTTGCTGAAGAAGGAATCAGTAAACTGAAGCACAATTATGAAGAAATTGATTTTCTGACATGTAAAAATTAGGGAAGTAATTATATAATTATATATTTGAATATTGTAGCTCTGATGATGACTGCAGGACAGTCGAAACTGTTAGTTCTGATATAAATAAAGAGTATTGATAAAGTGTTTAAGAAAGTGTAAATGGTATGATATGTAAAGATTATAAAAGGATTTTAATTAATGATGGTGCAACATTTATGAGTTTGAATTTGTAGATAAATTTATAATTGGGAAACGGTGGTGGTTCTGAATTTATTATTGTTACATGTTTGTTTGTTTTTTACTGAGAATTTGTTTTTTCTTCTTTCAAGTTGCTAATACATAAATGAATGTGATATAGGCTCTTTGATATGCTCTTAATGTCAAAATTTTTTACAACTTGCTGTATGACTTTCTTGTACTTTATTTTTCTAGCTTATATGGCCATCTCGGCATTTGAACCTAGAAAAATTTATAAAGTAGGCAGATACGTAAGTCAAAAAAAAAAAAATTTTTTTTTTTTTTTTTTAAATTTTGATTCCGGTCTTGAGCCCATGTCACTAGCTCAGGGAGTAGCAGAGATTTAATAATATCATATCTTATCTAATTAGATTTCAACATTAAAAAATAAATAAAATAAGCCACTGCCAGTAATTAGCATACAAACATTTATTTATGCTCTTCCGATATATAAGATTTAAAATTATTTTAGTATTAGTTTTACATTTTAACATTTAACATTATTTTTAACTTTGATTTTTGACTTTAATTTACATTTAAATTTCTATTACATTCTGATTTTACATTTTAATTAAGTTCGCACAGATGGGATTATAAAAACTTGTTATAATAAGTTGCTATAGATCGGTTACATAGATTAACGGTTAAAAACATTCAAAGTAAACATAAGCGATCAAAATATAAAATTATTGATTACTGACAATTGCGGAGGGAAATTTATACGTAACCCAATAGTATTCACCATAAGATACTTGCATTGTCACCAATACTTAAAAGACATCCGAATAAATACATTTTAGATACTCACCGTAAGGTATCATTATTTATCGAATGTCTATATATTTTGATCAAATATGAAAAAAACATAGTTACCGATAAACAATCCATGCAAGCATCTATAAACAACTTAAATTTAATGCATTTTTATTTAGGGTCGAGCATGAATACTACATAGATTTGCATTGAAATTAAAATATTCTATCCCTATTTAACCTTAGGCTAAAATTCGCCGTCAAACTGTCATCAATCCATCTGATACATCGATGTATTCAATGTAATACGAAATACGCCACCAAAAGAATTAAGAAAAGACATTGACTCTCAATCAGATAGGAATATTACATCTATCTAACGAGAAGAACAATAAAAAAAACTCCATAGAAAGGAACTGGTTCTCCGTCTTATAATTCCTTCCATAGGCAAACGGGTGAGTGCGGCGTATATATAAACGATTCTGCCCGTAGCGAATCTCCGATTACATCAAATAACTACATCAATATATCCAATCCATTGACCCAATCTAACAACGACATAAATAACCTAAGATTACCCTCCCCTAATATAACTTTACAAATCTATACAGCCATTCACGCCCGACTTAAGTTTAACATTTTTATAATTAATTTAACGGAAAACAATCGGAAGATAAAACGTAAGAACAAAAAATAAATAAATGGAAATGATTTTACAAAATAAATAAGAAAAAAAATACATCAAATAACATTATTAATTTAGTTTGGTCAGATAGGATTCTATTGCATTATTTACTAAAAAGTTTTAAAATTTAGAGTTCTTATTGTTTCAAGTGAATATATATAAGTTCTTACGATTTTTAAAATGTCCAACTTTATCCGTTGCTTGCCATGACGTAAATTCCCACGCCGTCCTAAAATTGGTATCCATTTAGCCGTTGTTTTATTTATTCATTCGGAGGTTTTTTAATTTAGTTGGTCCTCAATTTAGGAAACGGTAGTTCATTTCTCCTTTCTTTAACAGCTGAAAGAATTGACCGTGCGTCTGTCAATTCCTCCAACTCCGTATTACTACATATAGTCACATCGTAATAATCATCAATAACTCATCTAATTAATAATTTCCAAAATTTTTCCTTTTATACGTATTCGAAGGATTGACTTAACATTACGTCATCAATGAGATGATCCTTTTCGTTGAGGTCCGATTTCCAAATGGATTTATTTCATTTGCTGAAAGTTTCTATTGTTTTCTTATCTGACCGGTGTTTTTACATTTAAATGCCAAGGCTGGTTTACATTTAACTAATTAACAATCATTTCCATTTCTGATTAATTAACCTGTTTTCCAAATCAAAAATATGTTTAAAGATAAATTTAAAGATATAATTTTATCTCCAAATCTTTTTAAAATTTAGTTTTAAAATACTTTTTCTTTAATAAATTTTTATTTTAATAATTTTTCATTATCTGTGCGATTTAATATATGAGTTTAAGATGATATTTAATTTCAATTTTTAATTCTTAAAGAAAATTTTTAAATGCGAACTTTTTAATTTACTTTCATGTTTAATAAATAAAAATAAAAAAACAACAATGTAACGAACGTCTGTGCTCGTTACAATGTAAATGACCAATATGTTTGCTGCTGTGTGTTTTGAATAATATATGTAGCAGTTATATATTTATTGTATTGAATGGAACAATGATAGGAACGTGAGCACAACTATTAATGATGAAGTTGATTATTCAGTGATGATGCCAAACATAGGTAGTAGCTAAACCAGATGCTGTTAAACTAAACCATTAATATCAAAATACAGCAAAGGTTTTGTTTATCCAGAATAATATTAGTCAGTAACTGGATAACTGCCAGAATTACCCATCATCAGTTTCCATAGATTAGTTTACCAATGTATGATCTCAATGAAGTAATACTAATGAGTTGGGTATATTTCCTAGTAATAATCACTCGTACTTATTTAGCTGGACTGGCTGTAGTTATTATACAAATCAGTTTAATTGTTTTGAGGATGATAAAGTCTTTATACCTTTCAGGATCACGTGTCTGGAGTTTTCAAACTGATTTGTCTGTCTCTATTATTTTTCAAACAATTTCTCTATCTGGCACAATTTAGGAGTACTTGGAATTCTTTTCTATGCCATAGATAACTTGCAATTACTATATGCTATGAAGTCAAGTTTGGAATTAAATAAAGAATGGATGATAAATTAATAAATTTATGAGAATGGTAGAATAATGTGATGTATATACAGAATCATGCTTTAATATAATGGTACATAAGCCATGGGTCATGACCCCTCAGGATATCGCATAAAAATTGTTGAGGTTCATGAAATTTTTAAGAAACTTTTTTAAGTTTTGGATAATGATAAGTTTTTGTTTTTTTTTTGAAAGAATTTAATTTTTTAAAATAGATAAAAAGTCACATAAAAATAAATTGTTTTTGTATATATCTTTTTTATATTTTTATAAGTATACGTTTTTTTTTCAAAAATTTAATTTCAAATCATTAGTGCAGCGGCCCCCAACCTTTTTGCACTTAAGAGCATATTCTATAATACCGGTCAGGTGGCAGGCACCATTTATTTTTTCAATGTAAATTTATAGTTGGATATTATTAATAATAGTCTCTTTTATGCTGTAAAAGTATAGTATGCCCTACAATTTTATTACAATATAATACAATAATTTATAAGAAATCTTAAAAATTAAATTTATTTGTATCAGATAAATAATTTTTTATCGTGTTCAGATAGTGGCGGGCACACGTAAAATGGTCTCGAGCGCCATGGTGCCCGCGGGCATAGGGTTGGGGATCCCTGTATTAGTGGATAGCTGAAGGGAGGAGCTTGGAAGTCTGTGTTCAAATTGTCCTTAATTATATTAGGAAATATACATTTGTACATCAATTAAAAGTGCTATCATTTTATTATACTACACTCATACTTATAATCTAGGTATGGTAAAAACAAAAAGTGGGTTGCATCAAATCCAAGTAAGGGTGTTACAAAATGGGTCATGTCAAATTTTCAGCCGAAGAAGGGGATCAAAAATATAAAAAGATTGCTTACCACTGCTTTAATACATAGTAAATACATTTAATTAACTTTATATGGTAGATAAATCTATATATACATATTATTCGAACATAGTGAGCATATTTGCAAATTATTTCTGATTGGGTTTAATACTTTATTTACCCCCCCTCCCACCTCAACTTCATCAAAGATATACATATGTACATATTACATGACATCATTTGTTCGTTATGTGCACACATTTGCTGAAATAAAACATTTATATTGTTTAATACTGAAGCTGGATAAACATGTTTTGACCGGTACAACACTTGGCAAATAAATTTTTATAAATTATCTTCAAAAAAAGTAGATACAAGAAAAGAAAAGATTATCAAAAGTTTACAAATTAATTAATCTATGACTAATTAAATTCTAATGTTTTGAAACATGAATTAATTAGGATTCTATGAAAGTTAAGGCATTACCCATTTTAACTGAGACCATTTATTTAATTTATATATTTTTTCTACTCAGACACAGTTTGATTTTAATAAAATGTACCTTTGATGGTGTCCAAAGTAAATATTTTACTAGCAGGTTATTTTTTCTGGTTAGAAAATCTCTTCCAAATTTTGGGTTTTGCACAGTTGCCTTCTATATCAACAACTTTGCTGAAATTTATCCACTTGAAGTTTAATTTCTTTCACTCATTATTTTTATTTGTACAAGGTTGGAAGTTAACATATTTTATAATCCAAACCATTGATGAATATTATATATAGAGCTCACAAATAAGCTTTTAACAAGCTTTACAGAATATCCCAAACCCCTAATGAATAATCCTCTAATGAATGAGAATGTACAGTTCCTCTGTGCTGGTTTATTTATTTTCCCTAGTAAAACTTGAGGCTAATTTCATTTTCTTGAAGAATTTCTGCTAGTTCTTGAGAAAGTTTTTATTTTTGATGTTTTCCAATACTGATGGCTGTTGATGAGTTCCATCTTCAGCTGTTTCACCTGCAATTACAAATAGAAAGAAATGAAAAAAACAATTTCTGAAGAGAGCTCACTGGCATTATTATTCATCTTTTGTATACTTTCATCATTCTTCACCCTCCTATACATAATGTGAATTTTCTGAATGAAAAATAAATTAGATTACTGAATATGATGACATGTTTGATTTTTGATCTGTTTCAGGTTAATGCTTTCTGTAATTTATAAATTGTTTATAAAAGAAAACAATTGAAATAATATTATCCATTTCAATCTTTGAACAATATATTTAGTTTATAAAATCTACACTTTAAAATTTTGAAATGTAAAAGTACCTTTATATAGTTGTAAAAATTTTATAAAAAAATCGTATTTTTTTTTACAACAAAAACTTCAAATTTATAAATCTCAATAATGCTTAATTATATACAATTGTATAAAGTTAGTTATGAATATTTTAAGTAATTTTGTGAAAACACGTTTAATTTGTTTTAAAAATACAATATACTTAATTCCTTTTTCTTTACTTCACAGTAGATATGAATTTTAGTTAATATTGTTTTTCAGAATTTTAATTATTTTTACTTAATTGTAACTGTAATAGAAACTTGGTTTTAAATCCTTAAAACTGTTCAGGTAATTAAAAAATTTGAAAAGAAAATGTTCTAGAGATAAGTTAGTTTTTTTTCCATATACATATATACAATTTTTAAATACTTGTTAGTGTTATAGTTTTTAATTCTACAATAATCATAGTTCTTGATTTGAATTATTATATTAAAACAACAATAATATCAGATTTTGCTCCCACACATCTAATCTTTTCTTATTTAAAATACGATTTTCAATATTTTCACTTTTCATAGCTTTTTCTCTTTGCTAAATTATATAATCTTATTATTCTACCATTTCTCTGATTATTAGCATGTATAATGCTAGGGTTATAATAAATAATTAAAATTGAACTGTTTCCTTTAACGGTGAAATAATTAAATAAACCACATTAGCAAAACTATAAGGCATACAACTAACCTGTCTACATGTGTTTGGTTGGGTTGATTAGTTATATCATAGCAATAATTCCAATTCTATTTTATTAATCCTGAGAATAGTTATTTAATATATATATATATATATGGGTATTGCTTTTATTTTACAAATAATATATTTGATAATATTAATATCATTTAGTTTCTGTATTACATTTACAATGCTTCATATAATTACAACCCACTATTGACAGTTTTGATTGCTCCAGCAATCTTCTTCTGAATTATAACAAACACAATACAAATATACATGAACATATAGTTTTACATGTTATATATATATACATATATTTAATAATATATTATAATTTGATATCTGTATTTCTTCAAAGCAATATACATAATTATATAATTGAATATTTATAAATACAGTATTCAGATATATTTTAAATTTTTTTATCCACTTAGTAGCGCTTTTGACTATCCTCATGGTCTTTGTCAACTAACACTTTGAAAGGCTAACCTTCCCACAATTCCATGATCTTAATTAACAGGCAGCAGCAAACGTTAAAATCACGGAATCATAGGAAGGTTAGCCTTTCAAAGTGTTAGTTGACAAAGACTACAAGGATAGTCGAAAGCGCTACTAAGTGGATAAAATTTTTAAAAATATATCTGATTACTGTATTTATAAATATTCAATTATATAATTACATATATTCTATCTTCTAGTCATTATTCATATACTCACATATCTTTATATACCTCTCTATATAATTATTACCTTTTTGTATATAATATATTTTAACCTTTTTTATATTTTATATTTATCAATCAATATTTACTATAATCATTTATATATATTTATTTCATTTTTTATTATTTTATTCACCCCCCCCCACCATGTATTTGTATTGTGTTTGTTATAGTTCTGAAGAAGATTGCTGGGGCAATCGAAACTATCAATAGTGGGTTCTAATTATATGAAGCATTGTAAAAGCCATAAAGAAAGTAAATGATATAATATTATATGGATTTGGAAATGCAGGAAGAATTTGATTTGATAGTAAATGAAATGTAGAGATTAATAAATATTTTTAACAATTGTAAATATTAAATAGATGAAGCTGCAAACATTTTTCAGTTAAATAATTAGGTTCATAAAACAGACAGTTTCAGATATTATATGTGATGAAAAAATAATGTTGTATAAATAAGAGTGCTATTATTAGTATCCATATTTTTTGTGAGAATCATTTCAAAAGAATTGAAATAATAATAAAAATAAATTGACAGATGATAATATTTTCATTTAAATGAAGAAAAAAAATATGTAAAAGAAAATATTGTGACTAAAGATTTTCTGACATACTGTTTAATTCTTGTTGTTCGGTAGCCATCTTTTACTTTCAAGCCACAAATTGATCATTGCCAAGACAATAATAAAATTATTTTCCTCTTAGAGTTGTAAGAATTAAATTTGTAAAGCACATAGTCGTTACATAAAGTATACTGTTTAATTCTTGTTGTTCAGTAGCCATCTTTTATTTCCAAGCCACAAATTGATCATTGCCAAGACAATAATAAAATTATTTTCATCTTAGAGTTGTAATAATTAAATTTGTAAAGCACATAGTCATTACATAAAGTAATATCTATCAAGGCTCTTGTCTTTTAAATAAATCTTGTGTTAAGATTTGTAGTGTTCTCTACTGTCATTTTTCAAGCGCATGGTCTTAAGGTTATAGCCTTAATATATATTACTCTTAGAGTTATGTAAAAATCTTAATCTAGAACTATAATAATTTATTTAGGACCAGCCATTAAAGACAGTTTTAATCAGATATATATTTATTAATTTAATCTTTTTAAATTGTAAGTTTATATTGTATTTGCAGAAACTAAATGTTCATTGAAAATAAAGCTATGTACTATTTAAGTGACTATAGTGTTGAATACTATATATTTTATTTATATACATGTAGCAGCCATTCCTAAATGAGTATGGCCATTCTGACTCCAAGGAAAGAAATAAAAACTGCTCTAGAAATGATTTTTGCAATGACTATATAAACCAATCTATGAATTACAAATATGTTCAATATAGAACATTCAGGTCTTTTAATTTCATCAGCAGAACACTGTTCTTTCTGAATTATTTTAACACCATCTCTAATCTTAGCTCTCCACTGAATTGCATTTTTCCTTCCATGTCTTTTCAATGGAAACAATCACTATTGCACTTCTTTAGAATGTCTTTGAAATAATTTTAATAATATAGATCCTGCTCAAGTTCACCACACTCCTTTTTAGGAAGTTTTGCATTGTTCATTTGTTTTATATATCCAATTTAACAAAGGTGTGATTTTACAATTGTGGGCTGTTATTACATTCAGCAAATTGAAGAATGTGTTGATTAGTTTTATGATCTTGCCAATGTATTTTTACAATTTTATGGAACATTCTTAATGAAAGTTTACTAAGGTCTCTATAGTTTTCTAAGGTCTCTATATTGTATTGATAGGGTGTTCAAGTCCTCATTTTTAGACAATAAATTTACATAAAGTAACAGATCTATATGCACTTAATTTAATCACAGTAATTATTTCTCGGTTATGAAATACTCTATCTTTAAACTTGTTAAAAGCAGCACATTGGAAATTGTTTGTACCTCAACATCTATGTCCACCGTTCTACTTATAAAACTATGAAAGCTCAGGTTATATCCATCCAAGCTAAAATGGGGTAAGGGGATTTTCCCCATCAATCTCTGATAAAGAACGTCAATCTTTGAACATTTATTATTAAACCAAAATTGTTAAATGTTGCATTCAAAACATTAAGTACATTCTTTAAATCAGCCTTTGAACTAGCAAAAATAGCATAATGTCAACATACTGTAAATCCAGAATCCAAGAAGATGAAATTTTTTTCTTCTTTTAATCAATTCAAATTAAAAATTCTACCGTGAAACTTATACTATTGTGCAAAGTGAGATTTAACAATATTAGCCTTTCATTGATTCAGTGAGAATTTCAAAAACATATGATATTAAATTAGACTTACAGCAAATTCAGCACCATGCACTCTTTTTTCACTGACTGATATGCCCTTCCAAAAAAAACTTGTGGCCATTTGTCTGTTTTATTAAACTTCCTTTCTCTGGAAGACGAGTTTCACTAAGAGCAGCTATATCGATCTTAAATCTTGTCAAATTTTGTAGCTATCAGTGTCATCCTTTTTTCTGATCTTGAAGAGTGTGTTTCAAATAGAGTTCACACATTTTCATTGCATGCCTTATAATTACTACTAATATTATTATTATTCTAGTGTAATGAATAATATGCTAGACATGACAATATGTGAGACAAAGCACTTTAAACCATATTTCTAAGCCCCTTTCATTTCAGTGATAGGCAGACAAATGCTTAAATAAGACTGCACATATAACCTTTGCTATCTGCATTCTTATCTCATATCCAATATTTAAACCAACTCATTAATGGTTGCACTGTCTCTAGCAAAGATCACAACTAAGGATTACTAGCTACTAAGCTGGTTCCCATCATTGCTTTTGTAATTCTCGAGGAATTGAACTAGAAAGGGAAAAAGTGAAAAGGAGAATTGGAGTCGGAATTGCTGTTATGTTTAGTTAAAGGAAGGAAATGTGGTTGCACAAACACCGTATTCCATTAATCATATTTAATATAGGGAGATATTAAGTCGCAATCAAATCTAAATAAAATTTTTAGTAGTATTTAAATTTTAATAGTATTTTAACCTATATATTTATATTTTAATATTTTGCTATATATCATTAGAAACAGCTTTGGCAGTGTAAGTAAATACAATTAGCTATATTTTAAAAATACATTACTTATTTTTCCTAAAGAATAAAGGTATTTATAGTTGTAAATGTTAAATAAAATCAGTGATAATTTCCAAGGATTGTTATCAATGGAAAAGTTTTTATATATATATATATAAAGCCTTTATTCACCAATTGCCATATTTTCCAAAAGATTAGTTACATTTAGATACTATTCACTTACAAAGTGTCATAGTAATTTTTATATTATGCTTATACTTCTAGTTTTATTAGCTTTGATATCTTAGACAGTTTAACACAGTGGTATAGTGATGGATTCAAGAACTAAAGTCAATCACTTAATTTCCAGTAGATAACAATTCTTATTTGGTCGTTAAATGGAACTGTTGTCCTAAATCGCTGCTTAGGTTATCAAATGTTTGACGATCTCTGGAGAAATTAATTAAATCATCTTTACAATATGTGCAATCTTTATATATGTATAATGTTTTTGATGTAGCTCTAAACATTCAGAAGGTAGAATACATTATATTAAGTATGTAGCAAGAATGGAAAAATATCACTGATGATGAACCATTTTGGTTTTGACACTGTGATCAAGAAATAGGACTAGTTACTTATATGAGTCTTAGATGAGAAAACAATATATATATATGAAGTGCAATAATTTCTAATTTAATCTGGTATTTATTGATAGATAATTGTTATAAACTCTCCTTGTTAAAAACAGTATTGATAAATTAAATTTATATAATAATAAATCAATAAAATGCAATACAACTGTATATCATCACATGATCACATTTCCTTTACTAGCACATTAATTGTTGATACTGTATGGAGAGTTTTGCTCTGTTTAACAACTGTATATCACTTATAGATAACTATGTGGGACTTGGCCTAATTGAGGTAATCTTCTTGAAATGCATTTCTAGAGGTCAATAACATAGATTTTTTCATGTCTATAATGTATGTGTTTGAAAGTTAGTGAGTGTATGTTAATAAATTTTTTCTTTATATATGCTGTTGATATGTATATAATTTAATGTTATTAAAGAGGGTAGAATATTTAATAAGTAGGGATTCTATTTTTAATTCTAGTTAAATCTACATCCATGATGTTTCCAAGACATTCACTGATCAAACCAACTGTGCAGGCTGAGACTATAGGACATGGTCAACCTATAATTTAATAATATATATATATATTAAAGATTTTCATGAACTTTGAGATGTAAACAACGAAATATGAATGGATATTCCCACTTAATAATGTAGATAAAATTACAACTGTGATGTAACCAACGCAACAACCAATTAAAACTATTAATGCAAGCTAAAACTATATGATCTAGTAATAACAGTGTTGACTATTTTAGTGTAATAATAATACTGAGGTTATTATAAGAAATAGTAACAAACATAAGTATTAATTACATGTGTGTGAATTTTAAATATAGTAACTGTATTTTCACAGGAAATCAAGTCTTTCTTACAGTGAGAAATACATTATAGTAAGAAATCCATGAAAAATTTACTCATTGCAAGAGACTTGATTTTTTGCAAAAATTTCAAATTTGTTGTATTTCAAATTCTCACATATAAGTAGTATCTATGTCTGATTATTAATTTTTATAACAAATCTTGAGTTTCAAGCTAAAACAGTTCATCTTTTAACTTAAAAATGGTTCAGATAAATACTATTGTTATTAGTAGATCACATGATTTCAGTTTGCATTAGCAACTTTAATTGCTTACTGTTTTCATTATATTTCATTATATCACACTTGAAAATTGTATGTAGATTATTATTTGAAAATTCTCTATTATATTTCAATGTTTACACACACACACACATATAAGAAAACTATAACGTTAAACTTTATTCTGTAACTATAATTTTCCTTCTTTTTTTTAAATATGTAATTCTATGAATAACATTAATATGCTAATACAAGAAAAGATTACATTTTGTTAAACAATTAATTATTTATTTGTCTAATGGAATGTAATCTTTTCTTGTATTAGCGTATAAACGTTATTCATAGAATTAATCTTTATTTAAAACTAGAGTACAAACCAATGATCAATCCATGCATTATATCCTCAAACTTATATATGTAGGTATATTTAATGTATTTTTATCTATTCACCATAAGAAGTGAGAAGTCTAAAGAAATTTAAGTCCAACTCAGTTAGAGTGCTTGTATAAATCTTGGTTGAATCTAAGTTGTCTTAGCACTTCACATAATGGTCAACGATCAAGAAACAAGGCTGATATGTGATTGAATGAATGGTTTTAATGCGTAGATTGGTCTTTGGCATTTATAGTGGCTTCTTTTATTTTGTACTTTGCTTGTCTGTTTTGGAAGTTTGTAAATTTGTTGATATATTTATAATTAAAATACTCTGGAATAAACCAATAAATAAAAAAAATCAATAATACTATAGCCAGATTACGGTAACAAGCACCATCATGAATAGCATTTAACGGTTAAAATTTAAAAAGATTTTAATTGTTAAATGCGTCTTAGGATGGTTTATACTGCCGTAAAGCTGGCTACACCTATTATTGATTTTTTTTAAATATTGGTATATTGAATATTGTAAAGTTTATTCCAGAGTATTTTGATTATATTTATTTTATCCGATTTTACATATATATATAAAGAAATGTTTAAATAAAGCAATTCCTTTTAATGCAAAAGCTTGCTTGAATAACAAAACAAACAAGCTTTTTATGAAATAAACAAAGATTTATTTAAAAAACAAAACTCTTGGCGATGCTTAATGGATCATAACTTAAAAATGGTTACTGCTTCGGAATATTTTAAAATATGACTACAGTTGTAAAATCATTTATTATTGTCACCAGATACTATGCAATATAATATCTTTAAATTATTTATCTGCTGTTTAATAAATAAATGCTAAAAATTTCGTTCATGTTATTTTATATAAATATGTTGTACGGAAAAAAATTTTTAATTATTTAAAGTGCATTAAATATTAAGTTAAGCAAAATATAATTTGCCTTCCAGCTGAAATCGGATTTGGTTTAACATTTATTTTATATACTAAAATTGAAAGTATAGTTATTAATATTTATAGTTGAAAGTAATGATGAATTTGGAAACTTTTATTGTAAATGGATTGATGTGATAAATTCACTCATACACGAACAGAAATTTTTATACATTGCATTTTTTTAAAATACTGTAATACATTTATAGTAGCATTAGTAATCCTAAGTGATCAGATGATTGGAGCCACAATTCAGGAATCTTGACCCCCCGCAGAGCCTGCCCTTCTATCAGTACACTAAGTCTCACAGTGCAAAGTAATCTTTAATTTGTGGACTGAATTCATATTTATTTTGTAGTTGGCATCTTTTTATCTCTCAAGTATTTAAGTTATATGTGTATATCTAACAAGAGCCTTATGGTGAAATGGTTAGCATATTCAGCTGCTATGCACAAGTAGAATTTGAATCTAACTTCTATATAAAAATTGACTTTATTTAGATAGCCAGCTAATAATCAAACCAGCTAGCTTCTAAATGTTCAGTAAGTAGATATATAGTAGCTATTCTGAGTTAGAAGGTAAAAGAATAGAAACCACTAAAATTCTCACTAACCAACAATTGGCAAGTCTAGTGTTAATGCCTTCTTTATCAATCTTTATATAATAAGATACTTTTCAGTGAGCTATTTAAAAAGCTGTTTAACTTTTCTATAAGAAAATACAAATTAATAGTTGTAATGGGTTTTTAATATATATATTAATATATGAAAGTAGTCAACATTTAAACAATAACAATCAACAATCTCAATCTGTTGTCAAGGCAACCTCCTATACCTTGATAATATATTGAGATTGTTGATAGTTAAATATATACATATTTTATACATTTTTTAAACATCTTTTTTAATCTTTTATAGAGACAGTGTGTGGAGTGCATTTTGCGGTCAGTGTTCGGATAATACACCGAGTGTTGTTTTGCAGGAGATTAAGGAAATTGAAACCTGGATTCTTAAATCATTGAGTGCACCTGTGCCAGTACCTGGGATAACCAGGGTAGAGGTGGGTAATAGTTTAATACAGAAATTAATTTATTTTGACATAAATTTTTTAAGAATATTCGAGGAATTTAGTACAAGAATGAAATATTGCTATTTTAAAGCAAAGATGAAATTCACTAAATATTGCTTAAGACATATTCATTCATTCTATGATCATAAGTTATTTGCCAAAAGTAAGTATTTCATGTAAGATCAGACAATATTTTCTTCATTTAGTCATAGCAGTTTCACATTTTCCTACTTTTTTCCTATATCTTTTGTCATCATTTTCATTACGTCTTTCAGTACTAAGAGTATCCCAATTATTCTTCCTTTCAAAAATAATCATTTTTATTTATTGTTTTCACACTTATTTATTTCATTCTTTCTTTCAACTTACCCTGTCCAAGTCTGCATCACTAATCATTTTTTTTATCCTTATTTTTATTACTCCATAACTTTCTATATAATACTTATTCATTGTATTTTATTCTCTCTATTTTTATTATTTTAGTTTTAGTAATATTATTTTTATTTCATATTTTCTATGAGCTTTGCCAATTCTTCATAACATTTTATTGGGCTCATCTTCACTATCTACAAATGCAGCAATATTATCACCTGAAATAATTAACCTTGCTATGCCCTAATTCATTTAAATGTATATTAAATAAAACACGATATAGACACCATTTCTGTTTTAAAATGTTTTTGTAAAAAACTGTACTGTCTTCTAATTCATATACATATTCTCAATAAATGTCTTTCCATTCTTGTATCTTTTTTTTCTTCAATACATCCAACAAAGTAATTCTAACAAATGTTTTTTGAAAATCAATAAAACAATTATTTAACTTTTTTTATGTTTCTCTTTATATTTCTCTCAACAATAACTCACATCATTTGAATTATATTTATATTTTTCTTTTCCAATTTCTAAATGTAATTATGTTTCAAAGAAGAGTATGTCTACTCTATTTGAAATTAGACAGATTTCAAAATTTGCAACTGTACCATAACTGCTTGGGGGATTAAACTAATTATTCAAAAATCTTAATTTCTCTCTGAATTGCCCCCCCCCCCCCTCTTTTTTTAAAGGGGAATCACAATTTATTGAAAGAAAGTTAGCGGCCAGACTTCTGAATTATAAATTATAATAACAACCAATTCCCTTCAACCCTTTTCCTTCATAGCCTTCAATAATTCAGTCAATTATCTGCATTTTGCCAATTTTCATATATATGAATGTATTATGGGAATGATAAATTAGAAAAGTAAATACTCTGCTTCATATAAAAATTGTCCCACTAAAGAGGAAGTGTTATAGTGATGGTATAAATTTGCAGATATAAGTTGGTAGATAATACAAGATATCCTTAAAATAATCATCTATTTTTCAAATAAAGAGGAATTTATTTTTTTTAAAAAAGATATTCATGATACAAAATTATATTATAATCTATATATTTAAACAAAAAAGGGCTATTTTAAAGTAAATATCTTCTTTAAAGGGCATTTAAAACTTTGAATATATGTTTTTATCAGTGATTCTACAAATTTCAAAATGACCGCTGCTTTTCGGAATATATTACTGAACTAAATCTTGTTAGGTAGATTCTCATTTTGAATTTGATCAGTAAATTAGGTGCATATTCTTGCCTTAGTGGATAATCTTTTTGAAAATTGTGGATGACTTGAATGTGGTAAGCTTTTTATGTGAATCAGAATATAAAATTTTGTGAACCATTGCTTTTTGGAATGCCTTAACTGCAGGCTGCTCACTGACCTTAATTCTCTTTGTATACTTCTTGAACAGATTTCATTGCATCAGCAGATTTTCTAATTCATCCAGATCTATAGATCTATTCTCATTGTTCACAGACTCAGTTCTTTTAAATTTGTTGATAATTCATGTTTTGTCTAGTTTGTAGTTCTTGATTTGTGGAAGTTTTTCAATTTATGTAAGCGCTGTATAGAAATGAGTTTAAAATTGTGTCATTATAACAATTATTTAGAATTCCTCATGAGTTTGCCTAAGTAGATGCTTACTTTAGGGACACTCTTTATATGGAGATTGTCAAGATAGTATCCAATTATGTATAAACAAACAAGTTTCAATGAAATCTGTTAGTAGATCTTACTTCAAATTAAGCAGAATTAAACTACAGAGAATTTGGTATTAGCCTGTATAGATTAATTTATTCATTAGCAAACATATGCTATTCGGAACATTTATTGATAACAACTGATAATTCCTTCATATGGATGATGAATTCAAAATTGCTGAGACAGACCTGACTTATTGCCATTCATGCCGTCTAAAGTATGCAAGGTAAAGCCTGCTACACTAAATTGATTGCCATGTTCAGCATTGAAGTGCTGTTTTATTGAATAATCACACAATCTTATGAAGTTGAATTGGTTATAAATGGCTCATCTTTTCTGCTGAAGGGTATTAAAAGTTGGTTATAGGTGCATTAATGGCTCATTGTTTTGCTGAAGTATGCAATTATTTTTCACTGATAGTATTTACTGTTATAACTTCATTTTATATTCATACCCATCCAATCAATATATTTTGTTCGAAATTAAATTTTGAAGAAATTTATTTATTTGGCTTAATAAAAAAAAAAAATCAGCAACTTTAATAAAATTTGGTATTTAGCCATCTTAGATAATTTAGAATTGAGAATAAAAAGTTTTCCAGTGTGATGATGATTAAATGATAAAATGATACTGCGAATATTTAATTTTTATTTATCTTCGTTAATTATTCAAAATCAATAAAACCTAATAAGTTATTGGATTATATAATTAATGAAATAAAATAAAAAATATTTTAGTTTTCTAGAGGTGTTCATGTTGACCAGTATTTCAAGCTGTCCACTGTAAAATCCATTACTTAAAATAAGAATGAAAACTGTTTGAACCTTCACCATCTGGCAATTGAAAAGTTTGAAAACTACTTGCTTTTTTACAATCTGAATTGGAGGCTCTTTAGAATTTTTTGGTCTTAAGTGTGCTATTTAATTAAAGGCTGTTCATATTCCTATAGATAAAAAAATGTAATTCATTACTCTTTAGAATAAAGATTATTTTGGATTATGATTTATTTAGATTCAAACAAAATAAAAGTAAACTTAACTGAGCAAAGCCTCAAATGGGTATAGTATTACATTTTAACAGGTGAAAACTTGCATGAGAAAGAAAATAGAGGATAGGTTGCATACTAAATCAATACAATCTGTTGATCTACTAATGCTATAACCAGTCTAACATGAGCAGATTGTTGAATTCAAGTGCTTTCTGCTTCAAGTTTTTTATTCTATCACTTCTGGACTTAGGCATCATGTGATCTCTTGAATTGTCTCATTATTTGATTATTTTTATATTTAACAATACTACAAAATTCTGATATGATTTAATTTAAACAGTTTCAAGTATTGACTATTTTTGTAGTTAATAATATATTTAGACTTTTTGTTTTTAAAATAGCAGCAATATCTTTAATTTAATTTGGACCAATGGATTTATATATATCACAATTGATTCATTGAAATACTGGGTCAGAAATCTGTGTGACTATAATTTCAAAATGCGATAGATTATCTTGCTGATATATTCAAATTTGTGTTTGTAAAACATGCAACTGATTTTCTTGAAATTGTAAGCAACTGGATTTATGAAGCGTATGTAAGGAATAAATTATTTTAAGTTTGCAATAATTGTTTTTGTATATGTCATTAATTAAACCACAAACTATCACATATCATTATTTTTTTTGCTTACACAAGCTGTTTATACTGATGAAAGCCACAAGATAGAAACAAGTCTGAGGATATTGGATGAGTAGGCACTAGATAGGGGTTTTATGCACAGACCTTCCTGCATTCATTGATTATTCTGGCTTGCACTGAGTGGCGCTATTGTATGGAGAGTTTTGCCTCTGTAGCATTAATAAAGCACGGTTTAAATATGGAGATCTTAATTTTGTAAGAGGAAATACTAGTAGTAATCACGAGTTTCTCATATACCAACTCACATATATTTCAAAGAATAGTATTCTTTACCTTATTTTAGAGTCATCTGCTGTAATCATGAGTAATCGGTGCATTAGCTTGAGTTGTATAAAGGCATAAAGTGTGGTTTTTAGTTTCATAAGTGTATTAGTTATAGCTTTAAATCCAAAATCCTTACTAAAAAAAGTAAAAGCCAGAACCCATCAGGGAATGCACATATTGTAACAGACTATCTGAGTGTTCATTGATTGTATCACTTTTGTAGTCAGTGGTTTTAGAAAAGTGTTAAGAGAATTGCTCTTGTAAGCATAGGAGTAACCAAATAGGAAAAAATTATTATTCTCAGCTAAATGGTAAAAATATTTGGAATAAAATTGAGGTCTCTAAAATATGTAACAGCAGATTTGGTGTCATAATTATGCTGGCCAGTTGGTTTGGATTCAAAATCATATTTTGCATCCATACTAATAAAAGCTAAAGTCAGAAATTGGTTTGGAGGTGGGGGGTTATTCCATTATATCATCTGATGCTCTTTGATTACTTATGATTTCAATAGATAAGTCTAGAGCAGGATGAAGAAAACTTTTGCAAGAGCTTTTGAGACAATTTTGCTAAATGTCAATACCCCCCCCCCCCCGCGCACACACACAGTTAAAATCAATAAATATTTTGAAATTTTGAAGAAGAGAAAAATATATACATTTAAATTTTATATTAAGCAAAAGATTTAAACATTTATCACTTAACAGAAAATTAATTACCTCTAATTTTTCATTTTGTGTAATCAGTTGAAAGATGTAGTTACCATGGCAGCAGTTATTTCCTTATTTGAAATTTAGTTGTAAGTCAAAACTCAATAAAACATCTAGTGTCTAACAATTTATTTTCAATTTTAGTTGTAATTTATTCTGTTGAATACCACTGCAGTCAAAAATAATTTCCAAATGAATGTTTCAGTTTAACCTAAATGCTTGGTCATAAATCATTTGTGCTTCTGTCTTTTGTAATCTGAAGTCATCATTTTTTAAAAATAGATCACTACTACTAAGTGGCTAATAATGACAAAAGTATGAAATATATATATATATTAAATAAAAATGTTATGACTATTATTTCATTTGATTTTAAAAAATTGTGAATTTTATTTTTTATTTATCAAGACTTGCCTTATGTTTAGTATCAGTAACTGCATATTTGAATGTATAAGCACTTACGTTGTTTATCCTCATTAGTCATCCACTGCACTATTTTAAATGAATGTGCATTTATTTTTTGTTTCTATTAGATTAAAGGCTTAGTTTGTTTACTCTTATGTTTCTATCCTTAATTTGTTTAAATGCAATTTTTTTATTTTGTTGTGTCTAATCATTGGTTTATCCTATTATACTATGTATATCTCATGTGAAAGCCCATTAACATATATTATTTATTTATTTTTAAAATCTTAATAGCAATCATTGGTTTTTAGTTATTTTCTGTGTAGTTTTTTTGATATAACTAAATTAACTAATCAAACAACATTTAACAATCCAGCCAATCTAATTGCATAATACAGACTTACCAATTTTGACATGGTGCTGAACCAATCAGCCAATCAGCTCATTCATTACAATTATTTTATGATTTACAATACTGATCTTCAGCAGACTTCTGAGCTAACGAACTAGTGCTTCCACAATAAGTGTATTATTTTCATTATCAGTGCGATCTATTACCTAATTTTACAACCATTTGTCTAGATTTATTTACCTTTTGTATTTTGTTCTTAAAAGTTGTTCAAAGATTATACATATTTTGTTAATAAAAAAAAAAGGCACTTTAATATACCTGCAGTGACATGTATTAGACTTACTATTGCCTGTTTGCATTCCTATCAATTTCCCAATAACTTTGTATATTTTGATAATATCACATGATTACAAAGTTATCAGCGGATTGATAGGAATGCGACCAGGCAATAGTACGTCTAATGCATATCGCTGCAGCTATACTAATAAAGTATCCTATATAAATAATAATCTTAAGATCAAACAGATTTTAAAAGTAAAAAATAAGTGTGATGCAATCTGATTATTAAACATTTAAACATCATGGCTGGTTAATAATATTTCTGTAGAGTAATTTAATACATCCCTCTCATGTAAGATAGGGAGGGACAGGTTTCTATCAACTAAGTGAAAATTAAAGAAATATTCATTATTGGATAATCTCTAGTCTAATGAATGATTAATAAAAATTATTATCATGGCTGATTGTTTTAACATGATATCAAAGTTGGATAGTGTGTTTTAATTGTAATTTGAATGGCTCGATTGCTTAATGCTGTTAGAATAGTTAATTTATTTTTCATCTTCAATTTAACACTATGCATGATTAGACTTATCATATACTAGACTGATATTTATTGTGTTAAAATTTATAATTGATTGCAGTTCTACCTTAATTATTTCATCATAATGTTTAATAACATTAGAATTCATCATAATTATTTTATGCTTTAAAATCTGTATGGTCTTAAGATTGATATTTATATAGAATAGGCTTTGTTCATTATGTTGGAAAAACCAGTCAATTGCTTCAGCATTGGCTTAAGATTTTTGTTGTAAATCTTGAAATTAATGTACTAAGTAGGCTGAAGGGTTGATTGATTTAATAATGATGTAAAAATAAGTAAATGATTGTTACCAGTGATTTGATTGGTAGGATTGTTAAAGTTTGAGTAGTTAATTTATGAATTTCTTTCAGTTTAGCCATATACATGATTGGATTATTCATAAAAGTAAACTTTTTTTTAATAATTTGTGTTGAATTTTTAAGTTCTTCTTCAATACCTGAATATGACTGATGAATTTTTTTTTCATAAAATATAATTTATATGAAATTATTGTTATAAATAGTCTTATATTATTCATTGTTTGTATTGTTATTCATATTTTATTTAACACCCACTACATTTTGTTTTTGTTTCATGTAATTCAATAATTTTTCTTTAAACTTTTTGCATGTAATGTTCTAAGAATCCATTGATGATGTAATTTTTATTTGATAATTTAGAAACTATAATATCATGCAAATCTATTTGCTGATACTACTAATTAAGTTTCCAATATCTAGAAATATCAGTCAAAAGTGATATTAAGAATTATCATTGTCATTGATATTGTATTTGTTACTGTCATTGTTGTTGATATTAGTTATTATTTTTATTGATATTAGTAATTATCATTGTTACTGATATTAGTGATATCATTGTTATTATTACTATTAGTGATTATCATTGTTATTGATATTAGTGATTGCCATTGATATTGATGTTAATGATCATCAGAATCACTGATATTAGTAATCTTTAAAAATATCATAATATTGATATTAGGGATTACCATTGTTATTGATATTAATGATTATCATTGTTATTGATATTTGTTACTTCATTATTATTGATATTAGTTATTTTTGTTATTGACATTAGCAATTATTATTATTATTGATATTAGTGTTATCGTTGTTAGTGATATTAATGATTGTCATTAGTATTGATGTTAATGATCATCAGTATTACTGATATTAGTAATATTTAAAAATATCAATAATATTGATATTAGGAATTACCATTGTTATTGATATTAATGATTATCATTGTTACTGATATTTGTTACTATCATTATTATTGATATTAGTTATTTTTGTTATTGATATTAGTAATTATTATTATTATTATTATGGATATTAATGTTATCATTGTTATTGGTATGAGAGATTGTCATTGGTATTGATATTAATGATTATCAGTATCACTGATGTTAGGAAATATTATTTCTGATACTAGCAGTTATCTTATGACTGATATTAGTGATGTTGTTTGCTGATTATCATTGAAATTGGTATTAAATTAAAGGAAGTACTAATATTGCTCTCGTATATATTGGGAAGAATATTGAAAATATTAAATGTAATATTAGTGCGTTTTCAGCACTGAGCCCTTGTCAAAGGCAAACATTATATTGAGAATTTAACTATGCTTGTCCCAAAATGCACTGAATTGAGCACCATTAAATTTTTTGCTCATTATTGAATCCACTTTGTTAATGAACTCTGGTCTTTTTCCTATCATTATTTTCATTGCAAATCGTGTATTTCTTTAGTTTTAAAAATGTGACTAAATATCTTTTTGTAGGATCTAAATGTCCTCGATTTACCATAATTGACATAAGAGCAATTTAATTCCTGTTACTTCTTTATACAAATAATGGGTGGTATTTTCTAGTATCAATTTTATCATTGCTTTATAGATACATTGGTTTAACATAAACAGTGAACAAAAACATTATAGCCATTTTCATATAATTAGTGATTGTGATTGAAACTGATATTAGTGATTGTCATTGTTGGTGTTTTGCAGTGATATTGATATTAACGATTATCATTATGATTGATATTAAAGGTTGTATTTGGTATGATGTTAGTGATTAATAATTATCATTGGTATTGATATTAGTGATTGTCATCCATACTGATATTAATGATTATCATTGTTATTGATATTAGTGATTGTCATTATTATTGATATTAATGGTTATCATTGTTACTGATATTAAAGATTATCATTGTTACTGATATTAGTAATTATCATTGGTATTGATATTAATGATTATCTTTGTTATTGCTATTAGTAACTGTATGATTAAAAGTGAATATCATTGTGTCTGATGTTAATGATCGTTGGTGTTATTAATATTAATGGTTGTCATCGTTACTGATATTAATAGATTATTATTATTTTTGGTATAGTGATTTTCATTGGTCTTGATATTAATGATCATTATTATTGATGTTTGTGATTATCATTTGTATTGATATTCATAATTTTTTTATTTAATTAGTATTTAGAGGAGAAAAAACTAATTCTGAAAAAAAAAAACAGTTCTTATTTTTGCATTTACTTGAGAATGGCCTGGATATTTTGAAAAATATATTTTCCAAATCTTTCAAGTGCAAGTTTCATTAGGATATCTTTGTAGTAATTACTATTGTTAAATAACATCTAGTCATATTCAGTTTCTAGTCATCATACAATTAGCTTTTCTCTAGAATTGTCTCTCATGTTTGGTTTTTAGGTATATTCATTATTATGATGATGAATTTCATTCATCTCATTCTGCCATTCTATCTTTTACTACTATATTTTTCAGCATTATTCTTTTTTTTTTTTTAATAAAGAAAATTATCTGATAATGTGATTGAATTGAAACAATTTCAATCTGACCATTTTTGCTTTAAATGAGTTCAAATCTAATGTGATTGTATATTCATTTGTTTTGTTCCTTGCTATCTATGATATTCTTAATAGTCTTCATAAGCACAATTGTTACTACTTTTTTTATTCTTTTTCTTCATTATCCAACTTTCACATTTTGGTGGAAATACAATATCTTGAATAATTCTGATCCTTGTTTTTAAAAGTATATTCATATATGTAAATGTCTTTTCCAAATTTTTCATTGTAAGTCTGCCCAATGATAGTCAAAAATTAATCTCGTGATACTTGGATCTTTTTCTAGTGATTAATGCCCAGGGATATAGCAACTTCAATATCTTTTTCACCACTTTAGAAGTCATCGGCTATCATGTTATTATATTTACGTGTACACATATATATATATATTTAGTTATAATCTTGATTTTTTAATTTTTTTAATGAGAATTTTGTGGTTTATTTTTTCACAGAGCATAATAACCATAACAATTTTTTTTCGCATATTAATACAAAGTTATTATGATGTTTAATAGTGTTTGCTGAGGCTTTTTAACTGAAGTTAATATTCTCCACAGTTAACCTCAGATTGATCATTTCTGATGTTCGAAGTTCTTATGAACTTCCAAGTAGTAAAGCTGTTTGATTATTATTATTATTATTGAAGTTTGTTGTTATAACATAAAAGAAATTTCAGTCTTGGAAACATTATTTCAAATGTCTTTATATGCATTTTTTTTTTTTTTTGTTTCATTTTTCTTTGGATATTTTTATTATGTGAAAGAAATATGTTATTTGTTTTTTATTACTAATTGTTTAGCTCTTCACATGCACTGTGCTTCTTTTAGTTCCTTCATGTACACACTATTATTCTCTTAATAATTTACAATCATTTTGTTAAATTCTCACATTTTATTAGTCATTTCTATTATCATTTATTTTTTATGTGAATATGAATGCATATATGTCTAAACAAGTTAACCTTCAGTTTAATAGTTTTGATTTCTAGTGATGTTCAAGATGTTTCTGTTTCTAATTAGTATCATCCATAATATACATAGGAAATTTTCAACACCACAATTCTAAATTTTTTTTTTCAGCCCTTTTTTTTCATTAAGTAACTTTTATCCTTATAAGTAGTTAAAGGAAAAAAAAAATGTTTATAACACAAATATGTGTCCCTTGTGCAACATTATCGCTATACTGTATCCAAGTATTATTTTAATTCTTAGACTAGACTATCCATAGTATTGATTTTGGTTCCTAAGAAGAACATTTTGATAGATTCTATATCTTGATTGTTAATATTTAATTTGATTTCTTCTTTCATGTATTATCATGATTTTAGTTTTTGATATTTAAATTCAGTCTTGATTTTAGAATCGGCTGTTGCAATTTTTTATTTTCTGATCAAAGATTTTCACACCAGTTTGTGCTTGATCTTCCTCAAAATTGATTTTGCATTCAAGGTGAAAGAAAAGAAATGAAATACAATTTTATCCTATATTTTTTGTGTTTCTAAACCAATTTGTTTTTATTCAGCATTTAGAGTCTATAAAAAATGAAATAAAATATAGGTTTACATATTTTATAATTGTAAAACACTTTGTTCTAATTGTGTTCTAATTATTTTATTAAGATCATAAACACCAGACTCTACCACTGTGTAAAACCATGTAGGGCATTTATCTTAATGAAATGTCATTAAATTTTGAGAAACTTTAATAGTTGATTATGTACAATGCCATTTTTTTGCTATTGTTGCTGACCTAAACTAGTTTTTTTGGGTTCAAAATCGTAGGATGTAGAATTATTGTCTGAATGCTTCTTTTTTTAAAAAATTTATAGCTAGTTATTCACAAACACCATAAAGAAGTTTGAATTCAAATGTAAATTCTCTTGATAATATTGTATTTAATTGCATATCCAGAAGTTGAATATGAACAGTGTCTCTCTAAACAAAATCACAGCATTCAGCTAATTCTAAGAAAATTGTTTTAGAACATTTGCATTACTATCCAAATAATGTCAATTAGTTTCCATAAAAGTTATTCTTAGAAATTAGTTTGTATTTAACATTTGATATATGATAAAGTTATGATTGAAGATTATACCTAGCAGTCTGAAATGCAGTCATGATTATTCCGTTGTTACAGAAGATTATATTGATTTGTAAGATGTTCAGTTGTATGTAGAGAAAATGCATAAATTAGACAGGAATAGTTCATGAATTGTGTTTAATCACATCTACAGATACTGAATCAAGTATGGTTGAGAACAATATATCTTTGTTGTTAATCTGTAAAATGAAGTTAGCTTTGGGACTTTCATATGTTCATCCCAATTCTATTGATATTTGTAAGATTTCTTGGTTGAGCATTCAGAAGATACATCTTGATTTAAGGCTTAAATTAGATGATGAAACTTTGTCTTGAATTAGTAGTAACTAAGATAGAAATATGTAAAAAAATAAGCCAGTGCAATGTAATGGGGTTTCATGTTCAAGTAATATTTTTCTTGATAATATTTTAATTGCTTAACTAGAAATGTAATAATGTGAACATTTTTTCTCCTGAGAAGGCCACAATATTAAGCAGCAAAGAATCCATATTTAGAGTATTTGTATCACAACACCTAAATAGTTTCCAAATGAAGTTGTTTTTAGAAATTATTTTGATTTAAATTTTTGGTAGATGAGAAAAATAAATTATGGTCAAAGGTGTCTCCTAAGTCATCTGGAATAGTGGTCATGATTAATCTATTATCCCAGTGTTCATGATTTATCTATTAATGCAGAAGGTTGCACCCAATTTATGAAATACAGTACTCCATTATTGTCTAGGTGGAATGTTAAGCACATTGTCTTTATGGATTAAAGATATGGCTTTAGTCTTTGAAAAGGATTTCCAAAATATTCACATTCTTATTAAGAGACTTTTCTCTTTCTGAAAAGATTTAATTATTAAAAATAAATTAATTTTCTGCTTTTTATTTCTTGAATGTTACTAATTACTATAATAAACAAAATAGTGAGAGAGCTGAATTCTAGAATTATCTCCTGATAACTTTTATGCTTTAAAACATTCAGGAGGAAGTTCTTATTCATGACATCTATTTGTTTAGTTTATATTTAAAGAACGTTAAGAGATAGAATCCTATAGTTTTGATGTGATGAAATTCTTTTCTAGTTTTAGAAGTCTGACATATGAGATTGATAATCTGAGGGCTAATTATTTTAAAGGTTTTCCTATAGCTTCCAAGCTCTGCAGAAAGCCATACAGTTCAACTGGATTTTGGTAAAGAAGGAACAAGTGGGATTCAATTTTCTCACAGATTATACTAAATTCTAATCATATTCCATCTTTTTTATATGTATTATCATGAAATTTTATAAATTTGTCAAATTTCAAGTGCTTTATAATTGTATATAAAATTATAAAAAGCATTGCTGAGTTTGTTCTAATCTGGAATGAATTACTTTCAGTATCTTTGGAGAATAGACTCTTGAACAATTGTTGTTGATTTTTTTTTTTTTTAAAATAACAATTACTCTTTATTGTCTCAGATTAGATTTCCTTAAGTTTCATCTATTAGTTTATGTTAGTTATAGTGAAAAATTATCCAGTTTTTATTGAAATATCTCTGCACATCATCTACTTGAATTTTAATGATTCTTCTTATTTGAATCCTTCTAAAAGTTGGTAATATCAAATGGGTATTCCCAGAGATTCCAATGAAAATTAGTCTATGGAAGAGGCTATAAAGATGATCTACCCAAACCATTGTTGCTGTATTATTCAAACTATTTTCAATAAAGGAGAGTCTAATCATGATAGTTATATCAAGCTTAGTGTGCATTTGATCAATTATCAATATGAATCCAAGGATTTTAAGATGAGTATTGTTAAAAGACTGATGAATCTTCTACAGTATAATTTTATCTACAGCATATTGTATTATTACTTCGTAGTGCATTTCTAATTTTTATTTATCTTATCTTCAGTATTTAGTTGAAGTAATTTTATGTCTTCTCCTGATATTTGTTATATAGAGGATGTGTCTGGTAGTTTGAATTGTTTCATGTAGAATTTCATTTTATTAACCTAGGATCCTCACTATATTCCTGACATAATTACCCTAGTACAACTAGAATTCATTTCTATAGTTTGTAGTATAATTTTATATGTTTCTATCAATTAATCAAAAGGACATTTTAAAGAATTTGTTTTTCAAATGCATATAATTGATTTATAAGCATTTATTTTTATAGCGCTATGTCTTATAAATTGTAATACATTAAAGATCAGCCTTTCCAAGCTATTGTGCATGTGCTTTTTACGAGTGTTAATAATAAATGAATACTTTCATTTCCAACACAAGATATAGTATTTATGAAAGAATAAAATGAATCCACTTATTCTTTTCAACCCAAATGCTTATATATGGGCAAATCTTAAGTACTAGAAGTGAAAGCGTGAGGATAGACTACTCACTTTAAATTACTGTTTACGATGTCTGAATGAATAACTTCGACGAAATTATCTAGAATTTACTAAACATCATTCTCAAATGAAACTTAAACATATGTAAATAAGCATTTATTTTTATAGCACTATGTCTTATAAATTGTAATACATTAAAGATCAGCCTTCCAAGCTATTGTGCATGTGCTTTTTACAAGTGCTAATAATAAATGAATACTTTCATTCCCAACACAAGATATAGTATTTATGAAAGAATAAAATGAATCCACTTATTTTTTCCAACCCAAATGCTTATATATGGGCAAATCTTAAGTACTGGAAGTGAAAGTGTGCACAATAGCTTGGAAAGGCTGATCTTTAATGTATTACAATTGATTTATGCACAAATGCATGTTTCTTTCAAGATGGATTATTGGAAGGCTTTCATCCAATTATCTTTTTTGAATAGCAAAATAAATGATAGTCTTACATTTTACTCTTATTTTGCTGTTACTCAAATGTTATTGAAATATGGACTCATCCTGTCCATACTTCTCCACATATATGTTGTTGACACCATGTTTTGGAATCATTATGATGATCCTTTTTCCTCACTCATTTACATTTAGAAGCTATGTGATCTTCTATTCTTTCTTGCCTTCACTGAATTTTTTTTCATGATTATCGTTAATTTTCTAAGTATTCTGCTTTTTTCCCTCCTATTATTCAAATCTGGAATTCCTTGATCTGACCTACTTCTGTTCATATACTATTGCTTGGTTATTAATCTTTTGTAAATTACTTTCTCATCTGTTAGTAACTATTGTCATAGTTTGGCTTTGGACTTCCTTTATCAACAATTGGTTGATCAATGCTTCCTCTATATTATTGCCATAAACATGTGACTTTCCAATTCTTGAAGTACTGAATTGTAATCTCCCATTTTTTCAGTTTTTTGTTACCATCTGCTTCAAAAATGTAGCCTTGTGGTATATTAGGTTGCTTTTGAACTAAAATAATTTTTAATTTTTTTATTTTTTTCTATTTATATTCTTCTGATTTCTTAGGGTTACATAACATGATATGTTCTCGATTATATTTACTTCTAAAAATAAAACATTGTTGCACTTTTTTTTATATTGTCTTTAATTTCATTTAAGAGGGAAAAAATGATCTATGTCAGATTTTCCACTTATCTACCTTTTTCATATTAAATTTTTATATAGTAGCATTTCCTAATATTATGGCCTGATAAATTTTCTAAATTCTGTTATATTTTATTTATTTAATAATTTAGATATTTAAATATTAATCCCGTCAATTCTGCTTTTTTTTTTTTGTTATTTGTTCTTTAATAAATTTATTCACTGCGGTAAAAGTATATAATTTTCTAGTTTAATTATCAATCTATATGTTGCACTCTCAATGCACATCAGTGAAGCTATTTTTCAGTACTTTCTAGCTTAACACTTTCGGGAGTTACATGTTCCCATATTCATCACTTGTGCTAACAATGATTTTGTTTTAGCTTGTGCAAAGTTGATGTATGCAATTATATGCAAATTGTGTAGACCACCCATTTTTTAGAAATCGAGAATCAGACATTTCCTAATGATGGCATAAGGGTAATCTGCTATGAAACATGCTTTTTTTACTTTGTGCTTGGTGTCATTTTATTCAGAGCACATGATTTCAGCTGTAGTAGGTTGGAATGTGTGTCCAGAAGCTTTTTGATGTTCCAAAAATATTGAGTTGCCTTCAGATTTGATTCATGCCTTATTGTATGCAATCTGTGTTGTGATACTCTGGTGGCCAGCACCCCGCAACCTATTTTGGGGCATGTCATCTTGTACATCACTTGTGGGGTTTGGTCCTGTGCAATTTTATCCTTTGAATTATTGTTCAGCCTGTTGGTAGCCGGTGGAGTGCGAAAACTTATTTCGAAATTAATGGCAGTTTTTTTAACCAATTTTTTGCCCTCATTGCTAACCAATTAAATTACTCTTACTCAGAATTCATGTATATAAATAATAAATAAGTCAAACAAAATTAAGCTATATATATATTTGTTAGCTAAATTCACTGCTTAACTATCATTGAAATATATATTATCCATATAGTTAACTTTAACACTCAGGCTTAGAAAAATTATCTACAGTCTGTACAACCTACATTTTAAAGAGTATCATGCTTTCACTGAGTTAACCGAGAGCTACAACAACTTAAATTTTATCTAAGGTTTTTTAATATTTTTGGCAACTTAACTAGAATGATATCCCTAGTTCTCCAAAAGGTAGCAAAAAAAAATCAAGATCTCACTTTCTAAAGATTTTATTCTTGAATGAGTTCTTGACCATTCATTTTTTGTATATTGTAAATAAATTGTTTTTTTTTTAAAATTAATGTAATTGTTGTTTAATATGTCTTCTGTATATATATATATATAGCAGTGCTACTATCCTGCTGAAACACAGTTTTTAAATAGAACTTATATTATCTAAACACATTGTCTTCTGTTTCTAGATCTGTTGTTTTCTATTTTTGCAATAAAAAATATTTTTTTTAGACATAATTCTACGTATGTCATTGCTATTATAGAATTATTTTACATTTTCAATTGAGTAATTCATCATTATTAAAATAAAATTAATGCAATGATTTGTTGTTGGGAATTTACATGAACATTCATGTGATATTCAAGCATCAAATAGAATCGACTTGCGATCCATGGATTTTGAGCTCTAAAGCCAACCATTTTCTCATTGCTTTAAAATCATTCATTAATAATCATATTTGTTTTGGATCTGGTCTTGTCAACATCTCTTATTAAGGTGTTATATTTTTTAGATGTATTTATTGGTTATTTGAAAATATTAATTTTTCTGAAATGACCAGTGCTCAGGGAAAATAATTTTAATTCAAAACTTCTCACTCTTGGTTAATATTGAGTCAAACTTTTTTCCAATTTGTAAATTATTTTTATTAGAGGTTAATGTGTTATTCTATTTCTTTGCAGGATATTTTTTTTATACTTTTTTTATTTTATCTATTCTTTGTTTTGTGTATGTTTTTTTTTTTGTACCTAATATAAATCGTCAATACAAAAGATTTCTTTTAGTATCACTTGAGAAAAAAATTCTATATCCATTATATATAGCAAGCTTTATTTTCTTGATAATCTGATGTGTGTTGAATCTTCAGTGCTGATTTAGTATACATTCTCCGCTATTTTGAGTTCTAAGGACTACCCAAAACCATCGCTGACACTTCCAAGCGATAAATGACATTCAATAATCCACATGGGGATGCTCTAATGTATCAGCAGTGGTTTTTGGGTGATCCTTAGAACTCATAATGGTGGTGAGCACACTCTAAATACTAAATGCTTATAACTTCTAAAGTACGAATGTTATTAAATAATGATGGCGCAAAGTGCCGGAGTATGCAGAGAGGGGGAAGGCTAGTTTGGCCAACACGTTAATTTTTTAATTATTGATGTTAATTATGTTTAAAAAATGAATGGTCATACCATGACCATGTATGGATTATTTGATGTCATTTATCAGTTGGATGTGCCAGTAGTGTTTTTAGCTGGTCTTTAGATTTCAAAATGGCCATGGGTACAAATTAAATCGGTACCGGATCTTCTCCATTGTTTCTGAAACTGTCTCAGGATTTAACTTTGTTTTATATCAACATGTATATTACATACTCAGATTTATATAACCATACAAATAGATTGACTTAGATTCAAAAACTTAGGCCAATTTAAATTTCAGACTTTTATCTTGAATGGTAAAATGCATTTAAAAGTAGTTGCTAGATACAGAACTATATTCTTCCTGTTTCAAATTCCAAGCTTCATTAATAAAGCTAAGAGTCAGAAACTAATCTGATTATGGGATTTAATAACATTTAGCAATTACCAGTTATTCAGAAAAAATAGAATAGGGAGCTGCTTTTGTTTTATCTTTGTTAGATTTGATAGTGTTATATAAATTATTATGAAACAAAAGATTCTTAAATAGAGATAACAATAGTATGCCCATCATCATTTCTGAAAAATCATTAGTTTCAAATAAGCAGTTGGATGACTAAAAAAGATAATACCCTAGTAAGAGAGAAATTGTCAAAACCAGATTCCAAAATAGGTATGGTTATTAATGAATGCCTTTCATGGTTTACAGCAGTCAGAGTGGTGGACTTTCGAATTCAAGTTCCATGTATTACTGCTCAATTCTATCATTTCCAATGCTTGAATTTCATAGAATGTTCATAAAAAATCTTGAGCAACAAATTGTTCCATTAATTTTATTTTAATAATAATGAATTTTTCAGGACAGAGTGAAGTTTTCAGTCAAAATTTCTAATTCTGATTTAATAAAATAATATATATATATATTGTAATGGAAACCAGTCGATCGAAAGCCTAAACTTCCCTTTTATTTATATATAATGGGGAATTCTTAAAATTCAAGATCGTCTACTTTCCGCTACCGCAAGCAGAGAGAACATACGGACATAAATGAGTCTATATCCGTACTTGACCGAACCTGTAACTATACGGGTATAGCCCCAGGTTATCTTTCCCGGTCAACTATCTCTCGACTGCTGTAAGATTTAACAGAGTTACAGCGCTTGGATATTTATAAATTTTAATGGGATCAAAATACTGCACCACTACCTTCATGAGTTAATTCAGTACTCATAATGAGTAATAATTATTTTCCCAAACCCTAAGATTGGCAAAGAACGAGATGAAACAGATTTAAATCAATAATAAATATATTTAGTAGAATAAATTAACAATAAAAGAAATACTTTAAATCATTAACACTCAATAAAAAAAACAGATTATTTGCTATAATGCTATGAGTAAAATAAAATAAAAAGATCCTATAAATGATTGTACATTTATAAATCGTCATTCCGGATATATATAAAAAGTTAAAGAATGTCTTTATCATTCAAAGTAAGAATTTGGCCATTGTCTCAATAAAGGTATGTGCACATGGAAATATAAAATGTAGTATACATATTTACCTAGGTTTTTAAGTCTCTGAATTACTTCGAAGTCTTGCTGACCGCCACATGGAATTTCTCCATTTCTTTAGCAGGGAACGGTCGCTCTTAAGTTAGATTTTGGTTGTGGGAACTCCTCCGCATTTAGGACCAGGCAAAAATGAATCCTCCGGCAGGCGCTACGTCAGCAGTTGTTACATCTAGACGGGAGCCATTAGAACACAGTGAGTCTGGATCAGCAAGCGATCACTACGGCCCTTAGCCAGCCATTCTTGATGAGGCTTCATCGTTAGAAATCATATCTTATTAACTATGGCTGCTTATTATCGGAGCAGTGTTTCCACCAACCTCTCGACAAGAAGTCTCCAACTCTAATCTTTACACTGAAACTTTTTAATTAAAAAAATTCCACAGTCCTTTGTCCTTTCGATCCTTTGTTTTCGCTTTTATTCACACCTTTCCTTTCTTACTATGCCTTCGGCCATTCTGTAGATTTGTCTTTACATAATTTCGTAGCACTATGTACATTTATTTATTTCTTTTTTTTTTTATTAAACAGATTTTAATAAAATTGTTTTTTTAATTTTATTTTGACAAGCATTAATTATTGCTGTCTTTATCCCACTTCAAACACACTCCATACACGCATTTCGTTTTATTGTCAAATGTGTACTTTTATGACCCAAATCCTTATCTTTCGGTCATGTTTTAAATTTCTATTTTATTCTTATTTAAAGTTTTCAAACTTTACTTTTCTTATACATCATATTTTAGTTTGTCTTTCATTTAGATTTCTTTATTACTATTAATTTTCTAATATACAATTTCAATATTTCTAACTTATTTTTCATTTCACAAAATCTTAACTTTGAAGGGTAAAAGATAAGAATCTTTTCGATTCTAATTCCCTCTCTTTTCTTAATTAAAACATTTCTTTGTTTATAATTTTTTAAACTCACTTTTTAATATTCCAAACGCAATATTTAATATTCTTTAAATGTTAAATATCTATACGTGTGACCGCAGTATGTGCGATCATCACAATATATATATAAAGTATTTTATAAGCAACACTTATTTACTTTGCACACACAAAAAAATGATTTTTTCAACTACATTTGGGGTTTTTATATTTAACTTGAAATAAAAACATGATGGGTTCACAAATTAATTAAGTCAATAGCTTGTTATAAAAAGTAGGGATTAATTTCTTGGCTTCCCTTATTTTTATTTATGAAAAAACTTTTTGTAATGCAAAGTAAATAAAAATGTTAATTATAAATTATTTTTTTTATCCATTATTATTATTTTTTTTTATGATTGTAATCAAAGATTTATTTTTAATTCATTTTTAAATGATGCTGAAATACTTTTAAGATTGAAAGTAAAATCACAAGTATTAAAACAAATTGTTGACTATATAGTTTTGTTCATCTACCCACTGCTCTGCATTTAAGAAACTATGTAACCTACCTAAAATATTTTAATGTTACACAGAGGCTAAACTCTCTATACAATAGTGCCACTCAGTGCAAGTCAGAGCAATTGTATGAAGGTTTTTGCATAAAATCCCTATCTAGTGCTTACTCATCCAATATCACCAGACTAGTTTCTAGCTTGTGGCTTTCATCAGAGAGGAGCCTTGGATCTGAGAGCACTGCATCTAGATCTTAAGATTTAATGCAACACTCCAGAAGCCACCTTTTGCCTATTAACTCACTATAAAAATCTTGCATCCATTGATTATACTGGCTTGCACTGAGTGGTGCTACTGTATGAAGAGTTTAGCCTCTGTGTAAACAGCTTTTGTAAATATAAGGAATGGTGATCATGTGATATTTTAATATCATATTGCATTGCCAGTGATTTATATTAAATGTACTAAATTCGAACAAATTATATTGAATAGAAATATATTAAACCTTGTTTTTAAAATTTTATTCTAACTAAAGTAAATGTGTTTACAAACAAACAAACCTATCAATAAACAGATTATAATTTAAATTAAACATTTAATAATAATAAATTAAGAAATACATTTAAATACTTTTGCCACTGTCACATTTCACTTGAATCAGACTATAGAGATGAGATGAAGTATTACACCAGAAAATCTAAGGAGAATACTACATGATTCTTTGTTTGTGTTAATCCATTTCATGATGCAAGGACTCTACTGTATATTACAAGATGACATTCTATAGTTATCTCTATTTAAGAATCTTTGGTTTCATAATTTTTTTTATTTTTATAACACTGTCAGATCTTCCAAAAATAAAACAAGAGCCAACCCTTATCCCTATTTTTTTTTTTTTTTGCAATATATATTCATTTAAATCCCACTATCAGATTAGTTTTATCTTTATTAATAAGGCTTGGGATTCAAAGCCAAAATTAATGCAATTATGCAACAAGCAATCACTTTTAACTCTATTTTACTATTCAAGATAAAAGTTTGAAATTCAAAATGGTCTAATGTTTTGAATGTAAGCAAATCTGCTTAAACTAATATGATTTGGTAACTATAATTTTGGTAGTCTCAGTTTTATTTTATTTTAATATTAGGAATTTTTTCCTCCTGGCCAGAAATGACTTGTTATTATATTTTAGATCTATTATTATATGAGTTTTAATTTTAAACATATAAATGTTCAGACATTTGTAAAGAAAAGGTAGATGTGTTATTTTAAAAATTGATTTTATTCCTGCTGAGCATGCTTTCAGTACAATGGGAGTTATTATAAACAGAAAGAAGGGTTATTGATAAGAGGGGCATTAAGTGGAGTGTTGAGTGATATTTACATGCAAGGTATGGAAGAAGCTGTGGTGAAGGAGGAAAATGCACCAATTTTAATTAAGAGATATGTAGATGATTTCTTATTGATATTTAGTAAGACTGAAAGACAAGTAAAAAAGTAAGGTTAATAAGTTGGATAAGAAGTTAAGATTCACAATGGAATAGGAAAAGAATAATGAATTGATGTATTTGGATATAATGATGAAAAAAGAATATAGTAAAGGGAAGTGTAAAGTGAGAACAGGGCTGTTTAGAAAAATGGAGAAGGGTAATATAGTGAATTGGGAGTCTGATGTAGATAAGCAATTTAAAATTAATGCTATAACATCATCAAGAGTATTTAGAGCAAATAATTATTGCAGAGATAGAGAAGATTATAAAAAGGAAATAGATATGATATTTAAGGAGTTTAGGGATAGTGAGTATCCAGAAAAGATAATAAAGAGGAGTATTGAGAGTGTAGAAAGGAAATGTAGAAAGGAAGAAGAGAATGAGAGAAGAGTAATTGAAAGGGATAGGAAAAACAAATATATAGGAATAAGAGTACGTGGTTATAGAATAGTTAGGAAGATTAATAGTATAATTGAAAAGCTTAATGTAAAACATAGAAATGATGTGAAATACAGAATAGTAAATAAGAGAAAAAATTTGATGAAGGTTTTGGATAATAAATATATAGATAAAGAGAAGAATTATGTTAATGGGGTTTATATGATAGAGTGTAAAAAGTGTAGGGGTAAGGGGGTTAGAAATAAATATGTGGGTGAGACAAAGAACTCTATATATACAATGCTGAGGCAACATAGGCATGAAAAACGTTGACCAGTATTTGTGCATATGATGGAGACAGGGCATGATTTGGAGAAGGAAAGTATAAAAATGATTAGTTTTGCAAATAGTAGAAGGGACAGGAAGATAAGAGAATCATTGTTAATTAAGAGAATAAGGCCTAGTATTAATAGAGAAAAAGGGATAAGGACTTTGGTAGTGTGAAATTAAACAGTAGAAAAGTGTAGAATGATTTAAGTGAGGGGAAATGTAAAGCTTGATAGAGTAAAGAATTAAAATTTAGGGTAATTAAATAATAGAAGTGGTTAATAGAGGGAGCTAGGTGATGGGGAAAGAAAGGAAGTTGGGAAGTGGTTAATAATGAATTAAAAGTTAGGGTAATTAAGTAATAGAAGTGGTTAATAGGGGAGCTAATTGATGGGGAAAGAAAGGAAGTTGGGAAGTGGTTAATAAAAAAAAAGATGGAGGAAAAGTGAAGATAGAAGAAAAGTTAAGGTAAAAATAGTTAAGTTTGTATTGATATTAAATGTTATAAGATGGTAGTGAAATAAGTAAAGATGGTAGGGAGTATTAGAGTATATATGAGGAAGGGAATTGAGGGGATGGTATGAAGGTATAAAATGAAGTAAGTAGGGTATAAATGGGAGTGTAAAAGGGGGAAAGAATGATTTTAGTTTATTGTTTTTTGATTTTTAATGTTTTGTTTTTTGATTTTTTAATTTTTATTTTTAAGTTTATTTTTTAATTTTAATTTTTTGATTTTGGGTTTTTGGTCTTATATATGTAATTAATTATGTTAAAAATGATAATTTTTGGTATTAATTTTTAGATTAATGTTTTAATGGGTTTTAAGGGTTTTGTTTTTAATGGTTTGATGATAACATTTGAATTGTTTTAATACATTTATTTGCTTGTAATCTTAAAAAATAATTTAAAAATGATTTTAAAGAAATTTTTATATTTTTATTATTAATTTTTTTGTTATTGTTTTGTTATTATTTTTTATTGTTTTTTTATAATTTTTTATTTTTTTATTATTTTTATTTTTTTATTATTATTTTTTTAATTTATTATTATTATTATTTTTTATTTTTTTATTATTATTAATTTTTTATAGTTTAGTTTTTATGTTTTGGGTTTTTAAAAGATTTGGGAAAATTTTGGTTGAAAAGTTTTTGGATTGAGTTGTTTTTGTTTTATATTATTTTGTTTTATTATAATTTTATATGAGAATATGAAGAATAAGAATTTTGGTTGTATTGATATAATATTTGTCTAATTTTTTATGTTGTAGATCTGACGAAGACTGCTAGTACAGTCGAAACTGTTATAATAAATAAAATTATTTGCTTAAGGTGTTAAAGGAGTGTTGATGAGTTTATAGTGAAATACAATGCGTATTATAATCATAGTTTATTGCATTACTATTATTGGTGATATTTATTAACTTAAATTATTTAAATTCTTTCAGTAACAGTAACATTGTAATATTATTTATTGATTTTTTATTACATTTTCATCATTTTTAATTGTCATCATAAAAACAAAAAATAGAAAACAAAAACAATTCTGGCATGAGAAATTCCATTGAGAATCCGCTTTGACAATTTGTTCTTCTGTTTTCAAAATGTGGAAGGAGGCAGATGATTTGTTTCAGAAGTTAAAAAAGTCATATCTTTATATAAAACAAGAGTAGAATAACTAGAATTT
Organism: Epiperipatus broadwayi; assembly: GCA_028023455.1. Classification (NCBI taxonomy): domain Eukaryota; kingdom Metazoa; phylum Onychophora; class Udeonychophora; order Euonychophora; family Peripatidae; genus Epiperipatus; species Epiperipatus broadwayi. The sequence goes on along the minus strand of JAQFVV010012416.1, from coordinate 9,269,012 downwards.
ACTATTCAGACATTGTATATAATGAGGGTTGTCTTAAGTTTTATACTCAATATAGCCAAAGAACTAAAGCATCTTACAATTATTATAAAATTGAGGACACCAAAATATATAGATATGGTACTGATCTCAGATCTCCATAACTTTCTGAGCAGATAAGCTTGGATTCAAAACATTAATATGTTTTTAAATTTCAGACTCACAGCTTTTTGGAAAGAAAAAAAAGATTAAAAGATGGCTTCTGGATAAAAGATATATATTAGATCTGAAAGATCTAGGTCCAAAAGTCTGCATTAATGAAGGCCATGTATTGGAAACTAGATTGGTAGTATGGATAGAATTACCCTGAGAGCTAGGATAATTATCTAACATCTATTGATTATTCATAGGTGGAAGAATCCAGAGTAAAAAAAAAATAGAATTTGCTCCTGAAAATCTAGAGTCCTGTTAATTTTATTCTTATTTTTATTTTGGGCAGAAGAAACCTCATTTGTTTTTGAATTCACTTGAGAAATTTATATCCTGCACATGAAAAGTAATCATTTTTAGAAAATTCAAAAGTATTATTTCCAAAAATGTTTAAATATTAAAGGCCTATAAAGTTTGACAAAATAAATACATAAATCGCTGAAGTGATTCAATCTGGATCAGATCTAATGATTTTTTTTCTGAAAATGTATAAATCTGAATACAAGATAATGATATAAATAGATATATGGAACCTTTTTTAAGGAAAATAATATAAGGTATATCAGATGCTGTGATTCATTGTTTGTCATGTGATTTGAGATGGTAAGGACCATCCAGAAAATTTTAAAATATTATTTAGTTTCTAATGCTGATAGCCTGGTTAATCTTCTCATTGGTTTTGTTTTTATTTTATTCTTCATAAATGTCCAAATAAGTTTTTAAGTTATTTCTTAGAAGATAAAAAAATGTCATTATATTAACAGTAATATTTAAAATTGAATTTTTTAAGAAATATCTTTTTTCATCATTCTTTGAATCATTATAGAATTCACTTATATTTTATCAGTATAGGGAATTTGAACTCAGATTTTCAAGCACCCTTCAACAGTACACACTATCTCATATAACTGATACACATGACCACACACATGTATAAAAATAAATAATCACCAATATATGTATTTCGTACTAAACCAGCACTCATCAGTTGGTCCAGATTATCATCCCCCACACATATATATAATCACATACATATATATAATACATATATTGGTGATTATTTATCTTTTCTACATGTTTGTGGTCATGTGTATCAGCTGTATGAGATAGTGTGGATAGTTGAAGGGTGCTTGAAAATCTGAGTTTAAATCCCCTATACTTACAATTAAGTTCCCAGGTTTGTGGAGAGTGCCTGGTTTTCAAATATTTATATTTTATCAGTACCTTAATTACAGATTCATTAGAAAAGTTTGCAGTTATTGTACAGGTGTTTTTTTAATTTTTTTTTTTTGTATTTTCTATTTTATGTTTATTAATTTGAATAAAATAATTACTGTATTTACCATGTATAGGACATACTTTTTTCCTCTCAAAATATGCCTAAAATATGGGGTGTGTCTTATGTGGCAGTAATCAAAATTATGAGTTGAAATTTCAGTTAGTCTAAAACCTTTGGTTTATATTAATAATTACTAAGACAATAAAGCTAATTACTCAAGGCTTTAATAGGTTTATAAATGTAGATGATAACTACAGATTGAGATTATTGATAGCTTAAAAGTTGATTGTTATTAATATACACACACATATATAAAAGTGTTTAGTGCACGTTTATTTTAAGGGCTGGATGGATGAAGAGGGAATGTCATTATAGATAGATAATGTGTGGTCTAGACACCCTGGTGGACTATCAAAGAAATCTGCCTTGCTTGTATGGGATCCATTTCGGAGTCACAGAACAGAAGCTGAGAAAAATAAAATCAACCAACTGAATGCTCAATTAGATGTAATTCCAGGTGGCTAACAAATTAGTTTCAATCTTTAGATATCTGCACTCCTAAACTATTTACAGGATTCATTGAAGGAGAGAACAGTTGGATGCTGTCTACAGATTTTGAAGTGACACCACCAGGAAGAAGAGGCCTAGTATTTCACAGATTTGTGAATGATTCAAAACTTCCTGGAATGTTGTAAAACTTGAGACAGTTGTAAAGTCATTTAAGAAATGTGGAATTAGTAACTCACTTGATGGCAGAGAGGATTTGTTCTGTGAAGACTTAATTTCTGAAGAAAAGACTTCAAGTGATTTTTCATTTAGCTCTGGAGATGAATTTTGGGGTTTTAAGGGTGACAATTAAAAGATACTTAACTATAGTATTCCCGAGTTTCATTTTTTGTAGACATAAAAAAGTATAAAATTAATACAGTAAATCATGGAAATCCATGAAAAAATGTAGAAAATTAGTATTTTTTTAAAAAAAATCTGTATAAAAAAGGGGATGCTTCTTATACACCGCTGTGTCCTATACACCTGTAAATATGATATTTGAAATACACATGAAATATTATTAATCCTAGATCCTTCTGTTTTAAGTCAATAAACATCACATGATCACTATTTCTTATGCTTTCTTATAACTGTTATTAAAACAGGCAAAACTCTTCATACAATATTGCCACTCAGTGCAAGCCAGAGTAATCAAGATCTAGTAATCCTAAGATCTAGGTGCAGTGCTCTCATATCCAAGGCTCCTCACTGATGAAGGCCACAAGCCAGAAATTAGTCCGGGGATATTGGATGAGTAGGCACTAGTTGGGGATTTTGTGCACTAACCTTCTGGCATCCATTGATTACTCTGGCTTGCACTGATTGGTGCTACTGTATGGAGAGTTTTGCCTGTTTTAAATCTTTCTGTTTTTAGAGCTTTTTCAAATTTTTGAATTTTTTATATTTCAAAAATAATTTTTTTTATCCCATCATTATAAATTCAAACTCTGATAAGATAAAACAAAACTGAAACATGCAATTCACTGCAAATAAGCATATTAATTTATAGATATTTACATAATATTTTTTCTACTTTAATTTTGTTATAAATATGTGTACAACAAAGTAGTTGATTTGTTGTAAAGTGTTCAAGATCATCTTTGAAAAATTTTTTTGGATAGTACTTTTTGAATTCTACCTGTGTTTTTATTCTTCAGTTCAATTATTACATCAAATTATAATTGTATATTAGTGACATATCTTTTAATATGTCTTTTAAATAGTAACATTCTTAATATGTATCAGTTACTTGTTTAAAATTTTGATCTGAAATTATTAAGTAATTCCATTTTCTATTGAAGCTTTTTAGTGTTAAAAAAATTTAATATCAATTATATTTTTAAAAAAAATTGCATTTTTATATATTGTAATACATTAAAGATCAGCCTTTTCAAGCTATTGTGCATGCGCTTTTTACGAGTGTTAATAATAAATGAATACTTTCACTCCCAACACGAGATATAGTATTTAAGAAAGAATAAAATGAATCCACTTATTCTTTCCAACCCAAATGCTTATATGTGGGCCAATGGTACAAGTATGCTAAACAAATAAAATATTTTTATTTTGTTATTATTTTCAAATAAGTTTCAATTATCAACCATATTGTAGTATTTACTGTAGATATGTATGAACATATAGCATGCAGTATATATACCATCCCCTAATTTTCATTCCCTAATAACAACACTTAATAATTATTAAGTAAAAAAATTGATGTACTTGATTTTAAAAAAAGAGCAGACCATAAACTGATGTTTTCATTATTCATTGGATTAGACTGGGTTATGCACTTTGTAAGCTAATTCATATTGATGCAAACATTTGTGTGATAGATTTTATATGTTACTTAGGTTAAAAGTAGAAACAATTTTAGTATTGAAAGGTAAAATAAATTAATTTGTGGATAGATTTAAAATAAAGTATAGTCAAATTTAAAAATTGTTATGGAAAACAATGTGAGAATTTTGAGATAAAATCACATCCTCACATATGTGTGTTATTTCAATCTTACTTGCACCCACATTAGATAACTATGTGAAGATATATGAGATATCTTATTTAAATATCGAATTTGCCTTTTATATTAATATATTTGTATTCATTTTAGGTGGAAATTTTACCTCGAGAGCTTTCAGCGCCACTCACCTTTGCCTTACCAGATCATACACGTTTTTCTTTGGTGGATTTTCCTTTACACTTGCCTCTAGAACTTCTTGGAGTAGAGACTTGCCTAAAAGTACTCACATGCATTATATTAGAACATAAGGTGAGTATTAAAATTTTTTACAATGAAATTTTATCAAAGAATTTGAGAATAATATCACTATCAGCCACATGTTAATGATCAAGTTTGATAAAATACTTCTAATCCTTTTCTCTAAATCTCTCTTCTTCTTTTTTTTTTTTTTTGCTTTGTTTACAATTTTCACAACTAACTTTTTTACTCATAGTTTATCAATTATTTTCTTCTTATTTTCTTTTTTGTTATTCTTTAATTAATATTTAAAAAAGTATGTCCAATTTTGTTAGATTTTTTTTTTTTTTTGTTAACTGTATTTAATATATTAAAATTCCTATATTTATTAAGTTTTAATCTTTTCTGATTTTCTTCAAACTTATATTTTAAAATCTTCCAATCACATTATTTTTTTCTTAAAGCAAAATCAATCATAAAATAATAATTTTTTTTTTTTTTACTTTTATTAAAAGCCTTTGCAGTTCTTATTATAATTTTATTATTTTATTCTCGTTGATCTTTTTTTAACTTCATCAGCTTCTTAAGGAATTATAAATCTTGGTTTCTTTCACTTACTTTAACTTTAAATTAATTTATTTTGTATCAAGCTTACTATGTTATCACTTTTGATCTCCTTTTATTAATAATAATATAATTATCTAAAATTATTGTTATATTTTTTATTAAACTAATGTATTAAATTTTCATTCTAATATTATTATCACTTCTGTTTCTAAACAATATAGTATTAGATCAGTATCCACTATTTATATATATCCACTGATTCAGTTATACAAGACTTAAAAAAAATAATAGTAAAAAATAATAACAAAATGTTAATTTTTTATTTCACGTTGTAATCACCTGACAACGCAATCCAAAATGCTATATCTCATAGTGATTACAGATAATGAAGTTAATATTATTTAGATATAATTTTTTGCATTTTATTTTGTGAAATTTCTTTACACCTATTATCGGCATCACAGTGCTCATATGTAAAATCAAGGTTAATATTAATTGTATTGATTATATATCAGTACAATGTTGTTGTTTTTTTAAGTATTTAATATGTCTTACAATTGTTGAATTTCTTTTCCAATACCCCAAGCTGATTCAATAAAACAAAAAAATAATCAAAGTATCAGGAGATTAAATGTGCATGTGTGGCAGTTTTTGTTTTGATATTAAGTAAAATTTAGTATACTGATTTTCAACAAAAAGAATCAAAATGATAAGTAAGATTCTATGTACAATAGAAATTTTAAAGAAATTTTTAAAAAAAATTTCTTTCAGAAGTCATCATCACCATCAACCATTATCAATCCACTGCAGGATGAAGGTCTCTCCAAGTTCAATCCATCTTCTCCAATCTTTAGCTTCTCTTCTCCACTTCACCCCTGCATATTTTCTTATTTCATCCATACATCTCACATGTGGTCTCTTTCTGGTTCTTTTACAATCTGGTTTAGGATTTCAATTGTCCATCGATTATCATCTCTTTTAGCAATATGTCCAGCTCAACTCCACTTCAGTCTTTTAATTTTTTCAATAAGGTCAATAACACCTGTTTGTTCTCTTACCCATATATTACGTTTTCGATCTCTTCTTGTTACTCCCATCATGCATCTCTCCATACTTCTTTGAGTGATCTGAAGTCTCTGTATGTTTCAGAAGTACTATAATAAAAATAAATTTGTAAAAAAAGTATTTTAAATATGTGTATTTTCCTAATGAAAAATATTCTATAATATTATTAATTATTTTTATTGATATGTTTTGCATACTAATTTTTAATTAAACATGTAAGTGTATGAATGTATTGTACATATAGAATACATGAGCATTTTGCCAAACTGGAAATAATATAAATTAACTATACCTAATCCAATTTAAATAATCAGCTATTCAGTTTAACTTATATTTATCAATTACACATTATTTTAAAAGAGTTAGGCAATTTTTCTAAGTGGACAATTATTGCACAGAATATGCTCTTATTATCAATTGTTTTGAGCTTACCACTAGTATCCCAACAAAATGCATGGTGTCCTTTTTTAAAAAAATAATCACTTAAGTTTAATATCATTTGAATTTTTAACCATGGCATATTTTTACACTTTAAAATCCTTAATCTATATTCAGCATGGTATTTATAAGGAAAGGGCTGCATACAGAATGTTGTGAGATTAGCTATATGCTCATAAGTACATGAGCAATATTTATTCAGAAAATTAATTGTAGTGCTATATCTGACTGGCTTTTTCTTTTAACGTAATATTATAATTGGAAAATATATTATTGGTATATTGATAGACTGATTATTTAAATTTGCTACTGCATATATATATCATTAAAAACTAGTCAACATTTAGACAATCCCAATATCAATAACAATCAACAATTTCAAACTGTTGTCAAGGCAACCTCCTTTTAACAATAAAGGTGGAATCCCAACTTTGTAAATGGGCTAATATATTTATATAGACACAGATTGCAACTTGACCATAGAGAGTGAAATTATTGATACAAAGAAGTTTAAGTAAATCTCTTTAAATAGGTAAATATAACCTATTCTGAATACAGGCTAATAAACAGTCAATTATAACATTACAAACTGCAATTATAACTTTCAAATTGCACCCAAAGTATTATTTAAATAATAAATATAATAATACTCAAGGATAAATAGGTTTGTAAGTAATCATTAAAAACCAGTCAACACTTAGACAATCCCAATATCAATAGCCTTCATTAATATAAATGGAATAAACTTTGAACATAGGTATATAGATAGCACTCCCAGTTTTATTTAGCTTAATGCTTTTTTGGTGTTGAGCACTATAATTGTGGCTATTCTTATTAAACTTGATAAATCAGTCTTTGAAGTTAGTAAGAATAGCTACAATTATGGTGCTCAGTACCGAAAATGCATTAAGATAAATAAAACTGTGAATGCCTCTTATTTTATGCCTCATAAAGCATATCTATATATGTATGATTGAAGTTTATTATATATATGGATGTTTAAGAATAATTACTATATACAGTGTTTATGTATTGTTTGCTATTATCCACACATTTACTTTATTCATGGAGAGTGCAAGCTTGGAACCAAAAATAAAATAAATAGATTATAAAATGTTCTGTTTTATTTATATTTAACTTTTAGGTAAATAGACCATTTAATCATTATGATTATATCAGAAAACTCTTTTTTTTAAAATCTTTATCAGTTTTTTTTTTTTTGCATTAAGTTTAATGATTTATTCTATTGTCAAGGAAACAAATAATAAATCTCTATGTCTAAAGATTAGCAATAACTTTTACAACTTACTAGCATGTTTATATCCTTTTGTAATCTAAACTGCCTCTTAAATGAAAAGTAGTAGTATCTATTAGAAATATACATTAAACTATTGTGAAATTTTTACAGGATCATTAATATATTAAGTTTTTTTCTCTACTAAAATCATACCAGTTGAAAAAAAGATCATTGTTCATTATTCTACAAGCTTTCTCTCCCCGTTAATCTTTTTCAGTAATTTAATGGAAATTTCTTCTGGGCCTCAATATTTCTATCACTTCCTTTCCTCACATATAACTTTTGGAAGCTTTTCTTTAATTACTGTATAGCAGGAATGCCCAATCTTTGGCACATTAGTACATTAATTTTGGTGCAATAAAACTATGATTATAAAAATAAAGAGATGAAGTATTATAAAGTAATAAAAAAATAAATTTTATTAATTTATCTAATTTTGAGGACTAATCCAGAGCAATTTCTAATTGTTTTAAAACTTTTATTTTATAAATGTTTTTTGTAAGAATTGTGGATTTGTTGTATTATTTTTATCAGTGAAATTAATAAAAAAAAAAAAAATGAAGTCATGTTGAAGTGTTTCAAAATTTTAAAATGTTTTGCATAATTTCAAACATTAAAAGTCTTTTGAAAACAAACCAGACTCAAAGATCTAATTTTAAAATAAGCAGTAATCATAAATTTTGACATTTTTTTTTCATAATATAATTTTTTCCCATAAATCATAATTAATTATTTATCTTTAATATACTGGATTTTATACAAAAATTAAATAGTAAATAAAAAGTTTGCCAGATGGTTTGTGATGATGGCATTTTAATATTAATTATTGTTGGACTAATTTCATCATCTCATATTAAATATTGAACGTCGTTAGAAAAAAATTTTAAACTTTATTTACACTTTCCAAATTTCATTCAATTATTAGTAATAGCGCATAGGTTATTATACAACACAATGTTTTGAATGGTATTATTCTCTTTTTCAGGTGTTGCTGGCCTGACCAGTGACAGTACTAGCATGGGAATTGAATCTGAATCTTTAGATTCATGACTGACTAGTGATAGTAATAGCATGGGAATTGAACCTCGACTTTTAGATTCATGACTGCTCAGTGACAGTACTAGCATGGGAATTGAACCTTGACCTTTAGATTCATGAACAATCAATGATAGTACTAGCATGGCAATTGAACCTCAACCTCTAGATTTGTAACTGACTAGCGACAGTACTAGCATCAGAATTGAACCTGGACCATTAGTTTCATGACTGACCATAACAGTATTAGCATGGGAATTGAACCTGGACCTTTAAATGATCTACTAGCATGGGAATTGAATCTGGACCATTAGTTTCATAACTAACCATGTCAGTATTAGCATGGGAATTGAACCTGGACCTGACTGGCCAGTGACATGGGGATTTAGCCTGGGACTTTAGATTCATGACTGACCAGTGACAGTACTAGCATGGGAATTGAACTTGGACCTTTAGATTCATGACTGTCCAATGACAGTACTAGCATGGGAATTGAATGTAGACTTTTAGATTTATGAATCATGAAATTTAAAGATCCAGGTTCGATTCTCATATTAGTATTGTCACTAATCAGGCCAGCAACACCTGAAGAAGAGAAGATAATAATACAACTCAAAACTATTATTGCACTAAACCACAATGGGTATAAAACTTTTTAATTAACAGATAAGATTAAGATTTTTAAATTGTATATAAGACAGTTTAATAAAATGAAATTAACAAATTATAGAGAGCTGAAAATCTTTAATGGAACATTATGCATTTTAATTTTTGACTATAAACCTATTTTGTAGCTTGAGAAATACATTAAAAAAAAGTATAGAAATTTAAAGAATAATTTCTAGCCTAATAAATGATTAATAAAAATTATATGTTTCCATCAAGTGGTTTGTGTTAGAATTGTGAGGGCGGTAAGTTTGACATTTATCAATTAAACTGTAATAATTGACTCTCTATATACACTCAACAATTATAAAGATATGTGTAAGAGACTGTGATTTGGGCTAACTGATGAGTGCTGGTCCAGCACTTAACATCTTTTTCGCATGTTTTTGGTCATTTGTTTATGATAACACCCACAAGATATTAAAAGCGGATAGAAACCAGTCCTTATCTTGCATGAGTATGGTGTAGTGAAAATTACATTACAGAAATATTATTCATTAAGTGGATAATAGCTAATAAAAATTATTAAGGAAATTATATAAACTTTTACTTCATAGCATTTGAATTATTTTAAATATTTATCACTAAATTATATCTTATATATATTTTTTTTCTATAGATAAAATGAAGCTGCTTAATACCAACACATTTTTATAAATAGTTTTGTCATTAGTTTAAGTAATTCAGAAATTAAAGTAAAAAATTTTTAAAATAAAGATAATGAAACAAATGCCAAAAATTTGAAAGGGACCTAGTAATTGACAGAACAATAATGGGATGAGGCCAAAAATATTATATTACTTATTATATTCAGAAAACTGATTAAAATTATGAAATAAAAAACAACTATGATGATTTTTAATAATTCAAAATCTAAAAGTAAAACTTCAAGTGATTAGTCACATATATCTCATATAATCTCCAATTTTGCATTTTAAAGGCCAGAAGATAATGGTCATTTATTGAAAGCGTTTTAAGATATTTTTTTTTTTTTTTAATAGATATTTTTTGATGTTTTCATATAAATTTGAATTTCTCGGAAGTATTAATTTTATGTTTTTTTACAGGTGCTATATTTTATATTATATACGGATACACACCTATGCGAATAAATGGAAAGGAAATACTGATTTTAATTTTAAAAATATAATTAATTAATTAAGTAAAATGGAATAAATTTAATAAATATTAAATAGAAAATAAAGAAAAACAATGCAAATTGACTGTGGATTTATGATTTTAAAAAAATAAATAAATAAAGTAGAGTCACCTTCTGTGTATAGATTAATTTATTTTCGCCATTCACTTTAACCTATACAATACAAATTGACAGTGTCCCAATATATTCTTTTTTTTTTTTGAATATTTTTAATAATTCATCTTTATTTATATGGATTTTTTTTATTAATTAAAACTTCGTGATAAAAGTCATTCATAAAAGTATCCTGGAATAAGTATTTATTTTTTAGTACATATATATATTTGTCATTCAGTTTGCTATAATTTTGGTTCTATGTTATATTTTTTCATTTATTATTAAGACTAAATATCATTACACATGGTTATTAAATGTGACCATCACTACACAGACACACACATATTTTTATACCAAGTGTTGTTTTTATATAATTAAGTTCACATATGTAAATATAATCCAAGCGGGTGAGTTGTAAACCGTAGTAGATAACACAAAACTATCACTTGTGCCAAATCCTTAAATACCACTAAAATGTTGTAAAAAGTGTGCTTCAAACCTGATTTAAAATTTTTTAAAACTAGCTTTTATATATGTGTTATTTCATTAGTTGGCATCAAATAAATTAAGATAGTATAAATATATTTTTGATACACTTCTCTTCTTTACTTAATTCAATAATAATTATTATGGATTTTTATGAATAGATTAATCATTCTATTCTCCATTTTCTTTTACCTTATTGTCTTTAATCATTTAGTACTGAGACCAAATATTATGAGCAGTTCTATGCCATCAGTTATCTGTCCAGAATAACTGTGACAATAGGATTGTGTGATTTTTTATTCTTTGCCAACAGCAATACCAGATATCTTTTCCAGCTTATTCATGTTTCCAAAAGTAGTTCTCCACACTCTACTCTAGAACTATCTATGGTAAGCTTTGAGTAATCACTGGACAACAGATGGAATAATGATATTAGATCTAACATCTCATAACTGATTTCTGGCTTTTGCATTGTCAGTGAGAACTTGGGATTCAAAACTGAGACCAATACAATTGTAGTTTCGGATCTATATGACATGAGAATAAGTTGATTTGATTTTAAAATCTTAGTTTTTTTGTGGTTTTTTTGCCATTTCAGATTATATCTAATATTATAAAGATGTATGTTTGAACATGTACATACATATATAATTTTAATTTTCACTTTGTTTTATATGTATTACTTTTGCACATGTATGTGTATATGCTTAACTAAGTGGGATTTTTTTTTTCTCATAAAGCCAGATAATAAAAGAAAGAAGAGAAAAAAATAAGTCCACCTATTCAAGCATATACACTTATTCATACATATATGGTTATTATTTTTATCAATAATTTTTTTAAATGAACTTCTATTTTTTACATCTGTTGTTAAATATTGATTTGCTTCTATTTCAGTAGTATTTTTAATATATATTTTTGTATTTACAATTTTTTTTATATATAATTCTAAGGCAGTTATGTAATTTGCTTTTAAGTCAATAAACATCACATGATCTCCATTTCTTATGCTTGCTTATAACTGTTATTAAAACAAGCAAAACTTTCTATGGGTATTGCCATTCAGGGTAAGCCAGAGTAATCAATGGATGCCAAAAGATTTGTGCATAAAATCCCCATCTAGTGCCTACTCATCCAATATCCCCAGACTAGTTTCTGGCTTGAGGCCTTCATCAGTGAGGAACTTTGGATTTGAGAGCACTGCACCTAGATCTTCCACAAGCCAGAAACTAGTCTAGGGATATTGGATGAGTAGGCACTAGATAGGGATTTTATGCACAAGCCTTCTGGCAGCCATTGATTACTCTGGTTTTCACTGAATGGCAATACATATAGAGAGTTTTGCCTATTTTAATAATTTGCTTTTACTGAATGTTTTTGTATATAATTAGAAGGATTTGAACTCAGGATTTTTCAGTCTATTTATCCTCCTTTCCATATCAAGCATCCAATACCCATAACCACGCACGTGGTACATGGTCCCCAATATATGTATTTTATGCAGAAGCAGACTCATTGTATATATGTTTGGGGGGTTATGATCTGGCCCAAATGATGAGTGCTGCTTCAGCGTGAAATATGTACATTGGAGATCATGTATCTTTTTAGCATGTGTGCAATCATGTGTATTGGTTGCTTGAGGGGGCATGGAGGGTGAATGGATTGAAAAATCCTGAGTTTAAATCCTTATAATTTTTTTCTTTAATTAAAAACACTGATTTTTTTAAAATGTTTTATATAGTTTTATTATTTAATTTTCTCTGTTTTTGTACATATAGATCATTTTAGAATTTTTAATATGCACATTCCATGAATAAACAAACAAATGAAATATAGTCAGAACATCATACATTTACATTTCTATTCACTATAAATAAGCAATTTCCTACTACTATACTTATTACCAATTTTACATTTGTTTTGACAAATTTGTATTTTATTAAATTCAAAGTCAAGCGTTGGTGGCCTAGCGGTTAGCATAGCTGCCTTCCAAGCAGCTGGCCCGGGTTCGCTTCCCGGTCAACGCTTTGACATATATATATATAAATTATTTCTGTCTTATTTTTAACCACAAATTAAAACAAACAAAAAAATCCATATTGGCATTTTTGGGATACTTTTAAAATTTTCTTGTATATGATAAAAAAATTGATGATTTAAAAGTTGAAATTATTAGATGGATTAGGCCAATAATTTCTCTTTTAATGTTATCAAATCCTGAACTATCTTATTTTACCATGCAGTTGTAAACTCTTTTTAATCTGATTAAGTTATATTTATAGTGATATTTATTTATTTTCTTTTATTTTAATGAGCCACTGAATATGTGAGAGAAAAAAATTTGAATTCTTCTAGTAAGTAAACAAAATTTTGATCGTATAATTAACAAATGTATCTCTCATGACAAATATATTAGTATAATTATTTCTCAATATATCATGAATAGTATTGCAAAAATTGGGGAATATTGCACTTACCCATTTGAAAAATGTTATCATGAACTATCTAATTTATTAAATTACAAAATAAACATATAACCGTGTTTGTTTTTATCCATATTATAATTTCAGTATTTTTAATAACAGAAGCAGAAAAATGTAAGTACAAAAAAAAATAGTACACATATATGTAAACAATGAAGATTGCCAATTCCTCAATAAGCTTTGTGGTAAATGCTTAGGCAAAACTATCTCTGTCAGGACCGCCCCCCCCCCCCAAACCCCTGACCATGGTTTCATGCTTTGGCACTCCTCAGAGAGGTGCCAGGGTAGGTACACAGACACTAGATCTAGTGTCTGTACCTACCCTGGCACCTCTCGGAGGAGTACCAACCACAAAACCATAGTCAGGGGTTTGGGGGGGGGGGTCCTGACAGAGATAGTTTAAATGCTGGCTCTAGCTAAGCATTTATCACAAAGCTTGTTGAGGAATTGGCAATCCTCATTGTTTATAACTTACAAGCTTAAAAGAATAGGGTCATGTGATCTATGACTTATTTTTACACATATATGTGTGTTAAAAATATATAGTATAATATGATTCATTATTATTCATAAATTTTGGAACTTGGCACAGTATTTTTCTATTTCTTCTTCTGATATATATTAATTTGTCTCAGTAGAAATTTTTTCAATGATTTTTTCTTTTAGTGCTTCCTTAACCTATTTTGATGTTTTTAATGGAATATGTTTTTTTTTCTTTCATTCATTTCTAAGTCATCTTCTAAAACCTATTAATATTTTAAAAAGATTTTTCAATTTTGACATAAATTCAGTGGAATACTGAAGTTAAGATTATTGAGTGATCTTTTTTTTTTTAAACAGATTTTGATTTTTTTTGCTTGAAATTGACATATTTTACTTAGTTGTTTTTTTTTTTTAATGATGGTTTTTTGTAATCAAAGTATTATTCAATTCTGTTTATGCCATTTCCTCTTGGATTTTTTCATAAAGAATTTAATTAAATTAACAATTTTAAAATGTTTTTTTAAGTTTATTCTAAATAATTCTGCATATGTGTATAAAAGGCTTCAATTTCTTTATTCAAATAAGAACTTGTGCTGTTAATTTGACTGATATCTTCTATTAAGTCAATCTTGTAAACATTAATTCTTATTAAGCACATGGTCGACACATGTGCCTTAAGTGCTTAATTTTACCATGAGTGGAACCTCTACAAATTTTAACACAAGATTACGACTTTATAAAGATAAGAGTGGCCATTTTATCTTCAACCTACTTTATAATTATATAGGCAAATCTAAAGCATTTCGATTTGAGAGTGTGAAGCTAGTAAATTCTTCACTAATTAAGTCCACTACCTCGATTATAAATCAACATTCACTAAATCTTTCGATTCACGGGGAGTTAATATTAAGATCTTATAATTAGAAATATTTTGAATCAATTTAAAGTTGTAAACATTAATTCTTATTAAGCACATGGTTAACACGTGTACCATTGATTTACACAGGAATGTACTTATATCTTATTTAGAGTGAATTTCACTCTTATGCTTTTATTAAAGTATATTTTTGAATTTTAAATCATATTTACATTTTTTTTTTTAACTTCTCAAAAGACTGGCCATGGCTCATTTAATATTACACAGTTCTTTCATTTTGTGCAATCTTCTTTCATTTGCAAGTAATTCATTATTATCAGCTAATAATAAAAAGCTCATCAATGAAAGATCCACCACTCAATGAGGACCGAAAACTTTAACTTAGTGGTCTTTACTATCCTCTTCCTTTGAATGCATTAATTATAATACTTATAGCTTCTGGCAATCAGGAATGATAAAAAACCATGCATATGGCTTTATTTCTCATGAGTTCATAAGAAGTTTGAGCACCATAATTTATCTTGTGATCTCCCCATCTGAAGTCTGACACTACCAATTGCACCAAACAATGCAGGGTATGATGTAAGTACAGAAAATGAGTGAGCATTCTGAATCACACACATATCTTACTCTCAAACCCAACTTATGTCTTACTCTCAAACCCAACTTATGCTTCATTTAGAAAGTGTCAGGCTTTTGAGAAAGAAGACCATTATGATGTTAGGTAATAGTATAGAAGTAAAATCCAGTAAACAAATCATAAGTATCTTGGTAATGTAACCCTTCCATATTGATTTACAGTGTGAAAAATCACATGATTGCAATAGTTTAAATGACAAAGTTATATAATATTAGTAAACTATACTGCTTGTATTTATGTTAAGATCTTTGTAAGAATTTTTTTTCAATTGCATAGCAGGTCTTTAAATAATGATGATGATGATGTAGTTGTTACTTTTTTTTTTGCTAGAGTGCAAGATTTATTTTGATCAAATGGGCAAACAGTTTTAAGGTATATAGCGGTAGTTGTATAAAATGTTATTATGAATAATATCTATATATATGCAAAATGAATGTTTTGCATTATTGGTACACACATTTGATTGAAACTTTGCTGTAAAAAATTATATATCTGCAATAAATTATTTAGACAAATATAATATTTTAATAATGCTTTTAAACACACCATTTATTTCAGAAACATTTAATACAAGACATTGGAAAATTGCAAATCTCTCTTATGACATACGGATAACTAAACTGGTCTCCTTAGATGGGTTGGTTCTATATCTCACATATAAAGAATAATTGTCTAATATTTGAAAATATTTAGATATTCAGAGATCGTGGGCTTTTGAAAAGAGAGATCAAATAATTTGAATTGTTTGTACATTATTTATTTAGTTATATGCAAATTAACTAGTTATTTCTCTTGGTTTTTGCACCCACCAGCGTAGCTGTAATGGGCATGTCTTTTAAACATGCTATCAATTAATATTTATTTAATAAAGATCTAAGAATAACATATATTTGGTGAAAACACACATATATGTAGAAAGTATTTTTTTAAATTATTATGTTATTCATCTAGAATGCTAATTTCTAGAGCTGCAGTATTTAAGGCATTGTTTATATCCGGGTAGAAAAGGAGATGGTCACATGACTACATTTGTTATTGTTGTTGTTATTTTAGTTAATCAAGTCAGAGAATAGCTAGCTAGCTATTGATGGTCTTACACATCAAAATACAAATTAAATTACAGAGTTGCAGAGGTAGAACTTGCTTTGTTAGCATCTAAAATCAACAGTCATCTTAATTAAATAAATAATTCTAGGAATTGCAAGTTGGAAATTCACAAAGGAACCATTTGGTAGGGAGATTGAATTAAATTAAGTTTAAATAGCTAATTATTGTATTGTTTTGAATATCTATATAAAAAAAAAGATGAAGAAATTAAAAATTGTATTCAGTAAAAGTGCTATAAATTGTATACTGGAATACTAATATTGAGAGAGAAAAAAAATGCATTAATAAAAAATATGAAATTTAAAAACTGAAAATATATATTAGTACATTCTTTAATTAAATTTATATCATATCGTCTAACAGTGGTTGAATCAGGACGTTGAAGTACCTGGATCGATTCTGATCTAGGCTTTCGTATTGGTGTGAGGCTAAGTCCTCCGGAGTAACTCGTCATTCCATCCGATTAAATTAATGTTTTGCATTTACTTTCACTGCTTTATTTTTAATATTTTTGGTTATATTTGCATTTTTCAGAAACAGAAAAGCAACAAATTAATTATATATTGTATATTGCACACACACACACACATATATATATACAAAAACCCTGCACAGGTTTGGCACAGTTGGTACAACGTCCGACTTGGAATCGGGAGGTTCCAGGATTGGTTCTGCGCTCGAAACTTTTTATAAATTCCCAAAGAATAAAGCCATTATCATTTTTTATATATACGGAAGACATATTACATATTATTATTAAGTACTATCAAGGCAGAGTATTTGAATGGCATTTTTTCTGTATATAATATTTTCATTGTGGGATATGGGAGTGTTTTGCAATGTTTTCTGTTAAAGTTATTATGGACAAGTGTCAATAATATCACTTTACATCACTGCTGCCCTGCGAGTGGCATAAGGTCCATGTAGGCAAGGAAAGCATTTAATGATTACTACTTTTTTATATAACATTTTCATATTTATAATATTTTATAAGTTTTCTCAATTTTTTTTTTTTTAAATAAAATCAAATGTTTATATATTGTTTTTATTTTTATTATTTTATTTATAAAAATTATGAAATTAATTGTTTATTTATTTTAACTGGTTGTTGAATGCTAATTAACTACTGGTCCAGAATGCTTTGCTCTGATAACATTTTCTCACTCCTGTGTTATTTATTATCTTGTCGAAGTTGACTCAAATCCACATAGTATTAAGAAGTTACAGTATTAACAGTAACAACTTTCTCCATACAATAGTGTCACCTGGTGCAAGCTCTAGTAATCAATAGATGCTAGATGGTTATGCAATTAGGTTTTTATCCAATGCCTACTCCATACTAGTTTTTTAACTTGTGGTTTTGATCACCAAAGAGTCTTGGATCTGAATGCAACACATTGAAAATTTTGGATTCCTCTAGCACCCATCTTTTACCTTTTTAGCTAACTATAAAGCTATCTGCCTAAAATGAAAACCCAACACTGATTTGAATCCAGTTCAGTATCTGTATATTTTCATATCTTTGTATGAGTAGGCACTAGATAGGAAGCAAATTGCACAATCTTCTTGCATCTACTGATTACTAAAGCTGTTTCCAGATGACTCTATTGTATGAAGAAGGTAGCTATTGTTAATAGCATATGTAAGTATAAGAAAAGATGGTCATGCAATGTTTTAAAGGTTTAATAAGTTATGCTATTGTTTGTCACTGTGGCATAATAGTACTTCAAAGATGTTAATAGTAATTTATCCACAAAATAATACAGTATAAAGTTATGCTAATAAGGATTGTAACGTTTTCATGTTTTGCTTAGATTCTGTTAGGCCTTCTTTTTTACGTGCTATTAAGTGAAAGTTAATCAAGCTATGGATAAGAAAATATCTTGTTTCTATTCCCCAAAAACATAGCTGTATTTCCTGATTAACTGGCCTAATAATTATTATGACAGGAATTGCCGACGAAGTTAGTTTTAATTTATAAGATGGCGCCATAGTCAATAGACTCCTAAGTTCCTTGTATCCCATAATTTTGACATAAGTAACTAAAAAGATCGGGTTATAACTTTGTTATTTTTTCAGAGAATATTACACCTGGGGTTTAGTTAATAACTATTGGCAAAGGTAAATTATACTCAAATCCTAATAACTAACATTAATAAATTTAATGATTATCATTAATAACACACAGTGAATAGTTGATATTAGAAATAAATATTTTTATTCTAACAAATTAAAATATTGAAACATATTACTAATTAATTGGAAAGACTACCCGCACACTAATCCTGACATTAAATCAACTAACTAATACAAAAACAGTTTAATAATTAAAGTCCACTTAAGTTTTTTCCAGGAAGTTCTTTGAATGATAATTCTGCAAATGTCTCTATTAGTAGTAATCTTATAAGCTTATAGGAAGAATTGTTTGCAAACGCTTAATTTAGTCACAATCGGGATATGAATAATCTTACCAGTAAGTTTTGTAGTACATGTTTTGAAGAACCCATTGAAGTTAACTAGTTTCATTCTGTCGACATTTTTGTAGGTTATTGGCCTGTTCTAATGGCTAGACTCGATGGTTTTTTCTGAGTGACTTATACAAAGGTATCTGAAAACTCATCAGTTCCATTCCGCACGAGGATTCACCTCAGCGTATGAGTAGTGTTAGTCCTGCATATAATTAGTCCGGAATAGGATATTTTTTTTATCCCGGACCTAATGGAAACTTCTAGTTAAGGAAAAGACAAAGACCCTTTTTAAGTTTTTCTGACCTTTTATAGTCGCAATCCACTTTTAGACTTCTCTGTGCATCTATTTTCTTTTGTCCTTTTACCAGCATACAAGATAATAATATTGTATATTCTTTCTTAAATTTAAGTTACAAAGTCTTTTTTTTTTTAAAACAATTCCGCCATCTTTAATTAGCTTCCAAAAAGGTTTTACTGATTGTAATCTGTGTATGGAATTCTCTTTCCTTTAGTTTATCTGGATTAGTAATCTGAGTGTCTTTTATTCTTTCCAATTTTAACTTTTATTTTTAATCACATAAAAAAAAAATATGAACGAAAAATGTAACTTTCATTGTATGTTTTAAAAAAAATTACACAAACTAAAAAAAAAATTTTAATTGCATCTTAATAAAATTGCTAAATTTATTTCTTTTTTTTTAGCTTTTACCAAATGCCAATATATTTGTACCATATATAAATAAATGGTACAGCATCAATATCTTTTCCCACATCCTGAATAACTTATTCAATTGTATTAATAAATTTGCTATTGTCATTTGTGTGATATTCAAAATATTTTTATCAAAGTTATCCTTTATCAGTAATGTAAGAAAATATTTTAATCTGTTTTTTGCTTTATATTGTTTATAATATATATTAGATTCACTGTGATTTTGAAATGAATAAATCTATTAATAAATACATTATTGATTCTTTATGTAGCAAAATTATTTTGATCTTTGTATTTATTGAAAATTTATCATAGATATTTTGGATTTTTTTAATGTTATGAAATGAATTAATAGGTATTTATAATTCAGATGACTTAAAAAGTAAAGATGTTGATAAACTTCTTGAATACATAAATTCTACAGATTTCAATTGTAACTTTCCTTAAATAATATTACTTTGCACAATAATCTTGACTTTATCTTTTTCCGGTGTAAAGAACTTTTTTCATTGTAAGTAGAATTTAAAATAATGCTTGAAACACCATTTGACAATAATTCCTATTAAAATTAGCTTTAATATTAACAGAGAAGTCTTTATTAACTAATTTTCTTAATTATCACAAGGAAACGGTTATAAATAAAATAACTAAAGATTTTGTTAAGCAAGAAAAAAGGATTGTCTTCATTTTTAAGTAAACCAATTTAAAATCACTCTTTTATCAATAAAATTACAAAAAATAAAATTGAATTGCTTTTCCCAATTCTTACACAAACCCTACTGTCCAATATAGTTATTAGTAATAAGATGTTATAAAGATAAATCAAATAAATGAACAAAAGTAATATAAGGCAAATTCTACAGTAATGGAAAATAGTTTACATGGTTGTTACTCGGTTTACCAAACACATAATCACTCATTATGCACCTTAAAGGTGTTATATACTTATCACATTATATATATATGTGTGTGTGTGTGTGAAAGTTTTTGTGGATAAAATATGTGAATCTGGATTTTATTTGCCAATAGTTGGATAATAAAGTGATTCATGATATTGGTAATTGAAAATATGTTGGAAATCACTTTTCACGTATGTGAATTCGTTGTTAATTGTTTTACCTATAGCACAAAATTTATGAGAGGTTAGAAGTGGCTAATGATTAATTTGACACCTTTTATTTTTATTGATGTGTCCGGTTTCTCTTTGATTGTTCTTTTGTCACATCTCAATGAAACTTTAATATTAGTCAATTTATATCACCATTATCCAAACATATAGTATCAGAATAGATGATAATGACCGTTATTTCACAATGTTAAGATGATTGTTTTTTCTAACATTAATGCAATGGTTAATCAGGTTCGTATAAGTAGCCTTAACAACCCCACAAGAGATTTCACAACCATATGGTTTTCCAAAAGAAATTGAGGTTTTGTACTTTGATAAAATGTTACTAATTTTTGACGGATGAGGAAAATTATTTCAATATTAAAGTTTTTTAGGACATGATTGAATTTGTCAGTAGTTTCTTTTTTGAAAGAGAAAAAAAATGTAAATATATATTTTCCATATTACATGAAAACTCAATAGGTAGTGCTGTTTTTTGTTTTTAATACATCTATTGATCATGAGATATTGTAAATGTATATATTTAAAATTACCCCAAATTCGGAATTCAACCAGACTAGCCAAGAAAATAATTATTATAAACTGCATTAATGGGATTGTGTAAGCATATCTAGGTTTAATTGCATGCACAACAATTCCTATTCCAGTCTTTTTTTTTTGTTTGTTTGAATGCAAGTATGTATTATATGTAAAGTATGCAATGCTCCTGAATGTTGAGAAAACAGTAATAGGACTAGATTTAGCAGACCAATATGATACATGAAATTAAATTTTGGCTAGGAGTTTTATTCAGCAGTAATTGTGTGCTTGACCATCATTATTTAGAGATGTTTCTATAGCAACAAATGTGATGGATTCTCATAAAATATGATTAAGTTATCATGTTTAGCATATTCTTTTATAGTAATGGTGGCAAATTTCAGGTTAGAAATGTTATAAAAATAAATATTTCATTTTTTTTTCTTTAAATATAGGTACATAGCAATCATAAATTCAATTTGATGCGGAATCTTCTAGATATGAATATAATATAATGCTTACACCTAAGGAGTTGTCAAATTTTAGTTACGGTCATAACTGCTTATAATAAAATTTCGACAAGTAGATGACCAAAAGTTCTTTTTAAATCAGTTGTTGAATGAACAGAGAAGGAATGATGTTAGATTCCTAGTGAGGTTTAATTTGGTATTTTCAACTTTTAAAATTCTTAGATTTATCAATAACGGTATTAATAATTGTTTTGTGCAATGTTATCTATACCTGTTTTATTAGTGTTTATATTTTGTTAAATTCAGAATGTTCAGAGGAATGATAATATGTTTGCATCGGTACTGAGAACCCCCCCCCCATTAAGGTAGACATGTTGATAAAAAAAACAAATGATCAACTTAATGTCAGTAGCAAGAATGGCTAATGAACTCTCATGATTTGTTATATAGAATGTTTTCACTATCCATGGATTGATTACAGCAAACGTTTTACGTATCCATGCTCAAAATAATATCTCATGAATTATGTTATAGTTAGAAATCTTAAGGGAAAAAAAAAATAATATTACATGACTTTTATAGGCACAAATAATTTAACAGATTATAGACTAGTATTAGTGAAAGGTTAAAGTGAAGGTGATATTATAGGTGTTTTTCCAAAAATATTGATAAGAGGTTTAATGGATTTTTAAAAAAAATTATTACACTAACATTGACATTTTGAATTTTCAAGATTGTCATGTTATTGAGGTATGGGATTCTTTTAAATAGATTAGTGCACAGGTTAATAGGTTAAAAAAAGTACCAAGCAACATGTGTAAGCATATGAAATGGTGATCATGTAATGTTAATGGATTTGTTTTTGAGTTCACTACAAATCTGTCTGATTCTCTGACAATAATTAGATTATTAAAGATTTAATTAAATAAAAATATATATCATTCTCTATTTAATCAAATAATAAAATGAATATAGAATTTTATAAATAATATAAAGATTTAAAATCAAAAGTTTAATGACTGAAAAGAAGACTTGAGAATAATTAGTAAATTATAATGCAAAGATGAATCAATCATTTATCGATCACATTAACATTAGATTTTTTTATCCTATTGAAAATAACATATGGACCTAATAAAATGATATGATCATATTAAATCAATAGGTAATAATGATTTGTATAATAATCATAATACTTTCAAAATATCGAAAAAATATTTTGATTATTTTTTGATTTTTTTTTTAAAATTTAAGCATGGAAATGAGATGATTATAACTAGTGAAGAATTAGTAGAGGAATTTATATTAATAGATGAAAATGTACTTTAAAAGAGAAGTGTGTGTAGATATTATTTTCTTAAAAATTCACTGAATGAAGATTAAGTCAAAAAAATTGTTAAATAGCATATATTTAATATGTTGTAGCATATTTACCATGCAGTGCCTGATTAGTTTCTGCTACCTTTTAGGATAAGATATTGAGTTATCATTTTCTAGGCATGTTCTGACAATCTTCTTTGTTTATTTATTTTTAGTTTATTTTACTATATTCATTTATTGAAGTTAATATAAGTCTGGTTGTCATGAGCCTCTGATATTAAGCCAATAATCATCACATGATCAGATGCAGTGCTCTCAGATCCAAGGTTCCTCACTGACAAAGGCCACAAGCCAGAAACTAGTCTGGGGATATTGGATGAGTAGGCATTAGATGGGAATTTTATGCACAAGCCTTCTGGCATCCATTGATTACTTTAGCTTGCTGTGAGGCAATATGTATAGTGAGTTTTTGCCTGTTTTAATAGCCTTTGATATTCTTGATCATTTTCTTCATTAACTGTGACACCAAAATTATGTGTTTATCCAACCACATATCTATTTTTTAATTACATAAGCAATTCTAATTAATCTTTCTTTTCTCTTTATTTCTTTAACTTTTTAATCTTTACCTTCCTCTCTACTTTATTATTATTATTCTTGGATTTAGCATAATCTTAACTCATTATGTGATTGCTAAAAAATAAGTAATGATATAAAATAACAATTAAAATAGCTTTTTGTACTCTTAATATCATGAAGGCTACATGTTCTGATGGGATCCTTAAAAAACATTTTAAAATGTGATGGTAATTTGTTTCACATTTATTGAATTTTTTTTAATGAATATATGGATCTTAGAGATGTTTCTTCTATTTCAGTAATTATCGTAGAATATCATTGCTATCTCTAATACAAAATTATTTTCAAGGAATTTATTGAATAAATTGTTTCCAGTCGTAGATGCGTGACCTTTGATAATTGAAATCCAATATACATATTGTTTCTGTTGCCAGACAAAGTCCGCGGAGATGTAATTTATTTAAGGGCATTTATTGATTTAGTCGAAGCATTTAGATAGACAAAAATAGTTCTGACAATGTTTGAAGATAGCTGTCTGTCCACAGAATAATTAATGCAAGTCCTACATAGTGGTTTAAGAATATCTACTGGTTAGAGACAACCTGAGAGATTTAAAAGTAATAGTGGTACTTAACAGGGTTGTACTTCCATTTTTGCAACAATTATATTTGGAATAGTTTAGTGATATCTTCATAAAGTGTTTGTCCATATGGATGTGAGTTTGATAATAGGTTTTTCATTTTCATACCTCCTTGATTTAAACATGCTGATAATTGTGCTATTCTTGGTAATTTGAATTATGACCTACATTGTTTTCAAAGTTTTGAATACAAACTCAACTGCTTCGTCAGCCAGTGATGGAAGAAAAATCTTGAGAACAAGGATTAATTTTTTAAATAAAAAAAAGTCAAGGCTTAAATGCTAATGTGCAGCACAAATAGTAGCTTATGACTGCATTTAATAAATTAAAACATAAAATACTTTCATCATCTTAATATATTCAATGAAATGAAAGCCAGTTAATAGTAACAGATTTTTTAAAAATGTATTCTATGATAAACTTTAAATATGGATTGTCATGTGAGAAGTAAATCCTGTTAACATTGTAAAGATTTTCACACGGACAGTAAAGAGAGCATTGCGGTGTCAATTGCTTTTATCAGGAGAATACCTTGTGTCATTCGGCATAGTTGGCAGAACATCCGACTTGGGACTGGAAGAATATGTTTGAGAATAGTTGGACAGGATAGCAACAAAAATTTGCTGCAGAAGCTGTTGAACATCATTTATTACAAGATTTTACACAATCAAAAGTGCAGTAACTGTATATGTATTTCACTGATTGATATGCGCAGATATCATAAAAATCATATTTCACAGAACTCATATTTAACTTTTTGTTTCTCTTCTTTTTTCTGTAATTAGGATTACTATAATCATTTATATGTGACTTATAATGCTGGATGAGGATGATACATAGACTTAATAATAGCAGATATAACAATTAAGATATATGTACAATAAATTTATATACAACTCAAGTATTTGCAAATAGATTTTAAATAAACTAAGTTGGGCATATATAAATTTTAAACAAGGAATTAGGTTATTTGCATAATATAAGAACATCACTAATTTATAATTAAGTTTTTCTTATAACTTGTTAAAGAAGAGATAAATAGTGAACTCTAATTGTTAAATTGGGATAGATATTTTGTAATAACAATGATAGTTTATGTGCAACTAA
The DNA here is from genome assembly GCA_028023455.1 of Epiperipatus broadwayi. NCBI lineage: Eukaryota > Metazoa > Onychophora > Udeonychophora > Euonychophora > Peripatidae > Epiperipatus > Epiperipatus broadwayi. The sequence goes on along the minus strand of JAQFVV010012416.1, from coordinate 9,243,458 downwards.
TATAGTGAAAGATCATGGGATCAGAAGTGGTTCAACATATTTTTTTAAAAGATGTAATCTTTTTAGAGATATAATTGAGTATATTTAAATATTAGATAAAATTTTGTAATTTTTGAGAAATAAATAGATTTAATCTTAGTAGGTAAAAAAAAAAAAGTCTATTATGGTATTTTGATATTTTAAGCATAATTGTAATTGGCTGCCTGGTTGGATCATTAGTAAACACAGGTAGTAAGGGCAGTCAACTAAACTTTTATATTAATAAATGTTTTAATATATGTTAATAATGGCAGACTTGTTTAATAATTTATTCTGACTTTGCCTAGCTTCTGTTACAACCAATAGGAGCATCTGAAATGACAGATTGTTTAAAACACTTCAGAACTTTATACAAAACTGCTGACAAATTTCAACTTTCTAACATTTTGCATTATTTATTAACAAGTGACATTCAGTTAAAAATGTTTTGAATATCATCTAAAATTGTCACGTTTGTTCAGAAGTAACTGTTTAAATTTAAAATGAAGCTGATTGAGAACTTCCTTTATTCTTTATTTATTATTCAGTAGAAGTTAATTTTTTGAAAAATTGAGGGGAATTAATGACATCAAATGTTTTGACAAGGCATTATTTTGTTTAACTTTTTTTGTGGTATTTAGTTCAAAACTTAGCAACTTAAATATAAAATTGCAAAATAAGGTTAAATTTTTTATAAAAGTTCAATAAGAGCATTTCAACATTATTTACATTTACCAATACCAAAATCAAATTTAAATCATTATGCAAATACAATTATTTTTATAAATTTGTTTTAAAATTGAATTTTTTTATGAAAGAGAGAAAGCAGAATATGAAATTATTTTTTGCTGCTTCTTTCATTGATAATGTGCTTTGTAATAAGTTAAATACCACAAATGTTTCAGTCACATGATATATCTATTTGATATTGATATAGCTTAAAATGATACTGAAATAGAAATAGCTACAATTCATAACGGTTTATAATCAAAATCCACATAGGAAAGTATTTGGAAATATGTAAATGAGCAATATTCATTTTTAATGAATGTTTTTAATAAATTTTGTCTTGCTTGGCTGGAGATTTTGCTTATTTAGATATGAATATTATTAAATCAATCCAAGTGTAATCATCTTTTAGATCAATATTTGTTAATAACAGTAACAAAGTCTCCATACAGTAGTGCCACTAAATAGGTAAAAAATGGCCGCAGGAGGATTGCATTAGATCTTAAGATATAGGTGCAGTGCTCTCAAATCCAAGGCTTCTCACTGATGAAAAGCACAAGTTAAAAACTAATCTGGAGATATGAGTACACATTAGGTAGGGATTTTATGCACAAATCTTCTTGCATCCATTGATTACTAAGACTTGCACTTGGTGGCACTATTGTATGGAGAGTTTGCTACTGTTATTAACAGCTTGTGTAAGTATATGAAATGGTGATCACATGGTTTTATCCATATTTGTTGTTATGTATATCTGTATGTTGTTGCCATCAATATTATCTGTGTCTAAATAATGTCGAACATCAGTTAAAGTTTACAGTATAAGTAGTCAAATTTTACGTCTTGTAATTTTATTTAGCAATTAAATGTTTTGATTTTATTTGTTATTTTTTACTAAATCAAGTTTTTATAGTAGTAGATTATATAGTCTGCTTACATGAGAAAAGTATCCCAGTCGTTAATAAAGATTGAATACTGGTGATATATTATTTAATGATAAATTAATGTTTAAAAGCTTGTACCATAATCTCAAAATACTTAAAATAAATTAACATATATATATATTGGCCATGCCAAAGTTACATCATTATACTTTTGGAAAATAATGTGATGTATTCATTTGATAAATTTTACCTTTGTTAAAAATAAAGTACTTTAAATTCATTATGGGGATGACCCCAAAAAGATTTATAAATACGACATAAGCTTTGGTATGTAAATGAAATTGAAAAATATTAAAATGAGATAGTTTTTTTATTCTTTCTTGCCCCCTTTTTTTGAAGTAGAGGGTAAAAAAGCAGAATTAATTATCAAACAATTAAAAGAGAAAATATTCACAAGAAGTGAAAATTTCTACTTATTTTAATTTACTTAAAGTAATGGAAATACTCTTTGTATTCAGGCTTGTATGAAAAATGAAGCACTAATTTAAAGCAAATAGCTCATTGGTTTCTAACCTAGTGCAATGCCCAATGTATTTTCCTTATCAACTAGTTAAAAACTGCTATTGGTAAATGGAATTCTATAAATTGATTGCCAGAGAAGGAATAAGAATACTATCTCCTTGTGTAATTGCCTTTAATGTTTTATTTAACCAATACTGAAAGGAAGTAAAATATTTAAAGGAAGGGGGAAAAAACCTTTAAGACTGTGATAAAATATTCAAGAAGTCAGAACTTTTAATGCTTTGATATTGTTTATTATTTGTAAATATTTAGGAAAAATAAATGAAAAGATTATTGAACTTTTAAAAAACTAAAGAATTAAAACTATCGTGGAACATGTCAAAAATGATATTATTTTTATTCATGAAGGAACTGTAAGAACATAATATTTGAACTTGAATTATTTAGAGCGTGAACTGTGTCGTTAACATGTAAAGTTATAAAGAGAAAAAGTGTTTGAACTTTTATTATAATTTCTGACTTGAAAACTACTCAAGAAAGAAAATCTTCCAAAGAAGATTGTAGTGATTTATTTTATTATCTATTTATTGATTATTTTATTTTGTCATTAATAAATTATTTCCTTATTTTTAAATTTATTAATTGTTATTTCGTGCATTCACTAAAGCAAGGATAGAATAAAATATTTTGCTATTTCATAAAGCATATTACTTCATTATATTGAATTAGCATACAGCTATAATACTTTTCTTATACATAACATTTTCTGATAAAATATACGTAATTAATGCCACATATACAATCCATAGAAGAAAAGCCTTCCCATACCTCTGAGAACCTGCTCTTTGATGTGTTATGTTTGAAGTGCACAGTAGCTAAAGTAAATAAATATTTGTATGAAGAATGAGCTTTAGTTCATTAACTATTAGTGTCATATTATTTTACTTGTACATTTTACTGCTTCTGCTGCTGTGGCTAATAGCTACTGTTACAATATATATGTATGAGGATATGTTAAGAACAAAAAGCTATTTGATACTTTTTTTAAACACATAAATTTTAAAATTTACATTCATAATGTTTGGTTATTATACATTTTATTAAAATTGATTTGATTTCATTTAATTAAAAATAATATCCAAATCATAATTTTTTTTACAAATCTTTATTTATTTTTATTAATTTTTTTGTAACTAATATTTCAACCATTGTTATGGTCTTTTCGTGAGTGTTGATAACATATAATATTAATACAAATGTACTAGTGTATGTCTAGAAAAAATGGGGGAAAAACATGATAGTAATGTATAATATTTTTTCCTCTCTTTTTCAGATATATAATATTTTTGCACTAATAATTAATTATTAATAAATATACCACTTTCAAATATATGTATGCTATCAAAAATAATTTTCTTTTGTTGTGTTGTTAATATTATTATACTGTCCCTCTTTGTGTTAATTAATTGTTGGCTGCATTACATAAAGCTTTGTATTCATCTAGTGGGAATTTAAATCTGGCCTTGTAATACATTACCTATTTGAAAGTTCATCTCTTTAATATTTGATATTGCATGTATAGATAATCATTTTATATTTGCATGTTTTCTAACAAAAACAGTACAATCATATTGATAGTTCATGGAAATGGAAATCATTGCTATTGTCTTTTATATATTTATATCCTGTGTATGTGTTTGTATAATAATTTTCATGTTGGAAAGACATATGTAACCAATCAAATTATTTCACTATATTCCTAGTATGGGCTTGATACTCTTATTAAGCTATCAATCAGTGAAAGAGACATTAGATAGAATTCTCCCATCATACATATTATCAGGTGAGCCTGAGACATGATGTCTGAAACTCTCCATTATAAAGGAATAGCCTGACTTTTTTTTGAATATCATATTTATGGAGTTATTGATATTGTGCTTGAATATATTATCTAACAAATAAATATATACATAATCTTATACACATTTCTCAATGGGTGGAGTTGATTTCTGATCACATTATAATAACTAAAATTTGTTCAATATTACATATAAACTCCAAGTATATGAATTATGCTTGTATTTAAAAATCACAATGTTAAAATAGAAAATTGGACTATTATTTTTGGTTAGAAGATTCTGCTCTTGACGATCAGAGGTTGTTTGAAAAATATCACATGATTGCTCTTGTTAGCACAAGATGGCACTACTATATGGAGAGTTTTGCTGTGTTTGAAAAATACATATTTAATGGGAAAGGTCAATCTTAATATCTTTTTCACTGGTTGACAACTTATGAATAAGGAACTAGTATCAAAATATTGTTATTAATGATATATATAAAGAATATCAGTTAATATGCAATGTTTTAGGAGGCATGAACTTTCCAAATACCATTTATAATAAATTCAATTAAAAATCTCAATCATTGCCCAATAACAAAGCAGACGAAAATAGAAACTCTTTCCACTATGACCAAATTATTAATTATGGAAGATGTTATAGACCAGGGATGGCCAAACTTTTAGACATTGGGGGCGACTTTTTTGGTGAAAGTGTACCTGGGGACGATTACATTTTTTTTCAGGGCTTCAAATCGGAAACTAGAAAATAAACATCATTTTTTGCCGGAACTGAAAAAATTAACGGTTCAATGTCCTGCTTTTTTTAGAATGTACTTACAAATTTTTTTTTTTAATAACTGCTCTTTAAATACTCATAAATATTGGAGACATTTTTAGAAGATACTTACAAACTGATGAGTTTTTTTTTCTCGAAGATACGAACTGTCGGAAGACATTTTAGTATGATTACTAACTTTAAAGTGATTATTGCAAAAAAGAAACATAATTTCTATATTTTGCACTATCTCTTGGCCAATTTTGGTCACATTTTCACTATTTTATGCTTATTTCATTGCAAATTAGTAGCTTTTAAAATTTTAATTCTAAAAAAAATCTGCTATTGGCAATATTTTTCACAAAAAATCGATTTCTGATTGCAGTCTATTGTATATAGTCCCGCATCTTTTCCCTATAAGGTGCTGTTGTCAACTTTGGCTATTGTTTTTCAGGTGTTTCTAAGTGTCAAAGTCAGAAATCAAACCAAAATGTTTTATGCTTTGTAATAGATTTTGAATGTAAATAAATATATTTCTCATAATTTTTTAAATTTTACAAAAAAAATAATCAAGCAAAAGTGAATAGCACTTGACTGTTATTCAAGACGAGTGAATAATGTTGATTGCTATTTGCATATCAATGATATTCAGCGATAACTAGCAAATTGCAACTATTTTTCGTAAATATTTATGGATTTTATAATTACTTGTTACACTATATTGACCAATAATGTGGCTAGATTTAGATTTTTATTTAAAGTATTTAATTTTAGATGAAAAATAGTTAACAGAAGTGAGTTAATCAGCGATCATAATTTCTAAGACACAAGAAATCACCAGCGTTTTCATGTAATGATTGGTTGAAATATAATTTCTTTGTTTTACTGAAGGCTATTTTTCATGTTTTGCTTATTTTTTCTTGAGTTATTAACATAATTTTAAATTTTTCGATACATTTAATCAATTTGAATGTAAAATAATTCAGTTTTTAGAAGCCAAATTAAAACAATTCTGATTTTTGTGTATTAATATATTTCAGAAAGGAAGGCAGGCTAGATTCATATTTAATAAATCAAATCACCCAAATTTTTACTCAATCTGGCCAATAAGAAAATTAATCGACAAAAGATTAAATTACCTCAGCTCTTTAGGATTACTTGTTCATGTCACTTTGTAAAATATTTATTAAATTACAATTTTAATTAACTATAAATAATTATTTTCTAGATCTGGTCCTGAATTTTAAAAAAAATTCAAGAAAAAAAAGAAAATTATTGTTTTAGAATTGTATTAAAATAAATTAGAAGCAAATTTTACAAAAAAAAAAATTACGTGGTCGACGTCTTGGCCACCCCTGGTATTGACAATGACATTTGTAAGATTCAACATTATATATGAAATGTTTCTACAGTCTGATTCAAATTCATCTTAAGTAATATTTCTAAAACAGAATCTCTAAATATTTATTTCAATAATCTTATACATTTTATAATTTATCATGATTGTGTAATATTGTAATTAAATAACATCAATTAATATATAATATTTTGAGACGCAGTGAATCTAAGTGCCATTTATAGTAAATTTAATTAAGTATTTCATTCATGTTGTGATCCAACTCCATAATAAATGAAAGTGAAATATTTTCATCTATAACACAAGTTACTAATTAGAGAAGACAATATAGGCAAGGATTTTTTCAAGATGCAATATCATATCATTCAGAGGCATTTCTATGACTTGATTCAAATTGGTATCTTAAGTAATATTCACAAAGAAAAATCTCTGAATAGTCATTTTAATAGCCGTATAAGTTCCCAAGTCATTGTAAATAATGAAAATTACCAGTTTTATTAAAATTAATTATTTAAATATTCTATCTTATGAATATATTACTTAAGGTCAATTTGAATCAGATGTAGAAACATAAAATTTGATGCTTAATCTTGAAAATATCAGTATCTAACTGTCCTCTGTAAAAAAAGTGATTCAATTTTTGCTGCTTTGTAATTGGACGAATGATTATGTGAATAAGATATTTAATTAAATTTAATAGGGACCATAATTGCAATGCTCATCAATTCCTAGGTTTATATATATAAATGAAATTGTTTATAATTTCTTCTGACCAAAATAAAATTATATAGCTATACATTTACTTATAAAAAGCCGTATATTTGTCTTGCGTTGTTAGCCGAGAGGTATCGCAGCCGCCATGCAAGCAAGTAGTTGGTTGCAGACGGTTGTGGGTTCGCGTCCCGGCCGATGCTATGACATAAGAAGAAAGCCGTATATTTAATAATAAAAATTTCACACTGTTCAAATAAATTAAACAAAAAATTGTTTTATGTAAAATTAGATTCTAGCTAATTTTTATTTATAGTTGTTAATTTTTAGGAACTGAATATTGTGGGCCCTATATTCTTATAGCTCAACAATTCATAAGCTGATTATTAAATAACTTCTAGATGGAGCTTCAGTATTCTCAATTATGTATTTACTATTATAAGCTATTAGCAAAATAAGTTTTCACACCACCCCCTCTAGCTACTAACAGACTCATTAACAACTCCAAAGATAAAATCAATCCAGGTCAAACCCCTTGGGTGTTATATAAAATAACATGCCCACAAGCTGGCTGCTGAGCCATGTATTATGGGGAAACTCGGGCTACTGTCACTACCAGAATATCTCAACACCTGTACATATATAACAGATCTCGCACTAAAAATGAAGGCAGTTCAATATTCCTAGAACACCAAAAACATCTAATTACAATTTTGAATCCACCAATGCTGAAATAATGTGCTTGGAAAAAAAGTGATACTAAATGCAAAATAAAAGAGGCATATTTCACTGCAAACGACCCGAAGGTCATCAGTAGATGAGAGTCATGTTTCTCAATTTCCAAGAAATGGATTGGTTGATTAATTTGCATACACTAACGATAACACAAAATTGAGAACAATACCGCTATTAATTAATATGGGAGCAAATAGGTCCCGAAAGTGCTAAGCCAGAATAAAACAATTAAAATATAGTCTTGCATTGGTGGTCGAGAGGTCAGCGTGACTGCCTTGCACTCGCAGGCAGTTGCCCGGGTTGTGGGTTCGCGTCCCGGCCGATGCTATGACATTTAAAAAATAAAAAAAACAAATAAAATATAGCTTCTCTAGTGTGCATTGGAAGCGCAGTATAATAATGTTTTCCTTGATATTAGTATATATAATATATGAATAGATTCGAGAAAAATAAATAGCAATACTTGGGTTTGCTATGCTGGCAGTTAAATTATTACAGATAGCAAAAATCTGAAGCTTTCATTGCTCTTAGCCTGTAATAATAAATTATTAAGAAATAGGAATGAAAAATTACATGGGTTTGAAAATTAGATTCAGGGTGCCAAAAAAATTATAATTTTTTTATTGTTTTTGACTTATGAGTAATGCTAGAAGAGATGATATTAGACATATTCAAAAATCTGTAGTTACCTGGAATTAAAACCAATTAATATTACATGACACCTACTTAATTACACTTTATCTGCAATTTTTTTTCTCTCACCACATTTATGCCGCCTAGTATAAGTTTCAGTAATTATTAAGAAGTGCAATCTGCTTAAATATTATTGATTACTAGAACTTATACTAGTTAGCATAAATCTGGTGAAGAAAAAAAAGAATTAGCTAGAGGAGTTATTGGAAAGAGAAAATGATTTTATTGGTTATTTAACAGTACATTATTAAGTCGAAATGTTGATTCAGTATTTTGTTTTCTAAAAACATTTCTGTTATTTGGATCAAAACGAACATTGGAAGCAGGATTTTTCATGTTAATACTAATTTTTTTTTCATAATGTTTTTGCCCATTGTTGAAAGATTAAATTACAACGTTTTAATCCCCCCCCCCCCCGCTGTTAATTCCCCATAGATTTATTAAGGCTTTTATAATGGAAAGAATTTGAAACCTATAGTTCCAAAAGTGATCATTTCCAACCAATTCCCTCTCATTGGGAATATGATTTACACAAGTAACAACCAAGTTGAAATGGATAATCGTAATATTAATTAATAAACATCAGTTCCTTATAAAAATTTTATTATATAAATGAAAACGGCATCCGTTTCTAGGGAAGTCGTGATATTTGAGCATAAAAGTGAAAGGTTAAGCACACAGCTCCAATCAGTTGGCTATACTAAGATATTTTTTTTTACAACTGGAAATTGATTCAAGAACCTTTAGCCATGGAATCAGTCATTCCTACCTTTGCACAAAGTGCAAAGAGTATTTAATATATTTTCAGTATATACGATTTAAATGCAAAATGAAATATTGATAAAATAATAGTTAAGTATAATATCCTATTTTGTGGTCATATATAATATTTAGTTATGAGTTCAGGATAATTTGCTTCAATAAAATATCTTTTACTACTATTGTTTTCAAAATGTGTTCTATATCTTTCCATGGGTAGTTTGTAAAATATATATAAATACTTATATAGGAGATAGATAGATAGATAGATGGATGGATGGATGGATGGACAGAAAGGAAATTTATTTGAAATATCGCCTCTCTTTGTTTATTTCAGATTGTGTTACAATCTAGGGACTACAATGCATTATCTATGAGTGTTATGGCCTTTGTATCCATGATTTATCCCTTGGAATATATGTTTCCAGTGATTCCACTTCTTCCTACATGCATGACAAGTGCAGAACAGGTATGATAGTATTTCAATAATTTTTTTAAAGAAAAATATTATTTATTTATTGTTGTGAAGAGATTTATTGTGTAAAATTATTTTGATCTGAAATTTAATAATTCAGGATCAATTTAAAATTATTAAACTTTGCATAAATTTTTTTTAAAACAAATTAAACAAATAATTTTTGTTATATTATGTCATGTGTCCTATTTAATTTTTTTTTCAAATATCTTGGTTTTGTAAATAAATGTAATAGATAAGCTTCTTCTTTAACTTGTTAAATAAAATCACAATTATTAATATCAGAAACATTGATTTTGGATTAAGTATTGCTAATATGAGTAATGATTTATTTCAAATGAACTTTCTATGTAGAGTGTATATCATATTTATTTTATATTAGAAGAACTTGCAAGCTTGATTTACTAATAGCATGACAAAATATTATACTTATAGGAAAACCTTAGCATCATTAGGAATGCTTAATATTTCTATTCTCAAATAGATTAGTACCACTATCTGAGTTATACAGATCTGCACAAATTGAAAGAGGTTAATGTTAACATAATCAGAAATTGAACCAGAAATATTTACCCATTAACAAACTTGTCAAACTTGAATCATCTATAAGTTTTTAAATAATGTAATTCACTTCTTTGTCATTAGGCCTCAGAGTACTATGATTAAAGTATAATATCAGTGATAATTTTTTATTGCTTGCCAAATTCAGAACATAATTTATTCTAATATCTTAAATTTATCAGACACTTATGATTATTGAGCCCATGATTTCATATGAACATTATTATGATAACACATTTATGATTATGTAACTATTAAATTTGCTTAATAAATTATTTTGAGATAGAAAAGGCCTAAAATCAGCCATTTTAAAAGTTAAGGGCACTTCGGTCTGTTGTGTGCTTCACAGAATGTGCTACACAAATAAGAGTGTAAACACCCATATACATATATCCATCTTTGTAACAGTAATGAATGAGAAGGAATGAACAGAGATTACATAGTTCCACAATTTTGTAGCCATTTGTAATAGTTCAAACTCAGTGGTGAACTAGAAGTGATGGAAAGCCAGCATCATTCCCAAATAAACAAAATATAAATTTAAATATAAAAGGAGTGAGCATGAAAGATCAACAAAGAATAAAGTTAACTATAAGTTCACCAGTATTGCAGAGAATAATAATAATAATCATTCATCATCATAAATGATCAACAATAAAAAAAATCAGTCAATCTTGTTGGCCGGATTTGAAAATGGTCCACTATAGACTTGGCTTATTATTTAGACTCTGCCAAACTTAGGGCAGAAATTGGATGCACATACTTAAGTGCTAATCCACCCAAATATTTAAAAACATCAAATAATGCTGAGATACTGAAACATGCTGATCATCATCAATGATATGACCATTTAGTACCATTAATATACTGACCAACTGTAAACTTCATTTATAATAATAAAAACTATAAATAAAATGTAAGGCATGAACTTTAAAGGTGATAACAGGATCATCATCATCTGGATGTCCATAAGACCAAACATAACTCCTAATATCCATATAATTAATTGTTATGCATGAATCCAGCTCAGGGGGCAAGAACTTACTGTGAGCAAGATATAATACCAACATATAATATTTTGAATGTATTTTAGGATTAAATAAATTCACTGGAATAATTTAATGAAATATAAATTTATTAAGTAGAAACAATAATAATAAAATGAAATTAAGGTCTGCTAAGTATGCTATTAATATAAATTCAGCATTCTGATTTTGATTAAAATAATACAATATATATATATTACATTGTAATTTACAGATATTTCAATAGATTTACATAAAACACACCTATATATAAGCACAGAAGATGTGATGTATAATAATATAAAATTAATATATTATAATTGTCATAAACTAATAAAATTAAATTCATTTTTAATAATACATAAATGATTTAGCCTATATGTGGGTATCCATTTAAATATGTGCACTTACTAGCATTTATCTCTTAATATTTTATTTGTCAAAAAATAAATTTATTAAATCCACATTATATTTTTATATAGGGTATATGAGCACAAACTTTCACCTGACCCACCACTCTCCACTCTATCTTATAACACTAATACACTTGAACACATATATGTCGCAAAGATAAATAATCATCAATATATGTATTTCATACTAAACCAGCAATCATCAGTTGGTCCAGATTATCATCTCTACACATATATGCAATAAGTGCTCAGATATACATTAAGATAGCCAATCTTCATATTTTTAATGGACAGGCTTCAATCCATTCCACACTCCAACTCTTCAACCATCCATCCAATTAAAAATCTGATGATGGAACACTCAAAGGCTATACTGAGGCCAAGATTCTCATCACACCCATGTTGACCTAAAGTATGAAGATTGGCTATCTTAATATATATCTGAGCACTTATTGCATATATGTGTAGAGATGATAATCTGGACCAACTGATGATTGCTGGTTTAGCATGAAATATGTGTATTAGTGATTATTTATCTTTTCAACATGTGTTCAAGGTATCAGTGTTATGAGATAGAGTGGAGAGTGGTGGGTCAGGTGAAAGTCTGTGCTCATATGCCCTATATATTGCATATATTGATACAGGTATATAATAAGCCTGTATTTCAGTTATATTTTTATAAGAAAATTAACTCGATGTTGAAATTATATATAAAATGTACACCTATGTGTGCATATGTATTAAAAAATAATAATATGAAATTTAAATAAATCAAGATTATTAGTCCATTATTTTTAATTGTAAATAAAAGTTTTTCTTTTTTTAAAAAAACATCATTAGATCCAGTTTGGAAAGTTATTTTTAAAAACCGTTTGGCTCTTTGTTTCTTCATTTACAATAATAAAATAAAAACTAGAATCAATTCTCTGTTTTTAGATGTATAATTTAAGAAAAAATTATTTACTTTTAAAACTTGTAAATTAGAAATTTTTAATTGCAAAGTTAAGTATTTAAAATAATGTAATTTCAATAAATTATTTTTTATTCACCAGCTGTATGCACTTTATATATATGTCCAACAATAATCATACATTTGTGCTTCTTTGCATATAAATTAATCAGCATATGTTTAAAGTCATTGCGCATTAATCTTTCAGTTTTCTGGCTAGTACTGGAATTTTTCAGTACGCTGGCCTATTGTAAAACAGTAGACTGGCTTATTAACATCTTCAGGAAAGATATAAATCATGTAACTGTTGACATTCACTCAGCTTCATTCAGTCTATAATTTGATAGACTTCTGCCAGGCAGGCTATCTAGTACACATATGGGCTATGAACAACAAAAAAGTAGGACCACCACTTCCCTTGTGAACTCAAACTATCATTGTGACTTTAGTTGCAGCTCACTTCGTATTCAGTTATAACTTTATAATAATAATGCTATATCAAATGATTTTTTCAAATCCACCTTTTTATAGTGTCTTACTAGAATTTGTAAACAATAATTAAGTAAATTCTTTCTTTATCTTAATCAAAAAAGTTAATGATTCTTTTCAATTCACCTTAATTAAAACGAAATTTTTATCTAAAACTATTCTTAATCCTTTAAACAACATCAAATTGTAGGTTATCACAAGCTTTAATTAAAAAAAAATCTTAATTAATGATAGATAGGGGAATTTTATAATTACTGAATATCTATTGTAACATAAAAACAAGATTGTTTCAGATTTCAAAATCAGAATAAACATTAAATAGATTTTCTAAATGTTTGATTTAAAATAATTTATAATAATTTTAAGTATCAAAATTATTATTTAACCATTAACTATTGTATTCCAATGTAAAATAATAATCATCTTCAAAAAGTTTTGTTTGTGTTTATTTCTAATTTTCCATTCAACTTTATATATATGTGCACACACACTACTATGTTAATGCCATGAGGCATAACTGTCTCAATATATACAAATTAACTATGAGAAGTCTCTATGTAGTAATAAATTAAATATATTATAATATGCAAATGTATTGATATATAAAGGTTTACTAATTATGGAAATTAAAATTATGTATATGGAAATAATAGTTGTATTAATAAAAATGACTTAATCCAAGATGCAATCTAAAAGATTAAAGTTAAATAAAATGCAAAAATAGATTATATATATATATATATTAAAAGAGAGAATTAATTGTTACTATAATAATAACATAATCTAAATACCAGAAAACTGGTAAAGAGCTAAAGTAGGCAAACAGTTAATTATGCATGGACTCCAAGAATAGCCAGGTTGCAAGAAGAAAAATGAAAGATTCCACATCAGAAGGCTAGTGAAAATTTATATAAAACCAAGAAGAATAAGATGAACCCATGATCTCGTAACTTTATGATATCAAAGGACTGAAAGTTGAACTAAATTATGGCAAAGGTTGTCTTGGTCTACATTATTATTTCTATATGTGTATGGGCTCTGAAGTGTTATTTCATTTATGTATGTATATAAAATTATCTGTTGTACTATATATATATATTGTTATGACTTAACTGTTTTGCAATGTAAAGTGCCTTATTGAATTTTTAAAAAATTGATTTGAGTTCAATTTTCACAATAACTTCAGTTTTAATAACATTAGAGCAAAATGCTATATATTGATAGAAAATAGTAAAACTAAGGGGGGAAAAAAGAAATTTCAATATCCGAAAAAAATATTTCTTTATTGTTTGTTCATAATATTTAATTTATTGTTAATTAATTTTAAAATTACATTTTCATTGATAATTTCTTTGTATTCATTACAAAATTCTCATTCAAACCATATATAATACTTCTTTCCTGAGATAACCCATAGCTTCAGAATTTACAAAAAAAAAGAACCATACGAATGTGTCGTATTTCTTGTATCCCAGAAGTTAAAGAATCTCAAGGCATTTATAAGAAAAAAAAAAATCCTAATAAAAGATATAAAATAAATCATTTCCAGAAGGTAGGTATGCATTTGTAATCACAACAATTTTTGGCTTCGTGTCTGTCCGAAACTAGAAATTGAAGGCCACTGTATTTATCAATGATAAAATGAGTCTCCCATGAGTACCAAGGCATAGGCAAGAATCTGGATTTGATTCTTTACCTGCATACAATTCCATATGGTATACGTAATCATTGTGACTATAACCACACACCCACCATTGAAACTTCTCTTTATTGGTTTTAAGAGTTTATATTGTAACACAGCATTATGTCTAGTAAATTTTGTGATTGCTTCATCAACTGCAACCTTTCTGTGCATCTGATAATCAACTTTAAATTTTACAGTGCACTGCTCTATAGTAGCCTAATTTTATAGATACAGTTAAAATTATTACTTGTTATACAAACAGACGTGCTAGTACAAACACATTAATACAAATACAGACATGCTAATAAATTATTAAATGTTTTGAGAGTCATTATGTCAATAAACTAAGATTGCCTCAAACTTGGATCAGAGCCCCAAAATTACATTGTATATAAGATGCATCACTACTTTTATTATATTTGAATACATGTACAATTTATATATTACACAGACACATCAGACAAACACATTAATAATTTAGACATTTATCAAATAATAAAAAGATCTAAAATTGAATATTTATATATAATATACAGCTTTACATTTATTTTCAGGATGAAGGCCTTGAAATTGCAAAATCTTTGAAGCGTGTTGAATCCATTTTCTAATTATATTTTGCCTTTAAAACATTTAGGTCTTTGTTGTCTCTGTACAATCTAATAAATTGAGTAGAAAAAAATTAAATGGACTTAATACTTAAAAATAATAATAAATGAATTTTTGTCTGATTTTAACATGCATCATATCATTTAAAAAAGGAAATCAAACTGCAAAGAATGATGGTATTGGTACATGTGTAGCCCATTTGGTTTTCCTGCAATTTTAAAATAAAACAAAGGAATTTTAATTCAAAAGCATGAGCAGCAGTGCACTAATTTTTGTGAAATAGTTAACTTACCTTCAACTAATGGACTTGTCTAAATTATATTTTACCTTGCTTGAATTGAATATTCATCACTACAGACCAATGGATATATGAGTGGATAAGATATATTCAAGGGTAGAAGCAGGACAATAGGTAATCATGCTCAGTGAATTTGATTGCTGTCATTATATGCAATTTATTGGTAAGTAAAGTCAGACAACAACAAATAATTGTCAGAGTTGAATGGCAGTCCATACATTTTTCACTATATTGTTAAAGCAGTGAGGCGAGCGAGGTTACGTTGAACTGGAAGCTGCTAGATATTAAATCGGCCATGAAGCAAGTTGTCGCAGTGCAGCTGGAAGTGTTCACTGTACTTAGATATAATGCAAGCTTCCAGGATATAGCTGGAAGTATTAGGAAAACTTAGAAAGGCACTTGAAGTCCCTTGCTTTAATAGCTTGCATGGCAATTAGACACTATACATGGCAACAGTATCAGGCGAAAGTATTATATATTGTAAATATATGTTGTATATACATTAACAAAATTAAATCTATATGTCATAAATTCTTATACTTTGATTTTGACACATTTATTGTAATAATTTGCATATTAGTTGTTTTCCTGTACTCATTTGGATGAAACTCACAATTGTATTTGATTTTGAAATGAAGTACAGCAATTAAATTGATGCAGTAAGAAAAACTGTAAACATTATTATCGAAAAATTATAAAAATGTGTATTGCATCAGCAACCCAATTTGGAAGTGGTGATTGTGATACCAAAAACCTTTCCTACTATCAGCTTTAAGTGTATTGAGAAATATTTTCTCATAAACTATACAAAGGAAATCTTTATAAAAAATAAAGTACTCTGTTCTGCTTATTGGGCCAAAGAGTAATAATAAATAAAAAGGTCTGGTTATTCATTTCTGTGGGATTGTGCAGATATTGCAAGTCTCTATCTCACATGGTAAATGGTGAGTGGAGTGGAGATGGGATTGTTCTCAAATGCACATATAATGAGAAAGATTGATCTGGGAAATTTTATACTAAGCAATAGTTCAAGATATCTAACAAGTTTTAGAGAAGCATGCTGCAAATCTAAAAGACTTGATTGGCTATAGATATTTGTTAAATGCTTTAATTATTTTATTATATGTTTATTATAGTGTGCAGTTGCTGTATTTACTGAATTACAAAGTAGAATATTTAATTAAAGATTCATATTACTGTAGATAAATATTTTATTGTATGGAAGTAAGACATGGACATTTTATTTATGCAACATAAGTTTCATTATGGATGCTCCATAATATTTTTAAAATATGATAGACTTATCAGAGTATTCTTCACTTTGTTGGATGTGATAATATTGGATTTACAATTGTTAAGGGCATTTTTTCATTGGATTGATGTGTAAAATGAAGGAAGAGTATCTCATATTTTCTAAAAAAAATATTTTATGATTAACACGAGTGGGGTATTTATAGAGGAGGCAGGCCTTATTTATATTATGAAGAATATCTCAAAAATACTCTAAAGTGGTGTGTGATAATTGCTTTTATTGGAGAATATGACGAAAATAGAATATATTGAAGATCTTCAATTAGGGAATGATATTTAATTCTTTCAGGAAAAAAATGTTATAGAATCGGTTAATAGACTGTATCACAAAATGCCATTAGGCAAACTAAAGAGCCATTGTGAATATGGCTTTATTTATCATTCTCAGATTGGATTGTCCTTTTTCTCTCCCAATTTTTTTGGATTTAGAATGATCATAATAATTTGCACGTGACCGCTAATAATGTTGTAATGCACACTTATATTAACAGCGGAGTTCCAATGTTTAAATTACTATATATACTTGATAAGTTAGGAGTTCCAATATTTATTATATTTTCTTCCACGACTGTCTAGTCTAGTGGATATTGTCTTTAGTGGATAATAGTTCACTCTTTGTTTATTTACAATCCCATGTAGGATTGTAAAAACATTTAAAATACACATATATATATATAAGAATTGTATTTGTGAAAATTTTCGTTAAAATTTTTTTTTAATCTTCTATTTATAGCACGACTGAATTAACTTTTTTTTTAAAAAAAAAAAACCCAATCTAAATTCCTATAATATATATTATTTAAAAGTTTTAAAAAATGCTGAAGGCAATTTTTTTTTTTTTTGCTTAATTTAACTGATTTTTTCTACCTTCTCCCCAACAAATTTTATCAATTAGAAATTTAAATATAAAACTACACAAATGTCTTTCTCAATTTTTTAATATTGTTATATGAAAAAACACTGTACTTAAGCAATTATATATAAGAAATATATGCTTATACTTTTTCCAAATAATAAGATGATGGAA
Organism: Epiperipatus broadwayi; assembly: GCA_028023455.1. Lineage (NCBI taxonomy): Eukaryota > Metazoa > Onychophora > Udeonychophora > Euonychophora > Peripatidae > Epiperipatus > Epiperipatus broadwayi. The sequence continues at coordinate 9,225,594 of JAQFVV010012416.1, read as the reverse complement.
ACTAATAATGACAAAAACCAAAAAATACATATTAAAGTGATATTAAAATTAATTAAGCATGTAGATTTTGCCATCAAGCAGTTTAAATATGGACTAAAATAAAATTTTGTTTTGTCTGCAAATTTTTGTTTAAGAATTTTTTTATTATATATATAAATAAATACACCAAACTTCTTTTTAAAACTTGATTTATATATAGTGAAAGTTATGAACTATTTTTTGAAAAGAAGACTGTGTAGAATGATGATCTTTTAAATTTTTTTTTGGTAGTAGATAGTTGAATTAGAGCATACTGTTCCACAGTTCTTAGCCATCTAGGGATTATTGAATTCGTTAATGATTCTTTTTATTTAGTTTTTTTTTTTTCTCATGTGTCATAGCATCAGCCCGAAGCGAAACTGCTAACCCGGGACAACTGCTTGTAAAGCAGCTGTCGCTGACCTCTAGTTGTTAACATTCTGCCCCAAGATATCAATTTCTTGTGTATTTTTTTTGTTTTGTTTGTGTGTTCAAATACAAAATATTTCAACTTATTGAAGAAATGAATTTTAAAAATTTTCTTGGGTGTGGATGATGTAAATCATTTATACAATGCGGTAATGATTACTGTAAATAGTGCTAATTAGATAAAGGGAAATATTGTCTTATGACAGATTGGTAATTGGGTTTAAAGACAACAAAATTGAATAGATTTTCAGAATGTGTGAGAAATATTTATATTATTATTAATTTTTGTAGCTTGTACTCTAATAATTTAAAGAAAAAGATTTAATTTATTAGAATTGCTCAATCATATATTTTCTAAAGTATCTTTATATAATTAGGTAGTTAATAATTTTAATTGTGATGGATCCACATTTTTAATATATATTGTATATTTTCATTATAAATTTTTTTAATTTGTACAAAGTCATGATTCAAATCCTCTTTAATTACATCTAGATTAAGTATATATACTATACTGGTATTTAAATATTAAATAATCATTTTATAAATTTGAAGTATATATATATATACATGGCTCTTGTTAGAAGAATTTATATAGTATATATTTCGATGTATGAAAAAATAAAATAAATGATGTCCATATCTTAAGTTATATTCTATTATTTGTACATTTTAAAATCAGATTTCATTAATGTGTTTGATATATCCAGTTTTTTTAAAAAATAATTTCTAACTTTGGGCAAAAATATTTCCAAAATATGCACTTATGATTTCTAAAATTATAGTCAGGAATTATTAATAAAATAGATCACATAATGTTTTTTTTTTTTTTTTTACATAAAACTTCAATAAACAGAAACATTGCTAAAAGCATATAAATAAAGTTTTTACTATCATCTGCATAAAGAAGATAATTGTAGAAATGAGGATGATCAGCAATATCTTTTGTAACAAGTTTGGTAGACATCTCACAAATGACCAGAGAATATATGTGATTTAATCCATTACATTGTGATTACTAGAGATACTTAATTTATCTGGACATTTTAATTCCACATTGATATTTAGATTTTTAAAAATCTTTTTGAACAATTGTTTGAGCAATCTGAGATTAGATCGAACTGATCTTTTTTTTTAAATACAACTGTGTATAGAACTACGTATTTCTCTTAGATCATTTTGACAAAAATATAAGAACAGTCTTTAAATATTTTGGATAATGTTGATAAATACTTTTAACAAAATCTTTATTGATGCAAAATGTGTTTACATATTTTAAATCTGAGTACGGTTTAACAAATTTCACACCACAGCGATTATAATTTATTCACAGTCCACTTCCAAGCTCACACTCATGACAGTACAATTGGGAAAAATTTACTTTGAACTGTCCATTTTTAAGTCCCGGAATTTATCTCCATCATTATATTGTCACTATGATAGCTTTTGAACTCTTAGCCCTCCACTAGTATCAACATTGCTGTTATATTGGGGTTTAAAGCTTGATTAGGCTTCCTGTGGACTCACATATGTTTGGTGGAGCAATTGCTGATAAATAGAAATACTATGTTAAATTAATTGGGAAGTTTTTATTTTATTTTATTTTTAAACTATTCTAACAACTTTAAAGATGAAACCAAAATAGACCCTTTATTTTTTATTTATTTATTTATTTATTGTCAATTTAACATTCTTAATAGATAAATTATTGACTTTTAAAATATTTGCATCTATGCTCAAATTATCATACTAAACTTTTTTTTATCACGGGGGGGGGGGGGATTTATAGCTAAAATAATTTATAAAATAGTTAACACATTTATCAAGACATTTATAGATGTATTTGATAAGATTCTATTTTTGTTTCTTTGAAATCAGCTTTCTCATTTGAAAGACTTTTGGGTTCAAACTAAAGGTTATCTGTCACATTAGCAATGTAATCTTTAAAACCACAAGTTTTTAAATTTCTTTAATTAAACATCAAAAATTAATCACATTAAATGTCTTATTTTTATTGAAATTATTGGGGGGGGGGGGATTTATGAATTGGTCTGTTTAATATCCAGTAGCTTTATTAATACCTTTTATCAACAATATTCTCGAGATAGAAACCACCCTTATTCACAAATGAAGTATAAATTATAATTTTAAATCCTTTGAATAAAAACTGACAAAAGTCAATCAATTTTTAAAAATTTATTATATTTAAATTACCAAACTAGTTTTCCTTCCATTCAAGAATACTTTCAAGATGTTTTATTTTATGATCTCATTGTAGCATTTTTACCCATTGGTCATTTTTATAATAATAATAATTTAATTTACTTATAACTATTATCCTTGGATAATATTGCTCTTCTCCTTCATATCATTTATAATACCTATTTCTTCCCTTGTCTCTTTTTTATTATTATATATTATTATACATTAATTGTTATATATATACATAATTTTATAAAAGTATTTAGACTAATTACATAATATACTATCATGTAAGCAATTTTCTTCTATCAAATAATTCTTTAAAATATATCTAAAATTTAAATTATTAATAAAATGTGCCTACATATTTCCATTATATAGTCTTTAAATACAATGTTCAAAAATTTAGTTTTAATTTTCATTTTACTAATATACATTTACATTTCAAAATGGTGTTTACTGTGAATTGTGGTGGGAATTACCTTAGAGACACTTTTTTTTTTTTTTGTAACAAATTACTCAGAGTTAACTTTTGAAGTGGCCTTCTTTTGAAATTAAGCAAAATAATAATAACAAAAGAAATTTGCTTAGAAATGCTCCACCAAGAAAAGAGATCATCTTCTAGTTAAAATTAGTATAGTCAAGTTATTCTAAAATTTTTAAACTTTTATTCATAATTGTTCTCAAAGTTAATGAATGATAAAGAGAGAGAGAGAGGGGGGGGGGGAGAAAACAGCTAACTAATATGCCTGAAAAACGTGGCTTACAAATAAGCAAAGAAGCATCAGTTCTGATATTCTTGGAATAACTTCTGCATCGGATTTTACAACATATAGTAATTATAAAACATATACTCATACATATAGTGATAACTAGTATTAATGAAAAAAAAGTAAAATCCATTTTTATATTTAAACATTCTTTGTAAATTATTAAAATCATCTTAAGACCAAAAAAATTAATTTTAGCAAATCATAAAACAGTTTTTAATATTATGATACTATTTAGAATAAATGCAAAACAATAAAGAATATTTTTGGAATGAAGAAACAATTTCTTTATTTTAAAAAAGTATGAGATGTTTAGTCATTTTTAATGATCTCCTGTAGACACACACATATATATATATTTTGTCTTGCTTGCATGCATATATATTTGTTTTACTTTCCTTTCAATTTCTTATCACACCAATTGATAAATATTTTTAAGATCAAAGGAATGGTACTTCTATAGTATACCTGCCAGAAGCTTGCCAACCATTTTAATTTTAAATAATCCGTTTTCAAGGGCTTCCAATACCTGGTATAAACAATAGGGGTGACTCTTAAGTTATTGTATTCAATATTTACTTGTTTTTTAAGTTATTAAAGTGATAAAGAAACACAAAAGTCCAAAGAGTTAGCATTAAAAAGTTTTTAAATGCTGTAAAAAAAATATAAATAAAATATGATTAAGCAAACTATAACAAATGAGGTTATTCATATCAGTGGACAGGCATCACTTTTCAGATAGGCACTATCCTGTAATTTTAAAATGTTCCATTGCATCTTATTCTGTTGATGGAAGATTCCAAATTTTAATCATACTTCCAAAACTGATAAAGCAAAAGAAGAAAATGTTAAAAAAATAATGATATTTTCAGTTAATGATTATTTAAAAAATCATGATAATTTTAACCATGAATCAATTGTTAACCATGTGTTATGGGTTTACCATGTGTTGACATTTGAACGTTATGTTGTGAGTGGAATTTATTTAAAAATGTATTTAAATTTTTTAAAATTAACATTCAATTTACAATACATTTATTAATGTTTTTTTAAAGTTAACGAGCGACACATGTTCGAAAAAATAATTTTGAGAAAAAAAATATAAACAAATACTTCCAGACTGAAAATGGATTATTTAAAAGAAAATGCCTATGTATTTTAAATTGAATGTTAATTGTAAAAAAATTGAATACATTTTTTAATGAATCACATTCACAGCATAACATTCAAATGTTAAACATGGAGAACCCTTAGCATGTGAAGAACAATTAATATATGGCTAAAATTATCGTGATTTTTATAACATTCCATTTTTGCTTTATCATTTTTGGAAGCATGATTAAAATTTGGAATCTTCCATTAATAGAACAAGATGCAGTAGAATATTTTCAAGATTACGGGATAGTGCTCACCTGAAAAGTGATGTCTGTCTATTGACATGAATAACCTTGTTTTTTATAGTTTGCTTAATCAAGTTTCTTTTTTTTTATTATTGCATTTCCTTTTAAAAAACTTTTAATTACCACTCTTTGGACTTTGGTGTTTCTTTATCATTTTAATAAATAAAACAAAAAGTAAATATTAAATACAATAAGTTAGTGTCAGCCATATTGTTTATACCATGTGTTGGATGCCCTGAAAATTGATTATTTAAAGTAAAAACAGATGGCAAGCTTCTGGCAAGCATACTACATAAGTACCAAAAAAGTAAACGGACTTAAAAGTATCCTACTATAGAACATTTTTAGCAGTTAGGATAGCCAGTTGTTGGATGGTGAAAATTTGGTACCAATATAGTATGCATACTATATTTGATTTTTTTCTTTCATTTATGTTTTCACCCATTGTGTGGAGCCACCGAAGTTATACTGGGCAAACTAATCAATAATTGAAGATTAAGCACACTTTACATTGATGTGTATTTAAAGACATAATTAGTGTAAGACAGATTTTTATAATGCACTTATATAACATTAAAAAAATTTTTTTATTATGTAATCTAAAAATATAAATAGATGCATAAATTGGAATATTTTATCTTTTTCATAATTGAGAAATAAAATATTTTCCTATAACATTAAATTTTTTTTGCACTATATAATATAAAAATAAATATATTTGTATTTGTATGATAATAAAATATTTTTTATTGAAAAATTGAACAATTGAAAAATAAAATATTTTCATGTAACAATAATTAATCGTTCGACCATGCTTTATGTTGGTCTGGTGACTGAAGTAAACATCCAGATAATTGAATGTTTTTAGGTTGAAGCCAAATTCTGAAGGTGAGAGATATATCCTGAACTATTACAGTCTCATCTGGATCACATATGTTCTTTTGGCAATAAAACAGCTGTGAACTGGAGCCTTTTTTTTTTAGCCTTTCTTTAAGATGTTCACTCTATTAACCACTAGAAATCAAAATAACAACAAAAAAATTTAATTTTGCCCTTTTATTTTAATTTTTTGTTACTAACCCACTTCATGTTTTGATTAAGTAAAAAAATGAAAATTATGTATATAAAAAAATTTAATTTACAATTGATTTATCCATTACTAATATATTTCATAAGATTTGATATTTATTCAGTTGACCTTATTTTTTGTCTGTTTTGAAAGACAAATAAGAAAATTAAAAAAAAAGAAACAAGAAATATGTAATTTATAATTAATAAGAAAATGTGTAAAAAATTTGTAAATTATAATTAATTTTTACTTTAGTATTTATGTACTTTTATGAGAATCAGTTTCCAAAAAATGTTCAATGTATAGAATAGTTTTCCCAGTATGACTTCAATAGCTTCACCCAATGGATAAAAGCAGAAACTGAAAGGAAAATCAAATATACTATGCATGCTATATCAGTACCATAAATTTAAGAATTCAATTCTTTACTTTATTTTCCATCTACAAATAGCTAGATGTTTTTAAATAATGATAAAAAAAAGAGCCACTAAATACATTCACTGACCAATGATTAAATGATTAATTTGGAAGGCTGTTCTGGCCATTTGGAAAAAAAAAAATATTAAGTATGCATATAACTTGAAAAAAAATTTTAATTTTTCCGGGCCCAGATTTAAATTTCAAATTGTAGATATAGTGTACAGTTTCACTAGTTGTTGTGATACAAGGTGCATTAATTTTTTGTGAAGTGCTGTTTTGAATATTAACTATTGTATACCACAATGTGTAACCAGTTATATAATTAATACATCACAGTGCTATCTCTTATAATATTGTAAATCAGATCATTTAAATTTCCTCTTTTATATCATTATTTATTTAGGATGTAAGACATTATGTAGTAACTAAATTGTGAACTGTGGTAAACAAGGCTCATATAACTAATTTCAGGAGAATTCTCTTCATCATCATACCAAGCCCCAATATCACTAATCAGAAATCAGAGCAAGTTTGAATCTTTATTCATATAAAGCACATTTCATTTGCTTTATAATTTTTATCTATTCAGAATAAAATCATATTTGTGTTTGGTAACTAGCATCACATTTTATAATTGTATATGTTGCAACTTTTACAGTTTGACATAAAGCAAGTGAAGCCTGCTTAATATCTATATAGGGTTCAAACCTATTCTGATTTAGGTTTATGATTTCCCTGAAACCAATCCTGTGAGTCTTATATTGTCTTAGATCTCAGTTCTGTTTTTGGTCATTAGATAACATTTTAAATCGTAATGATCTAAAGGAGGAAGGAAGGTTCTTAAATGTTTTCATTCATAATATAACATTATGTTTGTTTTTATATCCAGTTAATACAATTCTAGTGTGTCTTTAATCCTTCGTTTAATTTTATAATTCTCGAATTTACTATATTAAAAACTTTGTAGAAAGCCAAATTAACAGCTCAGTGCTCTTTTCTGCTATGTAAATCTGAGACTAAATAGTCTCTAATCACTTTTTCAAAATTTATCAGAAAGTTTTCACATTAGATGTTTATAGACACATTTTAAAAAAATGATTTTCAGCCATGTTATTTTTTATTCAGAGAGTGAAGTTAGAAGATTCCAGTTATGTAAAAACAAAATTATTATAATCTCAAAAAAAAAAAGAAATGATAAAATACAAAAGAAACAAAAATGCAGCAAGTAATTATAGTTGAACATTTGTTGCTGAATAAAGTTGTGTTAGTGGTATGTTAGTTTCACTGTTTATAAGTAAGAACTGCTTTTCTATTTCTTGTAAGCAACACCATGTTTTATCAGTGAACTGCAAGAATTTTACCACAAATATATAGTAAAGAATAGCCTTATAATATATTGCACTTACCTGTTGGGCTTATGTCCTTTTATAATTATAGTTTACGTTACTTTATAATGACTTCAAGTTTTATTATTTCATTATATTTATTTATTTAATGATATCTTAACAATATCTCTAATAGAAGACCAAATATGATTTGTGAGCTGTGTAATAAATATTTCTCATGAGGGAGATTGATTTTAGTAGTTTTACATTGTTATTGTTATCATGATTATAATGCTATAGTCTCCTTTGTTTTAGCTTCTTCTAGCTCCTACACCATATATCATTGGAGTGCCTGCTAGTTTTTTTCTTTACAAGAAACATTTTAAAATGCCAGACGATGTTTGGCTCGTAGATCTAGATTCAAATAAGGTAAATTGTGATTTTGTGAAACATAAATTATTAGTTTTATTTTATTTTAGTTTGTTTAATTATATATATTTTTATATTTGTGTGCATGTTTTGTTTTTAATTAAGCAATTATGTATTTTTATAATGTAAGAGACTTTATTATTTAGGAAGTAGTTTTAAATATAAATTATTATATTAAATTATCATAAAAGATGGCAAACTTCTACCAATGATGATGTAGCACAGTATTTTTAAAAATGGTGATGTGTTTCGTAAGACATGTATTTTCAATGACACTTTGTAGGCAAATTTAATTTTAAGTGAGTCAAAATAACAGTAAAGTTTAATATTTTAGGAAAAGTATCATATGAGCATGGAAATCAAACTTGGATACTTTCCGATTTCCATAACTGTTTTACATTAAACTTTATATTACCACAATTAAGCTTTTAGATTTAAAAAGACATAAAGAATGGATGGAATATGAGAGTTTATTGTTTTGGTGGTAAAGTGAGATGTAATGGAATATATATTATATTAGAACTATGTATAATAAGAATATTTATTAAATTCTTGTAAATAATTGGTTGATGGAGATAAGATTGGAAAATGACAGGTATATTTTCCAAATAGAATAATGGATTATTGAAAAAAAAAAACACATAATATTGTAATGATATGGGGGGTGGATACTTTTGTTATCCAAAAAAGGGTTAGAAATAGAAAACGAGATATGTAAGTCTGTAGGGAAAATTACAGGCTAATAATAAAGACATGATTTAAAAATCACCAGAGAGTGATCTTATTGTAAAGTTTCAAGGGTTTGGATTGAATTTCATTTGGATCGTGCATTAACTGATTAGTCTAAAAATAGTATTAAAAATGAATATATATCCTAAAGCAAATATAGATGAAAGCTACAGTATAGTAATGGTAAGTCAAATACATAGCTATTTAATTGTTGATAATGTAAGATAATATGATGACTATTTTTTTTAAAAATATGATGTCATTATTAATAAATTCTAATATTGTTGCAGGTTTGAGTCTATTTATGTGAATAAAAATATTCAGTAAAGAGATGTCAAGCTTTACTGAACTGAGAATGTGAAGTAACGTTTAGAAAGACTGGATCAATAAATTTGTTTGAATTCAATGTGTTATTAAAGTCATGATCTTCCTACTTTTTTTATAAGTGGATTTGAATTTTCAATATAATTAATGCTAGATTAGTATAAACTATTTATGGTTTTTTTAGACTTTGACTAATCTTGTACATATAAAATATCTATCTGTATTATATAGCAAACTTGTAGTATTGATTATTTAAAACGTTTCTTAGCATTCTTTTTATAGAAAGGAAAAGCAGTGAAGAATTTATTTGAAGATTGCATAAACTATTTGGTATGTTTAGAACTGAGAATACTGAAACCTTTATCATTGATTGTCTTATTGGAATATTCAAGAATCATTATGTATTATTCATGATGTATTCTTTGATAGTGTTCATGGTATATATTTTTTCGAGTAAAAACTTTTATTATAGTTCTAAAGTTTAGAATCCACTTGTAATAATAAAGCTCTTAGTTTATTGCTATCTTTTGTAATTGGTTCTAGAAAAGGAAATACAGAATAGTGTAAGCCATGAGAAGATTGTGATCCGTAATGAAATAGAAAAAAATATACATGATAAATTGAAAAGCATAAGATATTACTATTAGTAGAGATGTGAATACCAGTGTGGTGATAGAAGCTTGAATTTCTAAATACAAACTATCAAGAGTTAAGAGAAAAATTGATGTGTCAGGTATGGTTATGTGTGAAGATCATTGCAATTATTGGAGGAATAGATGTGTCTAAGGCTGTTGTAGCTTATGATTGTGATTCCTATTTTATTTCACTTATGGTTTTTTTTATTCAAGAACATTAATGAGTTCTTCGTGATTCTGAAGAAGGTGAGTCTACATGTTCTGTAGTTCAAAAAAATAACTAGTATTAACAATAGATACAATGATGACTTTAGGAGTATTTCCTAAATGGCATGTACATTTCTTAAGTTAAACTTGTGACATAGTCTGAAGTAAAGTTTTTGAAAATAGTTATCATTCTTTTAAGATAGCTATTTCGTAGCCCACATATAAGCTATCCCTCCCCCCATTAGCCACTGTTTGTGATTACGAAGTTAAATGTGGAAAGATACAGACATATCATAGGTTGAGCACTTTCCCATATTACATTTCAAAAAAAGTTCTTCCTAAATATCAACACGTGATGGTATGGTTTCTGATGCGTAATGTGCATGGAAACATACATACAAAAAAAGAGTAAAGGAAATATTATTGATTTATTTGTATAAACAATTTGGCTTACATTTAACAAATACTTTTAGGAGCAGTAATTAGGTATGAAAATTCCTCGTTGAATAAGCCAGAACTTCTGGGGACATTATTCAAGCTTATAGCAGATGGTTTTCGAATATACTAAACAGAAGTTTTAATGTGAAATCAATTGTATTGGATAGCAGCTCTTGTTAATCAAGGGCTGAGGCTCTCATAATTTATAATAACTTTGTCTAATTTAGAGAGGTCTTGAGCAACATCTTTAGTTCGCATCTCATCAAAGTATAAAGCATTTTGGTCGCATTATTTGCTTTCTGTTCAAGTTTCTAATTTTTTATTAAGATGTAATTCTTGCATATATACTCTGTTGCACAATGTTGTTAAGAATTTCATAGCAGGAAAAAATATCACTGAATTGTCTATACCTATAAGCTGATTAGTTTACGTAATTTGCACAAAATCCGATGAAAGTTAATATTTTAATACTGTTAATAAGATTTGTGGGTAATTTAAGACTGTTTTCCACCCTCATATGTGGATTACAATACATGTGTTGATTAAATAAATAATCAAATGATTTATTGCTCAGGAATTCTTAAGAAGTTTGAGCGATGAAAGTAGCATAACTGGACTGGGATTCAATGACTTTGAACAGCTGCAATCTGCCATTTCATCAATCAAATTGATATTTTTTATTTTTATTTTATTGAGAATCATTCTGGGAATATCTTTATTTCACATTTGCCATTCTACCATTATGTTAAAAATATAGAAAACTGCTACTTGTCATCAATCCACTTCTGATTATGGCTCTTAAATATATCTTCAAAATATCAATATGTGGGATATACAATAAATAATATTCTAGACTTCAGTGATCCTAATATATAAATAAAGAATTTATTCAAGAATTTTTAGTTTCAAGTTGAGAAGCTGAAGTTTACCTTACTCTCATATATCAACTATATTTTTGTTTCAATTTAAACATTTATTATTGAACAACTTGTTTTTTACATATCTGCATGTACATTAAACAGGAAAATTATCCTGCCTGTATGGAGAGTTTGCTGCTGTTTAACAGCTTGTATTTATCATAGGAAATAGTGATCATGTGATGTACATAAATTGTGGGTATATATTATTTATTATTAACAAGCTGCTCACAAATGCACACGCCATTTTAATTCTAGAAAAAAGGAGACAAAATAACAGCAACAAAAACTTAAAAATGAATTTTGGATTGACTATATAAAATAATCTATGAACCAGCAATATATCCAAATATATCATACATTGCAAGAGAGGTGGGTTTGAGAATAAATGCCCATGAATCATAATTCAGCTCTATTACTTCTGGCATCTGAACATTATGTAACATAAATTATTTGAATACTTTTACAAGCCTGATTTGTGGGTAATTCTCTTTTCTGAAATATTATACTTCAAATGTGTATAATTGTATTGGTTTTTTTTATTACGATAGGATAATTAATCTTTATAAGTATCCACCTATATTAAGCCTTTTTATTGATTAATATATTGTTAATACTATGACTTTAAGGCATATTATAAAGTTCTTCTGCCTTTTCTGCAGCTGCAAGATGAAGCCCAAAATTTTGATATTATGTCCAAGGATGTCAGCTGCCAACGGGCAGACAAATAATTTCTTAACTTGAAAAAAAAAGCAAAAAAACATAAGCTTAGCTTGGTTTTTGATATAATTTGAGTTATCGTTTTATTTAACATAGAAATATATATACAAGAATATGCACAAAACTTTATTTATAGATAAAATATAAACTGCAAAAATTGTGTATTATTAACAAAAGGTACACAGAATACAGTCATACCACAAGCTAGTAGTAACTTGACGAATACATTTATATTTAAATATTCGTATATTGGGGACAAAACTCCATGGTCTTAAACTGCTCTTTCTTACAGAGTTTTCTAAATCAGCTTTGACACATAAGGAGGCAAACTGTTTCCCCAAAGAAAAACATTCTTGATGCTATCTGATGATTACTTTACTCTGAGTCAAGAATGGAAAGAGACAAATAAGGGGGGGGGGGGACTTGCTCTATTTACTTTTCTATTTTTACTAGAATGGGATCATTAAAATGTTTACAAAATGTTTATCTGGAGTGACCAATGTGAATAGTTCTGAAAAAATTTCCAATAGCAGTGGATTTTCATGTGGACATTTCCAGATGATTTTTTATTTTATATAATTTAATTCTATCTCTGCATTTTAGTTTTTAATTTATGCTCTTATTATAATAAACACAATGTTAATACATAAAGAAAAAAGCTTGTTTAGAGCTATTGGCATGCTCTTTATTTTATATTATATATATATCAATTGGGCTCCAAGTATAAGAGTGCCTGGTATTTCAAATCTTATATCAATATATAGTATATATACAATAAATACACACACATATATATTGAAATGAATGTTTTCATGAGTGAAAGATGTTTTACAAGCATGTTTTCTGGAGTAACTGTGTTTAATAGAAAACATGCTTCATAAAACACATATAATATATTTTGAATGGATGTTTAGGTGAAAATGTGTGGAATTTCTTTAACTCTTAACCTGGGGCAGCTAGCTTTCATTATCTGCTGTTCTAAGTAAATTATTTTCTAATTAACAAACAAACAAACAGTTGGCAGATCATTTTGTGGTAGATATTCAAAATTTGTATTAGTATATTGATGATTTATTTCAGAAGATGCATTAAATATAAGATAGCATTGTGAACAGATTCTTTTAAATTATGAGCCTGATTTTGAGATAGGGAATATGCTTAATAATCATACACTATTTTGGGGAATTTTGTCCTGTGATAAGAGATTCCTGATCGGGAATCTTCGATAACAAAAAGGTACATGCGGAGTGCTTTTCAACAATTGATTTTTAGATATATGTATTTGCAATTTTTTTTTTAAGTGTTGATTTCCTGACGTTTCTGAAATCGCTAAATACAGATTTCCTAAATTGTTTTAATCTGTGAATTTTAAGCGGTTTGTTAGAAAAAATAGAAACAATACATTTTTAAAAAATATATAATTCTCTGTTTTCTTTTTATGAATGTGCATATATGTAATGTTTCTGTATGTGTTTATATATATATGCATTTTTTTTAATTTTTACATTAATATTTTCAATAGCAACACACTTTTTTTTTAAGTCTTTGAATATGGAATTTTCAGAAAATTAGTTGTCCAATAAATGCAAATTCATGTAAGAATTTTTTGTGAATAACAATTTTTAATCGCTTGCCCTTGAAAAATAAACGGTCCAAAAAAAAAATAATAAATGTTTCTATTTAGAAAGGTATTACCCCCTACGTAATAAATTATACAGTTTGTCTTAAGTCTTTAGCAATCATACAACTACAGCCATGCATGTATAATTTTTTTAAAAATCAATTTCTTTACTTCAGTTGCTAAGCAATATCCCCCATTTTCAGTTGCCATGGTTACATTTGCTTTGGTGAATTTTTTTATATAAATTATAAAATGAACCAAGAATAAAAATTAAATTATTGGTCAATTAATAATTGACTTTGATTTTTGAACAAAAAGAAAATTATAACCATTATTTGCAATATTTTTTTGGATTGCTAAAAACATTTTAATAAATACAATTTTTTCCATCTAAACATAATAAATCTTGTGAAATTAACGATGTCTTTTCATATTAAAAAAATAATATATTTTTAATTGCATTTATATATAGGTACTGAATGCTTGATTATTCAGACAATCAATTCAAGAAATGATTGATATAGTTCCTTAGCTGTCACCGCACTAAGTAATTAATATTATTTGAGATTAGATTCGCTAGCGTGTATGTGTGTGTATATATGTTACCATCATTAGTTAGCTGCGAAAAGACTGCTTTAATCCTTTTCCCATCAATTTAGATGATCGTTTTCAAGCTTTTGATATTTGCCTTACTCTGCAAACACTCTTAACTAGTCTTTAAATTTTTTAAGATTATTAATTTACTTATTTCTTTCCTACTTCTTTTCCTCCTTTAAGTAGATCCAAGGCAACACAGAGCAACTTATATTACAGTAAACATCTTTCTTAAAATATAACTTGTGTAACGGCTTTCCATTTTGCAATTCGCGTTATTATTTCCAATTTTCTGAATTAGTTTTCAGCCCCCCCCCCACACACTTTTAATCATCATATCTTATAGTTTTAGAGATATTTGTTTTATCCCATGATTTCTCTAAATTTAATCATTTTTATTTACTATGTTGTTAAATTTGTCTTCCATCTTTCAAAGAATAAACCTTCCTATTACTAATCGTAATTTCAGTACAATATTCATTTAGTAATTTCATCTAAATAAATGCCAAACACAATAGTGAATTCTATGAGTGAATATGCTGAATGATTACACAAAATGTCTAATTTGAAAAGTGTATCATATTTGAACAAAAATTGTAGTACATTGAATCTGGAGTTCAAAGCCCATAGATCATATCCATATTTGTCACTTCTGGTACTCAAATTTTTTATGAACATCTGAGTAATTAAGGAATTTGATTATTACTCATTTATTTATAAAGAAAAGCTGAAATATAATTATAAGGGATTTGAACTCAGACTTTCAAACTCCCTAGGCTATTCAATAGGTTAGGGTTTCAGTAACATTTGTTTTAATTGCCGAATATTTGTTAGATTAATATGCTATTAATTGCCTATTTTAGTTTTTGTAAAATATATAAATCAACAAAGATGGCCAGGATTAGAGTTTCATCTTATGCAACCATTACACATGACCACATGTGAAAAAGAAAAATGATCCCCAATATATATATTTTATGCTGAACCAGCACTCATCACTTGGTCCGTATTATCTCCCATACACTGATTGTATATATGTGGCGGAGATGGTGATCTGGATCAACTGATGAATGCTGGTTCAGCATGAAATGCGTATATTGGAGATCATTTATTTTTTTTACATGTATGTGGTCATGTGTATCGGTTGTATAGGATGGATCGGATAGCTGTAGATAGTTTGAAAATTTGAATATCAAATTTTTTATAATTACATTAAATTTAGTATAGAAAATATACATGTATTTAAATAATAATAAGTTTTTTTGAAATGAAATTTATTGTATTATTTTTTTAACACTTTTTTTTTAATCTCATTATTATCAGTCTCTTAATTAAGTTAATATAGGACCTAGCCATTACGAGCATCTTATGTCTTTGACTTATTTCATGCACTTACATAAATAGGATTATGTGTTTGTGTAAAGACATTTTTATTCATAATGCAAAAAGCAATTCTGACTCCAATCTTTTTTTTCTTTCAGTATGCAAAATATGTATGAAAATATAACTGTAACTTTTTTATCCCCCCCCTCCCCGCCTCTGAAATTGGAATGGCTATATTCATTTACAAGTAGTTTTTTGATGATATGAAGGTTTGTATAAGTCCGAGTTTGTTAATAGATTTTGTGATTAATTAGAATGAAAAATTTGAAAAAAGAGGAATTGCACTATATATATATATATATGAAATACGTAATATATAAATCTCTAATTATAAGAAACACTAGTAATTATTACATTACTTTTCACTTTAATGTAAATATATAAAATATATGATTATAAGTTTTTACTAGGCCTATGAAAAGGCGTAATTTTTGTAATATTTGTTTTTAATTGGTTACTTTCTATCATGCATGGTATTACTTTTTTTTAATTGGTTACTTTAATAAATTTCTATCATGCATGGTATTACTATAGAACAGCAAACTACGTGATATCAAACTACATGACTTCAATTATACGCTAACCAAAACTAAATATAAATGCAATACTATAGCATCTATTTTTTCTTTCTCATTAAATATCACATTTCAAACATGAATTTATGTACTGTAATCATATTTTCTTTGGGATTTAAATACGAGATTGTATAATAGTTAAAAGCACATGTACTGATTTTTTTCCAACTGTTTTTTTCTTCAAAATGTTTTATCAAAATACCATATATATTTTTTGGAATTCAGAAATGTACCCAGCCTATGGAAAGGGTGCTGTTTTGTAATAGTTTTTTTAATTTGTTGCTTTAACAAATTTTGCTTGCTTTGCAGAATTACTTTCTAACAAATGTACTAGCATATGGAAAGGTTGTTGTTTGTGTAATAGTTTTATTTAATTGGTTGCTTTAACAATTTTTTTTTTTTTGCTTTGCGGAATTACTTGCTTTGAATAAAATGCTCATAATCAAATTAAGCCTCTTAAATATAAAGAAGGAATTACTTCCTTTTCATAAAATGCTTTGTAAAAAAATTCCAGTTTATTAATGGTGGAATTACTTCCTTCGACAGTGTTATGGACAAGCGTAATAGTTTTTTTAATTGATTGTGAATTTGACACTTGACAGCATTACAGACAAACATACATTCATATGGATTTTATATATAGGATGTGAAATTCCACATACCATTAAGTCCTATTATTATCCTATGTATGTGGGGGAGGGGACTTTATGTAACCTTTGATTAATAAAATTCTTTGAAACAAAATGTAGATATATTAACAAATCCTAAGAAAATTTAAAAATCTGATATTATTTCTGAAGAATTATATCTCATATAACAATTTGGAATAACATGAATGATTATAACAGATAAAGCATTTATAATCAAATTAGATAATTTTAGATATATTTTTAGAACTTTCTTCTTTCTGCACATATTTTTAAAATATGAATAAATTCAACAATACAAAACCAAGATGTATTTCTAGTTGGCCCAATATTCTTCAATTCTTCCTCATTTTTGTTTAGTATTTATCCACATAAATTACTAAAACTTGATTTACATATGCCAAAGTTCTTGTGCCCATTCATTTGAAAACAATACTTTTATTTAAATATTGTTAATGAGTGTCACAATTATTTCTTAAGCCAAAGTTATTTTCTTATATCTTTATTCATAACTCTGAAGTGTTGTGGAAAGAGAAAAAAAGGAGTTAAGCAGCTGATTGTAATCTTTTTAGTATTTGAGACTCAAATTTCCATATCAGTTTTAATCACGCCACCCTTCCAATGATTTTTGGTGTCCTAAGTAATTAATATCAAAATACCTTTTGTGTTATGTTTTTATGTGATCCAGGATATTAAAATTCTTAGAATATATAACATATTTCTATCATCTAATGATAAAAATGGTCACTTATTTTACTGATATTATGATGTACATCAGTGGCAGCAAATTATGTGATTTAATGATGGTGATAATCATGTATAAAAGTGACATTTCATATCAAGAAACGAATAACCAAACTAAATGTTAAATGTATTTAGCAATTTTTAAAGGTGACGTTTTATTTTTATATTAACAGAATATCTCTTATTTTGGTTTCTATAATTAGGATTTTTTTTCCTCGTGTGTCATAGCATCAGCCGGAATGCGAACCCGCTAACCCGGGACAACTGCTTGTAAAGCAGCTGTCGCTCCAATTTTTTTTGTCAACTTTTCATGTCTTTGCGCCTTCCTCCCCCCTTATTTTTTTGCGTTCCTCCCTTAGGTTGTGCACCCCACTGGTCGAGAATCGCTGAATCAACTAAGTTAAAATAATGATATCTTATGGTTATATTTAGTAAGAATATTAATCTTTAATTAAGTTTAAAGTTTATATACTAGGCTAAAAATAATGTAATAATCGTTAGCGTGATAAATGATTTTTGATAATCATTAATGGATTTATTTTAAAGACATTTTTATCAAATGAATGAGTGCAGGAAGATTAATACTCGTAAATTAGGTTGTAGTGATTAGATAATTTTCTACAAAAAGTTTCTGTTCTTCGATTATTATTTTTTTATGTTGTAATAAATAATTTTCATTTTTTAAATTATGGATCGTAATGATTTTTATATATATAAAATTAATTTATTGATTTTTAAAATAGTTTACAACTGATTATTATATTATTCATAAATAGAACGTTATACTTTAAATGATCAAATTTCAATGTTAAAATTTTAATTCAATGAACGTTATTTATTGAAAACCGTATCAAGCTTAGATTTATCTTCCTTCTCAGCTATCCTCCTCCTTTTAACAATTGAGCCCCTCACAGTCATTGCATTCAAAACATAAATTTGTGTAATTGGTGGAAACGTCTTTTTTTATACAGATTTTTTTTTTTTAGAAATAAGTTTGTTGAATTCTGTGATAAACTGATATTAAAATTTCTTCCAAAATACTTTTCTCATCATTAATGGGTTTAGTTACATTATTTAGCCAAATCCATTAGATCTGCAATAGCCTTTAGGCGTTAACGAAGTGTTTGACTTGTCACGATTAATATAATTGTCATTGTTAACAATGACTGGTAAAAGTTTGTATTAAACTATCAATTTTTAATAATTAATTTTACTTACTGCTTCTTCAAGCACAAGTGCGTGTGCGGCGCAACTGCTCCCAAAAGCTGATAATACAAATACAAATAGCTAACTAAAAATATTAAAACAGCTGAGCGCTTTCAAAGGATCTTGCCTTCATAATCATAGCTTGCTTACGTTTAAATTTATGCAAATATGCTAATTCCATCTTTTTGATAGAGGAAAAACAGGATAAACCCAGGTTATTACTTCCATACATACCCAATTTACACAAGAAACTACATTCCATCTTTAACAACAAATATCAGCTCTGTTTTCGAACCCCTCCAAATTCTAACAATCTAATTAACAATACCAAAGATCAAACTCCACTGTTACAGACCCCCCATACAGTATATAACATTGCTTGTCCAAATAACTATTGCAAAGGCACATATTATGGGGAAAGCAGAGCATCTTTGGCCACACGATTGGCACAACACAAGTATTCATACAATAGAGCTCGCAACGATCCTTCTACTTATTCAGTTTTTTATCAGCACCACTGCACAAGTCACCATGAGTGCATTCCGGACAATCCTACCATCGTATGTAGAGAGAGACATGACCTCAAAAGAAAGATCAAAGAGGCTTTATTTATCTCTCGCGACAGCGATGCCATAAACAGGAAGGACACGTGTTTTTCTCTATCAAAAAGATGGAATTAGCATATTTGCATAAATTTAAACGTAAGCAAGCTATGATAATGAAGGCAAGATCCTTTGAAAGCGCTCAGCTGTTTTAATATTTTTAGTTAGCTATTTGTATTTGTATTATCAGCTTTTGGGAGCAGTTGCGCCGCACACACACTTGTGCTTGAATACATACATTTCCCAAAAGTAAAATTATTTAACTTAATCGGATTACTGCTTCTTCCAACAAAATATGCTTTCTAGTTTTGAATATCTTGTTTATGGTGAATTATGCAAGAATATATGTAATTATATGTGCAAGGATATGATGTGAGAATCACAATATTGATATGTCCTTTACTTAGCTTATTTCATTGAATTATTCCTATGCAGTTTAATATTGTTGTCGAATGATGAACTGTATTAAAGTCAAATATGTCACATGAGCTTCCAAGCAACTAACCATATGATTAATTTAATTGTGAAATAAAATGTTAATGATCCATATAATAACAAATTGTAAAATATAATGACTGATAGGATCATTTTCAGTGAAACCTCTTTCATCAATTTTAAACATTACCAATTATTAGTCAAACCAGGATAGAATCTTAATATATCCAAGATGTTCAATACTATCTTGATATTTTGAAAATTATATTCCTTTTATGCACTCCTCACAACGCTTTATTTAATTCTTTTATCATACAGTTTTGACTGTTTAGCAGTTTTCTTCAGAACAGTTTAATATCTTCCAGTTTAATAGATTTGAAAAGGACTTTCTAGACAGTCAAAATTGCATCATAAAGCAATTGAATAAAGCATTATGAGGAGTGCATAAGAGGAATATATATATATTTAGAAATTTATTAATCTTATTTTATTTATTAGATTTTATTGGCACATTTATCAAATTTTCTTTTTTTATATAGTTAACAATATGTATGTATAGTAAGTTTTTTTCTTGAGGGCAGATTGGATTAATCAGGTAACAGAATATTTTGACCAAGTGATAATACTTCGTTGTCATTGGTAGTTTGCCATTCTCTTAATGCAAATTATCCTAGCATCTCTGTTTTAAAGATGCATCATAAACTTTAATGAACTCTATAAATAATAGATACATGGTTTGTCAGACAGAGTATGCTTAGATGAATGAAATTTAATCAAAATTCAAATAATATGTATTTATAGATATGTATGTCTTTTGTTTTAGATCACAGTGCCTCTTAGTGCAGATGAACTTCCAAATATGCCTGAACCTGAGGGCACTATTCTTAAAAATCATCTCAAGCAGGTAAATGGAAATCACTGTTAGTTTTTAAATATTAGTACATTTTGCTTTAATTAATCATAAGTAAATGTCTAGTAATCACTGATTAATTATTCAAGCTTACTATAGATAGTGCTATAGCAGACTTGTTGGTATTATAAAATCTTAGAGCGTACATAATATATATTAAGTTTCTATATGGTTAACTAAAATTAATATTTCTACCTTGTTTGTATATTGAATGTCTTTTTGTAATTATATGTTATATTTATAGGCATTAATTGAAGTTTTTGTGCTTTGCTATTGAGTGAGTGCATCTAAGCAAGTGTATATATTCTTTATTCTTTATTTTTGATTATTTGGTTCCAAATCTTTGCACCAAACATGGAACTTTATATATATATAATAATTAATAAAACAAGACACAAATTGTGTAACTTGCTTTTAAGTTAAGCTTGTATTAAAATGTTCACTAGAGGGAGCTTACCACTAGCTCCAGTCAAGCTTTAATTTATAAGTGCCAAAAGAAAAAGAATTCAAAATCTCTATTGGAAAGTCCTTATCGTTAGATAGAGCTTTTGAATTCTTTCTCTTTCGACACTTATAAATTAAAGTTTGATTGGAGCTAGTGGTAAGCTTCCTCTAGTGAATGTATATATTTATGTGCATGTGTGTGTGTACATATTAAGCTGTCAACAAAAATAGGTAAAATAATTAGTAAAATAACTTAATTATGAAAAAAAAAATTTCTATAAATTGGAAGGAAGCGCACATAGATGTACATACTTATTTAAATGTAAGTTACAGGTATGTATGTTAATAGTTTTATTTTCTACCTCTAAAAAGAAAAAAAAAATTTTTCCCCATTTTTGAAATTAAACTACTATCAAAATTATGAATTATTTTTATTTAAAGGTTTCACATCAGATCATTGTGTGACTATGTTAAAATTATTTAACTGTAATAACAGATAAATATTCATTTTTATGTTAATAATTTACCTCATAATAAATTAAAAAGTATTATCTAATCAGAACTGGAATAATATTTTTGCTATGTTAATTCTGCAATTTTAAAAATTCAGGATATATGTAAATCTTTTATTACTAAGTCAGTGGTTTTGTTTTAAGTTGAAAAACGGTGTCAGAAGACGCTCAACCTGGATAATTGATAATTTAGTAGAAAAAATTATTCAAAAACATTATTTAAAATTCTTGGATGAAAATTTACTAAATTTAAAAAAAAAAAAATATTGAAAATTAAATCTGATATCAGAAAATTAAAATTGCAATACAGTGATGCCACAAACTATACTGTATCAAAGGTGCTTGTCTTATAGATAAAGACGCAGTTCGATGGTGCCATTTTCACGCTAAAACTATCAAATATGACCATTCCTGGGCCATTGATTTTAATCATTTTGATGTGTTTTTGTAATGCGAAAATAAAAACAAAACAAAATCGTCTTTTTTAAATATTATTTTTTATTAACGTATACAAATTAAATGATAATAATAAATGTAAAATAAAATAAACAAATTACAATTTGATTCGTATTTTTTATTTTGCTTTATTAGAAAAATCAATTTTCTATCGGATATTTTTTTA
Source organism: Epiperipatus broadwayi (assembly GCA_028023455.1). Classification (NCBI taxonomy): domain Eukaryota; kingdom Metazoa; phylum Onychophora; class Udeonychophora; order Euonychophora; family Peripatidae; genus Epiperipatus; species Epiperipatus broadwayi. The sequence goes on along the minus strand of JAQFVV010012416.1, from coordinate 9,203,267 downwards.
CTGGGGTTACAGCTTTACTGCTATTTTTACTTCAAATAGAATGACAACAAAAAGTAAAAGTTGTTAGGTTTAGGGTTAGTGTTCTGTTGTTTGTAATGCTAAAATAAAAAATACCAAAATCGTATTTTTGTAAATATTTTTTTTTAGTAACATCTATAAAATAAATGATAACAATAAACGTAAACTATATTCAACAAAGTATAACCGTAGTCGGAGAAAAGAAAGAAAGTAAAACTTTTTTAAACAACAACAAACACACACATATATAAAATGTCTTCTTTACTTATTAACCATGTTTATAATATATGCTTTTTATGAAATTTACAAAAAACTGTGCATAATTGTACTTTTCTTACTGGATATTTTTATGTTACCGCTCTTTTTTACTTCAAAAATATACACACGGTAGAATCTTGTTTGTCTCGTGGAATGTTACGAACAGTACGTTACTTGATGCGTTACCTAATTCCAACTCACTTTACACATATATCTTGTCAACATTTTCCCAATTAAAACTTCAATACAGTACGGTGTAAAAAGTCTGATAATTATTACTTTACAAAATCTGAACATTTCAATACTTTAAAATAAAAAAAAATCCAATGAAAACAATATTTCCATCTAATTCAAATACACACACCCTCTCACCAAGCCGTAACCATTTTATAAACTGTGCGAATTCGGAAAATGTATTTGCTGCGATGCGACATACATGCGGTACTGTGATGCAACATAGTGGCATGAAATCTGTAGCACAACAAAAAAGTTGTATTATAGAAAACGCGGGTTCGAACGTGTCGGCTGCGGAAACAGCATTTTTATGTGATTTAGCACGAAAACGGCACCATCGAGTGGCGTCTTTAGCTATAAAACAACTTCAACTATTATGTTATTCAATAAAACATGTAAACAGACAAACAAAAATGTAAAAAAATGTTAAAATTTGTAAATTCACCATATTCTATGATTTATAAGGATCAATTTTTCCATTTCTGAATGCTGTATGTGATCATCTTTTAATCGATTTGCTCAAAATATGAAAATAAAGATTGATTATGATGAATTAGAAGTTAACATTTACAAATACCTTGGTCAGATTATTAATACAGATGGAAACATAATGGATGAAATTAATCATAGAATTATACTTGGTTGGAGTGCTTTTGGTAGAAATAACTTAATACTAAAAGGAAATATGCCTATGTTGAACAGGAAGGTTTTTAACAAATGTGTTTTACCCATTCTTACTTACGGATCTGAGATTTGAACGCTTAATAGAAGAGGAATACAGAGACTCCAGACCACTCAAAGAAGTATAGAGAGATGCATGTTGGGAATAACAAGATCAAAAACGCAATATATGGGTAAGAGAACAAACAAGTGTTACTGACCTCATTGAAAAAATTAAAAGATTGGAGTTGGGCTGGACATATTGCTAGAAGAGATGATAATAGATGTACAATTGAAACCTTAAACAGGATTCCAAGAGATTGTAAAAGACCCAGAAAGAGACCACATGTGAGATGGATGGATGAAATAAGAAAGCGTGCAGGAGTGATATGGAGAAGAGAAGCTAAAGTTCGGAGAAGATGGATTAAATTTGGAGAGGCCTTCATCCTGCAGTGGATTGATAATAGTTGATGATGATGACTGCCATTCACTTTATTGTATTACTCTAGCTTGAATAAGAGAATATTTTTCTAAACAGCATCTAGAAAAATCTGAAAACAGTAACAGTTTTTTTATGGAGACAGTTTTAAGCCTACTTATTCTTGATTAAGTAAAAAAAATATTTTTAGTATACTAAAAACTTGCTATTATCATAAATTAACTAAACATCCAATATTCTGTTTTCTTCTGTATATAGTTAAATTCTTTTTACCCTTCATACTAGTTCTCTATCTCTCCAACTCTATTTTTTACTAATGCATTTATTCTTCTATCACATTCTTTGCCATTATAACACTCAACAATTCTCCTAATACAATCATTCCAAATCTGAAAACAGTAACCGTTTTTTTTATGGAGACAGTTTTAAGCCTACTTATTCTTGATTAAGTAAAAAAAATATTTTTAGTATACTAAAAACTTGCTATTATCATAAATTAACTAAACATCCAATATTCTGTTTTCTTCTGTATATAGTTAATTTTTTTTTTACTCTTCATACTAGTTCTCTATCTCTCCAATTCTATTTTTTACTAATGCATTTATTCTTCTATCACATTCTTTGCCATTATAACACTCAACAATTCTCCTAATACAATCATTCCATCTTTTGTATAAGTATACTGACATAAATTCTTAATCCAAATCTTCTGTATAATGTACAACCTTTCTCACCCATCTTGTTGCCAATCCTTTACTCATAACCTAATTAAATTCTATTTTAGCTATTCTTTTGGTACCCATAAATCACAATCTACCAAGCATTTTTATTTTGCTTTTTGTATCTCTCATATAAAAACTTAACCATTCCATTTCTCCTTGAATTACCTCCTTTGCTGTGCAGCTAATGCAAGTCTTCCTATTTCTCTTTGTACATTTTTTTTAATGAGTTAAGATTACAATAAATGGCAGAAAATAAAATGAAGAGAACTGCTCCTGAAAGCATTTTTATAAGTTGTAGAATAGGTTTTAAAATCTGTTATCCTACATTCAGCTTAAGCAAAAGCTATTTTTTTCAAAAGAGTAAATTTTTTGTTGTTTTATCACCAGAAGATATCTAAATTGTCGATTTTTTTTTTTTGCATATAACATTTATTTATGATGAATAGACTGATGTTAAATTAGCAATGAAATTAATATTGTCATTCTATCTATTAAAGTTTTTTTTGCACCCTTTCATAAATGTATGTGGTCCTTCTATTTTTTTTTTTATATTTTTGACTTAGAAGATTCATACTTATTTACACAATCAAGGATTAAAAAGTGATTATGATTATATGACTCAATTCATGGGACTGATATATGTCTGAATATGAAATGAGGAAAGCCACATTGGTTGAAGACAAATATGAATTTAGGATATATATGTTGTTGATATTACATTCTTAGCCGAAAAAGAGGAAGATCTAAAAACACTTTTAAGAAAAGGTAAAATAGCGGAATGAAAAGTGGAATACAGTCAAATTTGAAGACAAAGATTATGAGATGAATAGCAGCTGATTTCAAAATTGTTGGTGAAGACATTAAAATTGGAACAATTTGGATCATTGATCAACTGCAGTGATTCAATAATCAAAGTGTTGATGAAGAATCTGAAAAATATAAGGATATATTTTAAAAAGAAAGTCAGAATTATTCAAATTACGAAAATCTTTATGTCTGGGGTCAGGAAAGAAAGAAAAAGTATCAAATACTTTTAAATTACAGTACAGGCAAAGTCTTTTGAGATTATATTGGAGAGCAAGAAAAATGGGCAGATAGTTACTTAAACAGAATCAAAGCCAAATAATCAGGTCAAATAGAATATAATCTAAATCATTGAAAGGGTATATAATAGCAGTATACTTTTTCACCATCTCTATGCCACTCCCTGTAAGCTTTAATGAGTGTAATGCTTATAAAATCCTTATCCTGTGATATTCCATCCAATATCTTCAGATTATTTTCAAGCTTATGGCTTTTGTCAGTGATGATCTTTGGATCTGGAACTTGTGTACCTGATAGGACAGCACAGAATAAGAATTTAATAAGCTTTACCATTTTACATCTATTAGCTACTAAAACTTACAGTAAGTGGCATGTAGGTGGTGAAAAAATATGCTGCAATAACAGCAATATGTAAGCTATGGTCATGTGATAACAGAGGCAAAATTCCCTACAATAGTATCACCCAGTGGAAGCCAGAGTAATCAATGGATGCAAGAAAGTTTGTGCATAAAATCCCTATCCAGTGCCGACTCATCCAATATTGGAAGACTAGTTTTTAGCTTGTGGCTTTCATCAGTGAGGAGCCTTGGATCTGAATGCACTGCACCTAGATCTAAAAAGCTCTGAGTTCAAAATTAAAACACAATAATGTTGTCAATCCAAATTCATTCTCCTGTATAATCATATAGATCTGAACCCAGTTCAGTGTCTACACATTTTGATGTCTTTGGTTCTTTAATAACCATAGTCATCATCATCGCTTTTGGCAGGATTGATATTAAACCATTAAATATCACATGATCACAATTCCCTATGCTTACATGAGCTGTTATATCAGAGGCAAAACTCTCCATACAATAGTATCACCCAGTGCAAGCCACAGTGAATGGATGCAAGAAAGTTTGTGCATAAAATCCTTATTCTAGTGCCTACTCATCCAAAACCCACAGACTAGTTTCTAGTTTGTGGCGTTTATCATTGAGGAAACTTTCTTAAAGCATTGCACCTATATCTTAGGATCCTCCAGCAGCCACCTTTTATGCACAAACTTTTTTGCATCCATTGATTACTCTGGCCTGCACTGGGTGGCACTACTATATAGAGAATTTTACCTCTACTATAACAGATTGTGTAAGCATAGGGAATTGTGATCATGTGATGTTTAGTTGGTTTAATACTATGGCCATGTGATGGAATCAGGTGACATTCTAAAGATATATAATCCTCAAAAAGAAAAGGATGATCAGCAATGAGGTGGATATGCACCAACATTGCAGTAATAAGTGTGCAATTAAAGATCATGAAAAACAAATGGGAAGATATTTTAGAAGAAATTATATGATTGTCAGAAGTCAATGTGATTGATGTCATTTGGCACATAATAAAAACAGCCTTTTTTTAATTTTTGTTTTGAATATTTGTTTTATATTCAATATTTATTAAAAGTTATTATTAGATATTTATTTATTTTATATAGGATTTTTTTTTATAAAGTGCAATAGTGATTTCAAATTAGGTGATAAATATAATGATAAATAGTAATGTTGAAATAAAAAAAGTTTATGTAGTTGATCTAGTTTGAATTATTTATTTATTATTGCTTTATAATCTTTGTAATGATTTATTTTTTTAGGCCTTGGCCAGTATGAGCATGGGCCCTCAACCAATCAAAAATTTGGATAAAATCAGCACAGAGGAAGGTGTCCAGTTACAACAACGGAGAGAAAGTCTCACTTCAACTACTGGCTTTAACCCTTTCATTTATGGCAATGATGTTGATTCTGTTGATATAGCAACAAGGGTTGCTATGGTATGATTATTTCTATTTTTTTTAATGTTGGAAATACATTATATTTATATATTGCTCATATTAATTTTCATGTAAGTACTGGTAATTATGTTATTTATATATATTTTATCTCTACTTACATCATTAATTTGATATATTCTATTAAATCTTTTACTATATATGTGAATCACTTGAAACTTCAAATTTTATATATTTTTTGTTTCTTTTTAAAAAAAGAAACATTCATATTTTATTACTCTTATTTATGAAAAGTTAATCATTTATTCCATTTCACCTACAGTGTATATCTTCATATTAAATTCTCTGTCCGAATATAGTTGTCCATAACTAGACAGCAGTGAAATAGCTACCACATTGCAAGGGAAGGCAATATTTTTGGGGTCATATATCGAAATTTATTAGAACCAATCATGAGTTTTCAGATCATGTATTTTTAAACTCTCATTGTGTTAAAATTATAATTACAGTTTGAATCTTTTCTTAAAACAATTTGATATGTTAATTCAAATGATTTTATTATTGGAAAAAAATATTATTGAAAAAATATCAATTGAGCAATTTTCAGAATAATTAATTATTAAATAAGATTATTTGGGAAATTAATTTAATAATATATATATATCTTACATCTATTGTTTTTTATACCTTCACTAACTGTGACCAGGAATGAAACATCTTTAGTAAATTAAAAATAATAATAAAAAGTTTTAAAAGAAATGCAATTTGTCAAGCTAATAAGACATCTAAAATGAAACTAAAAGACATAATTTGTGATTTTGCAAATCCAAAAAAATGAAGAGGAAGGATTTTTAAAATGGGTGACTTCTTTAATTTGTTTTATGTGATAAATAATTGGAAATTTTAATATAAATAATTAAAACAGGCAAAACTCTCCATACGTAGTGCCACTCAGTGCCAACCAGAGTAATAAATGGATGCCAGAAGGCTTGCGCATAAGATCCCTAACTAATGCCTACTCATCCAATATCCCCAGACTCGTTTCTAGCTTTCACACTGCTTGTGGCACCACTGTATGGAAAGTTTTGCCTGTTTTAATAACAGTTGTGAGCAAGCATAAGAAATGGTGATTGTCATGTTTAGTGATAAATAATTAAGGGTAAAAACTTAGTATTTGAAATGTGAGAACCTTCTGAGATTTTGTCATCAACGCCCAATATTTATAACTACACCAATGTTAGAGAATAGGTTATTAGGTCAAGCAGCACCATTTCATTATCATGGCAGTTGAGGAAATTGTGTTTATTGCTGTTGCCTTTACTGAAAAACATATTTTTTGTCTATGAGTTGTTAAATAGTAGAAATATTAACAGATTTAGCGTAATTTTTAATTCAAAAGTATGTCTGAATAAGTATCACATGACCTCTCATGTAATTAACCATTCGATCACATGCCCCATGATTTTTTAAAACTATCAGTAAATAAGAAAAAAAAATTTTTTAGATTTTAATATTTAAAATATAATATTAACAGATAATGAATTATGTATATATGTCAGTGACGTATCCTCCAAAGGAATTCAGAAGAAAAGTTTTTTAAAGTCAAAAGAATTATATTTTAATATCGTACATTCTTTTATTTTACTTTATTAAATGCATTTTTATGCAAGCTGAGAAAGAGATAAATAATTATACAAAAGTTAAATAGAAAATCTTGCTTTTGAAATAACTTTTTATATCAATCTAAAAGTTATATAACTTGAAACTTTTTGTTTTAAACTTGTTTTTGAACATTTTGTGAGTTAAAGAAAAAAAATCTCTTGAGTATTGCATGATATTTCAATTATTGATTTTTTTTCTTCTTCAATTTGTAATTAATATTTGGAAAATAAGTCAAAGTTTAATTTTTATTTTTATTTGCAGAATAAAATAATTCATTCTTTAGGAATAAAGTATTTGCCCAATTATATATATATGGTATGCACACGCACACATATAAAGTGTTGATTTTTTCTGTATTCATTATTGATATGCATTATGATTTATTTTTTTCCAAGACTCATTATTAAGTACATTTATATAACAATAAAATGTTATCACTGAATTTTATTTTTTAGGTTAGATTTCTTAATTCTCCCAATTTGTTAGCGAACTTTTCTGAACACACACGTACTTTGCGGCTTTATCCACGACCAGTTGTCGCCTTCCAAGTTAATAGTTTTTTAAGATCTCGACCCAAAAGAAGTGGTTTTCTTTCTAGATTAGCTAGAACTCAGGTAATTTTTATTTTTATTTATGTGTGTGTATGTATAGAGAGAGAGAGTTGACTCAAATATGAACGTGTCCAAAAATAAACAAAAATAAATTCGATAATTTTAGTTAAATGACACATATAGGTAAATCATTCTATGGTGTATGTGCAAGCAAATCCAATGCATCTATTCATGAAAATCAGTAGCAAAAAATTAGTCTATAGAGGTGACATGACCCTCTGGGAGCATTGATTATTCGTGTTTACTGTAGGTTGTTTTAGAATAAAATGAAGAGTGGATTTCTGCTGTATGCAGATGTTTAATGTAATTTGTGAAGGTTATATACTAATTTTTTCGCCAACAGGACAAAAAGATAACACATAACTGGGGCTTTTAAAATACTTATTAACGAGTATCAAACATCCATATCTATTCAACAAGTTAGCTTGGATTCAAAACTTCAGAATGTTTGAAATTTTTAAGCCATTAATTTAACTTGTGTAAAAGAACTAAATGCGGATTCTGAAAGAGTATGCACAAATTTTTTGCTCCTTATTGATGAATAACTGAGTTGAATCATAACAATGAATTGTTGCTTTTAATGTTGATGTTAAATGGTTGTTTGTTTAATATTTTACAATATTCTCAAATACAGTAATCATTGACATTTACATGAAATAAGAAATTTAATATTAAAGTTATATTTTAATATTAATTTATTGCGCCAATTAATTTTTAATGATTGCACCTAACCCTAAGAAAATATGAGAATGAGCTTATCTTGTTGCTTTTTAACTTTTTGTCATAAAGTTTAAATTACATATGAATAATTCAGTTATTTTATTGTTATCTAACAAACGTCATTATACAATAATTGTATGGTTGGTTTTTTATGAGATCATGTGACAAAACTGATTTTTTTTTTTCATTTATAAGTTCATAACTTTACTACTATATATCAAGCTTCTATGTTGTAGCAAAAATTGGTAGATGAATGGATTTATGAATTAAAAGTTCATGGACACTCTTGGCAGAGTAAAATAAAATTCATATATATTGAAGCAGTCAATCTGATATTCAGATTGAACTTCATAGCCCACTCAGAATCTCCCACCACCAAACCATATTCAAACTCCACCCTTACACACATATATGTATTTATTAATACATTTTTTTTTGCTATAATCACTGACATAGATATATATATAAATATCTTAATGTAAATACCTTTAATAAATAAATATTTGTTTTTATTTTAATTCGTGTACATGCGTAATGGATGTGTACATATTATAGGTGAGGGGAGATTACTTTTAAAACATATATAAAAGCAAAATATATATTAATGTGTATTTCAAAATTATATTTATAATTTATTATTTATTTTAGTAATGGTGGTCAGAAAAAATGGTGATGCAATCCTAAATTAATGTTCTTGAATGCAATTAAATCAGTTTACTGGAAATCCATTAGTCCGAATTAAAAAGTTATAATTTTATAACAGTAATGTAAAAATCCATTAGTGGAAAGTTTATCCACTTCAAATTTGTTTTAAAATCTCAGATTATATTTTAAAACAATCGTTGGAGAAATTCTTAGCAGGATTGCATTGTCTTTAAAACTTACATGAACAAAAAGTGCCTCCAGTCAGCAAATTCCAGTTCCGCTAAGTGCATAAAGTACATTCTAAGATAACCTGAAAATAGTATAAATACTTCTAGATTTGAATTCCCAAAAGAGAACTTGTAATTATAAAACAGCAATGATAAATATAATCCAGGCTCGTCATTATAGCAATTCAATGTGTCATGAGTAGTGGAAATTTTCACCTTTCTCACCGTTCAACATGCTCTTTCCCGCACTCATCGCCTAGGATCCTGCTACCCATGAACTTTTATGTACTTAAAAACTGAATAATGAGAATGCTACCTGCCTGACCGACCGAATCTAACTAGATTTAGTTTTCCAACTCCAATGGACGCTGCAATCACCTAGAATTGCTACTAATTGCCAAGGTAAAGAATCCATGCCACTGCCTAATCTTTAAATTCTTAAGTTCAGCTTTCAGTAGATATTTCTCAGAACCCTGTCTGTAATTTAAAATGATATCATTCTATCAGCTGGTCTTTCGACCAGAAATTAAATATTTCGTTTAAATAATTTGTAATTTACTTACCTGACATTAGCATGTACTTAACTCTATATAACCTTCTTTAATTTTTTATCTTATCATTGAGCCTATACTAAATAAGTATAATATTTTCTTTCACTTTCATGCGGCAATAATATTTTACGACTCTTATTATGTTTTATATTTTATATATTTAAATGATATGCCAATAATTTCTCACATTCGCAAGTATGTTCATTAGTCTTTTATTTTATTTTCCTCCTCTCTACTTTATGGGGCGACTACATTAGCTTAAATTAAAACAAGTCTTGTTATTTTTATCTTAGCGAACACTTGCAAATTTGGGGAAAACAAATTAACTATCTCAATGTCATTATAGAAAAACAGAGTAGAAATCTCTTTTTCTAAGAAATGTTTTTTTTAATTTTATTTAAATAATAAGCGTTAATCTTAAAAACTCAAATTTGTTATATGAAATTAAATCTGTTTATTCTGAAATTAATAATCACTACCTCATTTGTATATATCTAATTATGTTTATTATAATATAAAAAGCACTTGGAACCAAATTTTTATATTTATTTTAACGTTTGTGGAAAGTTTTATATATCAATTAATGTAACAGGGAAAAGGGATTTCTATTTCAATATTTTATCATTTTATTAATGAATTTAAACTCTCCCTTACTGTTTAGTATTCTAATCATACCATTACATGGGATATTCCATAATATATAGGTATTAATTAATTAATATTTAAGTATTCTTTTAAAGTTATATATAAGTGTTGCTCCAAGCGTTGCGTGCATTCAGACCTCCTCGTTCGTTATATATATTGTGCTTTGTTCCACGGGCGTATCGGAAAAACTGAACCCCATCTCGTATCTCCAAGTCCAAGTACCAGGCTCTTAAACCCCTGGGGACTTACTTTTGTCACTCAAGCCAACTGCATAGGAACACTCTGGGAAAAGCCAAGCCTATTGCAACTCACAGCAGACTATTCTTCGTTAATTAGCTGATTCTGCCAAAGTCTGCAGACATAAATTGGTCTTTTCTTCAGTGAATTTTTGGAAGCACCTTTCTAGGATCTGTGACTGGATCACATAAATATGCCACCATGCATGCACCACCCTTTTGTTCTCGCCATAAATCAAAACCTATGAATGTCCCTAAACCATAATGTTGTGATTTCACTAAACAGTTCCCTTTTGTTTTTTTTTGTTTTATGTATAATTATTTTCTTATACACGCCATGTTACGACACGATTGTCACATATATATTAACGAACTATCCCACATATGTTTCTCACTCAGTATAAACTGAGAATAGTTCACTTATTATTGTAAAGTATATTTTTGTAAAAAAAATTAATGATTTTAAACAAACTCGGCCAAGTGCTACTCTTTTCTGTGGGGATGAATTGGTATCTCACAAAGATATTTACTCTCATAGCGCTAAATCAACTATGTTTGTCAGTGTATTTATTAATTATTGGTATATGAACTAGCCGTAATAAAATAAAGTAGTAAATAAAATTTATCATTTCACAAGTTATAAAACAAATTTCATGTGATTTACCTGTTGTTACCATATAAATATAAATCAGATTATACGTACATAAAGAGACCAATGACGATCAATGGAATAATATAATAAACCAAATATTTATGCATATTTTTCATAAATTAATAAATCTTATATATATCATAAACCTCAATCATTGTTTCGTTCATTTAAATTATTATGTTTTAGTTATTAAATTATGCTTGCTATGACTAGATGATATCCTGTTAACCCTTATATATATACAATTCTGAAAAAGGTCACTATCTTTTAAATTGATCATAAACTCATGATTATTATTAGACATAATGCTTTATTATCATATCATTCCTAATTTGAGTCTCTTTGGGTCTCCACTTTGCAGTGCCAGTGGAGAGAGATAAATTAGATTGGTATCATCAGGATTGTTGCTCATAAGTTGGTAGATCTGGAAAATAGGGCAGAGTTCATGAGTGTTCCTGACTTATGTATCTTATGCATGATTGGAACTCTAGGTACTTTTGCCTAGATCTTGTTATATGAACAGACAAAACCGACCGGTGCAATATATATATATATATCTGTTCGATCAATTAATTGCTATTTGAATGCTTGATTATCATATAAACTCCCAAGCAACTAAATCTATGATTATATAATATAGTTATTTTAAAGCTATATAAAGACCAATATTTGGAATGTTATAACTATAAATAATAGAAGTTTTTTATCATTTTTTTATTTTGCAACCAGATTATAATCTAAAAATGAAGAATTTTTGTAATACATAGAATATTTAGGAAAATAATTATATATGCAATTTGAATGTTTGTGTGTATGTACATATACATGTTTGAGTTTTTCTCTGTGGTATAGTAAATATATATATGTGCATTTGTTTGTATACATAAATATGTTTATATAAATGCACATATACAATTATTTTTGTAGGCAGTAGAATATTTTGCAGAATGGTCACTTAGCCCCACAAACGTATCATTTCAAAGAGTCCAAACAGGTATTTTTAAACTTTTTATTACTATTTAGTATATTTATGGTTTATGCTCATATACATTAGAATATAGTAATTATTTATAAGAGTCAAATGTACATAACAAATAAATATTTAAATACATGTATACTTTATGTCCCTGGAATTTAGATGTAATTATAGGGATTTGAATCCAGATTGACCATACACATGTGAAAAAGATAAATTATTTCCAATATATGTATTTCATGCTGAACCAACATTTATCAGTTGGTCCAGATCATTATCTCCCACTGGATCAATTGATGAGTGCTGGTCTAGCATGAAATGCATATATTGGAGATCATTTATCTTTTTCACATATGTGTAGTCATGTGTATTGGTGTTATGAAATAGATTGGATAATGAAGGAAGCTTGAATGTCTGGGTTCAAATCCCCTATAATTAATACGGATAAATGAAACAGTGAAGCAAAAGAATAATTTCATTTACTAAGATAATGTGTAATGCATAGTTGAAAAGACATAACTATAAAAGAGTTAGTAGTATATCTTGTTTTGTTTAATATTTAAATTATAGCACTGTGTGTATTATTAACAATGGGCTCCGTTTAGTATGTAAATTAACGTATATTTATTTTAAAATATAATCAAAGAACTAACATGTCTGTGCCACAATTTTGTTTTCTTTCACTTTGATAACTACTCTATTATATTCACGATTTTCTTTTTTTTCTTCATGTTAAATATTATCTTTTTGTATTATTTTTATAATAAAATATTTTATTCAGTTTTTGCACACATTGCCTGTAATTGTTATTTTTCTTATACTTTGACTCTAAATAATCTTTTTTGGAATTGTAATTGATAAATGTATTATATTAGTTATATCATATAATCACATATATACATAACCCTGCTGTGGTTTGATATAGTCGATTGAGCTTTCAATTTGTGATCAAGAGGTCCCAGGATCGACTATGGTACTCACAGCTCTGGTCCTCGAACTTCTTATGAATTCCCAAGCAATAAAGTCATATACTTTTTTATATATATATATACAGATATATATATACACATGTATATATCCTTTATATGAGGAAGCATTTTATAAAGTATTCACTATACAGCCTTTGGTGGCGCTGTTTCTAGTTAAAAACAGAGCGATATAACATTACTGGGCCGCTAGATTTTTTTCTCTAATAGATCGTATTTTGACATACGGCTGTAATTGTTTTTCTTTTTAATATATTGTTGTTGTTGTTTGTTTGTTTTTTTTTTGGACATAATTATTTTTTTTTTGTTTTCATTTGATCAATTTAAAACTATAATGGACACTTTTAACCTTTTTTTTTGGATCTCAAAAGTACATAATTTTTGACATATGCCTTTTTTTAATTTTTTTTTTTTTGGATTTCCATTATAAATCTACTGTTTTTTGACAGACATCTTTTTTTTTTGTTTTGGATTCGATACATTTCAAAGTATAAGGGACAGTTTTAACTTTTTTTTGGAAAATCTCAAACATATACACAATTTGCTTTACATATGACTTTCTTTTTTTTTTTGTCTTTTAATATACTGTTGTTGTTTTTTAAACAGACGTCTTTTTTTTTTTTTGTTATTTAAAATTAGAATCGACACTTTCTTTTTGAATTTGTTAAAAATGCAGCTTGCTGTTGATTGATTTAGCAAACAAAAAAAAAGTCAAAGCTGTCCAACAAACTCCGCCTCAGATGTCCATATTTGCTTATAAACGAAAAGAATTGTTTGTTATTTTGACGAAAATATCGATCGAGATAGTTGAATCTCTTCCGACCAAAAGAAGCGTAAAGTTGTTGATTGATTTGAGAAGAATACGAAGCTGTCCAACCAACTCCGCCACACTCGGCTGCAAAGCCCTACCCTTTGAACACTGACATTCTGGGTGTTAATTAATTGACTTACAGGTCAAAAGAATCACAAACAAAACAGATTCCTTTAAATCAAATAATAAATTTTATTCACCACGTATGACTAAACCGAATTAACTGCGTCATCTTTTTCTCGCTTTTTTTTCGGACATCCCCTGATTGCAAGAACGTGGTAGCCATTTTGTTCTTCTTTTGTTACTCTCGTCCGAGTCGTGACAGAAACGGTACTTTTTCGCCAACAACTATAATCATCTGACAGAGACATTGACATACTTTTTTTGGGTTCCAAATAACAACCAACCCCCCAAAAAAAACAAGCTCAGACAAATCTCAAGAATACGCTGATAATTACTAGTACATCAAAAGATCTCAGTTGGGAAATACAGAAAATCATCAACATCAACAAACAAACAGTTGCAAACTATTCCAGTGCACACCCTCTCAGATTCAATTCGAACCAGAATACAAATTTCCTCCCTATGCGTAGGAATTCACGCCGCGATGAAAAAGCGGCAAACTAGACGATCATCTAGTGTTGTTAGTTTAGACATAGGGTTAGGAGCGCGGAAGAATTGGCCACGGATTCTAACCACTACATCTATTGTCTCTTGTTAAGCGGCTAATACGATCACTAGTCGTGTATTAGCCGTAAGGTTTGGCCGCAAAAGTGATATTATTCTGTGTTTTTACACAGGAACAGCGCCACCCCAGGCTGTACAATGAATAGTTTACAAATACTGAAAAAACTATAGAACCAATCAAATCAATTCATAGTATATAAGTGAAAAAGGTAATAGACTGACCTCTCTCACTATATATATATATATATAAGTGAAAAAGGTAATAGACTGACCTCTCTCACTATATATATATATATATATATTGAACTGGATGCTTTATCTGCTTCAAAGGCAAACATCGCGAAATTGAAACTAACATGTATATTTATAAAGTTTTTTAAAAAAAACTATTTAAAAATTTTTTTTTTTTTTTTATGTAATAAGAGTACGTACCATAACACACGTATTCAATTATAGAGAGAAATTGTAAAAATATTTCAATTTTAAAAAAAGAATTGTGATTGCGATCTGTTTCTTTTTATTTTGTCAATTGCAATCTATTTTAAAAGCTGAGACTTATTTTCTCATTTACTTAAATTTAATTAATGTTTATAAATAGATAACAGCCTTGGTTGGATTTTGTTTTTAATTAAGAATAAGCAGGAGATAGAGATTTACCATGGTCAAAACCTTATAATAAAGATTAGGCAGGAGATGACAATTTGATATAAAAGCTCTGTGTTTTTGATCAAGGGGATTCTAACTTTTATATATGCTAATGACGAACTGTTGTCCATATAATTTTTATATTTGCTAATTCCTTAACGTGGATGACCAAAGTTGGATTTTTACTGACTGCTAATAGTATTTGTTGCTTGCTGTGCTAAGGAAGAATTGCTTAGCTAATCGCTAATAGAAGAAGTAAATATGCTAAGACATTGGAAATAGTGAGCATCCATGCAGAATGCAGAAACTACCTACTTTGAAGAACCAGATTAACAATATGCAATGCTAAAACAATCCAAAGACAAATCCCAAATTGTAGCATCATGAACATGACCTAAAAGTCTAGTCTAGAACTGGTCCTAAAGATTGCCTTTGTACTCCTGATGAAATAAATGGAAATCAAAAAACCTACTAAATGAACTTTAGATAGAAATAAACTGCACGTTACCCTGCTGGAAGAAATCAGCCAGGTAGAACATTATGCCTCGAAATTAAACAAACATTTTTTTATTATAACGAGGGCTTAAAATCTCTTAGTCAAAATCTCTTTGCTTAAGTCTCAGCGCAATATAAAAAGAAATATGCATCTACAATAAATTATGTATAATCATTTAAATATCTTTAATTACTTTAGACATATTTTTTTTAATTATGTATTGGAATCTTAGCTTGAAATTTTCTATTTTAAATTTCTTGGTCAGAGTGTGTATTGTGCATTTATATTTTCTACTTATTATTTTTCTTTTTATATTACTAATTATTGTTAAAAGCTTTGGCAGATACTATTATTTTTCTTGTTAACTCACCTGTTCCCTATTTTTGGTTGAAATTAATTTAGTTAATCTCTGTTGGCGTTTCATGCAGACCGTAAATCTTTTGGCTAGCGATTTATCAATTGTTTAGTTCTATTTTTTTTAAATCATGGAGATTTTGTTTTCTATTTCAGATTACGTAAAATCATAATCTTTTCTTCTCCCTTATCAGAATCAACCTTAAAAGTTGCACTGTTGGATTTTTTATGAGTGTTTGCAGGCATATGACAATCCTGTTATACCCTGATGTTTTGCTGGGTTGTAGGAAAATATCGCTCTGTACTGTTCATTGACTTCCTGACAAGATTGTTTTCTTTTGAAATCTCTAAATAAAGGAAAGTGGAATTTGTTTAGATAAATCGTTGTCAGGAAGAAGTCCTAAATCCCTTTAATTCTTATCTGCCAAAGTGTTTAATGTGTCATCACTCATGTACACTCTCTGATAAACCAGGTGGAAGAATTTAGGTCAAACTTTCATATTTTGTTTGACTAATATTTATTTTTGAATTTAATAAACTTTAAAATTATTTATAATTACTTTTGGCTGACATTTGTCTCTGTGTCTTTTCATCAATTGTCTGAACAATGTTAAAAATCTCTTTTCCTCCCTGGGTCTAGCTGGTAGCATTTATCATCATCAACTTTTTGATCACTGTGACTTCTCCTTTAATGGAGTCAGGAATCTCTCAGCAACTATGCCCAGAGAAACCTGTTAGCCACTTTACTTTCTCTTTCCATTCCCAATCTTAAGTTTTCCCATAATCTGCTCCATCCCATTTCCACAACATAATCTTTGTCAACTCTATGGCCTTTATATCTAAATCCCCCTTATCTTTTCCCTAACCCAGCATAAAAACCAGTAACCCACTTTCTGTGTAATCATTTTATTCATATTTATTCTTCTATAACTTCATTATTTGTACCCTTTCTACTTTCAAGCATTTACATTCAATTAACAGATGCCTAATATTTTCTATGCCTTCCTTACACAATTTGCAGACTAAATTACCCATATTTTTCCATTTATATGCTAAAGTTCCCGTTCGAGCCTTAAACAATAAACTACTTTCCTTGCTATTATCATAAATTAACTCACACCCAATGTTCCGTTTACTTCTATATATATTTAAACTCTTTTTACTGATTGTGATTCACCAAAGGACCCCCAAGAAATTTTGAGCAATTGCCTGAATTTAAAAAAAATAATGCTGATCAATGCTGCATTATACTATATTAAATTTCTATACATAAAAAAAATACATTTCCCACACATGTGTAGCTACTACAGGTAAGAATTAGTTCTTAATAATTGAAGCAGCTCTGTGTAATCAAACATTTGCCAATGAATGGGTCAGATGACACGCATTCACTGGGCAATGCAAAGATGCAACAGTAAGCATTGAATACGTTCATTAAGTCATGAAGCCAATAACTTTTTTTTTGTGACAAGTGTGTGTATTTAATTAAGTTATCATTAAAAATTATCTTTTTATTATATTTTTAAAAAAGGTGTGATGTTTGAAGGTATTGCAAAGAAAAGAAAGTTATATATAGCATCACTGAATCCCAAATAATTTTGGATGATTGCTTATGATTTAAAAAAAAAAAAAGGTAACCAATGCTACGTTATGCTATATTGTACTAAAAGTGAGAATCAGCTCTTCATAATTGAAGTGGCTCTGTGTAATCGGGCATTTGCCAATGAATGGGTCTTATGACACATGTTTTCTTGTTCTAAATTCACGATGATGCATACATCAATACAAATTCATTGGCTCAAATATATTCACTGTGCGGAACATAGATGCAATCATAAGCATTGACTATGTTCATTGAGTCAGAAACCAATAATTATGTTGTTGTTTTTTTATGTGGCAGATGCAAATATTTAATTAATTTATCATGAAAAAAAATTTTTTTTTTATTATATTTTAAAAGAGAGTATAATGACTGAAACAATTGCAAAGAAAAGAGTGAATACAATTTTAATAGACATTTTAATACAGAATGAAAATAAGTTTTTTTTCACAATAATGAATGTAAAATGTGTGTGTGATACATGTTATACAAGTATATCACTTCTAAAAAAATGAAGTATTGAAAGATATTTTAAAATCATGCATGTAATATATAAATGTGGACTGCAACACTTGAAGAAAATTACAAGTAGCCCTTACCTTGTAAAAGGGTGCCCATTCTTGAGCTAGAGGATTAAATACTTGATTCTCACCATCAAAAATTATAGCCCAACTTTTCATTTAAAACCATGATTATGTACTTGTTAATTTTAGTATATGTATTGGCCATCACCTTATACTCCGCCATTATTGATAAAATTCAGTATCATATTTATCTATTTTATAAGTTTTATCATCTGATTTGATATATGTTTGTATTCAGTATTATAGTAAATTAGGCAGTTTGTAATACTGACAAATTAATGGTAGGTTATCATTTGGTCTGAATAGCTATTTTGGGAAAACACACATATAAATAGGGCACAACCTGGTAATTGAATTTAGACCTCTTACCTAGAAGATGGCCCATAACCAATCCAGTTAAGGCTCAATTATTGGCCAGTAAATGGATGTCTTGCCTAAAAAATTTCACCACCGGTCATTTGAGAATAAGGTCTTATTTTGTTTTTTTGTACTTTTTTTAGAGAAATAGTTGTTGAAATGACCTTTTGAAAAAAATCACTCTCCATCTTTAACTATTGAATCCATCATTTATAGAATAATTAAACATAATAATGTGAATGGTTTATCTTTTATAGTTTTATTAATATACTATCAAGCCATTATTTTTATTATGAATATTTTGTATATATTGCCTTTTGAACAGTGTTTAGGACAGTGTTGTGTCATTTTCCAAGAAGAAAGCATCAAGTCATTGAAGATGTCATCCTTTTATGCATCACTCAAGAATGGTCACAAGTCTCAGTAATATTTAAATCACTGGAGCATACTTTCCATATAGTAGTGCCTCTCAGTGCAAACCTTAGTAATCAATGGATGCAAGAAGATATGTGAATAAACTCATCCAATATTTCCAGACTTAGTTTCTAGCTTGTGACTTTTATCAGTGAGAAGCAGTGGATCTGAGAGCACTGCACCTTGATCTTCTAGCTGCTACCCTTTACCTATTTAGTTAACTATAAAGCTAGGATTCGAAGATGAAACACCATGGTATCAATCAAAGCTCATTTACTTGTATAGTTGTATAAATCTGAACCCAGTTTAGCATCTATATATTTTGGTGTGTTTGGTTTTTTAAAAACCATAGTCACCATTATTCCATGGTCATGATTGGTATAAAATCTACCAAAATATCACATGATCAGCATTATCTATACTTACACAAGCTGTTAATAATAGTATAATAATGCCACCCAGTGCAAGCCTTAATGAATGGAATCAAGAAGGTTTGTATATAAAATCCCTATCTAGGACATACGAATCCAATATCCCACGAGTAGTTTCTAGCTTATGGCTTTCATCAATGAGGAGTATAGACTATGATCTCTATACTCTTTCAATAGCTCACTGTCTTTGCTACTTTTTCAAGGATACACTTATTAATTCATCAAGAAAAAGTATTTGTGACCTGAGTTCAAACAATTAAAAGTCCTTACAGTTTACAATTACTAAACATTTAATGCTCTTCTGGTATTTGTCATCAAAGGGAGGCTGTTACATATTTTAGCCATGCTGTGAGCTTCATTGTAAACTGCAGATGCTCCCTTTCTGCTTAGATCTTGTATCTATCTTGGCTTTAATTAACAAAGAGTTTATGACTGAAGATTTATATGTTAATATTTTTACAAGCACAATACAAACAGAATAGGAGAAAAGATCCAGTATTGTTCAACTTTATACTCGTCTTTAAGTATTGGATATTTTGATGGAAGAATACAATCAGTCTGATGGTTTACACTTCCTAGTCTAAATCTACTTATGATACAAAAAGCCTTTGTTAAATCATAAGAGGAATATAAATGGTTAATTCTTTTCATCACATTTATTTCAAAATCTACATGGTTTTGCTGAAAGTACCTACTCAGTGGATTTCTGTAAGCTCTTTGGAATTGCTTTTTAGAGAAATTATCATTTTCAGTTCTACTGGAGGCTGAAAGTCTCTTAAAATTTATTTCAGTTTTTAATCAATATCTTTTTTCAAATAACTTTGTCTCATCTATCCATTTCAAGTACTGTCATTTTCTAGAACTCAACATTTTTTTGGGACTTTAATTAAAACATTTATTCTTCTGTTATCAACTCTTTCAGCAACATATCTTCCTTAGTTACATTTTAGTCTCTTAGTTCTACAAATGATTTCATTGATACTAGTTTGCTCTCTCTCTCTCTCATGCATTTGGCTTTCGAACCCAACTTTTCCATTTTTCCATATTTCACTGTGTTGCTAATGTAATAATAGGTTATAAATCTGCCTTTATGCAATTTTTTTTTTTAATACTACGGGTTAGTGCCTTCCAGGGTGACAAGATTTTTAGTTATATGAATGTGAGTCTTTGATATGTCCGAATAGATTATTATTATATCTAGGAATTATAGATTGATAATTCATTGAGAAACTCATATTTGTCTACACATACATATTGATTGAAAGTGATTTTTGCTCCTAAGACTCATTGACTCATGCAAAAATAAAAGTATCATTTATCTATGAATGTTATAATAATTTTTGACAAGTTATGGCCATTTGTCTGAATCTTTCATAAATATTTGGGGAATTGATGTTCCACGTAGCACATATGCAGTTATCTCTCATATCACTGAACATTCTCATTCCATATACATTATTAAAACAGGTAAAACTCTCCATTCAGTAGTGCCACTCAGTGCAAGCCAGAGTAATCAATGGATGCCAGAAGGCTTGTGCGTAAAATCCCCATATAGTGCCTACTCATCCAATATCCGCAGACTAGTTTCTGGCTTGTGGATTTCGTCAGTGAGGAGCCTTGGATCTGAGAGCACTGCACCTAGATCTTAGGTTCTAATGCAACCCTCCAGCACCCATCTTTTATCTCTACTTAATTACAAAACTATGAGAATAAAATTGGAAAACACAATAATATTTTCAATCCAAGCTCATTAGCTTATACAAGTCTGAACTCAGCTCAATACCCATACGTTTTGGTGTCTTTGGTTCTTTAATAACCATAGCAACCACTTGAGCAAGAATAAGAAATGGTGATCATGTGATGTCTCATAACAATACATTTTAATAAACTTGCTAATAATTTTTTCATTTATCAATGCCCATTTATTCAGTCTGATAAAAGGAGAATTCCAATTTTTTCTGACTTTCCTAATATCCGAAAAAATATTTCTTAGTAACCTATATGGAACAAGTATGTCCAGTAATAAGATTATAATCTTAAATGTTGCATATTCAAGGCAGTAGTAAATTATTTTCATGCTCTGGAAATTAGTAATATGTAATTTTAAAATAATATATGAAACATTAAGATGGCTTGATTAATTTGTGTTACTAAGATCGCTGCTAATAATAAGTTTTAGCATTTTCGGATATTAATGTTCATTTATTTATAATATATACTGTTGGAAGCGGAATTTTTCTTTTATCACCCTGAATGAATGGGCATTGATAAATGAAAAGTAAAATTATTGGCAAGTTTATTAAAATGTCTCATTACAAAACTGTCTTCAAAAATAACTCTTAGTAACATATATGGAATGAGAATGTTCACTAATATGATTGTAATCTTAAACGTTGCATATTCAAGGCGTTATTAAGTTATTTATATACTATTGAAATTAGTAACAATTATCTGTGTATTCAAAAAGTTTAATAATAATAAAAAATCATTTGTGTTAATCTTTTTTTAAAAAAAGTTTTAATGCAATTTTTTATTTTAATTTTATGGTAATTTCATTTTTATATATATATATGTAACTGTGACTGAATTTTATATATATCAACTGACAAATCTTTCATAGGAGTAAGTTAGCTTGAATTATTACTTTTATATAACAAACTTTTGAACAAATTAAATATGTTACTGTTGCATCCTGACTAAAAACTATATGAAAGTCTGTGCTCATATACCCTATATTACACATATATAGCCACAGGTATATAACAAGCCTGTGTTTCAGTTATTACATTATAGAGATGTCTGCCCATCCTTGCATATGTATTAAATGGATTATGTCCTGTACATGTGGGGTTCAGATTGACCTTAGGTCAACATGGGTGTGACAATAATCTCGGCCTCAGGGTGGCCTTTGAGCATTCCATCATCAGATTTTCAATTGGATGGACGGTTGAAGAGTTGGAGTGTGGAGTGGATTGAAGCCTGTCCATTAAACTATGAGGATAGTCTATCTTAATATATATCTGAGCACTTATACTATATATGTGTGTAAAGATGATAGTCTGGACCAACTGATGATTGCTGGTTTAGCATGAAATACGTATATTGGTGATTATTTATCTTTTCAGCATATATGTGTTTGGGTGTATCTGGGTTATTAGATAGAGTGGAGAGAGGTGGGTGGTGTGAAAGTCTGTGCTCACATACCCTATATTACATATATATAGCCACAGGTATATAACAAGCCTGTGTTTCAGTTATATAAAAGAATGTAAAATTGCATGAGGGTGTGCATGTAGAATTAACCAATATAAATAATGTTAAAGATTCTAGAATAAGATAATATTTACAATATTAAAATTATGATAATATTAAATAGTGCTATCACACTTATAACATAAACCAGAGCCACCATAGCTACTAGGTTGTCGCAGCATAAGTATAGGTATAATAAGTCACATACTAACCCAGAATGGACTTCAATTTTTGCACAACATCAAAAAATATCAGGACACGAGTTCGAACCCGCATCTGCAAAGTTGGTTTGTACTGAGAGATACGATGTTAAGTGTAAGGTAAAGGAGGCTTACTTCATAGCAGAAGACTCTTTCGCCATTAATCGTAAAGAAGCATGTCTTGCTATATCAAAAAGATGGGCTAATTGCCTCATTTGCATAAAGTTTGCATATTATACATATAGAATGATTCCAATGAATGAGTCATTACTGCCTACAATTATGAGAAATACATTTTCTCGAAAACACTCAGCCATTTTAATTGATTAATTGATATTAATTATACAGTTTTATGTTATAAGTGTGATCGCACTATTTAATATTATCATTATTTGGACAAGCGTAAAGCATAAATCTACAATTTATTACCTAATATTAAAATTATGTAAATATAAAAGTGATCTAGATATGCTAATTTACAAGAAGACAGTAATTAAACTATTTATGCAAATTAGGTGTTGGAAAACAATCCCAACTATCTAGAAATATGGAAGCAGTTCAGTGCATAATGTATGTGCGAGCAGTATTCTCTTTGCAAAACAGCAGTATATAATCAGAGCATTATAGTGAAAAGTTAATGAAGAACAGATTAAAATATAATATCATAATAAGAGTATGCAGCATTACTGTTCAACACTATAAAAAAACTATATATGTATGATTAAGACTGAATTAATTTATTGAATTCAACCAGCAAGCTACTAGTTGAAATACTAATAAACTACTAATATTATATATTCTGAGTAATAAACTTATTAAGCTTAAAACTTTTTTTATGTATTATTTTTAAAATAATTTAATAAATGTATAGCTACTTTCAGTCAAATTTGGTCCCTTGTCAAATGTATTATTCATATTTTAATTTTTGTTTAAATAAATTTTTATCCAATTAAAATCACATGATTAGAAATATTATTTGATTTACTTCGATCCTAATTCTATTAGCAGGAATTGTTGAAAAAATAATTAAATAAAATTTGCTTTTGAAATCAGAGACAAAATTTATTTTTATTGTAGTTTCATAAATCTTTTTTTTTTGTTATTGTTAATTCAAACTTTTTGTTTGAGCTAAATTCAAATATTTTTGAAAATTTAAAAAAAAAAAACTGATTTTTTTTTTATACATTACAATTTTTTATTTTGCACTAATAGTCTGGAAATTAGATTAGAAATTATTACAATTTTTTATTTTAAGAATTGATTAATTTGATTTTTAGTAGTAAACAAATTTTTTTATATTTTATACTTTATGTAATCTTTTATTTACATCCCTCATTTATTTTACTGTTATTTGTTTAGGTGTTTTTGATCCTACACTTATAGGAGATAAAGCAAAATGGTATAGTCACCAATTAGAACCCGTTCACTTTAGAGTTTATAATGATAAATCAACAATATGGTCCTTCTTCAATATATCAAATGAAGGAGATAACGATCCTACAGGTAAAAAGCTAATTTAATTGAAATATGTAATTATATATAAACTAAATACACCAATTCATAATTAAGTAACTAGCTAAAATTAAAAAAATTCACTACCATTAATTTCTCTGCCAACACAGACTTCTCAAGTGCAAAATAACATAAGCCCCAAAACACACACGCATGCATATATATTATTATATTTTCCCATAATTTTAATTCACATTTAAATTACCTTTAATATCAAAAGATTCTTTAATTTTTCTCTTTATTTTATTTTTCTCAAAGAAGACAACTTTAACTTCCTCTCACATAATTTTATGATCTTTATTTCTTTCATGGTTATATGATATAGAACTAAGATATTTATTTTTTATTATACTTTTATGAACTTTTACTCTTTCATTTAAGCTCAACTACTTGGACTAATGTAATTTCTTACAAAACTATCAACATTTGTATTTTTCAGTAAATTATTTAGAGTAATATTCTTCCTCCATGCTATTTTATATTACCAGACATATTGTAATTCTTTCTTAAAATCTTATAAGAAGACAGTTTAAAAGTGAAAAAATAAAATTATATTTTTCGAATACC
Source organism: Epiperipatus broadwayi (assembly GCA_028023455.1). Classification (NCBI taxonomy): domain Eukaryota; kingdom Metazoa; phylum Onychophora; class Udeonychophora; order Euonychophora; family Peripatidae; genus Epiperipatus; species Epiperipatus broadwayi. The sequence continues at coordinate 9,178,303 of JAQFVV010012416.1, read as the reverse complement.
TTAAAATTTTTAAAATTATTATTACCAACCAAATATCCTTAATGAATTTATTACAATAGTTAATATTATATTTCATTCCACTTCTTATTTGCATTGCTTAATTATATATACTATAATACACCATATACTCCTTAAATTACACTCTACAATGCAGTTTAACATATGATTTATTTTATTTCCTTCCTTACAGTTTCAACTGTCCAGCAGTCATCATCAGAGCTATGACATTTAAACATATACAATTAATATCTATCCATACATATACCAATATAGGAAAGTATTAGAATGATAAATCATACTAAAGAGAGGAGGGATAGAAAAATAAAGGAAGCTATATTAATTAGAAGCATTAGGCCGTCTCTTAATAAGGATCACGGTTTGAAAATGTTGATTTTGTAGGGATTTTTTATTAATGAATAGGTATGTGTAGATTTTAAGAAATGGAATAAGATATAGTTTCAGAATGAGTTCATAGAGGGCGTAGGGGTGAAGAGACTAAGGAAATGGGATAGAGCAGATTATGGGTAAATTTAGAGTGGGGAATGTAAAATAAAGTGGCTAACAGGTTTATCTGGGCATAATTGCTGAGATATTCTTGACTTTGTTTAAGGAGAAGCCATAATACACCACATCACATCAAATAAGGAAAATTTTAAATTTTGAAATTGTTTCAGTTATAGGAGAAAGGGTACTAAGATAAAAGGTAAGATTGGTTAAAAGTAAAAATTAAGAGGAAGTAAAATTATAAAGATATTATGTTAATATTATTTGCTATTGATTAATGTGTAATATATAAATAATTAAAATAGAAGAAATAAATTAAATTAAAAAGTAAATTTAAAATTTAAATGATAAGAATATGGAAAATTAAACATTAAAAATAAAAATATTTTTTTTTTTTAATTTTTTAAAAAATTTTAAATAAAAGAAGTTAATTGAGTATAAGGGTGGGTAAAGAAGTTTTTAAATTATAGAGATATTAAAGATCCATATTTAAGTCAATAGTTGGAGTATTTGGAATGTTGTTTTTATATTTATATGTATATTTGTATATATATGTATATTGGTATATGTATGGATAGATATTAATTGTATATGTTTAAATGTTGTAGCTCTGATGATGACTGCTGGACAGTTGAAACTGTAAGGAAGGAAATAAAATAAATCATATGTTAAACTGCATTGTAGAGTGTAATTTAAGGAGTATATGGGGTATGATAGTATATATAATAGTTAATATTAAGATATTTATCTTTTCCATACCATTATGTTGCATTATTATTCAACTTTGAAAGATATATTTTAAAGATTTTGTGCAATTTCTATAAACTTTGTACATATAAGACAGTTTTAAAATTAGTACATGTTTACATTTTTTGGACTTAGGTGATTTGGTGTAATGATGGAGAGGTATACTTAGAAGCTCATAGTCCATGGTTTGTGGCCCACTCTGTCACTTCTGATGATTGAACTTCTTATAAACTTTTGAATAAGAAAACCATTTGATTATTTTATTTAACATTGATCAATTATTCTTTAAATATGAAATTGAAACAGCAGCAACTTTTTTTACACTGTAGTGCCACCTAGCTATTGAAAGTTGCTACTCTTTTAACAGTTTGTGTAAGCATAAGAAAAAGTGATCATGTGATGTCTTAATGGTTAATTATGAAATTGCTTAATTTTTTGGTTTGGTGCAAGATCCACGGCAATTTCTGAATCATGCAGATTTTTTATTTGGCAGTAAAAAGAGATTATCTATCTATCTTAGGAAACTGTGGATTATGTGTGCGTATTTTATTAATCATTATTATAGGTTATCTTCAGGAACTATTGACTTTTGGGTATAAGAATATTAATTACAAATCTAGATATTATATTACGTTATTCTGGATCTTTTTTTTTAGTTCCTATATTTATTTATTTTTTCTTTTTTTTTTTTTTAGGTATGTGTAATTACTTTTAACTAATTTTCTTCATGCTCTTATTTTTTCACAACTTTATAAACTTTTTAAAATATATAATTCATAATTCGATAAATAAGCTTATTATTATTTATTTATTTATTCATTCATAATTCTTTTATGCCATATCATAATAAATAAATTTTCAGGGGTTTTCTGCCCAAATTCTCCAATGTTTTGATTTCTTTCTATCTCTGTCTTATGTATTTAAATATCCAGACTTTTTAAATTTTGACTTCAGTAGTATATGAAAAGAACTTTTTAATTTTATTAAAGCCTGCATTTTTCTTTTGAAGTGTTACCATTTTCATTATCCATTAACTAGTCTTCAAAATATAACTTCCTGCCTAATGATCAATCTTTAGAGTTTCACTCAGTTTCATCTACTTTTTATATTTCAGTTTTAATGTTACTGAATTTCATTATAAACATAAATTTTATTCTTACTACTTACTTTTAATGCCATTTTGTTAAGTGACTAAAAGTCATCTTGTCGTCTGACAATTTGCTTTATCTAAATAGCATGTATTATTTCATCTAGATAAGAATAAACAAATTTCTATATTATAAAGCTATCTATAAGTTAACCATTCAAAATTAAAAATTATTTTATATCTCGAATGAATGAATATTTTCTAATAATTATATCTTTCTGATAAATATTTCACTTTTTAAATTTAAATATCCATGTTTTTGTTTTTTTTAAATCAATTCATACATTTAGAAAAAAAATATGATTTACATATTTCTTCATTTTCTTTACAAATCTTGTTGAGTATATAAACCAAATTTATTATTTTACATCTTTTCCTGTGTTTTGCCATATTCTATGGTTATTTTGAAGCTCTAATTCAAATTATTTTTTATATGATTATTTTCAATTCATTTTATAATTTTTATAATATACATTGGAATTAATTACAATTTTGCAAGAAAAATAAATTATTTAGTTCATTAAGTCAAATATTAACCTATCACTGTTTTTAAACAATTTTTATTATTATCAGTATTACACTTTTATCTATTATCAAGTTTAAATCTAAAATAGTTCTCATTTAAAGTCATAAATTTTTTTTCTACGAAATCTACAAGTTCCATTTCTGTCACCATGAACAAATTTAATCATGGCACTTTTATCTTTCAATTGTTTATGAATTCTAGCATTAAGATCTCCTATGACAATTTTAAAATGCTATTTGATCTGATCAAAAGTATCCATATAAAACTTCTCTGCTTCTTGATCACAACAAGAACTTGTTGAATCATAAATCTGAATTATCTGTATTTGTCATCTTCCATTAAGCTGAGTGCAAAATATTAAAGAATCTTTAAATATAAATAAATAAATAGTTGAAAAGAAATGTTTTCAATTAAACATAGTTTAAAGAAACATAGACACATCTATATATTGGTTAATAGAAACGAGCTTGTAAATTACCTTATATGGAAAGGAATTCCTAAAACATTAAATTAATTGTAAAACTGTACAGATATGGAAATAAATTCCTAAGAGAGTAATTAATTGTATAATTAAAAAGCTAATGAATTTCATTGTGTGATAAACTAAATAATATGAACGGATTAAAGCCAAAGAATTTACTCCAGAAAAGATAAGAGAAGCAAAGGAAGAGATAAAGGACTGCTAGCTTTTTCTGTGGTAGCTGCTACTGTTAGTGCACCCATGAGTTGTAAATCATCATCAGAGGATTTCTTCTCCCTGATCTCGGCTGCTGAAGGTCACTAAGCTGACTAGTGCTTTTAACAGACCATCTCGGTCTTATTATTATTTTGAAATGCCTCAAGAGGCTCATCGATGGTTGTATTATAAAACCAAAGTTAATTAATAGCTTTTCCTTAATTGTATAATTAGTATTCGCTATTCAATAATTAATCATTGAAGTAAGCTCGCTCAAATACAGACTTTATATTAGTGTTAAAGATCAGTATAGTAATTATTTTTCCAAATTGTTAATAAATTACTATTACTAAATATATGTGCTGTTATTCTGTCGAGTTTTATAGTATATTTGTTTGCTGGTCACCCAGTCATAGCACTGAATAACTAATCTTTTCGCCCTCTTTGATATACCATCTCATATTGTTGTTCTTCCACTTTTTATTTATAATGAATTCCATTCCATTTGTACTTCTAATGTTTGTTTGTGCCTTTGTAATAAAGCAAATGTCTGCTTTTTAAATCAATTGTCTCTTCATCTTTTATTCTAACTTCATAAAGTTCAATAATATCCCATTAAATATTAAACAGTTCTTTTTCCGATTCTTGCAATCTTTCTTCATTTGAAAGTTATATGGAGTTATAAGTATTTAATTAAAAGATTGTTATCGAATGGCAGCCTGGATCTGCATTCAGGTGATACTTAACACCCTCAATCTTTAGTTACCAAACAGTGTCTTGCCTTCTGGGAATAAGAAGCATAATTTAGTTTTGTTGTCATGATTATACATATCAATTTTTTAAAAAAAAAAATTATTCACACACAGATTCATCCTTCCTTCAAGAAAATTGAATGGACATTTTAGTTGAGAACTATTAGGCAACCTAAGAAAATTCCATAATTTAGCCAATAAACTCAACACACTGGCTAATAGTTGTTAATGAGCAGCCATCCATGTTTGTTTACTATATGAATACTCATATATTAATAATAACTGTAATGATAAGAATGTATTGAATGGGCTTTAGGAATTTACCCATCTCAGTTCCTATAAAGCCTCAAAAAGAAATTGAAGAGTCTCTTTCAGTTAACAGCAAACTCCTTTTTGCAGTCTTGGTAATGTAGGGAAAGGAAATAAGTAAAGTCTGTAATTTTTTTTTTTTTGTGTGTGTAAATGATTATTAGAAAACATTTTTCTACTGATAATGAATGTTTAATATTATTCTAAGACAAGCTCATTCATTCTTAATATTAATCAAATGGTATTTTGAATTAAGATGTAATCTAACTTGAAAACTATTTTGTGGAATTACATTAAAACAATTGTTTATTCAGTCTTCGAATGAACTTAAGAGTTAATTAGGCTATTCGTGTAATCATTATATGTCGATTGTTAAGTTTTCAGCCAAAGGCGAATTGGTTAACTAGGCAACAAATAATCTTAAATCATTATTGATGGCATTTTTCCACTGTTCTTCACTTTCTAAACATAATTTATTTTGGCATCTCAATTTTCAGTGCTGCAACCTCACGTTATTAAGATGCAATATTGAGATGTGCTCAAATACTAATACCCATACTGCATCTTGAATGGTTTTTCCATTCCATCTATTAACTGAGGCTGTGCAACATCTTTTGAAAAGGTAATAGAAATCAAAGTAATAGATGCAAATGCAAGAAGATTAGATATCTGAATAGAAGCATGACTGTTTTCACTTGTAACTGACTATCAAATACCTTGATGAATTAAAACTGTTCATCAACACATTACGTCTGGTTATTGATATTTACTCCCTTGCTTTAATCATTTGTTAAACTGCCAGAGATCCTTATTGTTATAATAAAAGCACAGTACTATTACTAATAATATTAAAATAAAACTAATAAAATCAAATAAACTAAGGATTTATTACTCGAAGAAGTACGATACTCCTCTCACCACACTGCATTGTCTTATAATTATTTTTGTTGTTATAAGGTTAGCACATTGTACAATCCACTTATGACTTCATCCTCCAGTTGAGAATAGTTAGATATCCTATTGCTGACCAAGCTGGATTGGTGAGCTCGAAAAAATTCTAGTTTTGCTTTAGAAATCCTTAGCTATCTGCTGAAAGTTTTCACTTGGATTCAAATCCTAGCTTACATTTATGACAAGAGGATGTACTATTCAATATAGAATTTATTATCCTTTTCATTTTTGTTTGTAATAAATTAACTGAAGTTACGGGGAAAGAAAGGTTTATTATATTTATTTATTTTTATCAAGTGTATCTGAGTGCGCTTATGGTTTAAAAATCAGATTCATAGCTTTCATGGGTTGGTGAAAGCATACTTAGCTACTCTTAATAAAAATAACCTTCTCTTTTGCCAACAATAGAAATGTTTTGGCCAATTTATTCAGTATATGAATGATTTACATATTTTTATATAATTACTGAATTTGAAATTAAGTGCAGTTCTTAAAAAAAAAAAAAAAAAAACAAACAGAAGATAGCATTTAAAAATGTTATATATTGATCAATTTTAAATAAAATTGACAGTAACTTAAAATTGATCAATATTTTATAAATGAAGACAGTTTTATGGAAAATTTAAAACCTGAAAATTGATCATATGAAATGAAAGTGACATTACTTAAACTCAACAATAAATTAATTATTTAAATTTATCTAATTTAATAATTTTTATCATACTATTTGAAGTATAGTTTTCTATTATTTTTTTTATAAGACTCTTTAGAAATACATTAATAATAATTATTAATAATTATAATCATTTCATCTTAAATTCATTCAACCAAATTATTTTAGCTATGACGTTTAAGAATAATTTATGAATGAATATGTAAATATTAGAAATAAATTCACCTTGACTATAATATTTACTTCAATTTACCTTGAGTATAATATTTACTTTATTATTAAAATTATATAGATTTTATACAATTAGATATGAAAGCTGAAAAAAAACTAATAATAACTATAGAAATGACTAATTTAATATCTGTTTCGAATTACTTTTAAAATAAATTAAAACTTCATAGTTGCTTAAATTTAACCCTTTTTGTAAATAGGGGTTAACTATTTGGGTATATTCTTTTTATTTTATAGATGAAAGCGGCAGTGACAGCGATGGCGCAGAAAGCACTAGTTCTTCCTACTCTTCTCTCAGCGACTTTGTCACCGACATGGTCAACAGTGAGATTAATGGAAATACTCCGCGTAAGTATTCTGTGCTGGTTTGATATTTTGACTATACAATATGTGTGTTTGTCGGCCTATACATAGGTTGGATAAAATAAAAACATCTGACTTATTTGCATTATATTTTTAAATCATGTGTCATATCTGACCTTGCCTTTAGAAGTGGACTATTTCAGATTTTTTGCTTCGACTTGAGGCAAGCTGTCCTGCACAGCCAAAAGAGTCTGAACTAGATCCAACTCGAGGCAAGCTGTACTGCACAGCCGGAAGAGTCATACTTGAACTCACAAGGCAGGCTATTTATATAGCTGGAAGTGAGTTCCATTACTCGGCATGTCTATCTCGGCATTAAATTGTATTGACCATATTTATATGTGTTATTAACTAACATGTGTGTATATTTTTGTCACTAATAAATTATACATATTAATTGTTGAGTAGTGTCATACATTTGTCTGTTGGTTTGGAATTGAACCTGTAAATTTAGCCAAACACAACATCATGTATCACAGCGAAAATGGAAATACATTCCACATAATATTTTTTTTGTTACAAGCAGAATTCTGAGTAGATGATAAAAAGTATTTAATATATAGTTGATTCAATTTTATGAAATTGTGATAAGAAATGTTGAGTCTCATTACCAACGATCTCAAGAGAGATGCTGCATTTATGAAGGAATGAAATTTTCTAGAATCAGTTGTGGTCTGATATCAATGCTTGGAGAAGTGTAACCAAAAAATGTTAGATTAGAACAAATATATATATGTCTGAATGATAAGCAGCCCACTGTAGCTAAGCAACCATTTTAAAGTTATTGATTTTGGATTTAAATACTAATTTTTAGAAATATTTCATGTCAGAAGCATAAGAAGTGGGTAGTGAATAACTGTAAACATGTAATGTACTCAGATAAATAATTTATTATACCCTTTCCAACTGCTGGAAGTTTGCAGACATTGTTTCCAGACAACACTGTGATTTTTTTCCCCAAGATGATTGTTATCTATCTCAAATTGGCTACACAATCAAGTATTGATTTGACGAATATGAGATTAATGTTACATATTTATTGTGGTCGTCTCAGTTAACCAATGTCGATATCTTCCACAAGTGGGAGAGCTTGTGATGAATAACTTAATTTTAACTATTCATTATTACATAGCCTGACTCCATTTAAATAAATTATATCTTATTACAAAGGTTTCCATTATTTTGTATCATTCTTTGTGTTTTTCTGTAATATTAATTTTGTATTACTCTATTGGATTCTTAGTTGTATTATTATTTATGTAGAAACTTATCCAAATCTTGTTTTTAGTATGATTTGATCTGTTTTGCCCTGCAGTATGAGTTTAACTTCTATATTGTGGATATCTTACATGTTGTGTAAAAATTAAAAAAAATAATAGGCATCTTATTTCCATGTAAAATCTTATCTTCATTAAATGGCTGTGTTTGCTTTTTTTTTCTTCCTATTTATCTATTGTAACCAAATAAAGTATCAAAAAAAAGATATTATTACCATATCTTAGTTGTCTACAATATATAAGAAATAATCATAAATTCAATGATGATCAAAGATATTAATAACCAGTATTATACCCTATCATCAAGAATTAGAAGCAAATTATGAGCAATGTATTAATAACCAGTATTATATGAAATCACGTATAGGGAAATCTATTATGAAAATCACGTGAGGTGAGTACACTAATAATTCAATAAAATCTAACTCAGGTATACAGGCAATAGGATTTATCCACTTTCATTCCTTGGTTTGATGTTAAGTGCAGGTTTAAACAAATACTAAGTGAATATGGTCTAGCAGGGCGCCACTAGATTATCTGAATCTAGACACGGTTATATCTAATAACCTTTCACATGTACCGGGTTTGAATCCCCTTTTTGGTACTTTATTTCTAATAAAAATGGAAGATTTTGCTTTTTGAGCCATATCACTATATGCACTAATATTTAGGTAAAAGTAAAACATCTATAAACCAAAGTGGAGTATACTAGACATAAATCATTTCTCAGATCTTAACATAACAAATGTGTTTCAATATTTTTATAAGTTCACTAGCTCAGATTATATACAACTAATTTAGGATGGCGATTCACTCATCCTTGCATGAAATAGATGATGGGATGTGGTTATAATAATACTAAGAAATCACTAAATATTATAAAATCAATATTTATTTATGGCCTTTAAACAGTTAAACAGCTCATTAATTAAAACGTTGATGACGATGATGATGATGATAATAATAACGATAATGACAAGGGTTTCAACTACAGCTCTAGGACTAAGCCTAAACATAAAACTAAATTTTATAAAGAAATTCATAATTATTGCTTAATTTTAGCATATTTACTTATATCTTAAATAACTAATATTCAACCATTGATGATGATGAATAATCACACTTAACAAAGACTACACTTAATGAAATATATACGCCTCGTTTAATAAAACAAACTAATATTTATTACTACAGTTCGAACATATACATAAAATTTTCTAGATAAATATGAAAATTGACATGAATAATAATAATAATAATTGATTATATAACAATCCTCAGATTAATTTTAAGTTCTTCCCCCTTTCCCTTCAAATGTATTTTGTATTAAGTTGGACGTCACATTGACCATGATTTTCACTCCATGAGAAAAGTATTAAGAAAAAATATTATCTGCTCATTGGCACACATACTTTAAAATCCAACATGTAAATAGAATATAAATAGAAATGTTAGTAAAATTGAAAGAGCAAGTTTTAGAAACAAGTTTTAAATTATTTTCTCCCCCCTCTCTTCTACCTCTGAAATGCTATACTTAATGAAACAAACTAATCTAATATTCTAACACTACTTGTTACTCTACATTCACTCACAATTATACACATATAAAAATATTATTATGTATGTGCGTGTTTTATCCCATGATAACAAAATATTATTAAAAACCAAAATAATAATATTAGTTAAAACTAAAATCATAATACCATAAAAAAAAAAATTCGTTTTGGACATATTCATATTTCATAACTGTAAAATTAATAAACATATAATTTTGATACCTTCAAGATAATTTATGAAGCTCAAAGTTATTTTTAGTAAGACATTCTTGTTTTAATCGATCTGAATAGTCTTTAAAAGTTCTTTAAATAAAATATACCACTTTATTGCTAAAATGTTTATTAAGACTGATATCATAAAGAAAATAGATATAAAAAGTCATATTACCGATTTTTTTTTGTTTGGGGCGAATTTTCAAGGGTTCAAACTTGTCTTGTATAATGTTTATATTTCTGCAGCTACCATTTCCATTTTACTGGGAACAATCTCTTTCTTGAGGTGGATAACTATTTGATGATGGTGACTCTATTGAGGTTATTTGCTTTAGTGGATAATTTGGAAATCATTATAGTAAATTTTCTTCTCTTCTTGTCAAGCATGTGGATGAAATACAGCAGTTGTTTTCCCATTTGTAAATTTTCTTGAGTTCAAAATCAGTTGTTGTAACAATTAATTGGACTTGATGATTAATATTTATCAGTAGATTAATTCATCTTCTTTGAATGCAGGTGAATGCTTTCTTCCTTCTATTAAAAACATCTTATTTATCTGGTCAGTTGAAAGGTGTAGAATATTATTTTAGACACATCTTTTCTTTCCTATGTGATGTGCAGCTTCCCCAGATGGTCTGGCAAATGGAATATACATATAATTTTTCTAGCCCGCCATTTCTTATATTTTCGCAAATGGAAAGTTTATTACTCTGAATCAATCACAATAATAATCTAAGACAGCTTTTTATATCCAATTTTTAGCTAACTTAACCAATCAGAGATAGCATCACTTGCTATTTTTGGACAAATTTGTTTTAATTAGATCTCTAATTTATTTTCAACCAAAGTATTTTTCAACTGAAAAGTTTAATCCTTTTTCCAGACACTTTTGTTTTAAAAAAAAAATAGACTCAATTCTTATTTCCTTTCTTTTGTTTTTTCTTTCTTTTTAACATCCAGGTAACACTTCAAATCTTTGAGCTTCCTTCTTTAGATCTTGATAAGACAATTTCAAATTATAGTTCTGACTCATCATAAGCTTCCAAAGTGAAACAATCATTTACAAAAAATTTACTACAAAGATCGATATCTGATTAAACAGATTTCCTGTTTTAACAAAAAAAAAATTGTACAAAAAAAAAATAATTTAACAGATTTAATACTTCCTTTTCTTTCAATATTTAGGAAATGTAAAATTTTGTATGTAATGTACACACATCCTGCATTCTTTCAAATCATTCATAAACTAACCTTAAATACTATAATTGCTAGCTTAGTAATTATAAACCAATTATTTAATTAAGTCTGTAATTTTTAAATCCCACTTATAATTAAAGAAAAGCAAAATAAAAGTATAGAAAAAAAATGTTAGAATTGATCAAGCATAGGTTAGTTTTAAAGAAAGTTAAAATGTTGAATATTTGAAATATAAAACAATTAAATAATTTACACATACATTGCCTATATGTATGCATTATAACTTTGCTTTTTAAAGAAAAATTAAATATTAAATAGTTTAAATGTGTGTATTACCTTTCTATCAACACACACACAAATAAAGCATATAATTGTTGTCCCATTCTTTCTGTTTAAAGCTTTTGAAATTGGACCTTGTAGGGTTTAAACTTGGATGCCCTACAACTTCTTTTATGGTTATATAAAATTGTGATGATGATTTTGTTTTACCTTTTCTACATGCACATTACTATAAATTTGGCTAGTGACCAAATTGTAATGGCACAACTTTCTCCCCCTTCGGATAAAATCATCAGCACTTTTGTTTTAACTATATTTTTAAAAAAAAATCTTAACTAATAAATACACTAATAATAATAAACACTTATAATATATATAAAAAATTAACTACTGCTAAATATATTTTTCATTAAAAAAAAAAAAAAAACCTAAAAATAATTTATTTGGAGATCTTTGCCAGGCTATTCTGCTGAAGTATAAGGGATCAAACTCCTAGCATTATAGGTCCCCTTATTCCCATCAAGAGCAGCAAGCATAAAGGCATTTTCTCCTATTTTCTTGGTAATTTGGAATGGCTTTTTCTTTTCAAATAATATCGTGGTCTGCATAAAATTGCACATGTACATCCAGTCCCTTTTTAATATTTCCATTTTTCATCTTGACTGGATATTTATAAAACATATCTGGAGGAATTATTTTATATAACCTCCTATTACAAACTCTATTTAGAAATATGGACTCTTGGTACCATACATAATATGCTTTGAAGTTTTTCAGAGAGATTGACTCTCTATACCATACATACTTTATTTTTAAACTTTCCAGAAAGATTGACTCTCTGTACCATATATAATTCATCCTTAAATCTTCCAGAGAGATTGATTCTCTGGGCCACGTATAATTTATTTTTAAATTTTCTAGAAAGGTTGACTCTTTGTACCATATATAAGGCACATTTAAATTTTCCAGAGCATTTACATTTTTCAGAGAGATAGATTCTCTGTCTGATACACACTGGACATTTACATTTTTCAGAGAGATTGCCTCTCTGTACCAGATATAACTTATTTTTGACTTTTCCAGAGCAGTTGAATTTTTCAGAGAGATTTGGACATTTACATTTTTCAGAGAGATTGCCTCTCTATACCATATATAAGGTATCTCCAATCTATTTAAGAAGACAGATTTTTGAAACCACACATGCTGGTTAGTTACTAGATTGAGAACTACAGACTGTTGAAACTTTTGTTCTCTTTCTAAAATAACTGGTTTCATCTCCATTATTGCCTCTCTTAAATCAATCATCTTATCGGATGCATGAAGTTTTTCCTCCAACTCTCTTTTCCTTCTTTTCACTTCATGATCTATCCCAATCTGCTCTCTGTCCATCACCTCATGTATTCTTTTTACTGAGAGATTAGATTTTATGGCTACTATTGGCCTTTCCACTTCTTGTGATCTACTCCCCTCTATCAGTATATTAGCTGATTTACCTATTTCTTCCTCTAATCTCTTGCTCCTTTCTCTATTATCAGTAGTCTGACTATCTTCTATTATACTTTCAGTAGTTTTCTCTATATGAGGTTCTTCGATCTCTGTTTCCCAGGTCATGATCATTTGGTTGTTGCTTTCAATAGAGTTATCTATTTTTGCTTTGAGATCTTCTCTCAAACTCTCTATACTGTGCTTACTATCTTCTCTTAAACTTTTATTATCTTCTTTTAAACTATCTATGAACTGCTTCCTATCTTCTCTTAAACTTTCTATGAGCTGCTTCCTATCTTCTCTTAGACTATCTATACTTTTCTTACTCTCTTCTCTTAGACTTTCTATCTTTTGTTCTAGATTTACCATACTTTTATTATTTTTCTCTATCTTTTGTTCTAGATTTATCATACTTTGCTTACTCTCCTCTCTCATACTTCTGAGCATCTGCATTATCATGTCCATGTCTGATGGTGCTATCTTTGCTATTTGAGCCTGGCCCACTTCTGACTCCTCATCTACTTCCACACTTGAGGCCGTATTATTGCTACTAACATTAAAGGCATCTTCCTCTACTTCCTCTCTTTCCTCTTGTGTTTTTAAGAAAACCTCCCCATCCTCTTCTTCAGTATGAAAATGATCACTGATTCCTGGTATTGGGGCACCTTCCTCTTCCATAACCTCTTCCATACTATAATTTAGTTCACTCATGTTATAAAACTATGTATATCCCATCTGTACTTCCCTGACCATCAAAAATCCACACATCTTCTCCCTGTCTGACACCTATATTTGACTAACTGACTGATTTGATTTTCACCTTATTATGCATTACAAATACAACAAAAAAAAATTAATATCCTTATTTAATGAACTACACAACAATAATCTATATAGTGCATGTCTGTCTGTAATAGCCCAAATTATACATTCATCCATTCTCCCAGAAATCCGACAGATATTGACAGTCCACAGAATGACTAGCAGTTCACAATCTTGAGATAAATAAAAGAATTCAGTCACAACACTATAATCACACAATGCATCACGAGCACTCAGAAGATCATCCCAATTCGATCACTATTAACTACCACAACCCTTGATTAAATGAAGCAAACTCTGTTGCAATAAAAGATGTATTAAGTCTTAGGGGCTAAAATAGATAAACTATGCCTTGCTCTCTCTCTTGGAGTCTTATGTGGCAAGTATCAAGGAATGCCCTGCTTATTATAGACTACAAAAACGAAACCTTGCTCTCTCTCTTGGAGACTTATAGGCTGATATCATGGCAGGACTACTGTTAACTGCTTCATGATAAAATAAGAATAACATATAAACTTGATTGGAAAACTATGCCGTGCTCTCTCTCTTGGAGACTTATAGGCTGGTATCATGGCAGGTCTGCTGTTAACTGCTTCATGATAAAATAAAGATAACATATAAATTGGGTTGGAGCAGTGAATGGGTTTGATCATTCATAAGTTACACGAAATACATAGCATTCTCAAGGCAATGACAAAACTCTCCACTCATCATCAAAACTGCAATCTAACCAACCAAACTCCAACGATCAACCATCCAATCAAACCTCTAAAATCATAGACTTTTTACAAAATGAACTCCCCAAACACACATGAGACTACTATTCCATAATTCATCACTATTACTATGCCTATCCTATCTGGCAATAAATCATTTTAATGTTCCACAAAAAAAAATCTATTATTTATTTCACCTTTGTCTTAAGTTGTGATATTCATCTCTATTTTCAAAATTGATAAAAAAAAAACAAGCTGTTTTATGGCTGTACCCATTTTATCATCATCAATGAAAGATTAAATCATATTAAACATCATCATCTAAAATAAGACTGTTTGGCCAAGAAAATTTTGTAAGCCAAAAAAAAAATTTTTACTGAAAAAAAAAAATTTTACTAAAAAAAAATTTCTCTATTTTTAACCACACATCTCCCATCATTCTATAGACTCTCTTTTTCAGGTATATGGCAAAATATCAGGCCCCACGTTGGGCGCCATTGTAACCAAATAAAGTATCAAAAAAAAGATATTATTACCATATCTTAGTTGTCTACAATATATAAGAAATAATCATAAATTCAATGATGATCAAAGATATTAATAACCAGTATTATACCCTATCATCAAGAATTAGAAGCAAATTATGAGCAATGTATTAATAACCAGTATTATATGAAATCACGTATAGGGAAATCTATTATGAAAATCACGTGAGGTGAGTACACTAATAATTCAATAAAATCTAACTCAGGTATACAGGCAGTAGGATCTTATCCACTTTCATTCCTTGGTTTGATGTTAAGTGCATGTTTAAACAAATACTAAGTGAATATGGTCTAGCAGGGCGCCACTAGATTATCTGAATCTAGACATGGTTATATCTAATAACCTTTCACATGTACCGGGTTTGAATCCCCTTTTTGGTACTTTATTTCTAATAAAAATGGAAGATTTTGCTTTTTGAGCCATATCACTATATGCACTAATATTTAGGTAAAAGTAAAACATCTATAAACCAAAGTGGAGTATACTAGACATAAATCATTTCTCAGATCTTAACATAACAAATGTGTTTCAATATTTTTATAAGTTCACTAGCTCAGATTATATACAACTAATTTAGGATGGCGATTCACTCATCCTTGCATGAAATAGATGATGGGATGTGGTTATAATAATACTAAGAAATCACTAAATATTATAAAATCAATATTTATTTATGGCCTTTAAACAGTTAAACAGCTCATTAATTAAAACGTTGATGACGATGATGATGATGATAATAATAACAATAATGACAAGGGTTTCAACTACAGCTCTAGGACTAAGCCTAAACATAAAACTAAATTTTATAAAGAAATTCATAATTATTGCTTAATTTTAGCATATTTACTTATATCTTAAATAACTAATATTCAACCATTGATGATGATGAATAATCACACTTAACAAAGACTACACTTAATGAAATATATACGCCTCGTTTAATAAAACAAACTAATATTTATTACTACAGTTCTAACATATACATAAAATTTTCTAGATAAATATGAAAATTGACATGAATAATAATGATAATAATTGGTTATATAATAATCCTCAGATTAATTTTAAGTTCTTCCCCCTTTCCCTTCAAATGTATTTGTATTAAGTTGGACGTCACATTGACCATGATTTTCACTCCATGAGAAAAGTATTAAGAAAAAATATTATCTGCTCATTGGCACACATACTTTAAAATCCAACATGTAAATAGAATATAAATAGAAATGTTAGTAAAATTGAAAGAGCAAGTTTTAGAAACAAGTTTTAAATTATTTCTCCCCCCTCTCTTCTACCTCAAAAATGCTATACTTAATGAAACAAACTAATCTAATATTCTAACACTACTTGTTATTCCACATTCACTCCCAATTTTACACATATAAAAATATCATTATGTATGTGCGTGTTTTATCCCATAATAACAAAATATTATTAAAACCAAAATAATAATATTAGTTAAAACTAAAATCATAATACCATAAAAAAAAAAAAAAATTGTTTTACATATTCATATTTCATAACTGTAAAATTAATAAACATATAATTTTGATACCTTCAAGATAATTTATGAAGCTCAAAGTTATTTTTAGTAAGACATTCTTGTTTTAATCGATCTGAATAGTCTTTAAAAGTTCTTTAAATAAAATATACCACTTTATCGCTAAAATGTTTATTAAGATTGAGATCATAAAGAAAATAGATATAAAAAGTCATATTACCGATTTTTTTGTTTGTGGCGAATTTTCAAGGGTTCAAACTTGTCTTGTATAATGTTTATATTTCTCAGCTACCATTTCCATTTTACTGGGAACAATCTCTTTCTTGAGGTGGATAACTATTTGATGATGGTGACTCTATTGAGGTTATTTGCTTTAGTGGATAATTTGGAAATCATTATAGTAAATTTTCTTCTCTTCTTGTCAAGCATGTGGATGAAATACAGCAGTTGTTTTCCCATTTGTAAATTTTCTTGAGTTCAAAATCAGTTGTTGTAACAATTAATTGGACTTGATGATTAATATTTATCAGTAGATTAATTCATCTTCTTTGAATGCAGGTGAATGCTTTCTTCCTTCTATTAAAAACATCTTATTTATCTGGTCAGTTGAAAGGTGTAGAATATTATTTTAGACACATCTTTTCTTTCCTATGTGATGTGCAGCTTCCCCAGATGGTCTGGCAAATGGAATATACATATAATTTTTCTAGCCCGCCATCTCTGAATCAATCACAATAATAATCTAAGACAGCTTTTTATATCCAATTTTTAGCTAACTTAACCAATCAGAGATAGCATCACTTGCTATTTTTGGACAAATTTGTTTTAATTAGATCTCTAATTTATTTTCAACCAAAGTATTTTTCAACTGAAAAGTTTAATCCTTTTTCCAGACACTTTTGTTTTAAAAAAAAAATAGACTCAATTCTTATTTCCTTTCTTTTGTTTTTTCTTTCTTTTTAACATCCAGGTAACACTTCAAATCTTTGAGCTTCCTTCTTTAGATCTTGATAAGACAATTTCAAATTATAGTTCTGACTCATCATAAGCTTCCAAAGTGAAACAATCATTTACAAAAAATTTACTACAAAGATCGATATCTGATTAAACAGATTTCCTGTTTTAACAAAAAAAAAAATTGTACAAAAAAAAATAATTTAACAGATTTAATACTTCCTTTTCTTTCAATATTTAGGAAATGTAAAATTTTGTATGTAATGTACACACATCCTGCATTCTTTCAAATCATTCATAAACTAACCTTAAATACTATAATTGCTAGCTTAGTAATTATAAACCAATTATTTAATTAAGTCTGTAATTTTTAAATCCCACTTATAATTAAAGAAAAGCAAAATAAAAGTATAGAATAAGACATTAAAATTGATCAAGCATAGGTTAGTTTTAAAGAAAGTTAAAATGTTGAATATTTGAAATATAAAACAAATAAATAATTTACACATACATTGCCTATATGTATGCATTATAACTTTGCTTTTTAAAGAAAAATTAAATATTAAATAGTATAAATGTGTGTATTACCTTTCTATCAACACACACACAAATAAAGCATATAATTGTTGTCCCATTCTTTCTGTTTAAAGCTTTTGAAATTGGACCTTGTAGGGTTTAAACTTGGATGCCCTACAACTTCTTTTATGGTTATATAAAATTGTGATGATGATTTTGTTTTACCTTTTCTACATGCACATTACTATAAATTTGTCTAGTGACCAAATTGTAATGGCACACTATGTATTTAACTTTACTCCCTTTCTGTAATTCTAAATTGGTATTATAAGAACACACACATTCAAGGATTACAGGAGCACAACTATTTACAGGTAAATTTACCATAAGATTGCAAGATATAACCAGTGCGGTCAAGCAGTTAGAAATGATATTATGCCTTTCAAGGGCTTGATACCCATATCGTAATTTAAATCTATACTAAAAATGTTCACACTGACTTATTTCACCCACAGTTGCTACACAAATCCAGTATACAAATATGCAGAATTTTACCAACAAACATCACATGACCAACATTCTTTATGCTTATACAAGCTGTTTATTCAGAAGCAAAACTCTCAATACAGTAGCGCCACTCAGTGCAAGCCAGAGTAATGAGTAGACACTAGATAGGGATTTTATGCATAAACCTTCCTGCATCCATTGATTATTCTGGCTTGTACTGAGTGGCGCTACTGTATGAAGAGTTTTGCTTCTGTTTATGCAGAACTTTACATATTATTTCATCAAATTTGATTAACACTTTAAATTACTATTATCATCAGTCAGATCTTTAATTACAGTAATATTCTATACATCATATATTCAATGCAGTTTATATTCTTTTTCACCTTTTACTGAATTTTAAATGTTCGAAATAATATTTGAGCTTAATATAGATAATAGTTTTATGCTTATTTTATTATTTAACTACACTTTTAAAAATAGTTTTTGTCTCTCTTTTATCTCCTCAGTACACTTGCATTCTATTGTTTTATCACACTTATGATTACTGATTTTGATTATGGCAGTAATATTTATTTATTTTTTTATTACTTTATTGTGCTTTCTGTATTTCATACTAATTTCCATTTATGACAAGCTTTTAGCAAACTCCAGTGGGCAACCATTGAGCCACATGGACCTGTTGTCACCTCAAACAGTACAAAGTTTTTTGTTTTTTCAGAAAAATAATAGTAACACATTTTTCAAAGACTCAACAATGGATTTTCTGACATTCAAAAAAAAAAAAACAGTAAGGTGAAGCATGTTTCTAATCTTTGTGGGTTACACTGAATTTCAAATAAATTATAGAGTAGAAGCTACAACTCATTATAATTTGGAATGTGAACATGGCAATGAAGAAGACCATTTAGATGTTAGAAATATTATACTCCTCTCCCTCATTGCTTTTTTTGTTTTAAATATAATTTTCATTATTTATCGATTAGATTATTTAGGACAGTGATTAAGATTGTTGCATATCATGGACAGATGTAATTCTTTTTCTTTTTTTATTTAAAAAATATTCTTTTTTCAGGACATTTTTTTTTTGACAAATATTTTGATGTCATCAAAATTATAATTTCTGGTGATGTTTCTAGAATCCAACTGATGTTAAGTGATTTTTGAGAGGTTAAAGATAGTTACTTTATCATGTTTCTTCCATATCTGGTGGAAAAGATATCATCTTCTTATCATTATGCACCAGTTAATACTCAGTCCTAATATTTGCTTGAAACTCTTATTTGAGATTTGTGATAAAATGATGGAATTTTTACATATGCTGCGATGTTTTATTCAAATTCGCTGTTTCTGAATTAATTAAAGAAATCTAATTATTATTATTATTCCGTTCATCAATGAGTAAAAGTAATAATTACTCAACCTATTAAAAATTTAGATTTTATCTATGAAATTAAATAAATGATATACAGTAGATGTTTTCTGCATTCTTATCTAAATGAAGGAAATTTTAGAGATAATAAATTTGATGTTTATTTCCATAATAGAAAGAGAAGTATTTGGAAGATGAATAGTTAACTACATATTTCTGGTTTTTTGGCTTGGAAACAGATTTTTTCCAATATCCTAAAAAAGATAGAAGGATACACTGCAGATTCTGGATAGTGCATCGAAGAGATATATTTTGGGCTGTGCAATCATTTTAATAGAATTTATTTGATATGTGTGTGGGTGTGCGCACTGCCATTTATTGTTATAATTAATCTTTTGCAAATATAAAATTAATTCATTAACATTAATGTTTTTAAATTCTTATAAGGGTTAAACTTACACATGTTCTTAGTGAAAAACATCCAAATGCATACATTGTTAATAAATATTCATTCAATGCAACTAATAATTTAAGTTTACAAAATAAAGTTATTTTTTACGCTTTTTAATACCTTTGTAAGGAAACAATCAAATATGAAAATACCAACATTTGGGAAGTTTAGTGATTATCATATTATTTAGTATTTAATATTCAATATTTAATTATCCTTACAAGAACTAGGAAACACATGTAAATGGATTCTTTTTGCATTTGCAAGAAGCACTAATAAAAATAACAGAGGGATGACTATACACAAAGTGGGTTCTTGGTTTTTATGCTGGGTTTGGAAAAAGATAAGGGGTATTTAGATATAAAGACCATGAAGTTGACAAAGATTATGTTGTAGAAATGGGATGGAGCAGAATAGAGAAGAATATGAGAAAAACTTAGGGTGGGGAATGGACAAGGAAGTTGAGATGGCTAATGGGTTTCTCTGGGCATAGTAGCTGAGAGATTCCTGATTCCAAAAAAGGAGAAGCCACCGTGCATCACATCTATATAGAATCAGAGTTAAATGTGGGACGGAACTAAGGCAAGGATGCCCTATGTAAGCTATTTTGTTTTTGTTATATTTGAGAGAAATGGAGAGAGCAATAGAAAGACTAGGAAGAGGGTTAGAGATACCATTAATATATAGCAAGGGAGTGTATATATTATCAGGTCTTTTATTTGTTGATGGTATCTTTTTGTGCAAAGAAAGTAAGGAATATATGGAAGTTATGCTGAAGATATGTCCAAGGGTGGGTAAAGAGATTGGGGTAAAATTTTAGTGAAGAAAAATCAAAAGTAATGATAAATACTGGTATTGGAAAGAGAAAGAATTTTTATTGGGGGATATAAAATTAAATGTGGTAAATAGGTGTAACTATTTGGGAATCATCTTAAGTAATCGGAGAAATTGCTTGGATGAATGGAAGAAAAAATGATAAATGAAGCAAAGAAAAGAAAGGAACTGATAAAGAAATTAACAGTGTTTTCACATAATAAATATTATGTAGCAAGATTATATGGAAGGGAGTGGCAGTAGCAGGATTAACTTATGGAAATGATGTGGTATGTGTTAGCAAAGGGATGTTAGATTACTTAGAAATAGTACAAAGAGAAGTAGGAAGACATGCATTAGATGCAAATGTGTAGAGGCAAAGGAGGCAATTCAAGGAAAAATGTGATGGTCAAGTTTTTATATGAGAGATGCAAAATGAAAATGTTAGCTAGATTGCAATTTATGGATAATAATAAATAGCCAAAATAATATTTAATTGGGTTATGAGTATGCAGAAGATTTGGATAAAGATTTTATGTCAGTATAACTATACAAAAGGTGGGTTGATTGTGTTAGGAGAATTGTTGAGTGTTATAGTAGCAAAGAAGGGGATAGAAGAATAGATGCATTAATAAAGAATAGGGAGTTGGAGAGATGGAAAACTAGTATGGAGAATAAAAGAGTTTAAATATATGTATAAATAAACAAAATGTTGGATATGAGTTAATTTATGATAATAGGAAGGAAAGTAGTTTACTGTTTAAGCTGAACATGATCGTTAGCAACAAGGAAATATACAAATAAATGGAGAAATGTCAGTGATTTACTCTGCAAGTTATGTAAGGAAGGCATGTGAAAAATTAGGCTTCTATTAATTGATTGTAAATGCTTATAAGTAGAAAGAGTACAAATAATGAAGTTGTGGGAGAATAAATATAAACAAAGTGGGTTTTTGGTTTTTATGCTAGGTTTGGAAAGAAATAAGGAGGATCTAGATATAAAGACTATAGAGTGGGCAAAGATAATGTTGTGGAAATGGGATAGAGCAGGGTAGAGAAGAATATGGGAAAAACTAGAGTCAGGAATGGAAAGGAAAGATAAGATGGCAAACAGGAATCTCTGGTCATAGTAGATGAGAGTTTCCTGACTCCGATAAAGGAGAAACCGCAGTGCATTGCATCTGTTTGAAAAGTGGCTGGAATTAAACAAAGTAGTTAAAAACGAAGGGCTTGATGTATTAGCAGTAGTGAAAACACATTTAAGAGAAGAAGGACCTACACGGAAGATTTGATATGGCAGGATATAAATAGAAAAGAAAAAAGAGGTGGTGGTATAGGAGTTATGTCAAAATGATATTTAGACACTGTAAAGTGTCAAGAACTTTATGATTTGAGATAAAGTTAGGAAAACAAGAATGGTTAATAGTTATAGTGTATATGGCCACTGGAAATAGTCAAACTATAATGGAGTGGAACAGTAGCATATATGAATGCCTAGTTAAGGATAGAGTTTCAAAAAAATAGGGAAGACAATAATGATTATAGGTGATATGAATGGGCATATTGAAAAAATTGATGACATAGATAACAAAGAATGGACTGCTTTTGAAAATTTTTTGTTAAGAGAGTGAATTTAAGCATTGGAAATTTATCAAATATTTATGAGGGGCAATGTGCATAGTCTAGAAATAATATATTTTACACTCTAGATTATGAATTAATAGAGAAAGAGGGAATGAATAATGAATGGAAAATTACGTTTTTGATAATGAAGAGAGTATGTAATAGTGATCATAATTTCTTTATAATAGAAATGGTTAGTAAGGTGATGGGAAATAATAGTAAAAATGGAAAGGATAGTGAAAGATGTGAATGGAGAATGAGTGATAAGAGTAAGCTAGAAAAATATAAAATAAAAATAGAAAAAATCATAGAAGAGTTTGTTGGGGATGAATATAAGGATTGGTGTGGTGAAGTACAAAAAGTAGCAAATAGCTTTAGGTGAGAATATTCAGCAAAATAAAAGTAATAGAAAGGTGAGAATTAGTAAAAGTGTAAAGAGAGGGAAAAAGCATGCAGAGAATATAAATGTGCTATTAAAAACAAATAATGTGAAAAAGATGTTAATATTAAATGGGAAAACTATTTTTTAAAAAAAGAAGTTAATTAAAATAGATAATTGGAGAGAGAGAATGAAATTAAATAGTAAATTATGATTGAAGGCTACCAATAAAAGTGGAAGAAATGGGAATAAAAAAAATTGGAAATAAAAGAATGAATGTAGGGGAGAGAGAAATAGTATTACTAAATGATGAGTAAAAAGAGTATGGCTCTAGAGAAGAATTAATGGCAATCTTAAATAAGTATCTAATGGGTATAGAATAGATGTTAGGACAGAGTGATAACAAATATAAAAGCACATAATAATAGAAATATTATTTTTATAGAAAATGAATTGAATGAGGCAAGGAAGAAATTGAAAAATGGAAAGGCAAGATGGCACATTATTTAAGGGAAAGAATAAATACCATAGAAAGATAGCAGTAACGTCAGTGTTATCTGAAGTTTTTGCATATATAGTGGCTGGAAAAGTGGCAAAGTGGATGGAATAAAATAATATAGTGGGAGAAATGTAAGGAGGTTTTAGAACGGGATAGGCATATAGGAGATAGTTTATTTGTAGTCACACAACTTATAGATATGAGTAGGAATACAGATAGACAGTTATATATGGTCTTTATAGATATGATAGAGTAAATAGAAATAGATTATGGGTAAGTTTAGGAAATTTGGGAATAAATGGAGCTGCAGTGAATTTTATTAAGGAATTGGATGAAAATAATTACTACACATATTAATTAGGAAATATAAAATCAAAGGTAAAATGGATGGGATTGAGGCCAAATTGCTCTATATCCTCTATTTTGTATTTGTTACATTTGAGGGAAATGGAGAGAGCAATAGAAAGACTAGGAAGCGGGGTAGAGATACCATTAATAGATGGCAAGGGAGTGTATATATTGTCAAGTCTTTTATTTACTGGTAATATTTTCTTGTGCATAGAAAGTAGGGAAAATATGGGAGTTATGCTGAAGATGTGTGTGCAAGGATGGGTAAAGAGATGTGGATTGAATTTGAAGAAAAATCAAAAGTAATGATGATAAGAGAAGAGAAATAATTTTTATTTGGGGATATAAAGTTAAATGCGGTGTATAGGTATTTGGGAATCATCTTAAGTAATCAGAGAAATTGCTTGGATGAATGGGAGAAAATATTGATAAATAAAGCAAAGAATTTCTTATAATAAATATGATGTAGTAAGAATTGTATGATGTCAGTAGCAGGGTTAACTTATGGTAACACTGTGTTATGTGTTAGTAAAGGGGTGTTAGATTACTTAGAAAAAATATAAAGAGAAATAGATGCTGATATGTGTCTGGCAAAGGAGACAATTCTA
Organism: Epiperipatus broadwayi; assembly: GCA_028023455.1. NCBI lineage: Eukaryota > Metazoa > Onychophora > Udeonychophora > Euonychophora > Peripatidae > Epiperipatus > Epiperipatus broadwayi. Next base: position 9,153,766 of record JAQFVV010012416.1, on the reverse strand, counting down.
AGAGAAATGGGATGGTCAAGTTTTTATATCAGAGATGCAAAAAGCAAAATGGAAAATGTTCAGTAGATTGCAATTTATGGATAATAAGAGATTGGCCAAATAGTATTTAAGTAGGTCATGGTGAAGAGTAGACAACATAACCTATGTAAATACTAACAGATAGTACAGTATGCAGAAAATTTGGATCAAGATTTTATGTCAGTATTGCTCGAAGAGATGATAATAGATGGACAATTGAAATCTTAAATTAGATTCCAAGAGATTGTAAAAGACCCAGAAAGAGATCTTATGTTAGATGGGTGGATGAAATAAGAAAGGTGCAGGGATGATGTAGAGAAGGGAAGCTAAATATCGGAGAATGGATTGAACTTGGAGAGACCATCCTGCAGTGGATTGATAATGGTTGATGATGTGATGATGATGATGACATATAAAAGATGGGATGATTGTGTTAAGAGAATTGTTGAGTGTTATAGTGGCAAAGAATGGGATAGAAGAATAGATGCATTAATAAAAAGATGGGAAGTTGGAGAGATGGAGAACTAGTATGGAGAGTAAAAAGAGTTTAAATATATACAGAAGTAAACAGAATATTGGATGTGATACAATAATAGCAAAGAAAGTGGTCTACTGTTTAAGGCTCGAACTGAATCGTTAGCATCAAGGGAATATATACAACATTGACGAAATGTGGATGATTTAGTCTGCTAATTATGTAATGAAGGCATGGAAAATATTAGGCAGCTGCTAATTGAATGTAAATGTTTACAAGCAGAAAGGGTACAAATAATGAAATTGGGGGAGAATAAATATAAACAAAATGATTATACAGAAAGTGGGTTCTTGATTTTTTTGCTGGGTTTGGAAAAAGATAAGGGGGATCTAGATATAAAGGCCATAGAGTAGACAAAGATGATGTTATGGAAATGGGATGGAGCAGAATAGAGATAAATATGGGAAAAACAGCGTGGGGCATGGAAAATAAGGTGGCTAACAAGTTTTTCTAGGTATTGTGGCTGATAGATTCCTGTCTTCACTAAAGGAGAAGCCATAGAGCATCACATCTGCTTAATATGTTAATCAAGTGATTAAATATTGCTAACATAATATATAATGAATTATGTATAATTGAACTGATTTTTTACTGGTTATTGATCTGAGCAATAATTCGCCCAATTTATTTTACTTCACTGGCATCTATTGTAAGCTTGAGTAATTAATGGTCATTAGATTTTAAATGTAAATTATCAGTGTGACTGATTTGATGTATCAAAATTAATTATTTTCTGATAGATCTATTGACAGTGTAAGTTAAGTTTATTGTGAAACATTGAGCTTCTGTTTTAGATTATGTTTAGTGATTTTTCAGAAAGGCTATAAATTTCTGATAAATATATCTTTTGGAAAATAATAATAATAAACAGTTCCTTGTAAACAAGTACGACCATTTCAACTCCAAAAAAGAGAAAAAAAGAAAGGAGATAGATAAGGGGGGGGGGGGCTCTTTAAAAATGGGAGTTTTATAATGACTATACAAATCAATCTGTGTACCATAGATATGTCCACAAATACAAATACTGGTTCATATTTTTGTTTATTGGATATTTTACAATGTTACCTTTTAATTTCTTCAGCAGAAAACTTTTTCTGAATTATTTCAATGCCATGCTGAATTGTAACTCTCCACTGTATTCTAATTTCTGCCATATATTGACTGAAGATTATATAGTTTTAATTATAACTATAACAAATGATATCATGTTAAAATGGATTCTGATTTACACTGAACTGAGTCAAGGTTTTATCCAGTGTATTTTTCAGATATAATTAAACCTGGATATGATCTTTTTGAAGAGAGGACTTTTTGTCAGTCAATATGTTAGGTGATTTTCACACCGGGGGAAATATTTTTGATTATGCATGACATGATAGTTTTTGATATCACTAATATACCATTTATTATCTTCATGATCAAATTTTATAGAATTAGTAGCTAAAAGCTTAATTGAAGCAAATGGAATCTTCAAACTCTGTAATGTCTGCAATCAAGATTTTTGCAGTTAATCTCTTGGATTAATATTGTTGAACTGTATTCTTGACAGTAAACATGTGATTAAACAGGAAGAGAATCTTTCTCAGACATCAGAATTGCACGTTGTATTGTTTCATCTGATTTTCTGTGTTTACTTTCAATATCTAAAGTTAACAACAAATAATTCTACAATAGAATACAGTGAATTTCTCATTCTAGTACAAGTTTCTATATTTAATAATGTTTTCATATAATCTCCACAATTGGCCTTTGTTAGAAGAGGATTTAGTACTCAAGTTTCAGAGTGCAGCTGGGTTGATGTAGTAAATGTTTTGATTTGTAGTCTGCAGAGGATATGATGGGCCTAAAGGATTGTTTGGTTCTATTTGATTAATGATGTGATGTTTTGTAATATATATTGCTTAAATCTGATTGATATACTTTAATTAATGAACATCTTTATTTATTTTCTTTTTTTTTAAAGGGAGAGTTAGTTTTTGTAGCAGTTTGTTATTATAATAGTATCATTAACTGTTTTTTCTGTATGAAGTCTCTTAAATACATTTTTTTTTGATATGTAAAATGAAGTCTTCTGTTAAGTTATGTAATCCTAATCTACAAATATAATTATTTTGAGCAAAATAGTTTCCTCAGTGTGTTTACAGTTCAGAGGGTTTTTTTTTGTACATAAACTTTTTATTCTTTGGAAAAAACTTGTTCATTTTCATAGTGCCTTGACCCAAAGTATTTTTTACTTTTTATCTGAATGACATTTATAATTCATTCCAAGTGTCAAGAAATATAAATCAAAGGCTCTCCATTTTTCTATCAGTTCTTCTATGAAGGAGTTGTGCACAATTATACCATATTTATATATATATATCTTTTTGATTAAGAAAATTGGATCTTTAACCGACATGGGTGTTTTTCTAATTATCATTAGAAACATAAGTCACATTGCTACATACTGTTAAATTGTTGGATCATCTGCGTTACTGTAAAAATTCTTTTTCATCACCTGCTCACAATACAAGTATTTAGGTATCGCCAAATCTCACATCCTTAACAATATAAACAATATATTAAATGTAAAAATAGCTGTAGGTATGAATAGGTTATGAGGACTGAGATGCAAATTACAAACATGATGCCCAAGATGCTTAGGATTCTACATTAATTATCTGCAGTATTTAATTATACTGTTAAAAATAAAAGCACTTTACTATTCTAATGCCATCTAGTGTAGGCTTTGGAAAATAAATAGGCAGCAGATTGTAATCATTGTAATTCCTATTCTGTCAGACTAGTTTTTAGCTTTTGTCTTTTCTCAAATAAAATTTGATATTCAAACAGGACCTAATACAGTTATGTATCTGGCATATATTTTTAAATTATTATTTTTTTTATTATCTGTCTAATAATCTGAAATTCAAAAACCCCTTAGGAGTTAATAATGATTCTAGATGCATAACTGCGTTGGTTCTAACTTTGAATCATATGTTCTCTCTTGATAAAAGTATAATTTAGAAACCAGTAGAAGATAGTGATTAAATTGAATTATTATCTGTAATACCTGATTGCTCAAGCTATATAATAGGTAATGTTGGAATTGAGATTCTTATTTATAATACTATAGTAAACTGAAAGAAACAAGTAATGTTGCATTGGTATACATTATGTTGTTGGTATGTAAGAAATTAAATCTTATACCTTTGAGGTATTTAACAGATCGTCTATTGGTTTATATAATAAGAGGTCTTTGTAGACCCAAACTTATTTGTTGTCAATTCAAAAGATGTCTAATATCTTATATAACTCAATAGAGGGCGCTTCATTGCTCTGAATTTATTTTTTTTACTAGTCTTTAATTGGATGGTGTGAAGAAATTGTTCAGCACTTTGGGCAAAATAGGTTTTACAATATGTAAAGTTAATAAATAGATAATTTATTACTATGTTTGTGTATTAAAAAAAATGGAATAAATGTATAAAGAATATATTACTGAGAAATATAATTGTGAAATGTGGGAAAAGAGATTGGATAATTTGGTTAGTGAAAGAAATGAATTATGGAAAATCAATATTAACAAAGAAAATAGTCTGGAATTACATAATTAATAAAAATTTTATAAAATGTGAAAGGATATATGATAATATTGCTTATAATAACTTCTTTCATATACATTTTCAATGCAAATTTTTTTTTTATTTTCCTGACAGTTTTGACTGTCCAGCAGTTTTCATCAGAGCTTTCTCAATTTCCTTTACCTTTTTTTTTTAATAAAATTTTTTTTTGCATTTAAAGTGTTTATGAGAGGAGTTATTATAAGTAATATGTATGAAGAATTGCAATGAAAGTAAAGGAGAAGAATAAAAGATATATGATAATAACAAAGAGAAGCTTTCTATTATTTGTTGTAAGAAAAGGATCTTTAGATATTAGATAAAGAAGGCAAAAGGAATAAGAAATTCGACTATAGATGTAGTTTATGTACAAATGAGAGAATTGAACATTTATTTTTGGATTGTGAGGTATTGAAAAGAGTTTAAAGTAAATTGTATAGAAAATGGGAAAAGCTTAAAGACAAAGAGAATGAAAATAGAGATTGTAGTTTTTGTTTAACTCTTTATAACAAGAATGAGGATAGGATAGTGGAATTTATGAAACAGATTTTATTGACAATGGGATAAGAGAGGGAGGGGGTGATATTCAGTGCTAGAAGAATGATGTAGTAATAAGAAATAAGAAAAGAGTTTATTGTGATATGTAGCAATTTCAGAGGGAGAAACTATTTTAATTTGAGTAATAGATTCTCTGATCATATAATCTGTACAATGAAACTTCTATTTTTATCTAAGAAGCTATTTCACATCAGCTTATTATTGTGTCATATTGCATCATATTATTACTGTTATCATAAACATTTATTCTTGGGGTTCCAAAATTACCTTCTGAAACTAGCTAATTATGACTAACTGATTACAAATTATGTGCTCACATCATTTAAATCTTAATCTTATATACGAAGGCTACAAATTATGTGCTCTCTTCCTTTAAATCTTAATTTCATATGTGAACACTGAATCTCAACGATGACCCATTAACTTTTTTTGTTAAAACTTGATATTGTTTATTTATGATAGAATAAAAGTGTAATGATTTTGTTGATATGGGAAATGTTTTGTTTGGAGTAAAGTTTTAGATGAAGCAGAAATAGATTATTGGAAGAAGGCAATTATTAGTTAATTTAGAGATGTGGATTTCAAATAGAATGGAAACATTAGTTGAAAGAAAATAGAAATGTAGATTTGTTGAAGAAATGAAATGAGAAAGACTATTTATTGGACATGTATTTCAATTAGAGGTAAAGAAATTTTGGATATATTGGAAAGGATTGAAATGAAATGAAGAAGAAGTAGAAAATTAATTTTAAAGAAGAGGATGGCTATTAAAATATTTTTTAAAGAACAGAAGAAAGAATGAGAAGACTTCAAGAAGGAATCGGAATAATATTCTTTGATGATAATTATTATTATTTGGCTTATTTTTATGATTCTAGTTAATTATCTCATTTGCCATTCTTGTATATGAATTTTTTTTGATTTGTATTTATGTCAAACCATTTACATAATAATAAATTTGACTAGAATTAATTTTGTGTGTGTGTGTGATGTAAACTAAACATTAAAAAAATTTCAAAAAAGATTCATTATTTGCATTTCTCAATATTATATAGTCAAAATAGTGATTCTTTTATGTCTTGTTTCTTAAATTTTTTAGCTAGTGGTTAATGTTGTATATTATTAATATGGCTTTTTATGAAGATATCTTACTTAACTTGGAACATTTTTTATAACAAAGTAAGAAGTTGATGCTTTTCCAAATATTCACTTTTTAATAGTGTCTATAATGTTGTCAAATTTATATCATGTTGAAATATTATTAAAATAGCATAAATTTTAATATTGAAAACAATTTCAATCAATTATTTATATTAAGTACTATTGATTTTTATTACATTTTAGATCTATACGTGGAAGAGCAGGCGTTAACAGGTGTGGACCACGCATCTGTCTACCAGCCGCCTAGCACTTTACAAATCCCCACACGTATGACAAGTAGTGATTCTGCTTTTTCCATTCCTGGTTCTTTATCTACAAGTTCATCCCACTCCTCGCTGTCCAGTCCCTCCTTCGTCCACGACCCTGAGGCTGATCTGGCCAAGGCCGCGGAGCAGGCGGGTACACCAATGTTCCACAACCTGGCCTTCAGAGCTGAGTCACAGGTTATTGTTTTTGTAATCATTAAGCATCACTAAATAAATAGTAAGTTTTTAACTACCAAAAAAATATATCACTGTCCTAACTTACATTTAATGTTTGCATTACTATCAGTAATCCACTCCACGATTACATTCAGCTCATTAGCTTGAACAGTGTGAAAGAAGTAAAGATGGGTACTGGGTAGATATTATAATCCAGTATTGTGTGTTGATAAAGAACTAATAGCCACCAGAAAGTAATCTGAAGATCTGGTCGGTACTATCATCTGGAGTCTATTGATTATTCATGCTTACAATAGATATATCTAGAGTCGAGAAATGAAATGCATTATTGTTTTTATATAAATGTTATGTAATCTACATCGTTATATGTATAAGTAAAAATCTAGTTTCATTGCCGATGAAGTTAAATTTTTAAAATAATATTTATTGTTTGTGTGTTTATAAAAGTAACAAAGTAATGCCAGAGTATGCTTTGCCTACATGAGTTTTTAATTCAGCCGTAATTTACATAGTTTAAATTTAATGTTGACATAAATTATTTTCAAACTTTCTTCAGTCAGATAATGGGTCTTTATCAAACTATCATAGTTTGGATATCTTTAGTAAAAGCTTTCTATTGATAATTATTAAATAATCTTTTCTGATCTCATTTTACTATTTATTATTTTTTAAGTTTTACTAATCTTTGAAATTCTAGATTTTAACTTAATGAGCATATCTGTTTATATATATACTTATACAAAGATATAACACACACTTCCTCCAAGTTCAGAAATTTCAGAATTTATTTTTCTTCTGGACTTACTATGAAGTCGCGAAAGTACTTCAGAATTTTTCTTTCCCTTTTAACTCGTTGAGGTGGATTTATTGTTATTTTTTCATCTGCTATGCTTTGTTAGTCTTCATCAATGTGGGTAAATTCTGTTTCCACTTTAGTATCATCATTTAGTACTTTATCGTTGGTATCAGTTTTCTTGAATAAATTGGATATTACATTCACATTTTCGTTTTTACGCAGTTGATTGACATGTTTGTGTAATATCTTTTTCTCACTAGTACGCATGGTCACCACCTGCTTTGATAGGTGACATATAACTACAACCTGTGGCCAGAATTTATTCAGATTACTTTTCTTTTTACTCATGCTCTTTCATCAGATGCAATTCTCAATCTGTTCATTAAGATCCTCTGTAGATATAATGTTTGTTAATTTTGTAGGCAGCTTTTGACCTAAATATACTTCAGCAGATGATTTTACTGATTTGGTTGCAGGAGTCAAATGCTGATAAAGCAGGCAGTAAAAAGTCCTTCATTCTTGTTTTCCAGTTTTGTTAATGGATGACTTTAGGTTTTGAACGGCTTTTTCGACTAATCCATTAGATTGAAGGTGGTTAGGTGACATGAATAGATGTTTCATCCCTATTCTTGCGTACCCTCTTTGAACTTCTCTGATGCAAAGCCGGTTCCGTTATCTGAAACTAAAGTTTCAGGAAAACCATGGCATGAAAAAATTTTGTGTAATTTATCCAGTGTCTCATCAGAACTAGTATTTTTAACTTTTATATTCGGCCCACCCTGAATATGCATCAACCACTATAAAGAATAAATGTCCATCAATTGGGCCACAGTGATCAATGTGGATGCGCTGCCACAGCCTCTCTACTTTTGGCCATGCTTCAAACTTTGATGGTAGTGCTTAAGCATGTGATTGACAGTTACCACATTTTTTAATATAATTTTCAATATCGTCATTAATATTTGGCCACCAGACATAACTATGGGCCATTGTTTTTGCTCTGGCAATGCCCAGATGACCTTCATGCAATAACTTCAATATTTGATTTTTACCCCTTTCTGGAATTAACACACAATTACCCATTAGAATGAAGCCTTTGCAGATAGATAATTTCTCATGAACATTCCATAGCACTTGATGTAGAAAAGTTGGACGATGAGTCGACCCAGCAATACGAATTTGGTTTCTAATCCATTGATAACCACAGTCATTGTTTGTCCATGCAGCTACTGTTTTGCTATTAAGTATTTGACTCTTTAGCACATCAATATAGTTAATTTCCATTTTCTTTTAATAGGGTTGAGTCTGGTCAAGCATACGTGATAGAGTGCCGGAACCTATATTCTAGTTTATAGTCATAACCTGCCAGAATGTTCAGCCATCTTATCATGCGAAGGCTAAGATCTTCGGGAACTTGTTTGTTTTCTAAAATTCCCAACAGGGCTTTATGATCAGTTATTATAGTAAATCTAATTTTTGAATGCCAAATAGTATCGCAAGAATTTCCTTATCTAGGTGACTAATTTTTCTCTACTTTGGACAAGTTGTGCAAAGCATAGGCAATGAGTCATTCACCTGACTGAGCAGGGTGACATAATACTGCTAACCCTGAATTCAGATACATCAGTCATAAGAGTAACTTCCAATTTGCTATTATAATGAACTAGTAATTTATTTGAAGTTAGCAGTGACTTAGAATGCAAAAATGCAGTTTCATATATCTACTTCCAGTTCCTTTTAAGTGGATTATATAAGGGTAGGTCTAACTACATGGTCTATACCTTCCAAAAATTTTCAGAATAATTTATGTGACCTAGAAAAGCCTGTAATTGCTTAACATTATTAGGTCTCAGGGTTTCTGCTACAGCTTTACCCTTTTCTGGGGCAGATGTGCCATTTTTTGAAATGATATGGCTCAAAAACTTAATTTCACGAGCTTTCCTGCGTTAATTATATAGATCTGAAACTTGTTCAGCTTTTATATATTATGATGACCTTAGTTTTTTAATAATCTCAAGTATTCTTTTTCTTTGACCAGAATTGATACCAAACTATTAAGACATCACATGACTAACAAGTATGGAGAATAAAAGAATTTGCTAATGAATAGTAATGTGTAAGCTAAGATCATATGATGTTTTATTGGGCATGTGATATTTAATGATTTTATATATTTGAATATATACATTATTAAATGTGTAAAAAGCAACACACTAATAATTGTGAATTTCTTAATTCTATATTCTACCTTATATAAGTGAATATGTATTAATGGTAATATTTAAAAAAAAAAAGAATTGATTATAATTTCTGCCTATACAGAATATAATTATTATACTTGCTTATTGATTATAAAGAATTTTATATTTAATTATTGCGTGTATTTTAACGTTTGCAATTTAAAGTAAAACAGGTAAAGAATATTAATAAGAAAGATGTTTAAGGGCCCAGCTGGCGAAGGTGGATCCTTTGAAACCTGAATCTGTGAGCTTTGTATTACCATAGTACAATTCAGGATCTAACTTGTATGTCTATTATCTTATATCTTATTTTCACAATAAGATAATAAATAGTCATATTTGTAATAATAGTATTACAAAGAGAAGCAGTGTAATTAATTACACAATTGGTTTTATATATATTAATGTATCTATTTGTATGTGTATGTAAATGTATAAGAAGAAATGGAAAGATTTTTGGTGATATATAAAATAATTAATGAAAATCTTAAAGTTTGGTTGTTGATGTTGTAGGAATTGTATATATATATATTTTAAGTATTCCTCCCTGATTAGATGTTATACTGTTCAGTAATCACCCGTTTTCATTCCTTTGATTTATTTATTATTTTGTACTTATTCTTACAGGATATTTTCATTGTCTTCTATATGACTGTTCTGCAATGAAACGTTCTCTTGATTTGATTTACAAAATGTTACTTTCTAGATTTTAGCAACTTTTAGTTACAGGATAATACTAATAAGTATTTTTGGCTACTACTGTGGCAAATATTTTTATAAGCGTGATCTCATTTTGATTTTAAGACATTAAGAAGTTTTAATCTGAATTACAGTGCCTTTTGTAAATCCTTTTATATCATAATAGTAATGTCATTATTATTCTGAGACTGAATTTTTATTAGTTTGCTTTTTTAAATTTTAATTGCAGCTAATAATAAAAATCTGAAAGCACTACACTATCCCCATCTCTGACTTGATTGGTATCATTCACAAGAAAGAGAAATGATTATTTCAAGTTAAATGTAGTCATTTTAACTTTATATATGTAAATTTTATCCATAAATATTTATTAGGAAAAGATATAGTAGCCTTGTTCTAGTAAGGCTGTTAGTTCCTCTTAATTAATTGTACAAATGTTTGAATATAATAGTCAAAACAATCGTATTTGATTATGTTTCAAGATTAACTTATTCTCTCTGACATAAGAAACAGCCTATATTCAAGTTAAGTTTCACTATTTCTGTTTTAACAGAAATGGAAGTTAGCAAGCAATGCTTTTCATGATCTTTCGTTGAAATTGGTCGTAATTTTGTCACCAATAAGAAAGTTGCCTTTAGAATCATGATCGATTTTCTTCTGGTTCTGTATTTTATTCAAATGATTTTAGTGTTATTATTTTTCCCAATGTCTTCATATTATATGAACTACCTCTTAGTGCTCTTCTGTTGCTGCAATTATATATTTTAATTTTTTACTTCCAGTATTCTATATATTTAAGCTATATATATGCACACATATATATATACTTTATATTGGTAATATTAAAAAATCACAAGGACATTTTAAGTTAAAGTTTTTAAATAGGTTTTATTAAATAAAAATTAAATATATATTTTAAACACACAGATAAATGTATACGGTATAGTAATTAAAATGATCCCAAATCCAAAATTCAACCAAACTAGCCAAGAAAAACCAAATTAAAACACAACCAAAGGTTTCACTGCTACAAACAGACTTCACAAGTGTAAAGAACTACAAAAACTACACCATATATATTAGACATTACCGACAAATCCATTTACTTCCCATCCACCCTTAATATTAAAAGAATTCTTAAATAAGTTAATTGCTTTAGAATAATAAATTTTCAATAATAAAGATTCTTTAATTCTTCTTTTCATTTCATTTCTCTCAAAGAAGACAAACGTAGCTTCATCAAAATTAATAGTGTGACCTATATCTTTTTCATGGACATACAAAGCAGAACTAAGATATTTATTTCTAGCCCTACTTTTATAAACCTTTATTCTTTCATTTAAGCTCAAACTACTCTGACCTATGTAAACCTTCTTACAAAAACAAGGGATAAAATACACAACACCAAGAATAGTCCTCCTATCAAAAATTTCCTTTGTATTATTTAATAAAATATTCAAAGTAATACCCCTTTTCTTACCCCTTTTCTAAGCAATATTCTTATTTCCAAACAAATTGCTATTCTTACATACAATTTAAATGGCAAAGAAATCAAATCATATTTTTCTTTATCCTTTACATCCTTACAAATCATTACTATTAAATAAAATATTTTTAACAAATATATCAGAATAACCAACACTCAAATACTCTTTATAAAATTGTTCTTTCTGAAACAAAGCTATCCCACTAGAATTATTTAATTTTTTATTCCTATAACATTAATTTCTTAAAGCAGCTACTTTATGACACTGATAGCTATCAGGTTTAATTATAGACCTTAATTCGTTACTTTTAACAAAATGCCTACAAAACAATTAGTCTTTACATTTCTAATCACCAAAAGATCTAAAAATTTTAACTTAACAAAATCTAATTACCCTCTAACATATATCTTATAGAAGGATCAAAACAATTAAACTCATTTACAAATTCCTTCAATTTATCATTTTCAACTACAAACAAACAATCATCCCCATATCTAACAAATAATTTTAAATACTGTATATACAATTCTTTTTAATAATAATTTCCTCCTCCAAATAATTAATGTAAACTGAACAAACTAAAGGTGAAATAATGTAACCTATTATCCACCTTTCCTTAATTTTATAAAAATTATCTTTATAAGTAAAATACATAGAATCCTCCAATAATAAAAGCAAATCTTTAATGACTTTAATTTTATTTTTTGATAAAGAACCTTGCTTAACCAACACATTATAAAGTTATTTTGTTAAATCAAGTTAAATAAAATATTTTCTAAAAAGTTGTAAAAACAGTCAAGCATTGGTGGTCAAGAGGTCAGCGACAGCTGCTTTACAAGCAATTGTCCCGGGTTAGCGGGTTCGCTTCCCGGCTGATGCTTAATGACACATGAGAAAAAAGTTGTAAAAGCTAATTAATTCTAAATTTAGTTTAAAAAATACATTAAAAGCAAAAGGTGTTTTCTTTTAACAATAATTAAAAGTCGAAATGACATGCTAGGAAAAAATAATTAAAATGCTTGTAAACAGATCAATAGATTAATTAAGGAGTTAAATATTTGACATGATTTAATTAAAAAGACCATTATTCCCATTCAGAGATAAGAATTTGCAAATATGGGATTGGGCAAATAAGCAGTGACCACAGCAAATTCTCTGGAGTTATCTATAACCATAGATTAAAGGATTCAAAAGAAAAGATGAGTGATGGATACAAATTTTACAGATAAGACAGCTCCAAACCATATAAATAGTGCTGGAAATTACATTCAGGGGATTCTGCCATTATTCTTTACTTCTTATTTTGCTTCCATTATTCTTTGTTTACTATACTAAGAGGATTATCATTATTCTGTTGTTTGCCAGATCTACGATGCAAGAGTAGAGAACCATTATCTGCTTTACTCTGCCAAGGTAGCAGAGAGCATGTTGGAAAAACTCATTGCTGAGTCCCAGAAAAGAAGCGGTCTACATATAAAGAAGCCACCTGACTGTGTGTCCACTATGCAATAACCTATATTAATAAATCTGATGTCCAATGCTACAAGAAAAACTACCCACTAAACCAAGACTAAATTGATATCTAAGCAGCCAAAATGAATTTGAAATAGTAACTTAAACCTACCATCAGCATAGCTAAGGTTTAATGAAAACGCTGCAAAAAAAAAAAACTAATACCTAAAGGACTGCATGAGAAATTATTCTAATTAATCATGAATTATCTCCGATCTAGTAAAAATGTTAATGAATAATTATTAGTTTAAATCTGTTTATGAGCATGTATGGAAAGATTACTAAGTTCTTTTTTTAAGCAAACCATAATTTAATCAGCAATAATTTTAAAATAACAATTTTCTAATACTGAGTTAAACCACATTTTGTTATCTCTGGCCATGCTATTAAAAATTATATGTTAATTAAATCAGTTATTTCCTACTTTATTTAAAATATAAATAATATGTTAAAGTGGTAAATTTATAAATTATGAATGTAGTTCATTCGCACTGCATAGACAAGATAGATTAAGGTAGTATCCAATAGGTTTCAGTTTGAATGAACTGCACTTTTGTTTTTTGAGATAATATTATTATTGTTAAATTGGACTGCTGTCATTCTATCAGTTCAGGTTATGCTAGTTATATCTGAAACTCTTATGTAACGGATTACTGAAATGATTGTAAAACCATTTTGCGATTGCTGGTCACTTACTTTCATTATTTAATTAAACGGTGATGTGTGATAGATGAACAATTCCTATCGTATATTATTTATCTATTTCCATACATGTCATGTAGTGATACGTTTGTGACTGCCGGTCACTAATATGCGATACCAAATACTCTTAGAAGTAATACGTGGTAGAAGTTTAATTCCTACCATATGTATATAATTTACACATGTATTTGTTCATATGTATAAATTATTGAAGCACAGATGTGATTTTCTGTATTTTTCAATTATTTTATTTGTCTTAATTACTTGCTAATATCATAACCTGAAATTGAGCACACAATCCATTAGTTAAATCGTTTTTTATTGCTAATATTGTATTATCCTCATTAGGTAGGGTCAGTTAGTCTTAGAACAGTGATAATGAGAGGTGCGAGTGGTCAGATGTCTATGCAGTAGATTGGGGTCCAATCAAAAACATCTAAAGATAATAAAATTCTATATTAGTAATTTTCAAATATGAATTGTTTTAAAAACATTTAAGCTACCGTATACTATATCTGTGCATAATTTAAATTAAAATAATAAGATTTAGAAAGATTAAGTTACCTTTAATCAATTTATAAAGCAATTAACTAAAGTGCTGCCAATATGTGTTATTTTGTATATACGTAAATAAATTGTGTTTGCCGCATTATTTCTGGTAGTTTGTCACCATTATTTGCAATCAATATCTTACATAATATAATTAAGAGTTTCTTGTTTCTCCCTGACCTTAGCAGACTGAAAAAAAAAATTATAATGTGGATTGCCCTCGGGTTATTTTCATGTGGGTTGTACAATTCTGTCAGTTATATTATACATAATAACCAATGTTGCCTTTTTTTAAATTATGCAGGCATATTGGGTGGAATTAAAATGTTAAGATGAATTGAATTTTAGGCAGATGGATTGGTAGCAAAAGTAAAGAATGTAAAGTAACTTCTGGATAGGGGGTGTACTGCATGCAAAAAATATAGTTGTGTTAGATCCAGGTGCAAGTTTCTTATGGATGAAGCTCATAAGTTGAAAACTAGTCCGGCGATATAAATAAGATACTACTGGATGTCAGTTTAATAGGCTCTATTATCCACTATCTGTCAATTACTTAAGTGGGAAAAAATAGAGATTTGCTCTTGCAAGGCATTTTGTAAGCTGGGGTGGGAGTGTTATATTCTTTAATTTTAATTAATTTAATGGAAGTCTCAGGAAGCGTGATTTGAAATCTTGTGCAGAATTATTCCAGTTTTAAAAGCTGGGATTTTTTTTGTCACTTCTTACACAGAATTTTCAAGTAATGCCCGCTGCTTTGGTTCACTTAGGGCTATTCACTTATACAAGATAACTGATGCAATTAAAATATGTGTCTCTTGTTTATAAGTTTTTGATGATATATATTTAAATTAAGGATGCCATAAAGTAAGAATTATTGTCCTTTATATGATATATATTACACCACAAAGTTATGTTTTGTAGGAATTGAATGAAAATTTGCAAACATAATAATATTTAATAGAGAAATTAGAAGAAAAAAAAAATTAGTTCATATCCCTTATTGAAAACTTATTTCCTTTAGAAAATTAGTATATTAGATGAATTAAAGTGAGTCATTCCTGTTATTATTTTTTACTTTAGTTAAATATTAATTATTAAAAATTGATTAACTATATAATTTATCCTATATATTTATTACATAGCATAATGTATTATAAAATTCTGAGTGTAGTTATTTTATTTTTTAATATACATGTGTGTGACATGTTTAATAGACCCTGCATTTATATATATAGTTGTAATATTATATTTAAAGGAAATATATATTTAAAGAAAATATAGAATGATTAATCTGATTTTTGTTTAACTTTAATTGTGAATGATGAACTTTTGTACAAATAAAAATATATGTTGAAGAATAGAGAGGAATAGCATAAAAAAACCCCGGATAGATTCAAATATGCTACTGACTAATAAATAAAGTAGGATTGAGATACAACACCACCTATCTCAACACCACAAGTTCTAAACAATATTTCTAAGAATATTGAATAAAATAAACTTAAAGAATACCTTCACCTACATTCTGAAATAGGAATGCTTGTCATCATCCTTAGCTGATATTGGTCACTAGTAATTATATCACCAATAGAAATGTTTTTTTCAACAATTTATTACTCTAATATTTACTATATAAAGATCTTGACACATCATGTTAATTTCTTATTAGAATAAAACTGTTGCAGAATATTTGTTCCAAAGTTTGGAAAGTTAGTGTGGTATTGTTATATGTAATCATATTCTACAAAGACATTCACTTTGAAATCTCTTGAGTTACCATCTAGCATCCTGGTTTTTCTAGTACCTTGTTCATACATGGTACTTGGCATGTTATTGGCTAGAAGTTTTCACTCCATATGCATTTAAACATTCAATTTTGATATCTTTAACTTAAGATTTGTTTTGTTACTCTCACAATAATTTAAAAAATGTCAAATGAAATCACAACTGATAAATCAATAAAACGTTTTATTATCTTATTCAACAGTATTTCAGTTTCTGATAGTCTTTTAGTTGAACAAACTTTTGCAAGATTAGCTGCAAAAAGTCCAATATGTCAGGTTTAAAATAATTGACATCAAATTATATGCTTAGCTTAAGAAAATGAGAATCTGTTTATCCTTAAAAGTTGTTATTCATTAATAATTTCTGTAGATTCTAGGCATTCAATTTTCTCTTTTAGCCAGAGATTTTTTATTATTTATGGAGAATATGAGAGCAAACTTAATTGATTTCTTGCATAACAGGAAGCAAAATATTTCCTAGCCAGATTCATACCGTCTGGATAGTGATTATTGTGAAACGTTAAATGATACACTCAGCATGTGTTCATATTCTTATCAGATTTTCCCAGCAATGAATATACTTGCAGTATCTCTTGTCAAGTTTATATGATGTATTAGACATCAAGTTGTATTTGAGAAATGATTTGTTCATACTTTTAAATCATTAACTGAAGAATAATATATGTTTACGTTAAGGAATCTGCCGAATAACAGTTTTACCTTCAAAGATTATCTTACAAAGCATATTGTGATCAGGCAGTAAATATCTTAGTAATAAAATTTATGAAGCATTGCATGTTCAAGACTCATTACATAAATATCACCAAAAATAATTATATAACAAGTTATCATATTAATTAGTACAACAAATTTCTTTCAGGCTTGTTCCATTGCTTTCTACAATGTAATATAGATATATTATTGTGAATATTTTACAGAGGATTATATATAATGATATTTGGAATTTGTTCCTTAAGTACAACTTTTTTCCCTCTTTTTTCTTCTTCTCAGATAACTTTTAACCATATTGGCAAGCTAAAAGTAATGATTTTTTTTTTCTATATATAGCTTATATGTGAGTTATTATTAATATAGATCTTATAAAAATCCATGTATATTATAATTACATATCTGTGTGAGATATATATAAATATTAAATACACACAGCTTAATATATAAATAAATTGAATGGAAGTAAACTACACTTCTAGGAGCCATGAATAAACAACATTCCTTATCAATAAATGTAAGAAACTGATGATCCCTTTATTTCTTATGTTTATTGATATGGTATGCTGTTCATCCATATCTTTCAGAAGTATAATTTACTTCCACTTAATTATGCATATATATATTATACATGTGTATTTATGTCATTCAGAGAAGAAAAATTCAGTAATAATAATGTTGATTTATTTATATACAACTTAAATAATAAGTGTAATAATGCTCATGGCTAAATGGGCTTGTAAGTAATCATTAAAAGCCAGTCAACAATATCAATAACAATCAACAATTTCAAACCGTTATCAAGACAACCTCCGTTTAACATTCCACATTTATTGTTAAAAGGAGGTTGCGTTGACAACGGTTTGAAATTGTTGTTTGGGATTATCTAAGTGTTGACTGGCTTTTAAATGTACAACTTATACACATAAATGCATTAAATGTAATGGACAGTAGTGCATACACATCCTTACACATATAAATTCATTACATATTAATGAATATTATAATATGCAAATTATAAAAAAAAAGTATACTGCTTTCACAATTTGAATTATTTACAGTCTTTTTAATAGATCTATCCTAAATTCATTCTTTGATGATGGGCAAATTTTTCTAATATTTTTTATTCAGTTAAAATTTATTCTTTGATATTCTTTTAATATCTATGTTAGTTTATCACTTCATCATTAAAAGCATTTACATTTTTATTATCAGTGAGTGTAAAAATTGCATAAATGTATATAAATCACACTTTTTCTTGTGGTAAACAAAATCCTTTAGTTTTATATTTTAGTTGTGAAGTATTGGATCAACTGAATATTTTTTTATTTTATAATACTAAAGAAATGATAATTCTAGTTTATTTATTTTCCAGCAAGGAGAACAAATGTCGGATACAGATAGTCAAACACCAACAGACTCTGAATCCACTACACCTACTCGTAAAGTCTTCTCAAATCCTGCCTTCGAACAAGAGCCTGTAGGTACAGTACCACCCGATCGAAAATCTGCTTTTCATGTTCCAAGCATTAGTCTCTCAGAGAGTAGTGTTAGTCCAATGAGTTCCATATCAAGGATGTCTCCCATGCCTTCTCCAAGAGTGGAGGCTAAAAAATCATTTTTTAAGGTAATGGGTATTTTTATAAACTTTGGCATTTAAAATGAAAAATGCTTTAATTATATTTAATTATGGAATTTTTTTTTTTATATCATAACTTTTTAGCAATTAGCAGAAAAAGAATTTGACAAAGAACCATCGCCCACTCCAACTTCGATTATTTCTTCAATCAGCAGTGAGCTGAATGGGTATGCAGCAAGCACTAGTAGCATGCTATCTGAACTTTTTGGTAAGAATCTTTGATTAGTCAGTAAGATGTGTATAAGAATCTTAGAAGTAATATTTTGTGGACTATTAATTTGATCAACTTATTTAAAATAAAATTGAATGGTTATTTACTTGAAAGGTCATATGACATTCGAGAGCTGGAAATAGCCGATTACATTTTGATTCAAGAATCTTAATTTAACTCTCAATCCTACATGCTATCACTAATGCATTAGTTGTAAGGAAAACATAGGGACGCCTATAAATTTGCATTCTTATTTCCCCAACTTTCCTGCTTTAATGATTTTTCACCTCAGTTTTTGCCAAGTCTTTCCTACTAAATTGAATAATAGTGAATTGAAAGAGAAAAATGTTTAGCTTACTGTTAACAAATAAAAATAAAGACTATGCAAAATTTGGCAAAAATATGTAATGTATCCGTCCTGTGAGAGAAACGACAGGGACAAACAACATACAATAAATTACTAAAATGGTTTAGATTAGTTTCACAAATAAACCACCAGCATGAGAATTACTAATTACTAAGATTTATTTAGTTAATTGTATTAAACGTTTACATCAGTTTAACTTAACCCTACATAGAGCCCTGAAGGCGTACAAAATAATAAAAGATCGGGAGGATCTGTTATATTTACCCCTAGTCGGATTTTTGAACCTTCAGATACGATAATCTGGATTTTTCTCCCTCGTAGGTTCTGATCAGCAAAATACACTTATTAGCCCTGATCTCAATCAGGCAAAACAGCAAAAAGATACATGCTCCTCTTCTACACAGTTTATATAGTCCTGTCTGATTTCTTATCAGTTCCTTTTAATCTCTGCTTCTTATCTTTTCCAATTGGCTAATTATTTCCATTCTATATATTAAAGTTTGAATTTCTAAATATATTATTTACACAAAGTTTGACTTTCTAAATATTTGTATAATTCAAGTTTAACATATATATATATACATCTCTACTTCTGAAGTAATATTTACAAAGTTATATTTATTTCACCGTTAAACACAACACTTCCTCCCCTCACTCCAGAAGTATATTGTTTTTCCCACAAACATAACCATTTAAATGGAGAGGCTTTTTTTTATTGCTTATGGGTCTAGGCGAATTTCCTTTTTCCACTTTATGTTTGCTGGTAATTCCTGTTTTGTGTTATCGCTCGTTTCCTGTGGTTGTAGTTGCTCGAATATATCCATCTGCATTTCTTCCAGTTCCCTTTTACATATGTGATTCACATGTCGTTTATATTTTAATCCATTATGTCCTGTAATTTCATATATTTGCTGATATTATTTTCTCAATTGTTTCTTTTATCCATACTTTACGAATAATGTCTCTTATTCATACTGGATCACCTATTGCAAACAATTTTCGAGCTGTTTCTTTGCACACTAATTTTTGAGCAGTGGGACGCAAAATATCTAGCTTAATTCTTAACTTTCGCCCACATAGTAGTTCTACTGGTGATTTCCTGGTCGCTGTTGATGGTGTTGAATGCTGGTTCAGCATAAATTCCTGTAAAGTTTGTTGTATATTCTCATTTTTATTCTTCTTTAAACATTTTTTTATTTGTCCTACGGCATTCTCCACTAATCCGTTTGATTCAGAGTGATACGGTGGTGCATGCACGTTTGATTCCATAACTATCAAAAAATTTATTCTGCTCTTCGCTTACAAATCCTGCGGCATTGTTCGGTATTATCACTTCCGACATTCATGTATATAGAATATTGTCTGTATGCAGTTTATAGTTTCCTGTGCACTTGTATTCTTTACCAGGTGACACCCTATCCACTTCGAGTATGCGTCCGTCACAACCATCAATCGGTCCTGCGTGGTCTCTATGTAGACGTTCTCACGGTTTAATTGCTTTCGGCCAAGATAAATACTGTTTAGCTGGCAATGAGCTTTCCGATTGACCTGGTGAACATTTTTTAATGAATTTCTCGATATCATTATTTATTTGAGGCCACCAGACATAACTACATGCTAAAGCTTTTGCACGCACTATGCCCGGGTGACCTTGGTGAAGTAAACTTAATACCTTATCTCTACCTACTGGAGGTGTAACAACTCTGTCCCCCATCACTATACATCCTTTACATATAGATAAGTTTTCTCTGTTAACCCAAAACCCAATCGCTAAATTATTTGGTTTACATTTGGGCCAACCTTTCTTAATCCAGCTTGTCAACAAACGATATTCTTTATCTTCGTTAGTCCACCACTTAACAGTTTCACTATTTATAGCCTCGGAATTCATGTTATCAATATAATTCACCTCAATTTCACTTTCTATTGGCTCCTTGTCATCTGATAACCTCGATAAAGCATCAGCGTGTGAAATTTCCTTTCTTTCTTATATTTCAATATAAAATCGTATGAAATCAATATATTACATCATCTTAACATACGCGGACTTAAATGTTCCGGAGTTTCCCAGTCATTTCCGAAAATACCCAGCAATGGCTTGTGAACAGTTATTATCTTGAATTTTTGGCCAAAAATAAATTGGTGGAATTTCTTCACAAATATAATTGCCAGCACCTCTTTATCTATCTGGCTGTAATTTCTTTCTGCCTTCGACAAAGTTCTGGATGCATATGCCACAGGGCACTCACATCCCTCTATCGGATGAGTTAGGTCTGCACCTGCTCCTCATTCTGATGCATCTGCAGTAATTCTAACATCTTGATCACTATCAAAATGCTCTAATAATTTATCCGATACTAATAGATCTTTTGTTTTTTTGAAAGCTTTTTCATGTTTTTCAGTCCAGCTCCACATTTGCCCTTTACGTAGTAATTCATATAACGGAGTTGCTACCATTGCCTTATTTTTCAGGAAAGGTTCGAAAAAATTTATGAGACCTGGAAGCGCTTGCAACTGTTTTTTATTTTTAGGTCTTACTGCGTTTTTTACTGCACGAACTTTGTCATTCAAAGGGCGCTTTCCTTTATCTGAAATTGTACGACCTAGAAAATTTAATTCTTTTGCTTCCCATACACATTTTCCTAGTTTTAGTTTTACACCTGCCCCATTCAACCTATCACATACTTTCAAAATTTTACTTTTTAAATTTCCACTAGATGTCGCCATTATTAATATGTCATCATAATATGGCATCACCCCTTCAATTCCTTGCAATATCATATTTAACTTTGCCTGAAAAATATTCGGCGCTGTAGTAATTCCAAACGGCAAATGATTACATTTATATAACCCAAAAGGCGTGGTTAATGTTAATATTTTTGCTGAGTTCTCTATAACTTTAACCTGATGGTACACAGAGTTTAGGTCTAATTTAGCAAAATATTTTGCCTTCGACAAATTTGCTACTATTTCGCATACATTAGGTACCGGGAATGCAACTTTATTCAAATATTTGTTAACTATAACACGGTAATCACCGCACAATCTAACTTCCCCATTTGGTTTTGTTATTACCCCAATCGGTGTGGCCCATTCTGCCTCCTCTACTGGGGTTAATACGCCGCTTGCTACTAAATGTTTTTTCTCGTCTTCTACCTTTTGCTTTGCGCAAAAGGGATTTTACGTGGCTTGCACATTACTGTTCTTACATTATCCGCTAAATGTATTTCTACCGGGTTTGTTTTAATTAAGCCCAGATCTTGCATAAATAAGTCGGTATAATTTTACCATTTCTTTTTCTGTCGAAATCATTTTTACAATGGAAAATTATATTCCCAACTGTGAAAACCATTCTCTTCCTATTAACGGCTTATATTTTTCTCAACTATATAGATTGGCAGTGTAAATTCTTTCTCTCGAAACACTACTAGAGCATCTACTTTTCCCATTATTTTAATAGGATTCCCATTAACATCTTTTACTTTGATGTCCACATTCTGTATTTTTACTTTTGTGTTGGCTTTTGATATTTCTTTCCAATCGTTTATACATAGAAGTGATATACCCGACTCACTATCAACTTCCATATTTTGCTCACTATTACATATTTTTACTTTTACCGTAAATTGGTCTTGCATTGGCATTATTATATTTTTCTTAATATTAGTTTCTTCATATCTATATCCCTTTTTTTGTATATATCTTTTTTAGGTTGTTTTACAATAGCATGTTGAAACCGCTTGAGGGCGTTATTTTTATGATAGCGCACAGAAATATGCCGTTTAGGTGGCCGCTTCCGCTATTGGGAACGATATAGCGGTGTCTGAAAGTCTATTTCTATGCTAATAGCACAGAAACATGCCGTTTATTAATCTGTCAGCAGAAGCTATCGTGTCAGCTTACAGCTCAGATTTGTGTTACACATTTTTGATGTACGATCAATTAACTTTTAGGTACAGTATTATGGGACAGTGGTGGGAATTCCGAATGTCAAAACTATTTTAATATTCATTAAAACCTTCTCCCCCTCTATCTCCCATGTTTTATGAAAGTCTACTAACAATTATGAGCATTGTCTCATGCTTCCATAGCCCACATTTCCTTCTCAAAAAATTTTGCAGGTTTTGGTGCGAGCGCGATTATTATAAGATCACGCTCCAAGTCACGTTTTTTGCGAGAAATACTGCGAGCTTCATAAAATGTCTGAACTAAATTTTCTGCAGATCAAAGTTTGGGATTTGCCTTCCATCAACTTTCTACAGCAGTATGGAGTAGTGGCATCTGTGAAGAAGTGTGCGTGTGGAGAAGATGTGACATTATACCATCATGGAAGCTACCACTTCAAATATAAGATCGTTTGGTGTGGACGTCGGTGTTCTATTCGCCAAGGGACATGGCTGGCGGGATCACGTCTCGATTTCATGACGATAGTTTGTCTCGAGGGCCATCTCTGGCTTGAACATGTCTCCAGGCTCCCTTGTGCACTGGACAAACGGACTTCGCGAGCTCTGTCGCGAGAGCTTAATGTCTCAGCCATGCCGTCAAATCGGCAGGTCGGGCTCAATTGTTGAAATTGACGAGACTTTGTTTAGCCGGCGAAAGAACCACCAGGGCAGGGTTCTTCCACTGCAGTGAATCTTCGGAGGAGTGTGCTGTGATACCAGCGATTGCTTCATTGTGGCTGTTTCCTGTCGATCTGCAGCTACCCTTCTTCAGTCGATTCGGGAAAACATCAAACCTGGATCAACTATTTTCTCTGACTGCTGGAAGGGTTATCAAACCAAAGAGCTTCAAGCTGCAGGTTTCAAACACCTGACAGTAAACCACAGGTTCAACTTTGTGGACCCCAGCACGGGCATGCACACACAGAACATCGAGCACCTGTGGGGTCTATTGAAATGGCGCAACAAAAAATGTGGCACTATCAGACATTCGCTGGATACCTACCTGGCTGAGTTTATATGGCAGCGTGTGCACAAGGGGGAGGACATCTTCCAGGCACTACTATTACAGCTTCGAGTTGTTCCTGAATAGCCAAATAAGTGCGTTTTGTTTTAATTGTTATACATTTGACCGTTTAATGTAAGTAAAATGATTTAGTTGTTTTTGTATTGTGAAAAAAGTTGCTTATTCAACCTTCGTTAATTAACTTGTTAACAATTCAAGGTCCCCCTACTCTAATAAACTTGTTAGAAATATATTGATTTCACCGTAAAATGAAAATATTTATTTGTCAATTTTTTAACAAAAAAAAAGTAAGTAATAAAAAGTAATTACTTTTTAAATTTAGTTTGATTTACGTATTTTTTTGTAAAGATTTATTTGATTTTTTTTTTTTTTTACTTTTAACAAACAAAAAAAAAAAGTCTGGCCCCGGAAACATTATATTTATCTTTGTTTACAAACAAACAGCGCCCTCCGGCGGTTCCAACATGCTATTATAAAACAACCCTTTTTTACAGGCTTTTTACATACTGCTGCTAAGTGACCTTTCGCCCCGCAATTGTAGCAGATTTCTTACTTCCACTTGCACTTCTTTGATATATGCCCTGTGTTTCCACAGCAGAAACATTTTATTAATATCTTTTCTTCAGTTCTTTCCTGGTAATTTTTTTCAATTTTATATATTGCCATTTTACTGAGCTCTTCAGCCTTGTTTCTTAAAGCACAAGCTTGCTCTATTATTGCCTTGTAAGCCATTCCCTTTTTAATAGCCTGTTCATACGACAAATCAGCTTCAGTTAATAATGTTTGGCGTAGCCTTTCGTCTGCCATTCCCCATAATAACTGGTGTAGTAAAGCCTGTTCCACGAAATTTCCATAGTCGCAATCTTTAGCTAACTGCCTTAAAGCTATATTATAATCCTTTATTTTTTCTTTTTTGGCCTGCCTACGATTTCTGAGTGCTAATCTGGCAATGTGTTTAGAGGGCCTCGGACTAAAATAGTCCGTTAATTTTTTAATTAATTCTTCAAAACGTACTCCATCCATTACTAACCCGTCACCCAATTTATTCACAATTTCAATAAATTTTCGTCCAGCTAAACACAATAGAGCTGCCACTTTTTTGTCATTTTCCGTTATGCTATTTAGCTTAAAAAAAATTCTAATTGCATGACATATAAAGGCCATTCATGCGGGTTTTCTATTCCAAACTCCGTAATGTTGCTTTGCCCTAACGACATTTTACAACTTTAGTATTCTCGGCTGAATTTGCGAAAATTCTCTCTATATATATATATCTTTTCACTCTGCACGTAGTGGCTGACGACTTGGAAAACTTTGTAATGTATCCGTCCCGTGAGAGAAACAACAGGGACAAACAACATACTTTAAATTACTAAAATGATTAAGATTAGTTTCACAAATAAACCACCAGCACGAGAATTACTAATTACTAAGATTTATTTAGTTAATTGTATTAAACATTTACATCAGTTTAACTTAACCCTACATAGAGCCCTGAAGGTGTACAAAATAATAAAAGATCGGGAGGATCTGTTATATTTACCCCTAGTCGGATTTTTGAATCTTCAGATCCGATAATCTGGGTTTTTCTCCCTCGTAGGTTCTGATCAGCAAAATACACTTATTAGCTCTGATCTCAATCAGGCAAAAGAGCAAAAAGACACATGCTCCTCTCCTACACAGTTTATATAGGCCTGCCTGATTTCTTATCAGTTCCTTTTAATCTCTGCTTCTTATCTTTTCCAATTGTCTAATTATTTCCATTCTATATATTAAAGTTTGAATTTCTAAATATTTTATTTACACAAAGTTTGAATTCCTAAATTATTTTATTTACACAAAGTTTGGCTTTCTAAATATTTTTATTTATACAAATTCAAGTTTAACATATATATATATATATCTACTTCTGGAATAATATTTACAAAGTTATATTTATTTCGCCATTAAACACAACAAAATAAATCTTTCATTTAACTTAATGCTTAAATAAAGATTAGTAATAGTATGATACTAATGTTAAAATTTCTCAGGAGAATAGCTGAAAAAAATGATAATTTAACTAAGAATAAAGCAACTTACATTCTTATATGACACTCAAATATTAATTCAAATATGATTATCAAAATGATGAATTGTAATCACTATTAAAGACCATGATTCTAACTGTGTTTGCAACAAACTGATATTTGTAATATTATTTGTCAACCTATCAAATAATTTTCAGTGAGGTCTATTTATTATGAATCATCCTTCTAAAGATGTGATAACATGATGGCCTATTTCCATCATCCTTCAGTAAATGTTGAATGTATAGAAAATTTTAAACTTTATTTAAACTTTTCAGATACAAACAACTTGTTAGTAATAACACACAAATAGATAATAATAAGTTAGTAATTACACAACATTTCGAATAGCATTATTCTCTAATTTTTTATAGATGTTGCTGGCCTGATCAGTGACAGTATATACATAGGAATCGAAACTTGCACCTTTAGATTCTCGAATCCCGAATTTCAAAGCAAGCGCTCTAACCAACTGAGCTATTCTGTCAAAGGCAACAGATAATTTATATATATGAGGGTTGGTTTAAATCCTCCGGAGTCTTTCAATTTTTTTTTTTTAATTAATACTTTTTTCTAAGAAAATTTGAAGGACTCAGGAGGATTTGAACCAACTCTTATATATATAAATATACGAAATTTATACTATCTGTTGCCTTTGACAAAATAGTTCAGTTGGCTAGAGTGTTTGCCTTGAAATTTGATATTCGAGAATCTTAAGGTGTAAATTCGACTCTTATGCGAATAATGTCACTGGTCAGACCAGCAACATCTGAAGAAGATTGGAGAATAATATTACTGGAAACGTTGAGTAATTACTAACTTATGTCATCTATTTGTGTATTATTACTAAGAAGTTGTTTGTATTTGAAAAGTTTAAATAAAGTTAATATTTTTTATACATTAAACATTTACTGTTAGATGATGGAAATAGTCCAACATATTATCATCACAAATTTTCAAGTAATTGTATAATGTATTTAGAAAAGTATAGATAGAATTTTATTTTTTTAAAAAACTAACAATTTAACTAGATGATTGAAATAATCCAGCGTATAGCTATAAAATTAATATATTTTGTTATTGATTATATATAATTGAACTTTTCAATACCACTAAATTCTGTGAAAAATTTAAACAAACCTATTATTGATACTTATAGCTGATAATTTAATTTAGATTCTTGTATTTCTTATCACTTATTTTTTATATATACACTTATGTTAGAAAATTAATAATTTTTTTTTTTTTTAAGGAGGTAAAAGCACTAGCAACAAACCGAAAGACAGTACGCCACCATTTGGACCTTTTCCTAAAGGTTTTTTTATCTTTTTTTTTTTTGTAAAAGTAATATTTCTTTTGTGTGCATGTGCATTTATGTGTTGATTTAGTAAATTGTATACACTTTGTGTATAAAATGATTTTATAGCAGGCATGGATTGTTCAGTTGTGGAACGTGTTCTAAATTAGACATTAATATTAATAGTTATTGTTGAATTAATATCTTTACTTTTCATAATTGTTCAATTCCATATGATGTAATAAATTGCATACTCTTTTTTATAGTTTTAAAGCAGTTTTATTATATTTTACTTTTCTGTTTCATCTGACTTGAAGCTTTCAATTATATTTTAATTTTCAGTTAGCCTGCAGTCTTTATAAGAAATCAAAATATTTTATATTTGTATTACAATTACAAAAAAAAAATCAAGTCAGATGTCACATGATCTAATTTAACAAGCTTGAATAACCTAGCACCTCAATGAGGATGCCAGTAGCAGAAACTGGTCCGGGGCTGAGGATATTCTACAAAGCTTGTTAAGAGCTTATTTGTGAGCTCTATATATAACATTTGTATTACAATATATATTCATAACATCGGTATGAACCACGATACTTTTTAATATATATTATATATTTAAAATGATCATAATTGTAAAGAAACATGCAAGCAAACAAATTTCAAAATTTAAAGACTATATATATATAAACAAACAAATAAATATATAATCACACAATAACTACATAATAAATGTAGTTAATTTTTCAAATTGTATTATTTAACTATCTAATGTATTCAGTAATTACAATTTGTAATTGATAAAAATAATTACTTAATATTAAGATACTCTTAAATAACCAATTTTATTCATTTTATACAAAACCATAAATAAAATTGTATTTTTTATGATATTATTACCATGTTTTTAGCTTATAAGCAAAGGGCAGATCAGTCTAATTTGTACAAAAACCATTACATTAATTTTTGCATTTTAATAATTACTTAATGATAATCTTTTATAATGATCAACAGATTTTACTAGCACAGTATCAGGTTCTAAAATAAGACAGTCATTCTTATTTTCTCAAAGTCTTTATCTTATAGCTAGAATGAGAGTATCCTCACATTTAACATCACTGATTTAATATTATGTACCAGTGCTAGTGAGGATCGTTGATCACCTTCTGAATAATCCTTTATATTTTTTATTTATTAATTATATAATTTAAGATTTTTTTTTTCTTATCTATTTTATAAATTATTTTAATATTTTTGAGTCTTGATTCTATCGAATTTCTTGTTTGTCCAATATTAATGTTTTTTGTTTTCTATATTCTTCACACGTTATTTTATATATCACTAAACATCACGTGATCATCATTCTTTATGCTTACACAAACTGTTTACACAGAGGCTAAACTCTCCATACATTGGCGCCACTCAGTGCAAGCCAGAGTAATCAATGAATGCAGGAAGGTTTGTACATAAAATCCATATCTAATGCCTACTCATCTATGTACAGACCTTCCTGCATCCATTGATTACTCTGGCTTGCACTGAGTGGCGCTACTGTATGGAGAGTTTAGCCTTGGTGTATATTATATATCCCAATTATTATATTTTTCTTATTGTTTTTTTAATAAATCTATCAAATTTCTTCTTTTTTTATTAATTATTTTTATATGTATTTTGTTTAATGAAAAACATAAAATTAGTTATTTACAAATACTGTATATTAATATTAAATGTATAATTTTATAAAGGAATGTATTGAATTACAAATTATAATTAATGGATTATATTAGAAATAGTTGAATAATATAATTTTAAGAAATAGTGATGTTTAAATGTTATAGTTACTAGTCATTATTTATTTATTAATTTGCTTTTATATATAGGATTTAAAAATTTGAGATTTGTTTTCTTTGTATATTGGAAAATATGTGTATGTACAATTATGATCATTTTAAATATACACAAATAAATTAAAATGTATTGTGGTTGATATTATTATATTTATTGTTTAGTGTCTTGATTTTTTTTTTTTTTTGTCAATTTAACTATTAACAAAATACCATAAAGGAATCTGTAAAGATTTTAACCAGGATTGTGTTTCAGTTTACTATTGCAAAAAAATTATATTTACATTATGATATGATTCTCTTTTGGTTAGATAAAAACTTGGGCGTGCTATCTTTATTGGATTAGAAATAAGACCCTAATCTTTTCATATTCTTATTAACAGACTTTTCTACTTCAGAAAAGAATCTCTTAACAAGTCAAAGCAATATTGTCAGCATAACTGAATTTTTTGATGAATATATTAAATACAATAAGTTATTAGAAATTAACTTTTTGGAAGTCTGTTCTGTAAAATTTTGTAACTACTATAAATTATCATTCAGTGTCATTTGAATTTTTCTCTTTGAGAGCATTTTTTCATTTAAGAATTTTAGAAATTTTTAGAGGAAGACTCCTTTTTTTTCAAACAGAATCATAAGCTGAAGTTAAATCAATAAATGCCATATCAGTTTTTAATTTATTTTGAAAGCCTTTTACAATATGAGTTGTTAAAAATAAAACTAATTCACAACATCTTCTTGGCTTAAAACCAGCCGGCTCTATAGGTAGATGATTCTGAACTATTGGTTAAATTCTTATTAATATAATTCTTTCAAAAAGCTTAATAATGATGTCGGATGATAATTTTTTAGATCATTGCAAGATTTATTCAGGTTTAAAACTATTATAGTTTTGCTTTTATGCTAAATTTTTGGACTGCTATCTGCTCTTGGGTTCTGTTCTGGTTAAGACAGTCAAACATTTATGAATATCTATAGGTTTTACCAAATTGATGTTTGCGGAAAATTATGAAAGAGGAGTTTGCAATTCTGCTCTGATGATATTTTTTTCTCATTCTTTCAATTCAGTGTTTAGAAGTCTGAAATATTTAGTAACTTTATTAACAGTAACAATATTAATTCTTTCAGAGATACTTTTATATGCTCTAAGCTTTTGTAAAAGGGATTAGACCTTGCAACTTGAACTTGTAAATGTTTGCTTCTCCATAATCTCTCTTCACTTTGCTTTTCTGGCATCATCCAGTGGAAAAAAACATTTGTTAATAATTAAAACTCCAAATAACAATTTGATTTAAAATTTTCCAAGTAATTTTAATAAAATATTTTCAATTTGAGCAAAAGAAGTAAAAAAAAACTTGTGTTATTTTTAATAGAAAGCAGACATTTATAATAATTGATCTTGTGAGAAATTATCAATTTTATAATTCATTTTTGTAATCAAGTATAATAATTGTTGTGTTCACCCTGGTTATTAAATTATATATCATTATTAGTACTGTAAGATGTTTGTTTTTATTGTCATTATAAGTTTATTTTTCATTGTTAAAATTCCACCATTGTGCAATTATTCTATTTATTATTTCTCTTTTCTTCTCAATGGCCATTATTGCTCTTATTTGTCAAATTTCTTATTAAATTTCTTAAATGCTATTTTTATAATTCTCATTTTATAAAAATTATAATTGTCAAGTGAGTTTTTATTTATATAAGTTGGATTTTGTCATTAATTTTGAGATTTTAACCAATTTTTTTTTATGAGAAAGTAGGTAGTGTCATTTAAATTTAGCTAAAGATGAAAAATACTAAAAAAAAAAATTAATGTTTATTACGATTCCATTTGCTGTATTTTATAATAAGTATTTAATTGAAATGGAAGGTGGAAGTAACTGCAACATCATATGAATTATATATAAATTAATAGTTGAGCTTTCATAAATTATTACGATAACAAAATGTACTATCTATTCCTTTAACTTTGATGATATTTAAGCATTAATTCATTGACATTGTTATAAATTAGAGAGTGAAATCTGTATATTAGTTTGACCACTCAGATTTATAACATTAATGAATTAACGCTTAAATATCAAGGTTAAAGGAGGAAATGTATCATTCTAATTCTTTTCATAATTTATTGATGTTTGACTATTAGTTTATACATAGTTGGATTAGGAGTTACAGTTATTTCAATTTCATAATTATATAATAAGCCAATAAAACATCACAAGACCTATCACATGTTTTCAGCTAATTATATGATAAATATTTGTAACTTAAATACCCTAAATTAATTACTATATTTAAAATTATATTAGCTTGTAAAGCATCTAATATATTTATTTTTGCTAACTCAAACGATATTAAAATTTTTGCAAATAATGTTTTCTTTTAGGACGCAAGGGTTTGGTAGAGCGATCATCTCTAATAAAACATAATGGCCCAAAGAAAAAGGCAGAGTTACAGCGGCAGCAGTCCTTAGAAGCAAAAACTAATACTCATAGGTACCATGAATATTTAACTTTATTATAATAATGATTTTAGATTTACAGTTTGTCAAGGATTTTTTTTTGGTTGTTTGTTTTTGGATTACTTATTAGTGAAAATCAGCAGTTTTTGAAGGAAACCATCAACTATGTGTTAGAAGGTGAAGGAGTAAGCTGGCTGAAAGTAAATAAACTTAAGAAACTTATGGAGGACGAGAACTACCGCAATCTTGTAGTGAGCAGACTCAATAAATCTCTGGAAAAAAAGTTAACAGATGAGGACCATATTGAAGATGTGGTATGTAACAAATTAAATATATTTGATATTTTCAGGTTACTTTTGAAAGTAAAGCATTCTAAATGTATTGCAGAAAGTAAATTAAAATAGGCAAAAAAAATTTAGGTTGGTATATTTATAAACAAGTAATAATGATATCATCAATAAAAAGAATATAGGTACAAAATAGAATGATTCCACCAAATCAGCAATAAAATAAACAAACTAAATCAGATATAAAATTCACATTGCCTCTGATATTCTTATTGTGTCTAGTTTGAAGGTCAATTCAAACTGCTTAATCTACCAAAGTTTTAATCATAATACGCATTACATCATAATATTTTACAAAGATTGTTATGACCTTTGATGTAATGTTACATTTTTCACTGTGCTGAATTAAATTGTCTGTGAAAGCAGAAAGCAAATATACCATTTCATTGATTATTTTTCTCTTTCCCAATCATAAGGAATATGCCTGCTGTAGCTGGAAATTAATTTAAAAAATGAAAGTTATAATTTTAATAAATA
Source organism: Epiperipatus broadwayi (assembly GCA_028023455.1). NCBI lineage: Eukaryota > Metazoa > Onychophora > Udeonychophora > Euonychophora > Peripatidae > Epiperipatus > Epiperipatus broadwayi. The sequence goes on along the minus strand of JAQFVV010012416.1, from coordinate 9,121,265 downwards.
AATAATAATTTATAAAGTCAAAATTATTAGAGATATAAAGCCCTATAATTATTTTTTATATATAAAATATGTGCAGAAATGAATTAAAATGCTTAAAATTTTGAAAATTGTTTGATTAACTGTGTGCATTTGATATTAAATAATCGGAAATATATTTTTTTTAAAAAATTATTTTTAATAAAAAAAATTTTTTTTCATTTTTTTTTATAAAAATTTTTTTTTATAATTTTAATAAAATCTTAAAAAGTCACACAAAAGTGTTATGAATAATTTTTATACTACCCATGGAATAAACTAAAATAGAATTTTTAATAAATATGGCTTATAGCACAATTTTTGATAATTCTTTCAAAAGCATGCTGAAATAAATGAATTTCAAAACCAAAAGTAATTTTAAAAATTAATCATATTTTTATAATTTTAATGAAATTATGCATTTTTTTTTTTGGTCTTACGCAGCAATATATACAAACAGTGTATAGTATGAAAATAAATATACAGTATTTCTGGGCAATTGAGTATATAAATTAAATTGAAAACGTGAATTTGCTGCCATTTTTTTAAAATTGAATTTTTTTTTTCTAAATAAAAAGTTTCATTGACATTGGCAAATTCTAATGTTATTTCCTCCTAAAATAAACTTTTGTTTTAAGAAACAGTTCCTTTGATTTGGATTTTGTTTGATTGAACATGATTAGATAAAAGAAGGCATCTAATAAATTGTACTGAAGCATTTGTTTTCTGTGAGAAGTTTCTTAGTGATCTGTGTGATCAGACTTGTACAGATATTTTCATGTAGCCTGATCTTCTTGATCAGTTATTAATGGTGTTCTTTATTAATGCTTACCCTTTTTTTGGCACTCAAGCAATTTTCCAATAATTCTATGATTAGCTGATAACTTGTCAAAAACTTCTTCACCAAGTGCCTATTAAGGACTGTTCTTTCCTTATATGAGAAGATATATATTATGTCTTTGTTTTACTAATATTACTGTATATTGCTTAGCATTCTGGCATGACAAGTATATAATGTACAAAGATACAATAAATTTGTCGAATCATTCAACAAATTATATAATATTTTTAAATTATGTATTCATTTACTATTACGCGATATGTTTCAATTGTACTTCATTCTGAAAAGAAATGAAGGTAATATAATATCCTGAAAAAGCAAATTTACTATGGAGTAAAGAGTAACCTTTTGATTCTTCTTTGTAGCTTTAAAGAAAATTAGCAGGACAAACTTCTAATGACAACTCCATGCTTTTTTATCATTGCAGCTGGTATTATTCTATAATTATTCACATAATAAATGAACATAGGAGATATTCACATCAAGAGATGCACGTTGTCAAATTTCATTTCAAGGAAATACGTGGTCTTTCATCTCAGATGTTCAGTGATTCTTAGCAGACATTAGTCGTATCTCTCAAGCCAAATGACCATATCTTAAAAGCTGTAAAGTCATCAGCCAAAACAACACTTGGTAGCCAAATATAGAGGATGATCAAAACATTTAGAATTATTATTATCAAATTAAAAATATGTTTTTTATTAAAAATTGTATAATTGCAGAATATAATTGATAATAACATATTTTAAATTTGATATTTTTTGTTCCAACACTTTTTTGGATTTGTGAGTTTTCTGAATTTCAAGGTTTTCGGTAAATATTAATTTTACTATTTACGGTAAATTTGTGTGTGTGCGTTTGTATATATATAATTACTTTCTATATAATTTACAAATTTATTTTATTAATAACAATGCAAAATTGTTTAAAATATTTGCTTATTATATTTATACAGTAGTAATTAAATCAATAAAATTTATTTCCTGTTTCATTAAATATATTTAAATATTAATTGTACTGTAACATTAATTTTAATAATGTAAAAATTTCTTAATTACTTACTTTTTTATAGTAGTGATTCCCCACCCCCACTCATTTCCTTGTTTAAAATGCAGATCAGCTTATTATGAGATGTTTCTACACTTATTAATTCATTGCATTCATTTTAAATATCAAAAAGAGTGAAGTCCTTAGTTATTTTTTTATGTTTTAATGATTTCTTTACTCTTTTGTATAACAGTTAGATGTAATCTCTTTTTTTTTTAAGATATACAATATTGATTGTGAATTAAATAGCGCTACAAGTGTGGGGTATTCATTAACAATTCGACTGAAAAATACCCCCAAATAATATAATAAGGTTATCTTAGTCAAATTATATTTATTACACATTTCAAATATAGAAAAATTTGATTATATACACTTTATATATACATACATATGTCTCATCTACAGATATTCTCAGTTTCTAAATACATTTATAATACTCTTAAATTTACTCCCGCAAATTACAGTCCTTCATTATCACATGTCTCTTTCAAAAACTCAGCTAAGTATGTTTTATAAGTTTCCTAATATTAAACCATGATAGCCCTTGAGACTTACAAAACAAAAATAAGATCAGGAAGATCTGTTTTAGAACTAGTCGGGTTTCTATATCTTCGGATCCGATCTCTGGGTTTACTACCTTACTGGAACATGACAACTTGCTACAGATGATACCAGTTACTAGAACATCAAAATTTACGTGCAAAGAAAAAAAGCACTTCATTGCTGAAATACTGAGTTTATATAGTGTGCAGTTTTTTCCCTTATCTGATTCTTTTCATTACTTAAATTCCTTTGTCAAGAATTTAATTAACATCACTTTCCTGATCTTATATTTTAAGTTGTTTAATCTTTTCTCTAATCAGTTCTCAAATTTGCTCTTCAATACTTTTTAATCAATCTGTAAAGAAACTTTCTAATTACGCAACTATTCTACTTATTTAATATTACTAATTCCTATTATCTATGATGTCGATCAAATTCCTAAGTATTTCTCTTTCCGTTTTTTAAATTTATACATTTAATCTTTTCTTTATTTTTTATTAATTATACTTTTGGAGTACTCTTGTCAATATTTTAATTAAATATTTATTCAATATAAATAATACAAAAACTGTGTCAGATAATGAAAATTATTCTTCACGTAATAAAGTGTGAAAAACAGAGTAGCCAAAATTCAAAAAACATAGCCATATATTGGAACCTGAACGGTTAATATTCCAGTGCATACTCAGTAGAACACTAGTGAAGTTGAAAGATGCTTGGTTTATTGTGAAGTCTAAAACCATTATCAATCAGCGTAACACTAGTGTTCTACTAAGCATGCACTGGAATATTAATCTTTCAGTTCCAATATGTCACCATGATTTTGGTATACAGTACCGAAAGCGCTTGGCAAATTGTTTTTTATGATTAATGTTTATTGAATTTTGGCTACTCTGTTTATCACGCTTTATACATGAAGAATAATTTATTCATTATATAAATACTATAATAGGAGTAAGATAAAGAAGTAACTTTATTACAGTTAGACATTTTAATGTAAAAATATTTATTTTAACTTTTTTTCTACAATTTTACTTTTAAATATGTCTACATATTAATTTATCTGTTGTGCACAATAGTATTTTTTTTTAATATGTACATATTCCAAAATGTAAAAAGAAAAATTGTTTAAGTAAATTATAAGTCATATCAAAGATAATATTCTGTCAGTTGTGACATGTTTAAGATCGCTTGTATAATTTCTTGTAATTTTGTACAGAACATAGAAGTTTCTGGATTATCAACATTCCTATTAATGATATTTTATTTATATTAACTAAATTATGCTTAATCATGAATAATGAATGTTCTTTATATTTTGTTTATTTTATAAAGAAATTATTCAAAGCTTTTTAGCATTAAAATGTAATAATTTTATTTTTAGTGTGTAAACCGACAAGTGTGGAAGGGTATGCTGAAAATGCTCCAAGCCTCTATTGTTGGTCTAGAGCACACATATTCTAATTACGGACTCGGTGGGATGGCAAGTGCATTCCAGATTCTTGAGATTGTCCATACACATTATTGGTCCAAAGATATATTTGGGGATAGACCAGAGGTAAAACAAAAAAATATATAAAAGCAATTATGTATATATTGTTTTATGGTATTTAAATAAAAATTTTTTGCTTATTTTTTTTGAGAATTAGAATTTATATAATAACATTAAAAAAAAAAATTACTAAGTAAATATAAAACATTAATGCTTTAAATTGTATATTTATAATTATACCACATTTGATTATGCACAGATTTTATTTTTTACTAAATTGAAATGGTATTTACTACATGATGTCTTGCATGGGTTTAAAGCAATGATAGAATGATGGGCTTCAGAAATCAAGGTTCATAGATTCGAACTCAATTGTTAGTTACAATGCTCAAATTTTGCATGAATCTTCATGTGATCTCCTGAGCAATGAACAATTTGATTATAATAACTTCACAGTAATACATTAATGTGATTTAAAATATAACACTTTTAATAACATCACTTAGATTCTTATAACAGTTAAGAATTCTATTCGTTTACTGAAGTCTTTTATATATAATCAATATTTCTTTATTTTCATCAGTAATCTTTTTGTTGTTTTACGAAATTTTGATTCATTATTTAAATGTAGGGTAGTTAAATAAGCTTATAACGTCAGTGATTATGAGACACAGTACCATGTTTTTACAATAATGGATGCAAGATATTTGATAGCAATTTTTTTTGTTTGTTGTCGTAATAATGAATACAAGGCTCTCAATATTGTCTTTTTGCTCATGTGGATTTTATTGTTGAATCTATTTGACATATTTATCGGACAAAATACTCTTAAGTTTTTGCAGAAAGAGGTCCAATGATCTATATATAGCCTAGAAATCATACATATTTCTAGTAATATTAATATCAAAATCAATTTGAAATGTAATTGACAGTGAACCAGATTAACTGATGGGTAGAAATGAAAGAAGTAATTGAATTGAGTTTGAGAAAAGTTTTAATAAGATGAAACAAATAGCAAAATAAAATTGGATGCTTGAAGATGCAGTCGTACTTATACTATATATTTTTTGGAAACTAATTAGTGGGATGTGATTATTATTAAACATAATAATGTCATTTTTATAATCATAATGTTTTTCATATATTGAAATTTTTCTATATGCATAATCATCACTATGTGAAATTCACTAGAATAAATTATAATCTTAGCATATAGTGTTGAAAAATTTGTTTTAATAAGAAGAACATTATTTAGAATGAATTGTGGAACTATTAATGAATTAATTATATAAAAACTTCAAGTTACAGTGAAAAAGATATAATTTGGAGAACATATCATCTGATTTTGAAATAACATCAAAAATCAGATTTTAAATATAATTAATAATGCACAAAATTAATTGTATATAGAATTATCACAAATTTTTAACATTTGGATAAGATGAAATAACCAGAAATCAAAAAATGAACATGAGATGATACAATTGTAATTATAAAGAAAGAAAGGGAAGTCAGAATTAAAAAGAATAAAGGTATTTTTAAACAGTCGAATAGGAAATTCAAAAGAGCTTCGATAAAGATATGGAGTAATGTTATAACATTTGTAAAGATATTGAAAATGAAAACAAGCTTGGAAAACTTATCTTTCAGAGGATATGTGTAATCAAAAGTTCCAGCTTTAATGAAAATGTCAATGAATAGTTTATAACCAGGATCAGCTCTGACATTTATTAAGATGCATTTATGCAAATGGCTTTTTGATTCCCCTTTAATAAGCTAAATTGAAACTCTTAAACTCGGAAGCATTAAATAGACCCTTCATGGAAGTTAAAAAGGAAAAAAATATTGATACTACATATGTGCATATAATAAATTTTTATAACATATATGCTTTAATAATAAAAAGAATGAGTTGATATAAGAAAAAATATTTTTTATTTATATTGAGATTATAAAGATATTAGTAAAATGTTATTTAGAATTTTGTAACTTTTTTGACCTTGAAACCAGAAAACATTAATTATATTATTAAAGTATAATTTTTCTCTTATTTTCTTTTCATAAGAATTGAGGATAAATCAGATAATCTATCTTGAGAATTATAAATAATTTTTACATTTTATTCATTTTTGATACACTTTGTTTAATAGTAGCTTTCTAAAGAAAATTGCTTTATGTTTTTACATCAATTAGAAATATCAAGTAAAGACTTAATAATCCAATTGCAGGTTTGTTGTTACATGTGATGAATATAAGCACAGCAAAGTATTTGGATGTGTGGCATTGATAGGTGCATTAGTTGGGTGTCTATTATATAAAAAGGTGGGCAAATTGCAAGTCACGTCATGCTGATTGATTGCAATTATTACTAAAAGGAATGGATTGTGACATCATATTTTTAGGCTTATTACTTTTAATTAGTGGCTTGATTTGTAAATAAATTTATTGTAACTAAATACAATTCATTGAGTTTTTTTAATTTCTTCAAACTTATATAATGTATCATTTACATAATGTATACAAAAAGTAGATTATTAAAGGATTTTTGATCTCAGAAAATAAATAGTGAACGTTGATAGGAAGCCACAATTTTTCTTCATAATTTTCTGTATCTATTAATTAGTACACATTCTATAAGAGGAAGTAAATATTATAAATTAACATAGTTATTTAATTCAATGTATTATTAAAAAATAATTTTATTATTTTATAACATTTTTTATAACTGCTTCTAATCCTCACAGTCAAAAATGTCTTCTTCACATACTTATTACATAAATAATTACTTTAGATATTTCATACATTTTTGTTTTATGTATTTATATTTTTTATTATTTAAAACTCAATTCAAAATCTGATTTTAACTAGTATTTTTGTATAGTAGATATCACTTGCTTCTATTGCCTGAATATTATGAATGTAATAGAGAGGAAGGTATATACAGAAAGTATATACATGAGCACATCAAAAGGAATCCTTAATTAAATTAGCAGATTTTTTAAAAAAATATGGCTCTGACATTTATTGTTTTCTATCAAAAATTTAAAAATAAACTGAAGAAAAATTAATAAGTACCCAAATTATTTCAATTAATCAAGAAGTCTATTTATATTCACAAACCAAGAAAGGATCTTGATCAAATTTCTAAACTGTTGTTTTATAAATTTTTTTACCACATCCAACAAGATCATGCTGAAAATTTATCAGCTTAGAATACAACCTTTACTGAAAGAAAATTGCCAGAAATATGAGATAGTGGTTTTAAAAATAGTTGAGAAATTAGTCGTTTCATTGTTGATATATAATAGATAATTGAAAAGCCCTGGGAATGTCACCAAAATTCTAAATGCAAAATCCAGGAAATTCCAGAAAGAAGTTTAACTGCATTTTATGATAAGTTACGGAATGTTCTTAAAAAAGGGAAGGTAGCAGAATATTTTATTGTTATTATGAGGAATTAAAACAGGCAAAACTCTCCATACAGTAATGCCACTCAGTGCATGCCAGAGTAATCAATGAATGCCAGAAGGCTTGTGCATCAAATCCCTATCTAGTGCCTACCCATCCTATATCCCCAGACTTGTTTCTAGCTTGTGGCTTTTGTCAGTAAGGAGCCTTGGATCTGACAGCACTGCACCTAGATCTTAGGATCTAATACAACCCTAAGATCTAGATGCAGTGCTCTCAGATCCAAGGCTCCTCACTGACAAAAGACACAAGCTAGAAACTAATCAGGAGATATTGCATGAGTAGGCACTAGATAGGGATTTTATGCACAAACCTTCTGGCTTGCACTGAGTGACACTACTGTATGGAGAGTTTTGCCTGTTTTAATAACAGTTATGAGCAAGCATAAGAAATGGTGCTCATGTGATGTTTAGTGTTTTAGATCAGAATTGTTAGAACTATAGCATTTCCTGTAGCTTTGCATATATGTGAAAGTTGAAAACCAAAGTAAAAGAATTGATGCTTTTAAATTATGATGCAAACATAATGGATGGACAGTGAAGAAAACAAGCAAGTGAATGACTGATCAAATTAGATCTTGACTGTCTGGTTTTGTTCATGTTAAGAGATAATCTAATGGATTAGATAATTGATTTAATGTTTGAAGAGACTGATCATGAAAGAAAGAAAGTATGACCCGCATTGAGATGGGTGATCTTTATTCCAGTTTCAAAAACCAAACATGCAATCTCCCCAAAATGACATCTACATCTTGTACTACTAATAAAATAAAATGATTGTTATAAAAGTACAATAAAGAATTGATTATTCAGAGATTAGTTATCCTCCACCTACACAAATTTACGATTTCTTATAGAATACTCTGGTTGCTATGCTAGAGTGCTACTTTTGTCACTTAATACATTAATTTTTTATTACTTTAAAATGTAGTATTAGAATCTTGTTTTATATAAAAAAAATTGATTGTTACTTTTAAATTATTGATCAAATCACTTATTTCTTGCAATACTTCTCTACAATAACCACGTATAATCATACTTTATTTTTTATTAATTGGATAATCTCATTGTATGTTTTATTACCTGAAGTATTTGAATCTCTTGAACCATCTTTAATTCTTATTAGTTTTGCTAATTAACATTCTACTCAATTTAAAAATAGAATAATTTTTTTAACAGAAACATAATTGCAATATTATTATTCTCTAAGTTATTTTTTTAAAAAAAATATGTGAAAACATTTTTCAAAAGAAGATGTGTGAAAGTAAATATTATTCGATTAATAATTTATTTGATAGGGTGTCTCTCCGATCTCAGCTGTTGCGCGAGGAGGTGGAGATAATTCCATGCAGTATGAAATGGAAACCTTGAAGGCTGAAACCAAACGTTTACCAGAAGAGGTTGAACCAGGTAAGATGTTTTTAAAATAGTTATTAAAAATTCAATATTTATTACGGAAACAAATATTGTGGCGTTACTATTAGAAGAAAGAATTATTTTCTATTTATAACCATATGTAATTGCAATACCTGCTTTTTAGATTATTATTGAGATAATTTCAAGCAATGAAAACGTAACTTTTATATGTTCATATTTATTGATAATTATATATTTGTAGATTGATTTTATTTAGTATTAATTTTTATATATATTGGTACTTAATAAGTTGGGATTTATATATAATGAAAAGAGGAAATTGGAATAAAGTAACCCAATAATTTATTATTTAAAGTTTTAATTTTGTTAAGGACGTCTTATAATTCTATGAAAAGAAACAGTTATTTTTATTTATCCATGATATTGGAATCTTTCTATATAAAATTTGTTTTCACTTGATTTGTTTATTAATGACAGAAACACAGAAAGTATTTATTCATATGTTATTCTGTTAATTAAAAATATCAGAAGAAACAATTAGCAAATATAATTTTAATAATAAAATAAATTAAGTAAATTAAATATAGAATATGCACTTTTTTAAATAGAAAAAGAGACATTTAATTGAATAGATATATATATTAAATGATTTGCAAGATAGAGTTGTATGAGGTTAAAATAGCTAAGAGACATTTAATTGAATATATATATTAAATGATTTTCAGGATAGAGATATAAGATGTTAAAATAGTTTTGGCATGTTTGATTAAATTCTTGATTATCAGCGTTTCTTTTCAACCAAACTTGTTCATATTCATTGTAAAGCTGATATATAACGTCCATCAAATGTTAGAGTAATGTATAATTCTTAAAACTAATTGGATAGTGTTGGTTTAAATTTTATGATGTTTTGAAAACTGCAGACATTTTATTGTTTTTCTTTAATAAATAAAGAAAACAATTATTAACTATTACTGAGAAAAAAAGCCTTTTTTTTTTTTACAAAATTATATATAATGTATGAAAAGATTGAAAATGGAATTTAATATTCATTAAAAAAAACAACTTTAATAATAAATTTTTCCCCCCAATAATAATTATGATTATTTTATTAATTTAACTGCGGTGATCAGACAAGAACCGGTGTGTTCAACGTACTATGACCGTAGGCTATTTTATTAATTTATTCTGTTTATTTATCCCAAATTATCAGTCTTCTGCATAAACTAAAATTCTATATATTTTTTAATTTTTCAAGAGCTAATCATTTATTCCATTCCAAATCTGCCTGCTATTATAAGCCACAATGCACTTTTTATCTAGGTACAGCCACCTTTATTCATTCATTGGGATCTAGGTTCAAAAATGTATCACTGACAAAACCTTAAACCAAAAAAAGTTTGGAAATATGAATAGGGCAGCACTAGACAGGGATTTAATAAGCACTACATATAGCATCTATTAATTAGTCAGGTTTACAATAGGTAGCAGAACTGGAGTTGAACTTAACTTTTGAAAACTGTTGTGTAAGCCAGGATCATATGAAATTTTTTATTTATCTGTTAGTGGCGGTTTTTTTTTTTTGGCTGTTGGGATGGGAGGGAAAGAATGCCTATGAATTATTGATTTATGTGCTTGCTTGCATTAACCTTGACATGCTCTGTAGGATAAATGATAGAGCAAAGTTGTGTACAGACATTATTGGTATCTAAGAAGCCAGACTTATTGGAGCATTAATGTTCTAGGTACTAATTTATTAATTTTTATCTGGGCTGAAATAACTGGTCTAATGCTTACGAGTTTGGTGTTTTAGAATATTTTTTTGTGCAAATGTATAACCAATTTCTAAAACTAATGTAATTTTATTTATTCTTATAATGAACTATATTAATTTGTGTAGGATGACATTGAACTTAAATTTGGGTGGAATTTAGCAATGGTTTAGGTAGCTGAAAATTTCCATGCAAGTTTTGGATTTTTTTTCAGTCTGTCCATGTTCAATCTATATAGACAATATATTATTAGCTAGTAAGTTGATATTTATCTATTTTTAGTCAGCCAGTCAAACAATTAAATAAATCACTGAAATCATCATCATTCAGCAATTGACTAATCTAGATAGAAGTTGTTGTTTTTTTTCATGAAGTAGATTAATATTTTTATTATGAAATAAACTATTTGAGAATGTTTTATACTATGTGTAGGAATTTAAATACATGCATATTAAAATGTATTCATTTTTATATAAAAGTGTAATTTGCATATAACATTAATATATAAAAATAGGCACAATTTTACTGTATTGTTCTACCTATTAAATTTTATTAACATAATAATGTGAGGTTCCTGAAGAAAGCAAAAATGAAAACTATTTCATTGCAAGAATGTATTTTACGATTAAGCATATTAAACCACTTGTAACTGCCTTTTTAAATCCTCTAGAAGTATAGAATATTATCAGATTAGATTTATAGAATAGTATGACCATAAATAAGCCTGAAAAAAATATTAAATTTATTGTCTTAGATGAAAAGTTAACACTAGATATTGTCTGATTCTTGTGATTCAAGATGGAAGATTTTCCAGGAAAATTGAAAAGATATATGTTATTCTGGAAGTAGCAGTAGTCAGTGGTCTAGGTGTATTTTGTGTATATGAATAAACGTCATCTTTTATAAGTTGCATTCTTATAAAAACTGTGGTTTAATGATAGAATGATAGATTTGAGAGCAAAAAATCGCTGAATTAAAGATGAACCTGTCATGCTCTAACATCTAATGATCTTCAGAAAAATGAATCATTTAATTTTTATTTTTAACCATAGGTAACTGACAGTTCCAATAAATTTAGTGTTATTGTGATATACATCCCAATTAATGACTATGATAATAAAGAAGTAGAAATTATGTATACCACAAAATGAATACAAAAATATCTGTATAATTGTAATGGGAGACAGAATATTATAGAAGGGCAGGGAAGAGTTGATTAAATGCTAAGTAAGAGATTATAGGTTAGGTGTAGAGAAATGATAGACTTGAATGAGTGTTAAAGTTTTTGTAATGAAAATATAATAGCAATAATTAACACATGGTTTAAATATTGTGAAGAAATATTTTATGTGTAAAAGGGTCGAAGTGATAAGAAACTTATTAGAACTAGCATCATCAGTGATTATTGAGGATTGATGGACATTGCAAAGGATTGCTTACAGACAATAACAATTAAACAATAGCAGGATAAACATGTGTAAAAGGGTCGAAGTGATAAGAAACTTATTAGAATTAACATCATCAGTGATTATTGAGGATTGATGGACATTGCAAAGAGTTGCATACAGATAACAACAATTAAACCATAGCAGGATAAATCACTGCAGAGATTGATACCTATACAAACACTTCCCTGCTTATAAACAAAGCAAAGCAAAACTCCATATAGTAGTGCTTTGTTTATAAACAATTATGTGCTAGTATTGGAGATGTGATCATGTGATGCTTGCTGGTTTAACTTCCCTGTTTATTATACCAATCCATTGAAAACTTCTCAAGTGAAATATAACTAAGCTGACCTTTTAAAGCCATTGATTTTCAATACGAATACAAAAGTGGTGGTGTTATAAATACAGTATCTGGATGATAGATTAACTCTAATCACTTAAATCATTATGCTTTTTTCAACTACTGAAAAAAATTATGCTTGCTGATCATTAAAAGTTACTTACCATCAAGGCTGCATTATTTGATGTGGTAAAATTATCATGATTTGGAAAGTCATGTCATGGTATTTTCTTTATTCAATCACTGACCTGCATACATGTTTCACAACTGCAGTTTATTTGAACATTTTGCATGACATGGTGAACATTATTTTTAAGTTACTTTCATCTTCCAAGATAAGTACATTTCAGTTTATTTATTTAGTATTTGAATTTTTTTTTAGACAGCCAATTATTAACAAACACTACAAAGGAATTCCTGAAGGTTTGTGATGATGGTGTTTTATTTGTATTTTTATATTGGACTATTTCCATTATCTACTATGAGTGTTGAATGTCTTTAGAAAAATTTAACTTTATTTAAATATTCCAAATACTAACAGTTGAATGTATTTGGAATATTTAAATAAAGTTACATTTTTCTAAAGACATTCAATACTCATATTAGATGATGGAAATAGTCCAATATAAAATACAATTACAAAGGAATTTGTAGAGATTCCAATCAAAAGATAGATTCACTAGTGGCTTTAAATTATGCTTAAGTTCTTTTGTTATATTTGTAGATTTGACAATCATTATCTATGTGTTCATGGTGTATGACTGACTACTATTGCATATAGTGGTTGTTTGAATTATATTTTTGAAACAGATGATTACAGTCATTTTGGATAGTCCAAATCTGTTGATGAGTTTTCTGTAACATTTAAGACTCAAATCTTGCTGAGTTGCTGTTGTGACTGGGAAAATAAATTTGTTTGGAATCTTATAAGCAATCCATTTTTTAATGATATAATTCTTCGATTGTTTAAAGGAATTTTTAATTAAGCACGCAGAAAGAATGGTTTTTGATTTGAGATGTGTTTTAAATAATGAAATTTTGTCGTGAATAATGGTAAATCTGAAACATTTAATAATATACAAATTTTTCTGAAACAAATTGTCTTGTGATGGAGGAATCTATGAAAGGATAGGAAATTATTGCAAAGGCGTGGATTTAGTCTGCCAGTAATTGCAAATCCAGAAATTTGGTATCACACTTTTTTTCACACAATTTTCACCAGTAGAATATGTTAATGGTAAGAAAGATGTCTAGAATATTTTCATTCGAATTCCCAGTAGAACCAGTCAGTTTTTCATAGAGGGTGTTTTTTTAAAAATGATACTAAGTCTAACTTTTAACAGATAAGGAAAATACATGAGAATACAATAATACACAATAAATTTATATTTTAATTTTATGTTGTAGAAGATTTAAATTGATTTACAAGATGTTTTCCCTGATGTTTAAATAAAAAGTTGAGAACATAGTGTTTTTTGTAAGATTACGAATAAAGCTTCATTCTTTAAAAAAATTTTCAAAACTTTTTTATTCTTATTAAAACACTTCTCTATTTTTTGGAAATAATTTATTTTATGAAGTCAAGATAATGTCATCAGTATACATTGATTTTCTGCATTTTATTTGTGCAAACTCACTAATGAATATATTAAATAAAGTAAATGAGAGAATTAAACTTTGTGGACGACATTTTGTATCTGCTGTGATTATCATTTGAATTTTTCTATTTTAAAGCATTCTGTGAAGTAAGTTATTTGACTTTCTGCATGAAAAGATTTTAGAGACATGTAGAAAAAGACCATATTTCCAAATACAATTATGAAATGCTGTATTGTTTTCAATAACATGAGAATGATGTTGTTATACATTTTCTATGACTTCTTAAACTATCTGATTTAATGTTACTGAACCATTAGCCTTTCTTAACAAGTAAGTGAAAGATCAATATCGTGCAGCATTTCTTATCGAATTCTAGTCTTTTCAACAAGGCACATGGTTTAATAATTTTCTAAACACTGTTCAATTATGGTAGAATTATCTTTCATATATAATAGAAATAGTTTACTTCATTTCATCCAACCCTTGTACATATTTGAAACAAAAAATAAATAAACAGTGCAAAAGTTCTGGAAAATTTACTTTCTGAGTTAATAACGTTTCTTATGTATATATTTTAATTATTTAATATCTGGTAAAATGAAAACACACACAGGTAGTTTTTTAATATTTAGCTTTATTATTGCCTAGCATGTTTTCAATATATTTTTGCTATATCATATTCATGGCATATAGAGGTGTGATTAAATGATTCTTTATATCCATGCTTAATTAATTATTCACGTATTCAATTTTAATTTAAAATACATGAACAGTTAATTAAACATTGATATAAAGAACCATTTGATCACACCACTATATGCCATGAATATGATACAGTAAAAATATATTGAAAGCATGCTAGGCAGTATTAAAGCTAAATATTATTAAAAAACTACCTTTTCTGCGTGTATTTTCATTTTTACAGTATTACATTGGCTCAGGAAAGAAGAAAATTAGTAACAATTTAATTATTTAAGTAAAATACTTTGTAAATCCCCATTCAACTACTTGTATATCTGATTCTCCATTGCAAAATATTAATTGTAAAAGTGTTTAAGGAAGCTTCAAATTGTAAATAAAAAATATATAATTTTTTACTGTTCTTATTGGTTTGGTAGTATTTTTATTAGTAAATTTTTCAAAAATAAATAGTAAAGAAATATATATAGTACAACAATTTCTTTATTTATAATCTAAGAAATAAAAATTATAATCATATATTCATTTTTTAAAAAAAATCTTTTTCATGTGTAACAGTGGTATGAGATAGTGTGGGTAGTTGAAGGGGTGCTTGAAAAGTCTATGTTCAAATCTCCTATATTTTATTCTATGAATCAAATTTCTATATGTTAATGTTCATATAATATTAATCATATTCTGGGATGTTTTTCATTTCTATTTATATAATTATTTTCACACCAGTGAAGTGAACAATTAGAAATTGTCTTTGAAAATGGCCATAGAATTTAGTTGAAATGTAGATAGAATTATAAGATGATATATATGTATATTTGAATGCAAAGAAATTTGGTTCATAGATTTGGAAATAAAATAAGTATGAGGAATATTTTTTATATATTGGAATTAATGGGTCAACTTTGAAAATAAAAAAGAAGATAATTATTTATTTATAATTTAATAAATAAATTATTGCTAATATGTATTGTAAATTCTATTTCTTTAGATGTTAAGTGATTTTGTAATAAAGATTTGAATCATATTTATTTGTATTTTAGAATTTTATCATAGTATTTATAAAATTATTGAAATATAAGTGTAGGAAAAATTTCTATTTACTGATGATAGATTTGTTTTGTGTCTGTTTTTGTTTTTTGCTTCTTTCATTCAAAATCACTTGATTTTATAATATTAATATTTAGATTTAGCAGTAGTTTATATTAGTTTTATACTGTGAAAGTATTTTGTTATCCCTTTATTATGTCTTTAAAATGTAAGAATGACTTTCTTCATAATTATTCTGAAGCAGTAATCAAACTTTATTATATATTCAAGGATGCATTCAGTAATTTAGGCTTGAAAGATTTTATGTCAATTTTTTGACTATTTTATTATTAATACATATATGCTTATTACAGAAATGGTTGAAATCGATTTTTTTTAAAAAAAAAAAAAACATATATCAAAAACAAATCCTTCGTAGAAGAAAGTGAATTTTTATGGATATATCAATTTTAAAAAAATTGTCACAGTTATACTTAAAAAATATTCCGATTTTTTTTTAAATAAAGGATTTGGCTCTGATATAAGCAGAATTCAGAATAAATATCTTACGGCAGCTTGATATTAGTATGAATGTAATACTGGTTGTGGAATATTGTTTGATCAGGCAAAGATTTTCTTTTCCAATGATATTACGATGAGAAAAATGTTATAAAAGATTTTTTTGATTAATAAATATAAAGCTAAAACTATCAATCTTTTGAAATCTTTTTTTTTTAGCTTAAAAGATAGGTGGAAGTACATTTGGATTATAGAATATTTTATAGTATGTTTTTATTTATATTATGAATAGTTTTGAAAATTTACTTAAGAAAAATGTGTTGTTGTTTTTTGTATTTCCATTTGAAAATATTTTTGTGTAGAGTTTTTTTGCATTTTTATTTGATTTATAATTACCAGTTTAGCATTAGATAGGATTGAATATTATGTATTACATATATTGCATACAAAAGAGATTTTTAGTAAAGAGTATATCAGCTTATTTTGTTTTTATGTAACTTTGACTATCCTAATGTATAGTATTATTAGCTTTTTATTACACATTGAACTATAACAGAAAGCATCCAAAGTGACTTATGTTTGATGCAGATTATGTAAAAAAAAAATTGCTTTTGTTGTTATTATTTTTTTTATATAAATGAGGGGGGGGGGGATTTATAATATGCTCATACTTAATCTGTTTCTGCGACAGACAATTCATTTATATAGCATTTTATAAAAATGCTTTAAATAAGATTATATAATATGCTCATCCTTAACCTGTTTCTAAGACAGACAATTAATTTATGTAGTATTTTGTAAAAATGCTTTAAATAGCTTACACTTTATAACTATTACTACATGATTGATGTACCAAAATTCAAATTATTACAAAATTTTAATTAAAAGCTCAAATAAACATTATACTTTATTAATAGTGATTACAAATTTTGTTGGCACGTGATTCTTTTATTATAACTTTTATAAGTCAGTTTTTTTTCAAGCTAATTATTAACAGAAGTCAAGATTTAATTTAAAGATATATAAGAATATTGTTACATCTTATATTTGCCATTGGGAGAAATGATTATGAAGAAAGTTATTTGCATTGTGTGCTTTGGTACTGAGTGTTGTTTCTCGCTTCTCTTCTTTGCACCTTCCTTATGTACAGGATGGCCTTCTGAGCATGCTCCTTCCTGGTCCAGCCTCAATTCACCAGGTAGCCATTCTAGTTCCTCCACTGAGCCAGCAGGCAAGTTCCTATAGTAGTTGTGTCTGTACTAGCTTTATCTGCATGAATGTTTTCATTTGTTTTTTTTTAATTATATTTAAAATGTAAATAGTTAAATATTTTTTTTGTTTAACAGTAAATTGTTTAATTATTAATATATGTATTTTTTATGTTTGTGCATTGGAAAAATAAATAAAGTGACTACATTATTTATATACATACACACACCTACATTGTCAGCAGTAAGGTGCGCTATAATTCTACTTAAGAGTATTTATATAAGCATTTATAATGCCAGATAGTAATATTAACTAAATCTCTAATATAGTTTATATAGCTAGACAAATAAGTTGACACGGATTCAAAACCTTAAGTTTTCAAACATCTCAAATCATTAGTTTGAAAAATATAAACGATTTATAGGTGGCTGCTGGTTGGCCTTAGAATAGAAATTATATATTTTAATGATATCCTTTATATACTAGCTGTAGGAACTTTAAAATCAATTTTATATGAACTGTAAAATGTGTATATAAAGTTTTTTATAAGATTTTTAAATATGTCAATCTATCAGATAAAGTTTAGTGTTTGTTTTATAGAAGCCATTATTGATTTTATTCATGCTAGTATTACCTAGAAATAAATTATTGGAGTGATGATAGGCATCAAATAATCTTAATGGGAAAAATAGTTTTTCATATGGTACTTCTTAAATATTTGATAATATGTAATCCATTTGATATAACTTGCATATCTATATGCAGGATGTATGTTTTATCTGTCTGAATAAGATGGAATTTAGACTCTAGGATGCTATGAATAGGGAATAATAACTAATCATCATAGGTTGTAGTTTACTATTACCGTTTTCATCTTGACATTATTTTATTTCTTAAGATTTAAGGTTGCATTATAAATGTATATATGCTCTTTATACGATTAAATTGTGTAAATAATTTGGAATTTTAATGTATTTGAAATAACATATTCATCTCTATGAATATATAGAGAGAATGCAGCTGAGGAATTGTAGACCAATTATCATTGCATTTGTAAGAAGAGTCATTGTGTTTGCTAATGTCAGGCATTAATATCGCAAGATCTTATGACTTCTGCTGATGTTAGCCAATGAATAATCATTATCCAGATGAGTTCCATATTCTTCAGAATACCTCTATGTTAACAACAATTCCGATCAAATTAGTAGTTCCATTTGTTATTCAGATATATTGTACCTATCAGGGCAATATGCACAAAATTCAGCGAAGTTTATGATAGATAGTTTTATCTTTCATAAAGTTAATTTCTATATTAGGTTGATCCCAGAGTTATACATGTTGATGTTTTGCTTATAATTGGCTACATTAATTGTGCATACATCATTAAACATATCTTTGATGTCATAGTAAGTTCAGTTTGAAATAATTTCTGACTTCTATTATTTGCTTATTATTGGGACAAACATATTATAGTTGTATGCATACTTAATTTTTCAACACATTTTTGTGATATCATCGTTTTTGTGTATTGTACATCAAATTTATTTTATTGATTTTTTTTTAGTCAGATTTTTGTTTAAAAAATAAATCTATCACAGAATTTTTTGACCAATATAATTCTAGACAAGATAAATTTCATTAAAATTTTTAAAAATATAAATACATTTTTTAAAATTAGTTTTTATCTCAATGTATTAATTAATTTAATCATTATGATCACCATCAGTTGTAGGGATATTGGGTGAATAGGCACTAGATGGGGATTTTATGCACAAACCTTCCTGCATCTATTGATTACTAAGGCTTGCTTTGTGTGGCAGTACTGTATAGAGAGTTTGCTACTGCTAATTTAATCTTACTTTTGTACGCTAACTGTAAGAATTTTTATAAGCTAATTGTAGTCAGAGTTATTTATAATTTATTACGGATTTCATAATTATATTATCATCATTATTTTCTACCTGTGTCACTCCATTGCAGAATGAAGTTCTGAGTTTAATCAAATTTTTCTATTATATTCTTTCTTTTTTATAGAATTACTACAGCAGATTTTTTTTTATCTATTCATGTAACATCTCTTTGTTTCAGCATCTTAATTTTTTCATTGATCTGTTAATTCTCTCAATTATATATTTTACCTTCATACTTTTTTTTTTAATTGTAACATACCTTTTTTACTATTTGACTGTATTCTCTACAGAGTCCACATTCCTCATTTATTTAGAGTTAAAGTTTCAGATTGATAATTAAGTACCCATAAAATGCATTAAAATCCTTTTATATATTCCTTCAAAAATTAATGATAAAATTAATAGTTTCTATCTATATTAATCTTTTGACCAAGATATTTAATTCTTCTACTTTATTACTATTAACCTTTAATTTTATTTTTGGAAAGTTCATTGAACATTATCTGATTTATTTTTAATTTTACTTCATTGTTGAAATATGATGCTCTCTTAATATTCTTACAGTTTGTTTTAAAAACGTCTGCAAAATCTACATGATTTAAGTAATCTCCAGTTTATTTTATTTCTTTTTTCCTCATTTTAATGCTTAAAATATTTTTCATAAAATACTATGGAATATTTGACAACATGATATTATTATTATATATCTTTACTAATGTAATCTTTTTTAATGTAATCACAGAATCTAATCATTTCCCTTCTAATAAATAGTTTTTAAAATTTGGCAATATTCTGTGTTTATATTACTCACTATAGAAGAAAATTTGTATAAAATCAAATATTTTTTTTTACTTTATAGATCTTTAGAGAAAGGTCACCTCCAGGTGATCTTTCCCATAACTTTGACTTAATATTTGGAATTATTAATTTATGACCACTTTTAAATCCAGTTGTTTTTTGTACTGGCTTATGTTCAAACTGTTATATAAATGTTTTGCAATGATTTTGATAAATATCATATGTAAAAATAAGAATTAAAAATTAGATGTTTTAAAATTAAGATATAAATTACAAGAACAGAAAAGATAGAATTAAGTGTATGTTTAATAAATAAAAATAAGTATTTTATTTTTTGCGTATTTTACGTAACCTTGACAATGACCATATGAAAATGGTAAATATGTAGGAAACTAATAAAGTATTTAGTTATTTATAATGTGACTTCAGACAATATAAAACAAGATTTAAAAAGCAAAAAAATGAATTAAGAAGTGTTGTGTCCTATATTTTTTCACTTAGATGTTTGATGTATAATATTGCTAATAATTTTTCCATCACTTCAGCCATTTTCTTTTTTTATATATTTACATTGATTTAATCATTTCCTAAAGTTTTTTCATTTTTCATAAGATTAATTGCAGGGCTCAAATTTTTATTTAGAAGTGTGTATAATTTTAAATGTTGTTGTTTTTTATGGACTATTTTATTTTATTGATTTTTAATATATAAGTTCTTATGGAATTCATTCACACATCATAGTAATATTCTTTTTTTGTTACTATACCATCTCTTCTTTTATTCCTGAAATTATTTTTCTTTCTTTTATATCTGTTTAAGACTTTTTTATTATAACTTTCTTTATTATTTCAAACCATATTTTCTTTTATCATCAATTCTTTTTTATACTACTTTAAGAATTCTAAATATTTAGTTGTTTTTTTCTAAATGGATGATTTTAAATATTTTTATATTCTTTCTTTTCTGCATATATTATCTCATCCCAGAAGAAAATTTACTCTTAGGTACTTTTTTTTTTTTTAATTTCTTAAGTGCAGTTCTGTTCATTCTTCTCCAGAGCCATCTACTGTAAGCTTGAGTAATCACTAAACACTAGATCATAGTCATGTATATTTGTTTTAATAGAGTATTTCATTTTTTTATTGATTTCATTTATTTTGTACACATCACCACAGTCTATCAATGT
This sequence comes from Epiperipatus broadwayi, assembly GCA_028023455.1. Lineage (NCBI taxonomy): Eukaryota > Metazoa > Onychophora > Udeonychophora > Euonychophora > Peripatidae > Epiperipatus > Epiperipatus broadwayi. The sequence continues at coordinate 9,099,977 of JAQFVV010012416.1, read as the reverse complement.
TTTAAAATATTTAGCTTAAATTTATTGGTGTTGTTTTGAGAGTTAGTCTCTCTAACTTTGCATTAACACGTAATATATTCCATCTCATTAATAGCCATTTTCTGTTTCAAAACTGTTAAGAACATTTCTATCTTGAAATACTTATTTTCTGATAATCTTTGATTATTTTCATGGCACAACAAAAGAATTTATAATTTACAAATTAATCAACTCAACATCATTTGATTCTCAAAGCTTACTATATTAACAAGAACTTATCTCATAATAATCTAACACCATTTATTTTAAGGTAAAATATTAATGGTTATCAAATTGTAGTTATTTTATTCCGTATCTTCACATCAATATTTTTGATGTTTGATTTTTTAATAATTTAAGTTACAAATTTTATTGGTTTGTTTGTATTAGTAAATGTTTTGAAATTTAAAATTTAATATATTTATATTCAATATAATTTGTTCAATTTTTGTACATTTGTTATAAATCACTGCATATGACACTAAAATATCTTAGATAGGTTCCTTAATTTTTGAAATCCAAAGGAGTTGGTGAATGAAATTTCAAATATGTTGAAGTCGCATTTCAAATACATTCATAGCATTTCAATAAGTTGTCAGTAATACATACAAGATTGTGATATATGTATATTTTAGAAAAGCTTCCATTAAAAATATTTTTAACTATCTTAATTTTAAAATTGAGGTTTACTATATTTATATCCAATAGAATTCACTGAAATTTTTCATTGACAATTCAATATATTAACAAAATATTTTAGATAAGTTGCTTAATTTCTTTGGTGGATTAAATTTCAAATACATTGCTAGAAAATTTCAAATAAGTTGATATCAGTTTAATAAGTTTTCAGTATTGTGTGTGAGAGAGCGTTACATATATTAAAAAATTTTATATCAAAAAGATTTTTAGAATTCTTTAAAATTGAAATAAAAACAAATCTTGATTTTATAAGTTTCCTTTTTTAAAAAGTAAAAGCAATCTTGATCTTAAAAATTTCCTTATTTAAAAAGTAAAAGAATTTTTTTTGTTTGTTTGTAAAACTTGATTTTTTTTTTTCTGTTCTTGTAAACAAAATTATATTGTCAACTATTTTTAATAGTATGATCTTTACTTTCAAATATTAAGCTGAAGTTTTAAATAATAACAAAAATATACAATGCTAAAAACTAAAAAACAATATATATACTTATAAATTTTTTTATAATAAATGCTTTTATTTATTGGGTATTAAAAACTCTAAAAATAATAATTTCTTCAGTCATGATTGAATTTTTTTTATATTTAACTTGAAATAAATGCCTAGTTATTATAACAAGAGATTGAATTAATTAATTTCTTACCTTGCCATGATAAAAACCCCAATTATGCTTGAAGAAACAATTATCTGTAGTTTTTATTATCCAATTAATAAAAGTGTTTGTTATAAATGTATATATATTATTAGTTTGAAATTCAAAAGCCTTAAGGGTTTGAACTCAAACCAGTCTGCTTGTATAGGTCTATCACTAGGTCAGTGACTATACATTTTAGTAGCTGGCTAGAAATGCTAATACCAGCTCAACAACTTATCTTGGTAATATTATTAATTTAACAAGAGCATTTCTCCTTCGTAGACTAGCTCTATTCATTGGAAGTTTGAACTATCAGGGAATACCAAATGATAGTTCGATTTAATATTTATCCCAGTTCAGTTTCTAGCTTTGCCCTTTCTCAGTGTACAGTTTGTTCTTTCCTCTCTGAAAATTTTACAACTCATATTAATTTATGATTTTCCATTTCTATCTATATATCAAATTTCTCCCCTGTACTTTCATCTTTTAACATTGTCTAATTCTAGCATTATAATGTCATGTGATAATTATATCTGTATAATAATCTTCCATTTCTTTAGAATGAAAAAGTATTGGGGCCCTGAATCATTTGCCTTTAATATTTTTCATTAATTCTAATAATTCATGCCTTCTTTTTCCATAATGTTAATAAGAATGCCAAACTCTCATACAGTAGTATGTTTTGTGATGTTTTGATGGTTTCCATAATGTTGTTGTTCAATCTCTTATTTGTAAAGTTATGATACATCCATATTCATATTCTTTAAATATCAATTTTTAAATGTGTGGTTTAATGAAATAATTAAAATGGTTTAATTCATGCTTATACAAATTACGGGTTTTGTATAGATTGTAACTTCTTTTAAGTTTTTTAACTGATTGTATTAGAGTTTGATTTATAAAGATGTCTATTCCTACCAAAATATTCCATTTATTTAAAAATGTTATTATGGTTGAATATCAATTTTTAATTAATAATTTTTGTATAAATAATAGACATTTTTTAATAATAAAAAATAAAATTTGAATATTTTGATGATTTATAAAAGATTATTTAAGAGTAGTTGATGGGAAATTATTTGTATATAATTTAAAAGGGTCTTTATCAGACTTGCCAAATGCCTGAAAGAGAAAAAAATCATTTCTATTTCTCTGGTATGCCATGTGACCTGATCAAAAACTTACATTAAAGTACTTATTGTTGCAATAAAATACAAGATTTATAGAAAAAATTAAACTAAAATGTGTTATAATATTTCCAAGTGATCACAAAGCATTTTCTATTCTCCATTCTTACTATTTTCTTTCTCAAAGATTATTGATTGAGGAGATTTAAATAATTTTTTCTTCCAGTAAGCTTTTTCAAATAGTGTTGATATTTTTTAATTTAAATTCTTCATTCATCGCATGATTATCATTTCTTATGCTTGCTCATAACTGTTGTTAAAACAGGTAAAACTCTCCATAGTGCCTTCTGGCATCCATTGATTACTCTGGCTTGCACTGAGTGGCACTACTATATGGAGAATTTTGCCTGTTTTAATTCTTATTCTTCATTCATGTTATTAGGTTTTTTATAATTTGAGGAAAATAAAAATCTGAAAATGTATATTTTACAGTTACAGCAATATATTATTAACTTTTTTATTTAATTTTTTTCTATAATACTGTTTTATTTCATTGACAATATACTCTACTGGAAAAGTTTTCATTCAAACTCACAAAGTATTTTAAACACATACGTGGAAGTTTTTATAAAATAGTTACAAACATATATATATACATATTGTGGTGGTACAAAATGATTGTTTACTCAATTTCTCTTGACAATCACCCAGATTGAATAACCTGTACAAGGGCGCCACTAGGTGGACTGCCTAGCACTAGACCGAGACAATTCTTCCCAGGTCATAGTATTTGTTTATTTAGTTTGTAATATGGTTATTAAACCCAAAGTAACTTATGCCACACAAATACACTTTTGGCAACATTCTATAACCAGAATATATTGATTGAAAATAACCTAAGTGAATTCAGATAAATACACAAGAAAATTTTATTTAAGAATAACCTTTATTAAGCCTTTCATAGTATGCACGCTCAATGTGAATTCAAACATGATCTTTAAATTGGTTTCCTAATTAGCTTCCTTTCCTATTCCTGCTATGTAACATACATTAAATAGCATTGATATCTTGTTTTTACCTGAGGATATATGCTCAGCAACAACCTATGGATTAATGCTGATCCAAGTTTCCCATTGGAACTTCACCCAAATAAGATTGCTAATAACAAGTGTATAAATTTTAGTGAGCAGCTTATTTTGCTACAGTCAAAACCTCTACCATGACTTAAAATATTATTCAATTTTAACTAAAGACAATAATATGACCACAAGTATCTTTGTGTCTTTATGGCCGCATTATCCCTTTACATTTCTAATTAAATTTTACTATTCCGCACCTTACTTAAGATCAGTCTGAACCAAACTCCTGGCATACACCCACACATCATATAATCATAAAGATTACACAAAGAAAGTTAATAATAAAGTGAAATGTTAAACATGACAATCATCCTAGCTTCAAATATATAAATCAGATATTTAAATACACAACACCCTCTATTGTTGAGAGATTATACCCTGGCTTATAGATCATTACATTTAAACAGAATCATTAATTGAAACTTGGGAATTAAACATAATAAAGTTCAATAGTTTCAAGTCAACAGTTTATATTTACCCATTTTCTTTACCGCACTTTCTAAGATAACAAAGTTGGCATCAGTCATCTGATTCAAATGAATATACGGCTAACAGAATGCTTCCATTATTTCCTGTTGCACTGATCCAGGTTTGAATTCATTTTTCTACTTGTTAAGTCCTGGCAACAATTTGGCTGATTTTTTTCTTTTACCTATTACGGCCTCGACTAACTTCTTGGCCTCCATCATTCTACGTACAATAAATTCCTCAACGACAGTTAGGGAAAGCAGTAGGGAAGAATATCCCCACCCAGAGAGATTTCGAAAGACTCTAGCCAGACAACATTTTAGTTTTCTTTTCTTTTCTTTTTTTAGCTGCTCTTCATGACTCTACTTCCTCTAAATTAATTTCTTCTCAAAAAAAAAAAGTTTTTCCAATTTATAGTCTATTCATTTTTTTGATTTTTATTTCACACTCCTTTCACTTCCAATTATTTTTGCATTTAATTTGGTTTCACACTTTAGGCTATTTTTGGAAATTGTCTTAGATGAAAGTCTTTATTCTTTTGCTTCATACTTGGGCTCTTGAATTTTTTTTTTTAAAAATTTATTTTCTTTAAAATGTCCTGCATGATTACACCAAGACACAATAGTGACTTCTTTATGATTCTTTTTTTTTTTTCATTATCAATTTTTGTATCTACTTTAACCCCCAACAATAGAGCTTGACTTACAAAGTTTACTTCCTTTCTTCGTTTCCTTTTTTTTTCTTTACAATTAGTAATTAAAACACATAAATATAAAAGAAACTATGTGCTTAAAGAACGAAGTATTTTGCCAATACAATTATCAGATAGAAAAAAAAAATCAAACTTGTAAGCTTGATTCCTTAGAAAGATAAAATTTTGTAAAAGTAGTTACGTACACAAATACACACATTCTATAATTTTCAAATTTAATATATTTTAATCCTACCTTGCTTATAAAATAATTGGAATCCCCAAAACTGTAAAATAACAATCTACTTACATATGAGATGGCGGAAAATACCATCTCATATATACATATGCAGAATTGCACTTTTTTGATATCCCTCTTTTCTTATCAACAGCAAACTGAAAATAAGGGATTGGCCCCAAACACAATAAATTAGTCAATTTTGTATGCCTATGGTTAAAATAATTTTGCTCAATTTAATGGCATTACCCCCTCCCTTTCCAATCAATCACCATCTTAGACATTTTACCTATTATGGCTCTGTGTTTACGAAGTCTTTATGATACACATTTTTGGTATATCTTATTAAACTATTTATGGTAAAATGGTATACCAATCTGTAAATACTCTTCTGCAGTGTGAAATTTTTTCCAATGGCTCTTCATTAAAACACCATGGAATGTGAAAACATTACTCATTAGGTTGGCTAAGAATTCATTTACTGACCAATAATAGGATGTCCAGGTGGGTTGCTTATAGTTTGGTTATTTGAAAAATATGGAAAAAAATTTCCAAATTTAAAACTCAGCTCAGATTTGAATGTCATATAATGGACATAGCAATCAAATGTAGTAATCACTATGCTTCAAAGCTGTTATCCCTGCTAGGTATTCTACGAATAATTCTTAATTATTTGTATTTCTTTCATAGTATATGTATGCAGTGCTAGTTTCAATATCATTTCTTTATTTATATCTTTATAATTCTGCAATAATAATCAGTTCACTTCATAATAATGTTTATATATTGTTAAATTTGTTTCTCAAATATTTTTAGTTTTTAGAATATTGTGTTATTCTGTAATTATGCTATGACATACCAGTATGTCATGAGATGCTTTCTGTTATGCTATGAGATTATTTGTGTGTGTGCATATATATATATATATAATTATAGGGGATTTGAACCCAGACTTTAAAGTTCATTTAGCTATCCAATCTATCTCATACAATCAATACACGTGATCACACACATGTGAAAAAGATAAATGATCTCCAATATATCTATTTCATGCTGAACCATCACTCATCAGTTGGTCCAGCTCATCATCTCATATATATATATATATATGTAATCAGTATTCAATTTATATTAAGATGGCAAATCTTCTAACTTTGATGGACAGGCTTCAAACTACTCCATGAACCAATTCTTTAGCCTTCCATACCATTGAAAATCTGATGATGAAACACCCAGATCCCTTGATAAAGCTAATATTATTATCAATATCATGTTAACCTTAGATCATTCTGACCCCTCATGTATATTGGAAATCATTTATCTTTTTCACATGGGTGTGGTTATGTGTGTTGGTTGTTTGAGATAGATCAGATAGCTGAAGGGAGCTTGAAAGTCTGGATTCAAATCTTCTATAATTACATCTAAACTCCAGAGACATAAAGCATACTTGTATTTAAATGTTATATATATATATATAATCAAAACTACCCCAAATCTAAAATTAAACCAGACCAGAATAAAAATAATATTAAAACACAACCTAAGGTCTGCTTGTAGCAGTGAAACCTTAGGTTGTGTTTTAATATTATTTTTATTCTGGTCTGGTTTAATTTTAGATTTGGGGTAGTTTTGATTTTATATTGACTAGTTTAGCTTTATGCTTGTAATGTTTATATATATATATATACAAATTAAATGGAAGCAGACAACCTACAACAGCATATCAAATATGTTATTTTATTTTTATCTGTGTTTAAAACTATTTATTAATTTTTTCTTTTATAATTTCCATGAGGAATATACTTGATTCCTTTATTTAGTACATTCTTTCCACTTTTTTTTTTGTTTTTAAATAGATAAAAATATAAAATTGTTTGTATATATTCTATGATCTATTTCATGGGACAGATATATCTGAATACATTACTAGAATACATTACAGCTAGATTCTAATGAATTGTTTTTTTAATAAATCTATAAATATGGATACCTTTTCATTATATCAATGCCAATCACTTTTGTCAGATAAAATATCTTTTTTTATTCAACCTTCAATTTGTTATATTGTAAATAAATTATTGACATCTGAAAAAGCTGATATTTCAAATTAGTAGTAATCTTTGTTTTATATTAATCAAACCAGCTTATCATTTCAAATATTAATTTATATATAATACTAATGATTTTAATCAATATGTAAATGATTTTACAGCTGATGAAATGTAATATTAGGAATATAAATCTGTTTCACAAAACAAACATGTCTGAATACATTCCTAGAATAAGCCAGATTCTAACAATTTTTTAAATAAACCTGTAAATACACCTAAATGTATTTTCAATTTTATTTAAAAAATGATTTGTTAAAATCTGGATATAATGTATCCTATTAGCCTATTCAGATATATTTATTTCATGAAATTGATTTACATTTCTAATGGTACATTTGATCAGCCAGAAAATCATTTATGTATTGTGTAAAAACATTAATATTCTAGAATACACTGAGTTATAAGTTATTATTCAAAATCAGAAGAATATAAAAAACAAATAAATTTAGTAATAACAGAATTGAAAAATAATCATTTCCCAATAAAAAATAAAAATTAATAGAAAATTAAAGATAGGAAAATTATTAAAGACTACAAAGGAAGATATATAGGAATAAAAATAATTAATAATAATATGGCAAGAATTATAAGCAAAATTATAAACAAATTAAGCAGAATAATTGATAATAAATAAATAAAAAAAGAAACAAATAGGTGGATTAAATAATAAATATATAAAAAAGAAGAGGAATATTAAAAATTGCAGGAATGGGGTTTATGAAATCAATTGTAAATAGTTTTGAAAAACGGTATTAAAACCAATTACATAGGAGAAACAAAAAAGTCAATTGGTACAAGATTTAAGATTTATTTATTGGATAAAAGGTCTCCTATACATATAAATACTAAATAAACGGGTCATAAATTTAATGAAAATAATATAAAAATGAATATAATGCTAATAATAATATATATAAAAAAATTACGAAAACAATATTAATCAAAAAGATTTAGCACAAGAACAATATTCATTTAATAATATTTTAATTATAAATTTATTTATTTTTTTAAAAAAAAAGGTAAATGGAATAATAATATAGGATAAAAAAAATTCTAACATTAATAGAAGGTAAGTAATTTTTAAAAAATCAATATTACATTTAAATATAAAATAAAGTTTTAATAAATAAAATATAATATAGAGTTAATAAAGATAAAATATAAAATTAAATAAAGATAATATAAAAATAATCAAAAATAAGAAAATAGAAATCATAAATAAAAGAATGCAGGAAATATATAAAAATAAAATTTAAGTCACAATTAAAGAATTTTTAATGAAAATATAATTAAGTATAAAGTTAATTAAAAATATGCTAATTACATGTATCAATTTGTTATTGTTATTTATATTTGTATTTATATATATGTAATTGCAAAGAATTTTTTGCTATTAAGATTTTGGCAATTTTATATTGCTAAATCCATTAATGTATGGTGTATCTGAACTTAGTTCAGTTCCATATAGCTATTTAATTTAGATAGCTGGATTTGAAGACATATGGATGTCTGAAAATTTCAGATTTTTTTACTTAATAGTTAACCATTAGATAAAATGATGGGCTTGACCTGGTATTTTAAATCTAATGCTTGAATATCCTAGCATTTCACTGAAGAAGCCAGAAGCAGAAATCGGTCTGGGGTTGGAGATATTCTGAAAAACTTGTTAAGAGCTATTAGCAAGCTCATTAAATAATATATATATATGTATTACAGTGGGGTGAAGATGCTAGACAGTAAAAACTGTTAAACCAATAAAAATAATAAAGAGAAGATTTTGCATTTGAAGGAATATATAAAAAAAGTTGTATTTATTTACTTACATTAAAAACAAATACAAGAATGCTTTATATGTTTCACTAATTTTTCAAGAGTGTATTCTTAATTAATAGTATTTATTTCAATATATTTTTGAATGTGTGCAATGTAGTATTCATGCTTTTTAAAATGTCTAATAAGGCAAATTCTTTTCCATGGGTCTTATAGATAACACAACATACAATTTTTAAATTACTACAATTTGTTGTTGTTTTTTATTGTGAAATATTCTTATCACAGTTTTACCCCAAAACTATTTGTTTTATTGTTAGCATTTATCTGTAATTTAGATGTATTTATGTGGTTTTAGAATTGATGACAATGTCAAGTTTCTGCTTAAATGTTCATATATGTATTGTATATTGATCTTATACAATGTGTTTTGTGATTGTAGATTCTCCTGGTCAAAGAAGTAGTGAGAGTGGAGGTGAGAATATAACTGCTATTGCTTAAATGATTTATGTTTCCTTTGTTTGCCATTGATCAGTGTAAATGTCTTGTTTTGTTTGTGATAAGAGTAATTAAAACTTCTTAAAACAAACTAAAATGTCATTCTTTTATAATTATAATGTAAAAATAAAAGAATTCAGTTTATTTTTTTAAAAAAATAGCAAAATATATAAGTGAAATAAGTTATCAAAAGTAAAAATTTTCAGTATATATATAATTGGTTGAGAATACAATACAATAAATAGTTAATTAAAATTAAGAGTAATTCTCATTATAATAATATTTTTTATTAGTCATTCTTTAGACCAGAGATTATCCAACAATGAATAATATTTCTGCAGTGTAATTTTCACTATACTATTCTCTACATTGGTATAGTGAAAATTACACTGCAGAAATATTCAGTTCTCATTATGTTTGAGCACTGCCATCTATGGTAAGCCTGAGTAATCATATAGTTACTAGATAGTGATTTTTATTAAATCCACATCTGTGCTATTGTATCCATGAAAATGTAATGTTTTTTAGTTGAATTAGTTATCAAAATTAATAATTTTTCCATGTATATGTTTTTTTTGGTGAATTTGATTGTTTGCATTTTTTTTAGCATTATTGGTTAATTTTGGTACGTTATTTAACGTACAAATTGTTCTGGATATAGTTATATCTGAAATGAAATAAATAAAATAAGATTATGAAAAAAAAAATGTTCAAGCCTGTAATACATTCTATCTTGCTTAGAAATTGAAATGGCTTTAATCATTTGGAATCTGATTATGACATTAAATATATGTTTCTAAGTGATGAGTAAAACATGGAGTGTGAACATGGTCTTTAAATTCATAATTTTTCAGCAAGGAGATTTCATCCAAAATAATAATAGGTTGTTATTGCAACAAATAATATAAGTAAAAGATACAAACAACGTATTGAGAACAAAGCTTTATTAGCGCAGACAATTATAAAGTGCTAAGCATGCTTTTGACTGGATTCAGTTATTAGACATAGGAACAAATGTAACAGAAGTGAGAGAGTATATTAAGTAGTTCGAAAATAATAATAATTTAGGGAGAGAATATAGATGTTAGCACTGATTAGTATTAAATCTCATGTTTGTTCTTGAGTTTCTAGTTGAGGCTATAACACAATGGTTTACTTAACGAAGAAAATAAAATAACAATATTTGTATCAGTCATAGAAATTTATTGGATAGTAGGAAAGAAGGCAAACAATCTGTCCAATAAGGATAATGTCAACAATGCAGGATCATTCTCAGAGCAACTAATTATTCTTATTATTACAAAGCATAACGAATTGGAAATGCAAGAATCTATTCTCTGAAAACCCATGTTTAATTAAATATTTGCTTTTATTAAACCAAGAACATTTGATTGAAAATATAAAATTTGAAACCCCACATGATCACCATGAGTAGGCACAAGATAGGGATTTTATGCACAAATCTTCTTGCATCCATTGATTACTCTGGCTTGCACTTGGTGGTGCCTCTGTATGGAGAGTTTAGCCTTTGCGTAAATTTGTAACACATTTTTCTGCAAAAAAAACTGTTTTTTAGTTTTCTATAAATTGCAGAGAGTATGTGCAAGCTTGTAGTAGGAATTAAAAATATTTTGAGACAGAAACATATTTATTATATTTTAAAAGGTGGGGTTACATAGCAAGATGAGATTCCAAGTATCATAGTTAAGCATTGGATAATTTTTATTACCAGGAACATCCACTCCAATTCAACTGAAACCTAAGCCGGAGCTTTTCTTGATTGGGTATCTTAGTTAGCTATATTGCACATGACTTCTGTTTTCATTGAATATAATCACCCAAATTATTTGGTTTCTAAATGAATTATAGATAAATGTAAAAAGTATATATCATACTTTGACAAACAGTTTTATGTTTGGTTATTTTATGAGATTATGAAAAGCCCTTCACTAACATCTTTATGAATGAAAAAACAGTAACACGTATGTGGGAGGAATCTTACTATAGCATTTTCAAAAAATAGGATTATCCAAGATTGAGTTATGAAATTTTTGAAGAAAATATGTTGATGAATCAAATTACTGATAATAGAATTTACTGTTAATCATTGCAAAAGAATTAATTTAAGCAAGATAAAGAAGGTGAAATATGGGATTAGGCAGATCAAAACCTGCATTGGTGTTGCATATGAAAAGGAAATCATTATATACAATTTTATTTAAGTAACCTCTTATTCAGTTTTTATCTCTGCATTCTAAACTTCATAAATGGTTTATATTTTTACATCTGAATTATGGTATACTGATAAAAGTGGGTTTGATATTTTACTTACTATGGTTATCAGTAATCTATATTTGTTTCATATTAGAAAAATATGCTAATGGCTTTATTGCTCGGGAGTTCATAAGAAGTTAGAGCACCAGAATCATTCCTAGACCTCCCAATCATGCTCTACCAACTACTCCAAATCGCACAAGGTAAAATATATATGACTTTAATGCTCTAGAGTTCATAAGAAGTTTGAGTGGCAGAATCAATCCTGGAATCTCCTGATCTCAAGTCAGACACTTTTATCAATTGTGCTAAACTGCACAGGCTTTGTATCAGTGAGTAGAGCATTTGACTTGGGATCGTGGGGTCCTAAGATCGATTCTGGCACTTGAACTTCTTATGAACTCCTGTGCAATAAAACCATATGCCTTTTTTTGTTTCATATGATCATATATGATTTACAAGTGTCGGTATAGTTATTATTCACATACAAAAATCATAAGATTTTGGAATCTTGTTTAATATTATTATGAATTGGAATATGAGTACATTTCAAATGTTTTGTGACATAAAACCTGGTATCAAGACTTCATGTTTTTTTTTACCAGGAGAGTGGATTATGAATAAAACTCTTATACTCGTCTGATCATCAGTTGATAGCTCTTCCTTTATTATCTAAATTATCGAGACTGATTTTTTTTCACTAGGAAAGAATATTCATTTTACCGTTAACTTGAATTTGAAGATGTATTTAAAATCCAGTTATAGATTTTTGTTTCAGTGAAAGCTTCTCTATGAAGGTGATACAGAAAATTAAAAGATATTTCATACTAATCTCTAATTTAGAATATAGTTATCGTAACTGTGATTATATTCAGATCTATTCTGTGATCAGCAAGGATTTGAATATGTTAAGAATTAGGAAATTTTTCAAGAATACTCTTCAGATATATCACTCTGTTTATATTATTTAATGGATATATAAATTTAATTAAATGTTTAGGTGATAAGTTGATTAAATGTGTAATAAAATCAGCAAAGATGAGAATGAATAATAATACTGAATCCAAACATCACTTTATACATTTTATAATTTAAAAATTATTATTATCTAAAGCACCCTGATTTTTTTGCTTTAAAGGCTTATAGATTATAGTTTTGTCATTCTTTTATTAACATTTTTTTATAAAATTGTTATCTTCAGCATATTTTGACTTGTTTAGGATCTCGTAAAAGTAGCAACAGTAGTAGCCCCGGAGATCATTCTCGGCCATCACCTACAATCATTGGTCCATCTGCCTTAGCAGAGTTTGAACTTGAAGGTCCCAAAATGCTGGAACGAGAACTGGCAGATAGAGATAGGGATGTATATATGGAGGATACAAGACAAAATCTTAGTGGTCTTACTCTTAAATCAGATATGGGCGAGCCACGGGGATCTGAAGATGCCGATCGTCTTTTACGAAATCTTATGCGAGAGAAAAGTACTGGTGGCATGCAGAAGTTCAGCAGCATGGAGTCGGAGGTTTCTGAGGCTAGCACGCTCGTCAGTACCCACTCAGATTTCACTGCTCTTAGTGAAGGGAGTGTGGCAACTGTCCAGCGACGAACTTCACTTATAAGTCATCACTCCATACATTCCACATATTCAGACAGTGAAGTAGAGACTGGTAATGTACGTACCTAGTTTTATTTTTTTTATTTATATTGATGATTATGTGTTTTATTATCTCTGATGTTATTTGCAGCTTTAACATTGTTTTATAATTATTATTTTATCAGTGATTTAATAATACGATTAAGAATTATGATGATATTATTGATTATGCAGTATTGTTTAACTTATTCATTTTGATTGATTTTAGATCATTCTTTTTCATGTTAATATTGCTTTTTTTTTTTTTTAAAAAAAAAAAAAAGAAGAATCTGATTAATATTTTGTTGAAAAATAAGCATATTACACTATCATTTTTATTTATTTATTGTTCAAATGTGAGATGTTTCACTAATAGTCTACAATAATACGTGATAAGCTACAATAATACAGTTGATCACCAGGAAAACATTTCACCAACATTTTGCTATTCTTTCTTAGAGTCATCATGATTTTCATTCATTAATAATCTAAATCTGCATTTTTTAGCGGTATCATTATCTAAAATTCACTTCCATTTTTTTCTACAACTTGGGTTTTAAATAACCGCATAAACACACAAATATTCTTTTCCTATCACAATTTTCACATTATCTTTGTTGCTTTTATAATGGCAGTTTTAACTGACTAATAGTTTTCATTAAAACCTTTCTTTATAGACTGCTAAACAGTCGAAACTATCAACGTAATAATAATAAATACATTGTGAGAATAGTGTAATACGAAGTAAACATTTATAAGTTTATTTATTTATTTTGTTTATATATTACTTTGTAAAGCATTCATTCTATAATACGCCGTAATTTTTTGAGGATTTTCACTTAAACGGATCACACTACTTCGAGCTTCTTTTTAACAAGTTTATGTTGCATTCATAAATACATATGTCAATCTTAAAAATAGTTTTGACTATTGCCGATATTTTATAAAATTATTTTGTAAAATCTTCTAATAAAATTGTGCATTTTTATGAAGTACCAAGCAGAAAAATAATTGTTATAGATAATAGCTATTATTTAGCACAATGTTGGGAAAATTATAACCAGTGGGCTATATGTATGCAGATCACAACAATGATTTGTGCAATGCATGATCTGTGCACAAGTTCAAGCAAAACTTATTAGGTTTGTAATTCTACGTAACTTTTGTCAAGTAAAGTTATTCATAAAATGCATGCCAAAGAGTGACATAAGTTATACGTTTTACGATTATTTGATATATTTTCAAAACAATGAATTTTATATCAAATTATTTCAAACAAAAGTATCTTAAAATTTAAACTTGAACATATTATCAAATAAATTTTTTCATAAGTTACATTATTTTTCCAGTTATCAATAAACCAAGAGTCGAGTTGCATCAAACTAGAAATTCTCATGAACCAATATCGTTGCCCAATAATAGGTATCTGAGTTAGCCCACAAAGATTGTGTCACCAAAATTTGATCACAAAATTTTGTTTCATCCTTGAGTTATTATGAAACAAAATTTGATCACATGCAAATATGCATACATACAATGTATATGAAGCCTGATATCATCTTAAAATTCACCAAAAAGATATTAAAAGCTTTATTTTATTAAAATTTATTGAAAATAGGAAGTCAATTTCTGACAAGATTACAAAACTTTCCATAAAGATTCTAAACTATCCTGCTAAGTAAATCATAATTTAAATTTATCATTGCTATCTAGCTAGTTATTTTATGCTTGAATATATAATAATTAATCTTCTTTTTATATTAGCATTTTAAAAAAATATGTCCTTAATTTTTTGCATATAGTTCTCTACCAAATAAAGTTAAATTTAAGGTGAAAAAATCTGTGAGACCCAATGTAAAGCTAAATGAAATTTTTTAAGGAGAAACGAACTTAAATATATATATCTAATTATTTCCATAAAGAGATCACATACTTTTATTTGGTGAAACAAAATAATAGGAAAACAAAACAACAAGGAAAAAAAGAAGTTCACATTTAAAGATAAATAATAATATATTTGAAGTAATAAATTTCAAATGCATATACCATAATAATCATTTATAAGCTAGATTTTCTAGAACCATTTAATAAACTTACAAATAGAAATATATACTCTTATTCTTCTCCTTTACTTTCTTTGCATTTCTGCATATATTCATATATATTGCTTATAATAACTCTTCTCATATACACTTTATTGCAAAAAAAATTCTTTATTTTCCTGACAGTTTCGACTCTCCTGCAGTCTTCATCAGAGCGTTCTCAATTTCCTTAACCTTTTAAAAGGTAAAGGAAATTGAGATCACTGATGAAACTGTCAGGAAAATAAAGAAATTTTTTTTTGTATTAAAGCGTATATGAGAAGAGTTATTATAAGCAATATATATGAAACTTACAAATAGTTAGATAAAAATGGAATTTACTTTTATCTGGGTTTTGAAGTTTTTATATGGATCACTAATTAATTAATCATTGGTATATCAGTAGGGTGAAACATTACATTAGTGGTGATTTTAACAAAGCTTCCAATTAAACTAGTTAGCACTTTTTGACAATAATGCAGATAAAAATATTATTTCTTTTTAACAATCTCGTAAATAAACAACGACTGTTAAGAATATATGATAATACTTATGAAGTAATAAATTTTGAATGCACATACCATAATTATTGCAGCTAATATATTTCCTTTTTTGGAAATATTAATTATTGATGTTAAAACATCACATAATCACCAATTCTTATGTTTACCCAAGCTGTTAAAACAATGGCAACTCTTTCCATACAGAAGTGCCACCCAGTGCAAACCATACTAATCAATGGATGTTAGAAGGTGCACAAACTTTCTAGCACTCATTGATTATTATGGCTTGCACTAGGTGTCAGTACTGTATGGAGAGAATTATTGTATTAATTATTGATCTGCTATCCATATAAAAACTTAGAAATTAGGATAAAAGCGAAATTTTTTTTTTTCTATTCGACAAAGCCTAACTAATGTATGTTTATTATATTAGATACATTCTAAGCTTATTACTTTATAAATATTATTATATATTTAGTAGGTGATGTTTATTTGCATGGTTGTGGAAATTAATAGAATTTAAAAATAAATAACTCTAGAAGAAATTGTGCAGCAATACATGGAATTATAGATACTATTAAAAAGTCTTCAACTTCCTCCTAGCAGAAAAGTCCAATGAAATTTCTTGCCACCACTAAGGAATGTTTTTGCAGTTAATTTTGTTTTAACAGTGTTGCTTATTTGTAAGATATTAGAACTATCTTTCTTTATTAACTGATATCTTGAATTAAAATATCATGTTAGGCATATTACTTAAAATTTGGTTTGTATGAGGATTGAAATAGTTTTCATCTAAAGCAGTATTTTGTATTAAGTATTTTTATCCTAATGATGTTTGATTTGTATATGTTTTATTGATGTATAAAAGCACGCAAAAGAGTGTATTGATTCTTTTTGGGGGGAAAAAAAACGATTGTAAAAAGGATTGGACAGAATTGTTATTCATCTGTAGGAGTTGCTGAGTGACTTATTTTAATAAGGATAGTTTTATAAAACAGAGCTTACAGTTCACCAGTTTTTAAATATTTTTTTTTATGATTAGATGCTTGAGAGCTCAAAAAATTCTCCCAAAGCAGAGCATAACAATTCTCTTCATTTAGCCAAACTGAAATTTTCTTCCCTTTTTTTTAAATCTAAGATTTAATCCAACTATCTTCACTCTTGAATCATCTGCTCTTGGCATCTATTTGCTCATTATATGATTGTACATATGGATTTAATAAAATAATTAATGAAATTGATGATTTTGAAAAGTTTATAATGAAATTAATGACAAAATAAGGAGATATGTGGTGGAAAAAGCTGTTGACTTCCAGAGATATTTGCCCTAAGTTTGGTCTTATAAATCCACCAATTAAGCATTGGAATAATTTTTTTTTCAAGTTGAATTATTTTTACTATCAGTTGTTACAAAAATGATAAATGTCAAGAAAACATTGCAGAACAAACTAGCATTTTAAAGAAAAAGCTAAGACAAAACTGTTGTGGTCAAGCAAAATCTTGGCATTATTTTAAAAAGTTTTCAGTATAATCCAGAAAATAGATTTTTCTGTGATTGAAGAAAAAGAAGTTGATTTTTCAGCTAAATTTTTTTCAAGTCTTTGTACTAAATTGGATAATAACGAATTGAAAGATAAAAAATGTTTGGCTTCCTATTATCAAATGAAAATAAAAACTATGCAGCAAAAATACATAATGCTTAAATAAAGATTAGTCATAGTATGATACTAATGTTAAACGTTCTTAGAAGAATAATAAGAAAAATGATAACTTAATTAAGAATAAAGCAACTTACATTGTTATATGATACCCAAATGTGAATCTGAATATTATAAATCTATTAATGTAATTTCAAATTTCTTTCACTATTAATATTTATGTAAAACTTAATACGCTTGACGTATATAGTGAAATTAAAATTCTTTTAATTGAAATAATTCTTCATCATGGCTTAGCACTTTCAGAGATTCTCTCTCCATAATCATAGTCTTTAACTGTAATAATTTATGCAAGTTCATTCAGATAAGTCCATCTCTTCGAAGTAGAAAAGCATATACCTTTTCTGTTTATTGCACTTGCATCTCTCACTATAAACCATGCCTCCTTAATCTTCCTTTTTACATCATTCCTTTCAGTAGAGACTATAGTAGCATTTGTAGATTCAAATTCATGATTAGATACCTTCTGGTGGTCTACAAACACTGAGCTGCTCCCATTCTTGCTCAACACCCTTTTGTATAAATATTTGTGTTGAGCAATTTATTCATTATAGTAGTCCGAGTTTCTCCATAATATACAGCTTTACAGTCTGCAATGAGGACCTGTCATTCTATATACTACATGTGGTGTTGCTTGTGAGTCTATCTTGTCCTTCGAACCCCTTGCAACACCACATGTAGTATATAGGATGACATGCCCTCAGGCAGACTGTAAAACTGTATATTATGGAGAAACTTGGGTTACTATAATGAATAGAATTGCTCAAAACAAATATTTGTACAAAAGGGTGTTGAGCAAGAATGGGGGCAGCTTAGTGTTTGTAGACCACCAGAAGGCATCTATCTAATCATGAATTTGAACCTACAAATGCTACCATAGTCTCTACTGAAAGGAATGATGTAAAAAGAAAGATTAAGGAGGCATGTTTTATAGCAAGAGATATAAATGCAATAAACAAAAAAGATACATGCATTCTATTTCGAAAAGATGGACTATCTGAACGAACTTACATAAATTTGCATAAATTATTACAGTTAAAGGCTATGATTATGGAGAGAGAATCTCTGAAAGCGCTAAGCTGTGATGAATTATTTCAATTAAAAGAATTTTAAATCTATTAATGGTTATCCAAATAATGCAAATTGTGAATTGTAACTGTTATTAAAACAAAGAGATTGAGTTTCCAACTGTATTTGCAACCAATTGATACTTATAATGTTATTTGTCAACCTATCAAATGATTTTCTGTGAGGTCTATTCATTATGAGTCATCCTCCTAAAGCTTTTATTAGGGAAACAATCTTATTTTTCAACTAACTCATAAACATCAAATATCAAGTTAATTGCGGATGTAGATGAGAATTATGGTTAATTTATTGTCTAGATCTTCAAGAGTAATTAGAAAGATTGGATAAATTACATCCATATTCTGTTCATTCAGAGAAATGGAACATTTTTTGTGAACATTTCTGTAGCAATTGGAGTATCTTCAAAAATGTAGTGGGAAATGATCGAATCACTTGTATAAAAGTAGTGAACATGTATTCTCTTTTAACAAAAATTTTATAAAGGAGATGAAAAATTCAGTTGATTTGATTCATCTGCTGAGTAAAATAAATCTAATTATTCTCTACATTATCTTGTAACTCATGGATATATAGCATGAAGACAATAAAATGCAGCAATTTTATTTAGATTAGTAATTGATGATATATCTATTAAAGTTGCAATTAAGGAAAATGAACCAAGAGTTTCCAATATGGTCATATGGATCATATTGCAGTTAAATGGTCAAAGAATAGTGTAAAGAATTGTTTCCATATTGATGAGTTTGGTCATTGTAATTATATAATGGTGAGGGGTCATCAAACTTGATTTTTCTTTTTATTTATTTATTTCTAGATAAAATTTATGAAATATTTATTTCTGTTACCTGTTGAGCAAAATGAATTGGAAAATAATGATGATTTTTATGAGTTGTATAGTAGAAATAAAACTTTACGCTTCACAATTCTTCTATCTTGATTTATACACTTGTGATTTTATTAAGAATTATTTCCTTTGCTGCAAGAAGAAAATATCCTGTTAAAAGATTTTATCCAAACTGTTATTGACTTAATAAGACATCGAAGATGAGTTTAATGTAATACAGAAGTACACTTCTATTCATAGGCACATCAATGGGTTTTCAAATTTTTATAAAAAAGAACCAAAAAACTGGCATTATTATATTGCAAATAACTACCTGTTCATTTCTGAACTGACAAAATTATATTTTTACGAATAAACTATCTAATATTGTTATAAAGCCAAGGAATATTTTCTCATTGAACTTTTCTCTAGATCAAAAATTTTGATCACGTTTTTTATTTTCTACTGTCATAATTACATTTGCTTATTACTTACATTATAGTCCAATTTGAAATTGTGAATATAATTCACTATATCTTTGGGTTCAAAGTAACAACATATGTGACATATTAGTATTTATAATAAATACGTTTGATTTATTTATTTACTTAAAATAAATATATAAAAAGAGCATTAATGTAATAAAAATATAGTTTTTAGATGATTAATCAATAATGCAAAAAGCAAATTGGAATTGTGACTGAACAGTAAGAGGGTATTCTATAATTTGAATAGTTAAAAAGGAAGAGAATAAACATTGGAGACTTCAGGCATAAATATATCTTATTTTTTTAAAAATCTTATAATCTCCTTTGCATTGTTTTTTTTTTTATTCAATCAACTTAAGAAACAAATCTGATGAAGATTGTATATCAGTCGAAACTGTAAACAATTAAAGGATAATAAAAGCATTTAATTCAAGTATTTAGGGGTTGGGTTTTTAAATTTTTGGAAGGATATAAAACAATAGATTATATAAATAAAATTAGGAATATAGAAATTAGATTGGTCTTAATCAGTAGAAAAGCATTTAAAAGGAGAAAACAAAAATTGAAATGTTGAGAAAGAGGAAGAAGAAAGAAATTGTTCTTGTAGAATGAATGTTTTAAGAGTAATTTAGAAGGTATGTGATTCAGAGAAGATGGAACATTGTGATGTAAGGAAAGTGCCTTTTTACAAACAACTTATTTAAACGATAGATTTAATTTATAAAAAATTATATGATATAAATATCGACTAAAGATCAGCCTTTCAAGCTAACGTACATGCGCTTTTTCCGAATGTTAATAATAATAAATGAATACTTTCATTTCCAACACAAGATAAAGTCTTTGCAAACTAATAAATGAATCCACTTATTCATTCAACCCAAATGCTTATATATGGGCAAATCTTAAGTACTGGGTATGAAAGCGTGAGGATAAATCAATCACTTTAAATTACTGTTTACTATGTCTGAATGAATGATGTCAACTAAATTAATCTAGAATTAACTAAACGTCACTCTTAAATGAAACTAAACATATGTAAATGAGGCATTTGATTTTTAGTTGATTACAATTTATAAACATAGCGCTATATAAATAAATGCCTCATTTACATATGATATAAATATGAAAAAGTTTTTTTTGCTTGTTTTTATCTTTTTTTACCTATTCACATGTTAGCTAATAATTATAAACTATATTTGTATATTTAATTTATTTTTCAATAGCTTATTTAAAAAAGAAAAGAAAATATGTTTTAGTTATATTTTAAAGATCAATATTATCCAATATAAATTCTCTAACCAATTTCTTTAAAAAACCTGTTCTTTATTTAACTATATAAAAATTTATATTCAATAAGCAACGTTTCGACTATTTCTATCCTTATAGTCTTTTTCAAGCCACTAAGTAAAAATACAAATAATATTTTCAATATAAATAAATAAATAAATATACAAATAAAACTAAAATAAAAAATTAAAATTGCAAATATAAACAAAATAGAATAAAAAAATAAAATAGAATAAAAAATAAAATAAAAATATATATAAAAATATAAAAATTACCTTCCCCAAAAAATAAAAAATCCAACAAAAAAAATAATCTCAAAAAAAAATAAAAACCCTTTTTTATTTAAAACTAACAATTAAATTATTTAAATGAATAAAATTCCTCAAACTAGTCATTAATTGTTATCTTAATCTATCAGTTTTCTATTCATATATGGTTTGAATTCCTTAATGTAGGAATTTTCTTTTAAAAACCTTTCTTTATAATTATTTACAGTTTCCAAAAGTTCAATTTTGTAATCAGTATGACCAAATTTACACCTTTGAAAATAAATTGCAGATTTTTTATCAGATAAATGTTGTTTTAACCTTGTTTCTAATTTATTCTTAGTATTTCCAATATAAGAAATACATTTACCCTCCTTCCAACAATCTAAACATTTAATAATATATACTCCTTTCATTGCCTCAAGCATGTTTAACTTATCATAATAATTAATCATCTTTTTTAAATCTTTCTTTTTCTTATATACAGGAAATAATTTAATATTAAATTTTTTATTTATTTTTTTACAAATATTTTTAATTCTAACAAAAATATTTTGTGATACTTTAAAACCTATGTATACCTTATCTAATTTTTTATCCTTATTTTTAATTTTATTTTTTCCTTCAATTTTCCTTTTAATTAAATTTAAATTATATCTCGAAAAAATTTTTTCAATAATTTTTCTAGGATATTCATTCAAATAACATTCCTTTTTTATTAAAACTATTTCCTTGTTAAATAATAACTCATTAGAACATATTAACATTGCTCTCCTAATTCTATTTTTTATAGTATTAATTTTACAATGCTTATCAATATCTGAATACCAATTTACAATTAGACCATGAAATGTTTTTTTTCTAAAACCCGAAGTATTAATATTAATTCTATTATACCTAATAATCTTTTCAATTTTTACATCCATGTATTCAATTTTATTATCTAATTCTTCTTCCATAGTAAATTTTATATTTTCCTCAATATTATTAATGTATTTTAAAAAACTTTTAGCTTTTCTTTTGTTTCCTTTAAAAACCATGAAATAGTCATCTACATATCTAACAAAAAAACACGGACTAAAATTTAAATCTATAAAATTTTTTTCAAAATTATTCATGTATACATCCGCCAAAAAACCACTTAAACTACTTCCCATACTTAATCCATTTATCTGCTCATAAAACTTATCTTTAAATTTAAAAATCAAATTTTTACAACAAATCGATAAAATATCATATACCAAACAAGTATCAATTTTTAATTTTTTATTTTTATCACTAATGTATAATTCCAAAACATTATTTATAGCTATATCTGGATCAATATTATTATACATATTAATAATATCTAATTTAATAAAATAAATATTTTTAAACTTAACAAATTTTAAAAATTCATTTAATTTTTCTATAAAATCCATAGAATTACATACCTTATTCTTTTTATTTTCTTTATTATATTTTTTAAAAATATTATTAAATATCCATTTTGAAATATTTTCATAACAAGTATCCCTACAACTAATAATCGGTCTTAAAGGTATCCCGTCTTTATGTACCTTCAGTATTCCTGTAATTGTTGCACATCTAATGTCCATCCTTTTAAGCATAAACATTTCTATTTTTTTAATATATCCTTTATTTTTTATTTTAGTAATAATCTTATTAATCTTTATATTTATCTGCATACTTTTATCTTTTTTTATTATCTTAAAATAACTTTCTTTTAATAAATAATTAATTTTATTATTATATTCAGTTTTCTCTATTATTACCATACTAGTAGATTTATCTCCTTTTAAAAAAACCAAATCTTTATATTTCAATCTAATATTATTAATTATTTTTAATTCTCTTATATTAACAAATTTATATTTGCAATTTTAATTTTTTATTTTAGTTTTATTTGTATATTTATTTATTTATTTATATTGATAATATTATTTGTATTTTTTCTTAGTGGCTTGAAAAAGACTATAAGGATAGAAATAGTCGAAACGTTGCTTATTGAATATAATTTTTATATAGTTAAATAAAGAACAAAAAATTGGTTGGTGAATTTATATTGGATAATATTGATTTTTAAGGACTATATTTTTTAAAGAAAAGAAGAAACATTATTTCGGATTTTATATTTTAAAGAGAAAAAAATCATAGCTATTATTATATGTGTGCATTCTAGGTTGCAGGAACAAATAAAAAGCGAAGTCCCAGTGTGTGGAATAGTAAAAGTAGTTTAAGCACTGGATTTAGATATCATGGTGGGAGCATGATCAATACCTCTAGTACGCCTAGTCCTGATACAGGCAGAACCTACTTATTCCAGGGACTCTTAGGTAAGCATTTCATAATTTAGTTGCTTTTTTTTTTTTCAGTCATTATAAATTCTAATTTATATTGTAATCTGGAATTGTTCGGATTATTAGTATTAAATGTTAAATAAGTTGAATAGAGGAGTGAATACGTAGACTCCCACATGCACATCTACATCTGTTAAACATTTTATGAATGTTTGTAATGATTGCGATTATCTTCTTCAAAAGGAGCAAATGTTGACAAATGCATTTTATAATTTACATTTTGATTTATAATTAAATTAACTAATTTTCTTCTTTTCTGAGCCAAAGTAATATCTAGTAAAATGAAAGTACAGAAAAGGCAAATTTTTAATAATATTTAGTTTTATTACTGCCTAGTATGCTTTCAATATATTTTTACTATATTATATTCATGCCATGAATATGATATGGGAAAAATATATTGAAAGCATGCTAGGCAGTAATAAAGATAAATATTACTAAAAAAGCTATATTTTCTGTGTGTATTTTTATTTTGCCAGATTTTATCTTAATTTCTAATTTGGTCAACAGAATAAAATTTAAAAAAAATAGGAGTAAACACGGGAATTTTAAACTGTTTGTTTATATTATATATGAGTGTCGGAGATGATGATCCGGACTAACTGATGAGTGCTGATTCCGCATGAGATAAATATATTAAAGATCATTTATATTTTTTACGTGAATGTAGTCGCGTGTATTGGTTGTATAGGATGAGCAGATGACTAAAGAGAGCTTGAAAGTCTGGGTTCAAATCCCTTCTAATTCACATAACTATTGTTATTTAATTTCAGCATTAAAATTTTATTGCCATATTGTGAAAATTACTAAAGCAGTATAAAATGAATAAAAGCTAATATGAGCAGTATAAGAGAGATTTTAATTTACTTTTCAAAGTGGAGGCATTATATGCACAATTTTCGACTTGTAATCTTTTGTCCATTCTATATGGAGACTGAACTTCTTAATTTCCATTTTTATTTTTTTCCAGATGTGCCATTAAATGTTTCTGTTAAATAACGGAAGTTATGCAAATGTTGCCCTTTTTTATTCCTAATATTTATGGAATTAAATCATCTCGTTAATATTCTAACTTTAAGCTTCAGTAGTATATTTTTAATATGGTATTTTAGATATTAGATTTAAAAAAAACCATGCTTATGAATTTCAATTAGACTAAGTCCCATGTTCCAACCTCCAAGTGTCACACTTCACTATTTTATGTATATCAGAGTATATTTGAAAAATTTACTCTGTAAGTGTATCCCTTTAAGAAACAATTATTGATAGCAAAAGTAGCAAAATTTTCTCCACAAAGCAGTGCCACCTAATGTAAGTTTTAGTAATCAATAGATGCTAGAAGGTTATATATACATCATAATGCCTATTCAGTGCTTTTCCATCCAATATCCCTAGACAGTTTCTAGCTTATATTTATCAGTGAACTTGGGAGCAGTGCTAATCATGTGATATTTTAATGGTTTCTCAATAAAAATTTACATCAATATTATTCATTTTTTATTTCATTAAATACTTTTTGTAATTCATTTTCTTTATTTTTTCTGTAAACTAACATGAACATTTTTTTTTAACATATATTAACGTATTAAGTACATATTTTCTCATTCTGCATTTTTAAAATAACACCCCTAAGTTATACTCAACTGTAATTTTTTAATTCCACATTTTAAAGATATATAAATATTGAGATATATACATATAAAAACATCACATGACTTTTTCTGTTTACATTTAGTATGTGAATTAAGGAGCAGCTGTTATTAGTTCTCTCTGGTCCATCTATCATAAGCCTGAATAATGATATTAGATGGTAGTAGTATTACATTAACATCCCCAGATTACTTTCTGGTTTAGAGCCTTTATCCCTCTGGTGGTGAAGACAATGTGTAAGATACTAGTCTGGGTATAGATGTAATAGCATATAATAGCACTACCTACAATGTCCATTCTTACAATAAATGGTTTTAATACAGTGAATAAAATTATTATTCTAAAATATTACATATATGCTACAAGTTTGGGAATATTAGACTTTAGAGAAATACCAGAACAAACACTTTAGATCAATAATTGTCTTAATTTTATTGAAATAGAAATTAATAGATTTGAGAAATGTGAAATGGGATATTCGTTAAACGTCAAACAGAAACTGATTGTAATTAGTATTTTCAATGTTTTTATTATTTACTTCCTAATACTTTTTTTTTTTTAAGAAATTTTAAAAAAAAGATTGTACATATGAAAAGTATATTACAGTATTATATTTATATGATTAAATTTTTTTTTTTTTTTCTAAAATAAAATATGAATATTACTATTTTATTTAGTTTAAGTGACTGTTTACTAAATCTTGGTTTATCTTTAAGGTAAAGAAAGATCAGCTTTATGGGATCAAATGCAATTTTGGGAAGATGCTTTTCTGGATGCAGTGGCCCAGGAACGTGATATTGTAGGGATGGATCAGGGACCTGCGGAGATGATTGAGAGGTAAGAGATATGTCTACATATTAAATTGTATTATATATATATATGAAAGCTGTCATGGTTTAGTATGTAGTACATCTCCCTGAAAATATCAGGATCTTAAGTTTTAATCCAGACCAAATGTAGCTTGTACATTTTTTTTTTTAGGTGACGAGCAATCTTAGATTTAAGTATACATCCCATAGTCAAACTAGCTACTCAAGTATTGATCATTAATTGGATATCTAACTATTTATAAACAAAGCAAAACTCTCCGTACAGTAGTGCGACCCTGTGCCAACCGGAGTAATCAATGAATGCCAGAAGATTTGTGCATAAAATCCCTATGCACAAGCTTTCTGGCATTCATTGATTACTCTGGTTGGCACAGGGTGGCACTACTGTATGGAGAGTTTTGCTTTGTTTTTAAACAATTATGTGCTAGTATAAGAGATAGTGATCATGTTATATCTAACTATTGTTAGTTAATAGATAAAGTTTCCAGTTAATCTGGTTTGGTCAGATGAGTGTTGCTGCATTGACGGTAAAAA
This sequence comes from Epiperipatus broadwayi, assembly GCA_028023455.1. Lineage (NCBI taxonomy): Eukaryota > Metazoa > Onychophora > Udeonychophora > Euonychophora > Peripatidae > Epiperipatus > Epiperipatus broadwayi. The sequence goes on along the minus strand of JAQFVV010012416.1, from coordinate 9,073,047 downwards.
TAAACAAAAGGATTATACTATAGTGTGATCTTCACCATAGATGGAAAATAAGTTATATTCCTGCTAACTTGCGTGAATGCATCAATACTTTCATTAAATAAATAGCATAAAATTAAAACTTAACAAAACAAGTTTATTTACTTGGAATAAAATTAATAAAAAGAATAAATAAGAAGTAGATTTTAAAAGTGATCACAATACACTGTTGTGTGAAAGTAGATTATTTACATGCATAATAGAGTATAAAGTTTGTATATCTGTATGTTAACCATGTACTTCAGTTTATTACACACATATATTATATATTTATAAGTATGATGATTTTCTCATCATCTTTAATTAATCATTCTTTTTATTTCTGCCTGATTCCATATATAACCACAGTTAATCCACCTATGCTAGAGTATTGCAAATAATTTTATATATCAGTTTTTCTTGCATAACATGGGCTTATTTGCATATATTAATTTTATTTACTGTTCAACAATATTCTTGCCAAGTGCTAATTTCTATAGAGTGATGATTTTAATAAGAAGCAACAATTGAAGTCTTTTATTATAATTTAAGCATTTTATTATGCTTTGGATATAAGTTACAACATGATGGATCAAACTCATATAAAAGTGGTTACATGTAATGAAATCCCATATTAACACAAGATTTCTTGAAACTTATGAGAATTCATTTTGATATAAGTTAAAATACAATGAGATAGACTCGTTTATTTATATAAGTGGGTAGCAAATGCAAGATTTTCTGTGACCTTCAACTATCTTATAACAATCCTATGCTATCTATTTGTGATTGTTTTTTTATTACAAGTACTTTATATTGCTTGTTAATACCATGTGTAGTAGACATCATCATGTGATGTCTTATACCAGCTAATGGATTTTGATTACTGCGAACGATGTGAATTCATTTGGGAAAATACGGTTTTATATATAATAGCAGATTACAGACTAGAATAGATTGTTTTTGCTAAATGGATCAATTAACTGCTTATTTTTCACAGAATCTATATCCAAGGTAAAAGAAATTTATTTTAGTCAGGCTGTTTATTAAAATCCTTCCCCCTCTCTTCTTGGAAAAAATACTTTAACAAAATAGTCATAGTCATTCATTTCTTCCACCGTTTCTTTGAGTAGTTACTATCTTCTACCTAGTATTGGTTGTTGTTTCTATTTCTTGTGCTGATGAAACTTTAGCATACTGTTCTTCTGTCTCTGACTGGGTTGATTCTCTGCTAGAAACATTTCATTGGCTGTAGTCAGTAATAGTTGGTCTTGGTGACATTTATTAAACATATCTTCATGTGTTATCATCACTAGAAGTGTTGATTTCTTTCTGGCTTCTATTGTATCTGGAATTTAATTTTTTTGAGTGCCTTCAGCATAATATTTGTGTACTGCTTCAATTTTTTTTCATATGTGTTTTAGTTCTGTATTGAAATAACTTAATTCTCAAAGTGCATTTTATTGAAATTTTTGCTAGTGATGAGTTGTAAATGAAAATGATAAGCTGTGTGTTGCTTTTTTCTGGAGTTTTTTTTTTTTTTTTTGGCTCTGGGATCATTTGTTCTGCCTATCATTTGTTTTCCTAGTGCTGCTATGGTAACAGTATATATTGGATTTTATTTTTTGCACATAAGTCTTTAAATTGGATAGATATTATCAAAAGTAATAGTTATATGGAAAATATGTATACCAAATAGTTTTTTTCAGAAGTGATTGATTTATGAAAGGAGATAGTTCATTATATAAATAATAAATAATTGTTTGTATTTCCATGGACCAGCATAGTTTATGTGAAATCTGCTTCAAAACCCTGAGACTTATAGCTTATGGCAGGGGTCCCCAACCTTTTTGCACTTAAGAGCACATTCTATAATACCGGCCAGGTGGCGGGCACCATTTATTTTTTCAATGTTAGGGGGTGGTCACCATTTATTTTTTCAATGTTAATTTATAGTTGGATATTGTTAATAATACACATAATGTACAAAAAAATATTTATTTCAAAAATAAAATTTTAACATATAATTAACGTTTATATTTTTATGTTGTAAAAGTATAATATGCCCTACAATTTGATTACAATATAATATAATAATTTATAAGAAATTTTATAAATTAAATTTATTTGTATCAGATAAATTGTGTTCTGATAGCGGCAGGCACACGTAAAATGGTCTGCGGGCACCGGTTGGGGACCCCTGGCTTATGGGTTTAACTGGACTATTTTGATTCAATTGACCTTGCCAGAATTGGAGAATCCTTGATTCTCTATTAGTTTATACTAGTCCACCAGTCATATGACCTAGCCAGTGATCTGTCTTCGAAAATTGACCAAATGCCAAAATCCTTTGTCAGCTATATTTTTTGTAGTAAGATTGGAGATGGATGGGGGGTCCACAACATTTTATAATTACTATTGAATAATTTTTTTAGCAGCAACATTTTCAGGTAAATGAATTAGATAATATGAGGTCCATTTGATGTTTCATCTAAATTTTTTGTTTGTTTAGGAGATTCAAAAATTCTGAATTAACTAAGGAAGAAAGTTTTTTTTTTTTTTTAAAAAAAAAAAAAAAAGCAATTAATTCAAAATATTTGATTAAATTTATTCAGTATATTGCCTAAAATGCCTGCCTTGTGGCAGATTTGTATAAATATATTATGTTTACTCTATTTATTATAGTCATTTTTATTTTCATAAAAAATATTGTTTAATTGTAGTAAATATATATAATCCTACAATAAGTTTATTATTTTATATTTTAGGTATAGTTCATTGGGTGATTCAGATCGTAAACGTTTAGAGCAAGATGAAGATCGTTTATTAGCTAATATGTTATATAATATGGTGGCTTTTATGGTAATGATGGAAGTCAACAAGCAAGAGATTAGGAAGAAAGTACGTCGAATGATTGGAAAATCTCATGTAGGTTTGGTTTTTAGTCAGGAAGTTAATGAACTATTGGATCAGATCAATAACTTGGTATGAATATTTTAAATTGTTTATTAATTATGTTTCAAAAAATAAATGATTATTCCAAATGTGTATGTATATATATATTATCAGTAAATATATATTTATATATATAATTATATAAATGAATAGATGTATAGACAAAATCAATAAAAATATATCAACTAAATGATATACTTAAACAAATAATTATAAAATTACTTGTATACACAGTGTTAATATCCATTGTCACTTAAAATTTTTGGGTAAATATAAATACTGTATCTTGAGAATGTTTATAGATCAAACTAGGTATGTATCAAGAAAGATATTACCCATATTCAAGTGAAACAGACTGACATACTTGCTTTTCTTTATTAATGTATCATTTTATTAATGTGCAACATTGTATAATATTTCTTTGTTTGTTTATCTGTCAAGGGAAAGTGATTATATCAATCAGACAATCACGAAACAGAACTATTTGCGATTTATCGCTCTAACTTAACTATATACGCTATCATTTTCAATATTGACATCAATTTTGTTTAATTTTTTTTTCTTTCTCATTCTATTAAATTTGTACCCACAAAGAATAGATGTAATCAGTGGTCATTTTGCTGATTTTTTTCGTAAAGTATTAAACGATACATTGACCATTTTTGAAATAATCATGTATCAATGAAACTCATCCCTCCCTCTTTTTAATTTAGTGATTTATTGATGATTCATTTCATAACTATTTGTAGTTGTATTAATGAAAGAACCATTTCTTTCTAGCATGGGAATGACATTGACTTGAAGCCCCTGGGTAGCAGACAGATGCACAAACAATCCTTTACTGTTCATTCAGGCACTGATGCAAATGGTGATATGCTCTTTATGGACGTAAGTAGAATTCATGTAGAATTCATTTTAATGAATTAAGATTAAGCAGTTAGAAGCAGAATCTATACCTATTACAGTATTGATATTTAAATTTAAAAAAATAAGTGGTTTATTGTTAAACCACTGAGATCTAGGTGCAGTGCTCTCAGATCCAAGGCTCCTCACTGATGAAGGCCACAAGCCAGAAACTAGTCTGGGGATATTGGATGAGTAGGCACTAGATAGGGATTTTATGCACAAGCCTTCTGGCATCCATTGATTGCTCTTGTTAGCACAAGAATGCACTACTACATGGAGAGTTTGTTTTGTTTTGAATAGTTTATTGTTCTGAAATTCATGAGAAATTCAATCATCACAAATGCCATAACTGGACTGTTATTTGTGGATCTTGAATTCCATAGTCTGCCAATGTATATCTGCAATAAACTGTGATATAATTAGTTACAATGCAAGTTTAAGTTTACAGAAAAGCATATGGATGTGTTTATACATATGTGTGGTGGTAGAAATTTAATATAAAAAGCACATTTAAAAGGCTTTAATTAGTACCCTGCAGAGCAGTGACCTCTCCAAAGCCTCTCACAGATGAAAAGTGAGGAAAAGGACATTTTTACTAAACTTCCCAAATGTCAGATAATGAGAATTTGAGCATTTTATATCCTTGTTTCGGATTTTAGTTAGGAATACTACATATCTATTTAGTGACCTATGGTTAGCTGGCTACTTGGAAAAAAGTTGTAAGTCTGGTATATAATTTCGAAGTTATAAATATATATAGTAATTTTAAAACATTTATTTTATATAAATCTAATAAGGATGTTATAATAGATAGATAATTAGTTGGTTATATACAGAAGTACATAGGACTATTTAGATGACATGCTTGAATCATATTTACCTAAAATTAGTCATAGTAAATTGAGATTTGAAATACCAGGCACTCTTATATCTGGAGCCTAATTGTAAATATAGGAAATTTGAACTCAGACTTTCAAGCCCCTTCACTATCCACACTATCTCATACTACTGATACACATGACCACACACATGCAGAAAAGATAAATAATCACCAATATTTGTATTTTGTGCTAAACCGAAATGCGACTGCGCCAGCATGCTGTGTATTCGAAATGCAAGCATTCCGAATATCAACAAACAAAATAATAAATAATAAGAATAGCAAACTGTCTATTACACATGCAACACAGTATATCTCTCTAGTTTCCCATGGTTCATTTCTCCTGATGCACTTTAAGATTGGCTGCTTTCAAGATGGTTATTACTGGCCTCTGTTTGCCATTGGCCCCGGTCCAGTTCAACTGCATGCGAACATACTGGCTTCATCGTAGAGTACTGTCACCGTCACTATGAGGAGCTTTTAGCTGCAATTACTTCTGTCTCTCTGCAACCATCCATTTGGTAACTCACTGGAAATCTGCTGGAAAATCAACTCTTCACATCTAGCTGCTATCCAGACAGTTCCCCCAACTTCGGTTTCCCAAAGCTCTTTGGGCCTGTTTCATCTACTGTCCATGAACACATTTTCACTGAGAGTGCTGCACACTCACTGTAGCCACTGTCATTTACATCTCTCTTCAAAATGAACTGGTAGAATGAACCATGTATTTTGTTGCTTACTCTATAATTTTTAATTATTCACACAATTAATTACTTTCTTCCATATATGGTAATGTTTTTAGGTCTATAAATTGGTGTCTTAGGAATTTATTTCTATATAAGTTAATTTATAGTCTATCCCATAAATTAATTAGTCTCTTATCAAGAAATATTTGTAATCAACAAATATAACAGGAATTATTTATATAATTATATGTGACAAATGCAAGGATATATATGTAGGACAATCAGGGAAAAGTGCAACTGAAAGAACTAAAGAACATAATAGAGCAATAAAAACAATGATACTAAGTCTGGACCATATAATCATTATTTAAAAACCAGCATATAATAAATTGTGAGGAAAATATAAAGATAATAAAGTATAGTAAAAGTTTTAAAGAAAGAAAATATTATGAAACATTATAATATACAAGAAAACATAGATAAATGCATTAATATGGTCAATGATTAGATAAAATTGGGAGTGAAATGGTCACTGTCAGATAATTGGAAGCTGTAATATGTAAGAATGTATAGGTATGTATTATTGATGGTGTAAGACAGGAATTGTTTGTTGGTTGATAGATAGTAGTTATAAGGTATAAAAAAGATGAATAAGAGAATGTATAATGGATGTATATATATTAATATGCTCAATGGTTTGATAGCATTAATATGGTTTATGATTCGATAAAATTGGGATGGAAATGATCACTGTCAGATAATTGGAAGTTGTAATATGTAAGAATATATATGAATACGTATTGATGGTGTAAGACAGGAGTTATTTGTTGGTTGATAGATAGTAGTTATAAGGTAGAAAAAAATGAATAAGAGAATGTATAATAGATGTATATATATTAATATGGTCATTGGTTTGATAAAATTGGGAGGGAAATTATCAATGATAGAAAATAATGTTATATGAAGGTATATGTATTGATAGTATAAGAGAGTTGTTTATTTGATGATAGATGGTAGGTATAAGAAAGAAAAAAGTGAATAAGAAAATGTATAATGGAAGTATGCATATGTGTAAATTTATAAAAATAATATTTTTTCATGGGTTTATATCTAGTGGTGACCACTAGAGTGTATAAAGCTGTAGAACATTTATTGTCGCATGATTAATTTTAAAAATGGCATCTTGAGATGGTTCATTTGTCAATGAAAATTGATTTGATGATATTAAATTAAATTGCACACAAACCAGTTGTCTATTATTTCTAGATATGTATAATTTGATTGATTAAGTGTTTATAAGTTTTTGATAACATTATGGTCATATAACTTACTGGAAAATGACTATAAGAAACGAAATGTTAAATCAAATCTATCTTTCATATTCTATTTTTTCTATCCTTATATTTCTTTTGTAGCTATATTTGTATTGCTTTATCATATTTTTCGGTTCATTGTTAAGATTTCTATATATACTTTTACCTGCTTTAATCATAAATAATCATAGCTGAAAGATATATAATTGAAATGGAATCAAGTCAAATCCCAAACATCAGTAAATTATTACTAAAGAAATGGTATGACACTATCCATTCCTTTAGCTTCATTTATATTTAAGCTTATAGTTTATTGATGTTATAATATTTATACTTCTTTATTTTGCCAATGTTTTTAATTATCTTTTGTTGGCCCAATCGGGTGTTGCATTTTTATTTGCTATTGACTGTTTTTTTTTTTTAAAAATTAAATTAAATTTTTATTTGAATTAATATTATATAATCTGTTATTATTTATATTTACTTTTTATTCAATAAATTTGAAAACTTATCTTTACTATTTCACATTTAATTGACTAATGGCCAGTAATTTGGCTCAGAACCAATACTTTTTTTAAAATTTAGCTTCAGTTAATCATTTCAAAATTGTTGGTATATTTTATTTTCATATATATGTCTATTCTTAGTGCAAATATATATTTTCTTCTGTACTAATTTATAATTTAGTTTCACTCAGTTCCTATCCTCTGGAACAATTAATATATAGCCTTTCATTTTTTCTACAAAACTTACCAAATATTAAAACTAATTACTTTTTTAGACATATCAAAAATATTGTATTTGAATATATTAGAGGTATACATTGCAATTATAATCACAATTAATTATTTTGACAATAGTAAATATAGGTATCAGTGGAAATTAGATCTGCTGGGGAAAAAATAAGGTGCTTCTCAAGATATTAATGGCTGTTTTATTTATATTTCGTTTTATGTGTGCAATGCAATAGTAAAACATTTTCCAGCTGTTGTTATGACTAAATTCAGGTCAAGCATTTCAAGTTTAATCAGATTTCTGATTTTTCTTAAGTCGACAGTCTATAGCCAACCCAGCTAATCATTCAATATTGATTAGTAAATGGGTCTTTATCTATTCTTGAATAGCAATCTGAAATATTACTCACATTCTTAATATTTAGAAAGCCTGGCAAGAACTACTTTCTCTTTCATCAATCTACGAAAGGGTGTTGGAGAAGCCTTGTCTTGCAGTGGCCTATTTAAAGGATGCTTTATCTTTTACTTATAAAAGTAAAACCATAAATTAAGGCATTATTTACCAAGCTTTCCACTGCATGTGATAGAATATTTATATTTATGAAAACCAGAGTAATTGTAATAAGTATAAATTTAATATTCTTGATAGATTTTGAATGTTTAAAAAACAAATAATTTATATACCCTTTTTTTGTCAGGTTCGAGATGATGGTATCATCCTGCGCAGCATCAATGGTCAGATAATAGAACGGTGGTGGTATGAGAGACTGGTCAATATGACCTACAGCCCCAAGACTAAAGTCCTCTGTCTATGGAGACGCAATGGAGGACAGACACAACTCAACAAGTTTTATACCAAAAAGGTAAGTTACCACATGTTTGTGCTTGTATTTATATCAAATAAATAGTTGTGATGAGGGATAACATATTAATTAATATTATTTACAAATTTATTCATATCCCAGTAACAGTTCTTGAAGATTAATGTTTATTAGTCATTAGCTTTTTTTGTCACTCATAAAATTGCTTGCCAATGTCTATAAACTTAGTGTATGATTATGGCCGCTTCGTCGATTTGGTATTCATTGAATGTTAAGGATGCATTTTTTAAAAAAATCATCTTTGATTGATTTCATGTGAATTGGCAGAACAAAGAAAGCTGCTTATACTATTTATTGAATTGAAATGGTAAATATCCATTTCTAAAATGTTGTTATGATATTTTTCACAATATTAATAATATTGCGATATTATGAAATTTTTTAATGCTTCCAAAAAAGCAGTAGGAAATCACTATTTAGGCACTTTAGTGTTAAAACAGTGACAAACTCTTCATACAGTAGTGACATCCAGCGCAAACCATAGTAATCAGTGAATGCAAAAAGATTTGTGCATAAAATCCCTATACAATGCCCACTTATCCAATATCCCCAGACTAGTTTTTAGCTTGTGGCTTTTATCAGTGAGGAACCTTGCTCCTAGATCTTAGCATTTGATGCAACCTCTAGCAGCCACCTTTTACTTTTTTATTCATTAACTTGCATAGTCATACAGATCTGAACCCGATTCAATATCCATTCATTTTGCTATTTTTGGTTCTTTAATAATTATACTCATCATCATCTCATGGGCAGGTATGGTATTAAATCACCAAACATCATATGATTACCATTTCCTATGCTTACACAAGCTGTTAAAACAGTGATGTGATGTGATGTACTGTAGGTTCTTCTTAAATGAAGTCAAGAATCTCTCAGCTATTATACCCCGAGAAACCTGTTAGCTACTTTATTTTACATTCCCCAGTCTAAGTTTTCCCATATTCCGCTCCATCCCATTTCCACAACATAATCTTTGTCAACTCTATGGCCTTTATATCTAAATCCCACATCTTTTCTCAACCCAACATAAAAACCAATAAACCACTTTTTGTATAATCACTTTTTTCATATTTTTATGACATAAATTTGTAATAAGTATATATTTTTCGTAAACGTTCTTGCGTCCATTGATTACTATAGCTTGCACTAGGTAGTAGTATTGTATGGTGAGTTTGTCACTGTTTTAACAGCTTGTGATTGATGATCATATGATATTTAATGGTGTATTGTTAGATAATATGTAATGTTGATCCAATATCCCCAGACTAATTTCTAGCTTGTGACTTTTATCAATGAGGAAGCTTGGATCGGGGAGCACTGCACTTAAATCTTAGGATCCAATGCTACCTTCCAACAGCCATCTTTTACTCTTTTAATTAACTATAAAGTTATGAGTCCATAATTAAAACAGAAGTTTTTTTTTCATAAACTTTCTTGCATCCATTGATTACTATAGCTTGCACTAAGTAGTACTACTGTATGGCTAGTTTGTCACTGTTTTAACAACTTGTGATAAATTAAGAATTGATGATCATATGATATTTAGTGGTGCATTGTTAGATAATATGTAATATTGATTATTACTTGCCTGACACTGATCTTTAAACTATAAATTGAATAAATAGTAGGCAAGTCAAATCCAATTATTGTGCAAGGTATAGTTTTCAAATTGAGTACACGGATTATCGAGTATTACAATGCCTTTTGATCATTGAACTTTGTAATTTGTGTGTGTGACATGAAATCACAACTTAATGTTAAAATTATAATTAATACACTGCATATATCAAATGGTAAATCTTTTAAAATGTTAGTCATGACCTTTCAAAAATATATGATGATGTATATGTTAGATGTTTTAGAAACATGATTTTGGAAAATAATTGTAAATATTATTTAAAGAAATACTTTTAGATGCAAGGGAAACATGAACAACATTGGCAAAATAATGGTCTCATAATGTTTATGAATGTAAGACTAACTTATATTAACAAGTAGAGAATGCAAAACAGCTTTTAAATATCCTATTGCAAAATGTAACTTTCTCCAATAGTTGTTTAGAGGAAAAATAAAAATATTACTTACCAGCTTTCTAATTGTCAGATAATGAAAGTTTGGACAGTTTTTCATTCACAGTTTAATCTCTAGATATGAATAGCTAGATACCTGTTTAGTTAACAAATTCAGTGATTAGCTTAATTGGCTCAGGTTTAGACCCATATTATGGAAACATAGGAGGTGAATGTGCTGCTATTGCACTTAGATTGGCATGACATGGGATTAATGTAAAAAAAATACAAAATAAATTGCATATGGTAACAGTAAATGTTTAAAGATTGTCGAAATATCTTTTTTTTTAGTTATTTTACCTTCATGTAACCTGTTATCTGGAGAGTTTTCACAGAGGCAATAATTCTAAAATTGTATCTTTTATTGTGTTTATACTCATGACTGAATCCAAGTGCTCATTCCAAATTAATGGGGTTTCTAATTGCAGTGTAGGTTCTGTATTATCTTTTTCTTAGCCTGACGAATATAAAAAAATAGGAATTTGAATTTAATAATCAAGGATGTGGATAGATTTGAATTTTCTATACCTGCTATACTTTTTAAAAAAAATATTCCAAACATATTGAATGTATTAACAGTTAGGTCACATGCATTTTGAATTATTATTGTATTTTGTTACAAGATAATGATAGTTGAATGGAAGGAAACTACAATGAAATTAATGATTACATTAAAAGCTAATGTAATTCAAAGAGTCATATCCAAATGGGTCTGATAACGTTAAGTAGAAAACATAATTGAAAAAGTAATTAGCTAACATATTTTTTGTTAATTTCAGAGTTACATACTAAGAATGAGTTTGGCTAAACCATTGGTTTTGATTAAATTTGTGTGTGTGATTGGGAAATGGAAAACTCCATAAAACATTATTGATTGATTAAAAGAATATATATCTGAATATATATATATATATAACATTTTTGCACAGACTGATACCGGAGTATTGGAACAATAAAATATTTTATCAATAATAAAAGTATGTAAATAAAAGATTTTTTGGTGATGTTCCATAATTCTTCAGATTTAATCTGCTTACAGAAATTGTGAAGCCATATTGATGTAGAAATTATTACCATATGTGATGGATTAAATTGCAAGTAAGTAAGTGATAAATAAGTGAGCAGTTAATGCAACACTATGTTGGTTTTGTTTTTATTTAGACGGTATATTCAGTATTTCATTTTTACTGAAAAGCAAGTCAGTTGTGCAGTTTTTACGAATATTCTAATCACGAATTTCAGATTTTCGAAAAGTTCTTAGTGGTTAGAAAAACTTTACAAACAAATGAATAAAATACATTATGCCCTTTGTGTTTTTGGAAGCTGAATATTACAATATATAGTGTTATCTTATGCAGACAATCCTTTACTTACATTAACTGGATTAATAAATTTGAACTTATTTTGAATATATATTAAGTTTGTAACCAAAATATACAAGTTAACACAACCCCTTGGTTCTTATTTGTCTATGCTGTGTTGAATATCTCATGATATGGTGTGGTGTTTATTTTTACTATAAAAAAATGTTCTTAATATGCATCATGATTTATTTCTAGTCATATGCCTAAATGGCATTTTGGGCTACGCAAAAATTTGTCTTAAGCAAACAGTTGCCGAACACTACTTACATAAGTAAAGGATTGTTGTATTAAACTGGTAATTTGTAAATTTCCAATAAACAGACTAATATGTATTTTATAACTGTTTTTCTTTGATATTTAGTTAATTCATCTATTTTGATAGTTAACTAGATGATTTCCATTTTTAAACTGAATTAATTAATAGTTAACCCCAAAGTGATATTAAGAAAGTTGCACACTACTCTTCATTATAATTAAAAGATCACAAAACATTATTATCATATATTTAAAAATTATAAATGACCTTGATTGAATAATATTAAAGATACTGATAATGATTGTCGGGTGTATTATTTATAATACTAGTCGGGTCACATATATTTGAAATAAAGAAATATTAACGCAAATAAAACTTAAACAAGAGTTTATTCATTCGTAACAAAATAATATATATATATATGTAAGTAAATAAAAATTAAAACATTTGACCTTAGAAAATATTATCTCTAATTGTAGACTTATCTTTCATTGGTGAGTGTATAAATACTTTAAACGCACGCTTAACAAACATTGTCCATTTATGTGTGTTATCTTGACATAATATCTTTTATGTGCACAAACACTTTGCTAGATTATCTGCTGTTTTTGCATTAATCATGAATATTTTATAATTTTATTAAGTTCGAGTAAAATTAATGAGGAGTACATTTATTCATATGTTGCATGACTGTAATTACATTATATAAAATATCTTTATTTACAATCACCTAAATGCATCCATATATACATCCGCACATACTGCATTATAAAGATTAGGAAATAGTCCACGCACATATATATCTTTATAACGTTCGCTGTTACAATTAGGTCACTTTAGAGTTATTGCTAATCTTTTCGCCTCTTCTTCCCGATAAGCATTATAAATTTGCTGCGTGTCTGCTTCTTAGTGATCACACTTCCGTAAATTTTTGGGTATTAGTTTAGTGTTGAGTCACAAGCTTATTATGGAAAAAGCATGCTTAGATGAAACTACTACTAAATTATATGCTTACAATATATCAACCATATTTATCAACTGCATTTCACAATTAAATACAATTTTTTTTTTATAAAATTTAAATAGCCGTAATTTGTTTATTTTTGAAATCTTTTAAAATATGAATTAGTTGAAACTTGCTTTAAGAAATAAAATATTATTATTTTAATGATACTATTTTTATTGATCAGTGCCGAGAACTTTACTATTGCGTTAAGGAGGCCATGGAGAGAGCTGCTGCCCGGGGCAATGGAGTCATGCCAGGTAATGCCCACATACACACATATGCATTTCTTATAATTTTTTTAGCTTATGGAGTTTTTTTTTAATCAATTTAACTTTTAACAAAATATTATAAAGGAATCTGTAAAGATTCAAACTATGAGATGATTCACCAATGACTTCAGTCCTTTTATTCTGCTATTGTGGCCAGAGATTTGGCAGTCATTAATTATGAGATTCATAACTTTCACTAAGAAAGCTATCTTTGCAATATAGTACTTACATAATGATAGATCTGGTATTCATATTAATCAGTTAATGTTTTTTTTAAATAGAAAACATAATAATTATAAAGGATATTTTCTCAAATTTTTTTTTTTTTTTTTTTTGACAAGACATTTGTAAGTGAAGTTAAAAATTTGATTATTATATGATTTAAGTTTCAAACAAATTATCAATAAAAATGCATATAAGAAATATAAAATATCCAGAAACCTTCCTGGGGTGTGGGTGTGTATTGTCCATTTTTTATTCAAAATTACAGTAGATGGTACTATAATAGACTGAAGAGACTTGCTTTTGAAAAATCCAAAAATTATTAAACACATAATATTGGACATAGAAAAAATAAACAACTTGCATTGTGATAATTTATTTGATTGATCCGGATAATTTTTTTAAAAGATTAGCTATAAGTATTATTTTTATATTATATTTATCATGCAGTTCAAATGGGCTTATTAAAATATAAAACAAGGATGGTAAATGTTAATCCTTTATCAGCCTAGTTGATAAACCTGATTAGTGTTTTTTTTTATCTGAAGGATTATCAGAGAAAATTTAGTGTATTCTGTAAGATATTAAAGACTGTTCGGCTTTATGTGTATTTACATATATAATGATGATTGATTACCAACCCAGTATTAAAAATTTGATTATAAATATTGAGTGAAATGCATTATATTCTATTAACTATTCAATGATAGATGTATAAAGATCTGTAATTTTAAAGTTTAGGTTCATTTGCAGTGATAAAGGAGACTATAGTATAAAGAATCAAAAAATTAAATCTTAAGAGTATTTGCAGTTTTATTTATAGTAAGAAATAGTATTAAAGATATCATTCGGAATCAGATTTTGTGGGTATTACAGCTGAGATTATTAGACCAGCTGCACTCTATGGTTTAAATATTCAAGATCATAGAAATGTGAATATAATTGAGAAAAAATATCTGAGGGCTAGGAAAATGAAACCATAATAGTACCTAATTGTTGATTACCTGGAATATAAATCTTTACAGATTAATACAATTTTTAGCAAGTACCTATCAAGTTGTTGAGATACTGTAAGAATTCAATATTATAGGTAAGTAAAGGTAAATGAAATACAAATTAGCATTATGATGGGGGAAAAAGCTAATGAGATTTAGCATGACAGCTGTAAGAAAAGAAGCTATTTTTATTCATAATGGTGTTTGATAGGAAAGAAATATAGTTGTTGAACAAATAATGAAAAAAGTGAAAGAATAGTTGGTAGTACCACTAATATTAATGTACAATATATTTGGATCATTGTTTTGGCTGCTGAAAGAATAGGACTCCATAACATGCAGTTTATAATTCTCTGTTGATTATAACAGTTAAAACAGTGATCAGGACATTTTACGGCAATTTGAAAATTTTCTTTAGTTATTACGATCTTATACTTATGTTGTTTGGATATTGAAATTTAGAATATTGGTGATGGAAAATCAGAATTGAATCCAAAAGTCTAATACACAATTAAGGAATTTGTGTGGAAAGAATTTCCTAGTGCATATGGTGCTTGAAGTGAATTCATAAGTTCTAGAGATGTCATAAATAAAAAAAAACCCCGATTGATATCTGTGCTGATTATTGTGTTTGTATTGAGGTGTTTTTAGAGGATATTTATGGAGTACTATTAGAAAAATTCTATTGTCCTAAAAAAAAAATAACTCAAGAAATTATTTTAAATATCCATATAATAAATTTATTTACAATACAATGGTTGACTACCATTCACAGTTTGAAACTATGCTAATAAATATCTTAGTTAATTATAATAAACAAATTAAAGTAACTATTACTATTAATTATATATACATTTAGAAGATTGTAGTAACTTTCAAAGACTTTATTGAATATGTTGCTTGTACTCATACAATGTAATATTTATTGTTAGAAAAATGTCATGAGCAAAGATCTGATGTATATGTAAAACTTTTATCATCTTTGTTAGGGCATTTGATGCAGTTAATTGGGCTAATTTGTGGCAATGATTGGAAATAGCTAATAGTTCATCCCGTCCCCATCCCCCAATTTTTTATACAGTTGTAATAGGATTTTTACTGGTAAAAACCTGAGATATTTGGACTGAAAAGTTGATATTAAACAGAGATCTGTCCTATTTCTCCTTTTTATTCTATTTTTATGATGGTAATATTTGAAAAAGTTTTCGGATATCTTCATGAAACAGGTATCGACAATATAATTAGTTATGATGATAGAGTTTTTAACTTGAATTGTTTAAATGCAAAAAAAAAACACGAATGTAATTTTTTTGGCTCTTAAATTTACTACATGGCAAATGATTTTGTTATTCTTATCAATTCAAAGAATTACCTATAGAATGTTTGAATTTGATTAGGTTTAATAATTAACAGTTAGAAAACTCAGAAATATTATCAGCCTTTGATGAGAAAAAAAATTTCAATAACTTATGGCTTGGATAGTTATCAACTTGACAAGCATTTAAGCTCTAACAATGCGCTTCTGCAGCATTTCATACGTTTTAAGACAGATATTTTAATGCAATGATATAACCAAAATTTCACCTAAATTAGTTGTAGATACCTAACATAAAGGCATTTAAGAATGATTTGTAATCTAAAAATGCAATGGCAGTATGTTAAGTGTGATGATATTAAATCTAATATTAAAGTGCATATTTTTGTATGTCAAGCAAGTAAAGAGAATCAAAGAGAGGCAGTATCTATTTTTGTAAAAATTATCTTAAAAGACACTCAAAGGGCACTACTGATCATTTTCAATAGGAGGTTGTTATGGATGCGAAATGTAATGTAATGGGCATTATGATTATTTAAAAGTCTTTCAGAATGAAAAGTTTGCTGCAGAAGAAAAGAAAAAAACCAACAGATCAATGCATCATGTTGTAAATGGTTTTGTGATTTATGAATTGGTTTTTATATAAGGAAGCTTTTAAGCTGAGAAATGAAATGATTATTTCTATCTTACATGAACGAATTTGTTGAAAATGGTGATACTTTAATTTTTTTTTTTCCTTTTATATTAACAATTGAGGATCAATGTCAGTATTATTTGCAGTTATCAGATTTGGGATGGTAAAGACAAATATTTATTTGATTAAGCTATTCGACTGGAAATATGATTTCTGTCTGAAGGTTTACTGTTATTTTTCAATCCTATTTGATATTTAAAATATATTTGTTGACAGCGTTTGATATCTGATTTTAATTATTCATTTAATGGTATTTTATTATATATATTTTTTAAATTTTACAAATATATATGAAAATGTGTTGATACGTTCTTAGGTTATTTCTTGTATGCTGCTTGCTGTTATTATAATCAGAAATTTTGATTAAATTTAATGGTCAGATCAACAGAAATAAAAGCAATTTGGAAACAAAGTTTTATAACTAAATACTGACTTTATTTGCCGCAAGTTATTAATAGTAAGATTTTACCAACACGCTTAATATATTTACAATTTATGCATGTCAATATTATTACTTATGAAATACATGACCAGTGAGGTGTACATAAATTATAATAAGGCCAATTTGGCCTGTATAGTCCCTAAGTCCACTTTGGTACTTTCAGTGATGGAGTTCACTGGGTTCTTTCATAGTCCTCATTGCACTCGGTCACTTTGTATCTTCTCTAACACGAGCAGCTCCCACGATGCGAGTGTGTATAAAAAGACGTTGATTTTTTTTTATCTCTGAGTTTTTATATATTTCACCATAATGTGGAATGTTCTAGAAAATTACTAATTATAATTGTTCTTTATCTTTTAATTTAATCACTTTCCAATCTGATAACACTTATCATTTATTTTATTTCTAATTAGCTATTTCTTTGAGTTCTAAATATATACATATAAAGTAGATACTTTTATAATTACTAAATTCAATATTTAATGTGCTTGCTAAGCAACAACATTTAAATAATTTTGTTTTATACAACACTATATGGCAGAGATAAAGGCAGGATATGGAACTTTCTCCATCAAGGATCAAATCTGCATTATATTACAGTTGTATTTTTATTTATACAGACTGGGCACTAACTTTCATTGGATCAATCCAGATTAATTTGAACTTTTATCATCTAGTTAATAACAAGATGTCCATTTACTGATCATTATTGGATGACTAGCTATATTGACTTTTGCTCAGCTGTTGGAAATAAAAATCGTAACTTTAAAAAAAAATTTTCAAGATTCATCCACCTCCCAGGTTGTGGACATGACGGATGGGGGGGGGGGTAACTACTATGCCATGAGGTCCTCCATTACAGAACAGTAATATGTTTTAATATTTTTATCCTATCCCAGAAAATGGTGTATATCTGAAATATAGTTTTCATTTGTACATGTCTTTTATACACCTCAGAATAATGTAAATGCCATTTATTGATTCTCCAGTAAATATAAAAATCTTATAAGTTTATTTTCCTTTGATTATCTTTTGATTACAATTTAAAATATCTGAATGTTTAAGAAAAGATGAAAAAACGCTGGAGTCTAGTTTTAAAAAATCTCTCGTATAATTTCAAATTTAACCATACAATGGAATTTATTTATTAGGTGTTTATCAAAATACAGCTTCATTTCATTTACTCACTAATGGTTTCTGATAATTTATAATTTCCTTGCGTTTTTTGCTGTTTTACGCATTGATTTATATATAAATATATAATAACATTTACACCTTCATTACTCACTTATTATATTTTTATATAATGTGTTATGTAATCATATATAATTGAGTATGCATAAATGTATGCTAATTGTATGGTCATATATACCTGAATATTGTAGCTCTGATGAAGACTACTTGAAATTGTAAGAAAAGATAAAGGAATAAATTTTATTTAATTGCATAGTAATAAATGATTAATGAAGGTATAAATGGTATTATATAATTTCTAATAATTAGAGTATGATATGAAATATGAATTTAGAAAAACTACAATATATTTAAGTGCAGGTCTATTTTAGCGCCATCTATTAAGGCTTGAACAATCAGTGATGACCAGATTGGGATTTAAATACACCGCCATGTGGTAGTCACTTATTATTCTGACTTAAAAATAGATGCTGCTTGAGAAAATACCTATTCTTCCATACAGTTATCTTTTTTAATAATTTTTATTTTTTAAAATAATTTCAGATCTCGGTGGCGAATTTCCTGTTCAAGATATGAAAACTGGGGAGGGTGGGCTACTGCAAGTCTGCATGGAGGGAGTGGGACTCCTCTTTGTAAATAGCAAGGTAGATTAAGTATTTTTTTAAAATTGAATTATTATTTATGTGTTTATATCATACATCAATATTTTATTATATAAAATATATTTGTTTCAAAATTATTAGTTTAATATTTCTATTATTTTTATTTAAGAAAACTGAATATGTCTTTATTTTTTTAAATTATGATTCGAAAGCATTTAGCCTGGGATCCTCTCTCTGCTCTAGCTTGTTAATATCAGGACCTTCTCAAAAATTCCTTCTTTTTCTTCGACCATTTTTTTTAATTTAATGGTGGAATGTTTACTTTGTCCGTCTGGTGCACTATTCTCTGCCTAACATTCACTACTTCCATTTTTTTATAATCTGGATTGATTAGTAGTGGCAGCATTTTTGCATGTATTTATTATTCTTATGCTTTTTTTTTCTCTCAAATGCTCTCAGTCATGGTGGAACTTTTGAGATGGTCCGTCTAGTAGTGGGTCCCTTGTATGTTCGATGGGAGCAATATTTTTTAACTCTTATTTTTTCTTCTTTTTTTCTTCTCCATGCATTTCGCTTACAGGACTTTGAGGTACTCACGCACTATCTATTGTACTATTGTAAAGTACTTTATTTTTTTAATTAGGCTATAAGTGTGGTACCATTTACATGTAGGATTAATAGTGTTGATATTTAGCGACACCTAGTGGCCATCTCCAAAGTTCTGTGCATGTATTATCTAATACCGGCACATTATGTGCTAGAGTGTTATGCAAAGCTCTGCACTAATTGTTTTTTATTTATTAAAAAAAAAAAAAAGGTTTTCATTAATTTAATTTAATTATTAATTGTAATTTGTATAAACATTTACCAACTTTAAACTATTGCTATTTAAAAATAAAAAATAGAAAGTATTGTTTAACAACCAAAATGATTGCATGGAGGGTCACAGATGGTAACTTGGATTTCCTTTCTTTCTAATTCTAGGTTCACTAATTTAATTACTGTTAATTCTATATTGTAAAGAGCTTCAATGTAATGTTGTAAAGTACTTTGTTATTTTGTCTATTATATTTACATTGCATCTTATTACTGCATGAATTAATGTTTAATTTCTTTTATTCATTTTTTTTATTTTTAGACTGAATAACTAATTATTGTATGAAATTCATATTCAGTTTATAAGAATTAAACTTCTATTTGAATGTGATTTTTTTAAATAAAAAAAACTGAATATATTGTTGAGTGCTCTTAATTTTTGCAGTTCTTTGTCGAACTTGGACACATTAGGAAGTGTTTCACTCAAAAAGGGGGCATCTTTGTTTTAGAAGAATACAGTGAGTTTTTTTTTTTTTATTTTATTATTTTTTTTTTTTTTTTGTATAATTTATTTTATTAAAAATAATTACACAAAAATAATGGATTAATTTTTAACATTGAAATTAATATTTAAAAACAAATTGTTTGTTTTTAAATATATTTTAACATTTTTGAGGCTAGTTTAATGATTCAAAGTGAAATAGAAGTCAATCCAGGATTTAATGCCATCCTCTATCAGTATGTTAAACCTCTTAGGACAAGGCCTAAAATTAAGCATATAAAATAATTTGTGATGAAAAATGGCAGTTGCATGTGATACGGATAACTATAACTGAATCTTAGAAGAGTATTTCAAGCACAAAAACAAAGGTCTACAATAGAAAATGAAGAATAACCTACTAATATAAGTTAAGACGGTGTATTTCATGCATCAATGATTGGCAAAAGAACTTCCAGTATGACATAAGAATGTATTAAATCATTATTGTATCATTTTTTAAGAGCTAAAATGAAATAATGGGGATATTGATGAATTGTTTATCCTTAATGAACCTTAATATTTTTTGGAACCTTCTTTGCTGACATTATATCTTAGTAGATAGTCTTCAAAATGGAGAGGAAAAAAATAGCTTATTTTTGTAATAACTGAATTATTAAAGATTACTATGAAGTGCATAATTTATGGGCAAATTCTGTTGCTCTTTAAGTTTCCATAACACTAGGAAAGATCATTGAATAGGTTATAAATAAAAAGCAGAAGAGATAAATCAAACCCAGAATAATGTATGCATGTTCACTGATTAATTTCAATTGGTAATAATGTCTTATTCAAGAAGTTCGCCATAGACAAGTAGCATATGGTTATGAAGTTTTTAGATGTGAAAAGATTCCTATACAGTATATTCATAATGAAATTGGACTGTCTGTGCGTATATTGTATCTATCTGAATATAATAAAGTTTATTATTTAACCATATAAATACATTCAGACAATATAGGAATAAAATATCTCCAAATTATTTTGCTACTCTAGAAAATCTACATAGTATAATCATACATTTAAAAGTATATTAAAAGTCAATTATGCTAATAAGAAATAATTCTATGGATTTATTATTGGTGTGTACAAGGGTGGAAGTGTAATAATTGTGAGTGTGATTCGCATAATAAGGGCAGTGGATAATAATAATACTATGGTTAATAACTGACAAAGTTTAGGATCTTTGCTACTAACTTATAAATATGGATATTGCAGTTATATCTGAATCAGTGGACAAAGAACCGTCTTCATTTCAGATGCAATCCAAATGGATTATAATTATCCACTGTGTGTGTGTAGAAATTGACACATACAGATAGAATCTTAAATTTTTGATGAAATTTTTAATTTCTATTTATTCTTTATCTTTTTTTCTATTTTGTTATTTGACTTTGAATAAATTTGTTTGTTACTTTAACTTGTGTTTGAGTTTATTTAAAGTTACCGATGCTCTCCCAACTGATATTGAGATAATAGGTCCCTTGGGATATAGCACAATGTTGCAGTCGATAATGGAAAAAAACCTGGTGAAACGAAAAATACTGTTAATATAAATCTCTACAGAATTGATAGAAGTCTACCTGAAAATAGTTGATTGAGCAAACAAACAAACATAATACTGCATCCTGGAAAGAGTTACGTAGACCATATTGAAAGATATATGTTTATAAATAAAATAGAGGATAAAAAAATGAAAGTATCTATGCTTATGTGGTTCATGAGAAAGGATGTATTGCAACTGACAAATCAACTCTGCAAGACTCCTGAAGAAATTCCATATCAGAAGTTGAAGGAAAAGTTAAACTGTTTATTTCACACCTGCGATAACTAAATGACTAGCATGACTGATATTGACGAATAGAAAGCAATTACCTCGTTAAAAATATCATGATAATAATACAGCACTTAGGAAATTAGCAAAGAATTGTGATTATGACCTAGAGTTAAATGATAGGTTATTAGACCAGTTTATTATACGAAGTGATAGAGAATAACTTTAGAAAAATATTAAGTGAATCAGATGTTAATTATAAATGCATCACACAAGAAAAATACACGCAAATGGATAAATAGGCAATTGTAGTAAAGAAAACTGATATACATAGACCAGAATACAGAAGTACAAAAAATGTTTTGACATATTACAACTACAGAAAAAATAGCCATTTAAGAAAAAAAAGGTATATTTAGAAGTGAAAAATGCAGTATTTGTAAAATAATAGGACATTTAACATGAAGTCTGCTACTGTAAGGACGGGAATGATAAAACAAAAATAATGCCAGGCTATAAATATGGGGGAAGAAGAGTAAGAAGTAAATATAGTATAAAGAAATTAAAGACTTGAATAGCAACCATATTCTGATGGATGTGAATATATTCGAGCAGAAAATTACTATGAAAGTTGATGATAGCAGATCTGTCATTATTATTATATAAAGTCTGGATGAAAATTCATGGTAAATGTTAGAGGAAAATGTCATTTGCAGAAACTGATGATATCATTACAGATGGAAATGGAAATAAGATAAAGATGCATGGTAAAATGATTTTACTTGTGAAAATAAATTCTAATGTTAAATTTTTACCAACTGTATATTGTCGATAAAGATTTTAATCCATTACTTTGAAAATCAGCGTAAATGTTATCAAGAGACTGCAATTGGAAGCAGTAGTTAGGAAGAAGTACTCTCAGTTGTTCAAATTAGGACCAATGAAGTTATTGATATGACTACGATATTGAACTAATAAAGAAAGCTCACCCAATTGTATGCAAGCTATGTAAACTCTCATTAGTATTAAAGGAGAAAGTAGAAAAGACTATTATTGGGATGGTTCACAAAGGCATATTAACATTGGTAGAAGACACATTCTGAATTACTCCAGTAGTAATTGAAGCTGATGTAAATCTTTGCTTGGCTAATATGTTATGCTAAATAAGTATTGATAAAGAAATCTATGCTGTTCCTAGCACACACAAATTACTAGCGTCATTGCAAAAAAGCATTTTTTTGCAAAAAAATAGATTTAAAGTCTGCTTTCCACCAAATTCCCATCACTGATAGAGTGATGAAATTACTAACACTCACTCATTTGGGATTTCACAAATGTAATAAGTTACTGTATGGCATTTCATTTGCACCTAATATCTTCCAAGCTAAAATGGACAGTTTACTTCATGGCATGGAAGGTGTTGTCCCATATTTAGACAACATATTGGCTACCTCTGAATCTTAGCATGAACTGGCAATGTGCATAGATAAAATCTGTTCCAAATTGGAGAAAATAGGAGGGAAACTAAATCCTACTAAATATATATGGTTGATGTCAGAGATAAAATTTCTATGCCAAGTCATTAATAAAAACTGAAAATATCCTAACCCAGATAAAATAAAAGCAATAAAAAAGGCTGAGCAACTTAAGAATGTAATAATAATTGCACTGCCATAATGCAAATGGATTATAATTATCTACTGTGATTGATGATACACACACAGGTGGAAATTTATCTATAGTCTTTAGAAATTTCTAATTGTTATTTACTCTTTATTCTTTTTCTAGTTTGTTGTTTGACATTGAATAAATATGTTGTGTTACTTTAATTTTTGTTTGAATTGATTTAAAATTACTGTTGCTATTCCAACTGGCATTGAAATAATAATACTCTTCAGACATATCAAAAATATAATATATTTATGATGATTTTCTTATAAAATCCTCTCTGATTGTTTCTTAATGAGAAAGAGATTGATAAAAGAAATGAGGATAATAATGAAATGTTCCTTTATTGCTGGTTTTGAAAGACTATTAAAGCCATGATTTAAATGTGTTATGATTATTGTAGAATTTGTCAAGAAGTAAATATCTTTTATTTATATTATGCAATAACTCGTAAATATAAATTTTAATTTTGATTAAAAATAGCTTCAAAGGTTGCATGGAATCTTTTTTGAAAAATCTGAAATAAATATCCAATACCGATTAGTAAACTGAAATTGAATTTGGATGTGTGCATATATAAATTATTTTTATTAGACTAGAATTCTTTATAAATAAAAAATAGAAGGGACATTATTTTGGAAATTGGTGGTTTATCAATCACGGTGATTAGGTTAATTATTTAACTAAGTGGAATATATGCTTACAGGTATTTCAGTTTATATTAAATATGTTCTTTAATCTGATAGAAGGAGTAGAGAGAGTCTTTACATGGATATGCAGAAAGCCTTTGAATTCTCCAAACAACAGTTTAGAATTCCTTGAAAGATTTTAATCTTAGAATTGGAAATTATTAAGTCTGCTCAATAGATTCAGAAAATGGTTGTTACTTAGTATCATATAAGATATATGTTAATGCAAAGCTAATGGGAGGAAAATTATTAAGGCAGTATCAACAGCTGATATTTTTAATTTTCAGAAATAATCTAATTTAAACTGTAACATACAAATATTTTTAAAATATTAGGAGATTTTGAAGATGCCTGTCAATTAAACAAAATTAATAAGAAACTAAAAGATATTCTAAGAACAGCTTCATAAATAGTAGGGACAAAAAAAAACCACAATTCAATAACGTTTTAATTGACCAGAAAAAAAAAAAAATGTATATTTAGAATTCTGTAAAATTATACTGAATGAGTGAATAGTAGGATAAGACAATATGTGACTGGAAATGACAAATAATGTTATAAAAGAAAATAAGTCTCAAAAATAGAGAAGAAAAAAAAGTCTTGTTGTCATAAGAAAAGTTATTGTGGTAATAAGGAAAAAAAAGTGAAACTATTACTTAAAAGAGAAAAACCATCACGAAATGTATGTAAGAATTCTGCCTTGATCTGCAAAGTAATAATAAGATATATCTTACATATACACGGCATTTTTTGAAATGCTATGTTTTAAATGAAAAGGTGAGATATATATTGAACTTCTTGAAGAATAGAAGAGTTCTTAAGAACAGATTGAATTCTTTTTAAAAAAGCAAGTGAAAGGAATAGAGAAATTATTGGGCAAAGCTATATATCAAATATCTAAATGATAAGGATATACCTCGTAATTAGAAGAATGCAATAGTGTATTGATATTTAAAAATAGTGAAAAAGAATATATTAGAAATTGCAGACTTATTAGTCATTTAATAGTTAAAATTGTTATATATAAAATTTTGAACTTAAATAATCTAAAAAAGTAAGATAGATTCAATAGTGGTTATGATTGATTAGAATATATCCAAATAGTAAAAAAAGGGACCAATGCCTATAAGTTGGGTTTGAGTAAATGATTTGATTCTATAAGCATTTGTTGTATGAATTAAAACTGTAAAACATTATGATATAAATCTGGAATAACAAATTCTGAAGAATATTTGTCAAAATGCAACAGCAGTAATAGTTAGACTATTTGATGATTCTGAGATTAATATTGAAAAACACTTTTACAGAAGTTTTGTGTAAATTAAATGTAAATGGAAAGCTAAAGGAATATTAGTAAATGGAGTTTGCTTATATCATCTAGACTTATTTAAATGATGATGTTTTAACTCATAATGCTTTAGAACTTTCTACTAAAGTAAAACTAAAATGCTAAAATGATTAAATTAATGTTTAATTGCTTTTTAACAAAGGAAAGTATTAAAATTAATAATTTCCAATATCTTGGTCAGACTATTAATATAGCTGGAATCATAACTGATGAAATTAATCATGGCATTAATGTTTGTTTGAAGGTTTGTGAAGATGGCATTCTATCTGTATTTATATATTGGATTATTACTATCATCTAATATTAAATATTGAATGTCTTTAGAAAAATTTAATTGATTTAAATTTTCAATTACATTCAACTGCTCGTAATAGCACAAAGATTTGTTTACACATAACTTTTCAAGTGGTATTATTCTCCTCTCTTCTTCAAGTGTATTGACTTGACCAATGATAGTACTAGCTTAAGAGTTGAACCTGGTTCTTTTGATTCTTAAATATTAAATTTTTCAGTAATGCTCTAAGCAACTGAACCATCCTGATAATTGGTTAGATCATTACTTTAAAATTCAATATTCAAGATTTTAAAAGTCCAGGTTCGATTCTCATGCTAATACTGTCACTGGTCAGACTATTAACAGCTGAAGAAGAGAGGAGAATAATACCACTCAAAAAAGTCTTTATACAAACCTGTGTGCTATTACTAATAGTTGACTATAATTGAAAATTTAAAAAGTCAAATTTGTCTAAAGACCATTAAATATTTAATATTGATGGTGGAAATAGTCCATTACATAAATGCAATCATAGCATTAAATTTGGTAGAAATAACTTGTGCAAGAAATATGGTTGTGTGTTTGAAAATGAAGAGTTTCTAATAAATATATCTTATTGATAATTACACATGGGTTTGAGATTTGAATACTTAGTCAAAGAACAATATGCATGCCTTACAGATAAGTATGGATAGATGTATTCTGAGAAAAAGAGATCAAAAGTGAAATACATGGGTGAAATAACAAACAGATGTCATGTTATCTTTGAGAATTAAGAAACGAAAAAACTGGGCTAGATATGTTGCTTGAAGAGATGAGAGTAGATAAATGAATGAAATTTTTAACTGAATCCCAAGAGGTTATAAATGAATTAAAAAGAATCACGTGTATATGGATGATGAGGTAAAGGAAGTTTGATGTGAGAAGGAAGGTAAATTAGCTTAAACTCAGATGGGCCTCATTCTATAGCGGATTTAAAATGATGATGAAAATAGAAAGCCTCTTCAACATTGGTATCTGCATCATATAACAGTTTAATTTTTTTTTGTTTTTTCGTCAATACATTGATATATAATCAATCCAGATTAATCAAGAACCTTAGATCTATTATATTATATTGTTTATACAGAAAAAATTCAATGAAATTGTTCTCTCTCCTTTTTCTTTTGTTATATTTTCATTTATCAATCTGTAATTGGATGGCTATCTGGTATATACCAGTTTCTTGAAAGAAAAATATCCAGTCTGTTTGTAACTTGAAAAACAGTTTCCAAGTTGCATCCAGTTCATATTTAATTGAACTATTGGTTGTGGGTATATTAAGTAGATATGCCAACTGTTATTTGACCAGACCTATCGTATATATATCTATCATTTCTTATAATCATTTTTCAGAAAGTTATACAACCATAATGTATATATATAATTTTGATTTGTTTTGATTGATTATATATATATATAATCAATATAATTATATGGGTCTGAAATCAGACCCATATAGCTATCTTGTTTGATAGGCTGAGTTTGAAGACATTAACGTGTCTAAAAAATTCATGCTTGCAAACTGATAGAAACATTTTGCATAAACGCTTGGAGTTAGTGTTTAGGTCTAGTTTTATAACTCCTATCCCTTCACTGATGAGAGCAAATCAGCTTGAAATCAGCTGATCTGAGGGTGGAGCAAAATGAAAGAGACAGTGAATATTGATTCTGATGTTTATGTAAACAGAATACGCTTGTTTGGAGGTCTTGGTAAAGCTCCATCTATTGATCATTAATACAAGCGATAGCAGGTTTTTACGTATATAAAACTTGTTTTTCTTTTTCATATATATATATATAATAGCTGATGGATATCTTCTGGTGTTATTTTTATTAAATTTAATTCTTTAGTTTAAGCAGATAAAAATGGGATCATTTTTGACTGCATTTTGGGTTATCATTGAAATGACAAGTATGGATAATGATATTTGCAAGATTCAAGATTATATTCATGAAGATATTGTTATAGCCTGATTCTATTTGGCCTTAAGTAATATTCACATGTAAGGTGTATTAATAAAGTCTTTTTTATTATCTAAATAAGAAGGATAGAGTAGTTTGTGAGTGCAGACTGACCTTATATTGATTTTAGAATTGATATATTCCAATCTCATCACGCATGAAAATTATTGTGTTATATATATGTATGGTATTCCAGCTTTAGAACTAGTTAATATATCTATGAAGTTTTATTTTTGCTTTCCTTTTATTTCTTCATGAAGTGATCATATGAATATGATTGCAGTTATTATCTTTTTTATGGCATTCTTTTTTTGTATAATTCTTTTCACAATAAATTATGGGTGTCTTAGTAGGGTATCCAGAATTCAGTTTTATCTTTTTATTCTGTTTGTTTTTGAAGTGCTTTTTTTTTTTTTTAATTAGTTGCATTACTGTATTTAGATATTATTTATTGTATAATTCATTGGGCTTTTATCATTTTTCTACAACTCCACATCATATATTTCTTCAATCTTTTATAGTTTTTGAATTATAATGCAAGTTTTTGATACATATTTTTCCACTTATAGAACATAATTTATATGTATTATTTTTAAGAAAAGTGATTTGTTAACATGAGAATTATCTTTATTATCATTCCAAATCTTACTTTTTGCATTTTTTGTTTTTAATTGTTACTTTATTTAACTAAATCAATTGATCTGACTTCTGGACCATCCTCCTCTATCTTTTTAATTTTTGCTTTATGATTGTTTTTGTTTTAAGTATCTTACTTCTTCATTCCATATTGTCAAATTCCTGTGATAGATGGTTTTTAAATAATAAATCATAGCATTTTGGAACTCTTAGCTTGATTATTAACGAATTAGATAAGAATAGTAGTTTTTCAACTATTTTGGATCTCAGTCATTTTTCCTAATGATTGTTTTAGATTTATTTTTATTTTTATAGATGTTCAATTTTGGAATAAAGGATACATCCTATATTTGATCTCTTTCCAAATATAAGCACTCATATAGAGTTCATACTACACTTAACATTCTTTATAAAACACATTTTAATGTAATTTTAGAATCATTCGTGATATTTGTTTTTGAAACCTAAACTAATTGCCATCTAATTATTATCCAATATTTCTTTCAAATTTTTGTTTAATAATCGCATGGAAATCCTTGATAGTGAAATTGTGAAATTTATTTTTTATAGTCTTCATAATTCAGTTTTGTTTTTGGGAATTATTATTTATATAATGTCCTATTGTGGTTTGGTATAGTGGTAGCATAATAGTTCCTGTGCCGATGATTAAACTGTCAATTTGTTGCTTAAACATCACATAATACAATGATTATTTGATTATTTTTTATTAAAGTTAATGTGCCTTAGTTTCAATCATATAAAACTACTTCTTTATTGATCCCCCATTTTTCATATTCTTTCATCTTTTGTTACATATTATGTAAAAATGTTACCATCCTTTCATTTCATGACATATGATGATGTTGGGTTTTGTATTTTTCTTTAATAGAATTCCATCCAAAATGGCAGAGATTATTTATAGAACATTTCTTAGATATTCCTTTGTTTTCCTTTGATTAAATTATGGTTCTATTTTTATATTTTATTGTTCATGATTGCGTAGATATATTATGTAAGTCTTAATTTTTTTTTTACTATACAAATTTTTACCCACTATTTTATTCTTCAGTTTTTGCTATTATATTAGTAGAGTCATAATTTTTTATTTATTATTTTATCCATTTTCAACATTAATTACAATTGTTTTAATTTCCAGAATTGTTTTGTAAGCATATTCTTAATACTATTTCCACTCTGCTTATTAATGCTGAATTTTTGGTTATTGTCTTGAGCTACCATAAATTATTATGTTGCAATAAATATTTAACAATTTATAGACAATAGCCACATCTTCAGTTGACTTATGCACTGTATTTGGATATGTGTATGGCATTAGTATGCTTATAAAGTACTAAGGTAAATATATAAATTATCAGAACAATGATAAAAATAGAAAAATAAAAGAATAAATGAATGCCTAGAATAAATCATGCATGGATCCTTCAATAAGTTAAGATAAAAAAAAAAGTTTCATGAAAAAAGATGAATAAAAATATAGATAGACATTAAATCGATAAAATATGTTTGACCAATTGGTAATATTTGTTACTTTTTCAGACCCCAAAAGTAAGCAAGTGATTCAAAGAAGGTATAAATCAAGTATGGTGAGTTAATGAACAATTTATCTCCTGGTATTTTTTTGTTTAACTTTTATTTTATTTAAAATTATTCAAATATTAGAATAAGATATTTATAACATCAGCACGTTATAATAATAATAGGCTTAGTTCTTTGTGTGAATATAGTGAACTCCTGATTCATCATGACTGCATGTATCATTTTCTACATCCATTGCCTCTTCTTTTGGTCTTGAAATTAGCTACGTAGAAATTTTAGAAATCCACCATTATTTGAATTTTGTTTTTCTTTTGCATTTTATTGTCAAATCACAGTTCTTTCGCATTATATTTCTACATGGATAGTTATTGTTTTTTGCATTTGAAACAACCTATTATTTTAATAAAAAGAAATATATCAGTCATATCTTCTCTCTCACATTTAATTCCTATAATTCGGAGATAAGCATTTCTTTTAAGCTTTTTTATTATTAGAAATGCTTATCTTTGTCTTTAAACTTTTCTCATTTTGCTACTTGTTATTCAAAAAGAAAGTTTTTTTTTATTATCTACAATTTTAATCTTTTCTTTTTTAAAAAAAGTTTTACAAATAAAAATCAATTTATTTATTTTTGATAATAATTAATGGATAGCTAAGATTTTTTTAAAAAAAAAAAAAAAATTTAATTGCTATAATTAATAGTAATTTTGATTTTTTTTAACTATACGTAATTACTGTGATATTAAAATTGTATATATATTATTCTTTATGTACATTTACACACACATTTTACAAATAGTAAGTGTGAAATAGTTTGAATTATAATGATTGAGTTTATTTAAAGCTATTGGTTAAATTGTATTTTATGTATACCATTTTTTAATGAATAGTCTTTAAATTGTTTCCTATCTATAATTTTTAATAGATTTTTATCATGTCATTTTTTATTATTTATTTTCTCTGATTCTTTAGAAAATGATAGACTGGAAGTTGACTGTTTGTAAACGCAGTAAGATTTGAAACAAAATAAATTATCTTTTAAAAAAAAGAGGGGGGGGTAAATATTTTTATATTTAAAAAAGTAGGGAAACTAATCTGATATTTCATTCACTGTATTATGGATCAACTATCTATAAAATGTCCAAGTATCAAAACTTTAAACAAAACTTCATGAAAAATGTGTTACCATCAAACAAACTGCATGAGTCTTAAGTTCGCTTTTTTTCCCATCTCATTCATATACTTACTATTTATTTATACTAAAATTGGTAAAAACCATATATGTTTAGTGCTGTAATAGAGTGTCATGATGATTCCAGTTCTGGCATTTCCGGAGCTCAAACTTCTTACGAACTCCCAGCAATAAAGCTATTCAATTATTTTTTTTACTTTTATTTTCGAATAGCAGTGGAATCTATTGTCTTATCTGCTCTTGTAATAAAGTTTTAGCTGGAAAACTGCAGTATATGATGATAGCTGATGATTTTTCAGGTCTTTTTTTCCATTGTATTAGAAAAAATAATGCTATAATCTCTCGTGATCAGAAGTAAGAGTGATGTGAAGGCAGGAAACATCAATCTATTAACGTCATTTACAATGCCTTTTGTTCTGCTAAGCATTAGCCAAATATGCATTGTAACACTTTGAGTGTATTCACAGAGAATGGTTACTCAAACTTAGCATTTTTGCCAGCAGTTCCATCTTGGTGCAAAATTTGATTGCAGTTTATGTGTTTTCTACGTTACCTCAGTAATTGTCTAGTAAGCATCGTTTATGAATTGAAACTTTTAACATTTATAAATGTTCAGATTTCTGTGATTTTTGCATCTTTTATCTGATATAATTTTCAAAATATTTTTGCAATTTCTGTAATTTAAAACTCAATTTTACATTTTGCATGACATTTTTTTGCAAAACTACATCATAATAATCTTATAGTTACCCTATTTAGTGAATTTTATACATAAATGAAAGCTTGAATAAGGCTTCCGAGGTGAAAAATAAAGTTGCAGTCAAAATATTTCAAAAGTTGAACTTTGCCTAACAAATAAGCCTAATCCAATTTTGGTTTATTTTAGTTGCTAAAATTCTCAGCTCATGTAAAAAAATTGCATAATTGGAAGTCATAATTGAATCTTTTGTTCCTCAAGAGATTATGATGTTTGAGCACCAGAAGTGATAAAGTCGAGTTTTATTCCAGGAATCTTTAGCTCTTGAGTTAGTCACTCTACTGCTGTGCAGGGCAAAAAAAAGTAATCAAATGGTTTATTGCGAAGATGATCATGTGATGTTCAGGCACCAGGTTTGACAGAGTTCAGCTGCACATCCATGGATATTTAGCTCTTAGTGCACCGCTATAGCCCTAAACCATATAAAGTATAACTAAAAGTAAACAAGTTAAATTCACAAGATTTGAAACAACCTAGTGACAGATTTATTTTTGAGGGGAAAAAGATATAAGGTTAATAAAATACTAAATAAGTATCAATAATGTATATATAATATATATCAAAAAATGTCTCGCATACACAATGTATGTGTAGTATATATACAAGCATTGCTTATAAATAAAGTATATAATGATTGTGAAGAAAAAAAATCTTTATAATCCTTGTATAAATCAAAAGATTAATGCTGTTGAGTTTGTATATGAAGAAACTTTTCCTTGAATTAGAATATAATGAAACTTTCCTTTTACTTTTTTATCAGGAAAATAACTGTATGGTATTATAACACATAGATCTTCTAGAAAGTGATTAGGAAATAGTCTATCTGGATTCTTGTGTGAAGTAGTGAATCTGTGGTTGATCATATGAGTACATAATGTGTTTTAGCTGTATCTTGGAGCCTACAATTTGGACATTTTGTAATATTTATTAAATTTTATTTCACATATTAATGCCACTTATTTTTTAATGGAACATTTTTTTTTATTTCAATAAGGTTAACAGCTGTTAGTAAAGGGAAAAAGAGAGTTAACCTTAGAACATACAACTATAGTAGAGCCATGAGCTATGCTGTGACTTCAGTTATACACTATCAAAGAAAAATGTAAACAAACCAATAAAAATGTAAATAAAAAATATTAAAAAAAACATTAAAATTAGCAAATTTTATATTCAAGCAGCCATTTATTTCTCTCTGAGTGTTATACGTGATTATCTATATATTAATAAAATTGAATATTAAAAGCAGATGCATTTTATTCTTTTTTTATCATCCTTTCTGAATTTGATATGCAGTATTTTGCATAATAAAGTATTTTCTAAAAGTAATGCTAAGTTTTTAAAAATTTTTAAATGCAATTTTGAAGTTATGCGATTCATGTTTCTTCTTAATATTTTTCATATTTCACTATATTTATTAAATATCAAGAAATTTAAATTATTAATAACTTATTTTGACTTGAAATACTTTTTTTTTTTTTTTTTTTCAAAAATATAACATTATATTAGCAGCTAATGTGAATATGGCCTGAAGCTGCATTTAGAATCTTAGCTTTTATGTAAATAACCTACTTATACTAATGTGTAAATAATAATAATAGATTTATACTTATGTATAAAAATATCGCAATAAATATTCAAAAATTTTAAACTTTTAAAACGTATTTTGTTAGATATAACAGAAATAAAAAAATTTTTAGATTGTTAAAATAAATAACGAAGATTTTATTGATTTTTTAAACTGAAAATAATCTTTCTAATGGCAATGTATAATCTTTTTGTTTTCATTGCGATCTCATTTTTTTAATATAGAAACAGAAAATCATTAACACAGCACAAGACTGAAAGTGGTGCTTAGTTGTACATCACATCACGAATCTGATTTCTTATCAGTTCACAAACAAATGCATATTGTCAAATAGTGGTAATGATTAAAATATGTATGAAAAAATGTAAAATTAAGTACTGTTGTTAATAAAAGAAGTTTGTTTTGTATTAATTTCTTTCAAATATTTGAAATTTTTTATTAGTTATACTTTATTTCTTTATTTTTTTAATGCGAATTTTAAAGTAATTTTTTCTTGTTGCTTTGCTTTTATACGATTTCTGAAAATTACTGGAACATATCCCCCATTTTTCAAGGTAAGTTAAATCTATTTTTGTGCAATTTCTTTTGTGCATGTTTTCTGAGGAACCTATCTACCGCATTAAATGAGACCGAGGTGTATATATAAGTAATTAACATTTACATATTTTTTTATAACTAGACATTCCCTAATTTACAGATTAATATTGGAATTTATATGATTCTATTAACATAAATTCCTTTTTCTTATATAATTATAACAAAAAAATTTTAATAATGAAAATACTACTATTTTACTTTTTTTAATTAAAAAAAACCTGTAAAGATTACAATGCAAAATATCTTTAGAGTGATAGTTCCATTTTAGCGTTATACTATATACAAAACGTTAGTGCATTAATAATAACCATAATAATAAGGATTATAGTGATAATGAAGGAGTATCTGTACTAAAGAGTATTATTATTGCATTACAATAAAAACTAGAATACAAATTGTTTTTTATTATTACTGGACCTAATGTTTTCTTGACTTTGATGAAAGAACAAATTTCTATTGTAGACTTTAATACACTTTAATAAATTATTAATTTAATTTACTATTTTTCATTTAAAATGTATCTGCACTTAAGTGCTATCCTAAGAGAAGTTATTAATGAATGCGTATTTACTGAAGGTTAACACTAAAAGGAAGGAATCTTGCTTCCCTCTGTTGAAGAAATGGGTAATGTAATTTACATAAATTTACTGCCTATATGTATATGTTATGCACTCAATCACACATATCTTAGTGCTATGAATATCAGGACATATGCCGCCTTTGAAAGCATTAGGCCTTTGTAAATTCACAATTATTAATAGCTTTTCTTAGGATAGTGCTGAAGTGCAGATATTTATATATTTTTCACTTAAAATTGTACTTAAATTTTCATTACAAAATGTTCACAAACATATTTGAAATAATTTCACTTGGTTAGGATATACAGTTTCAAGTTGATATGCATTATAATTTAATGTATTTTTCTGTGAGAGGTGCATTTAATATTACTGATTTGAGTACTTGTGAGTTTTTCAAGTAAACCAAGATGGCAGCCATATTTTTGATAAATGTATATGTCGAGGGCCTATAATCTACCAAAGATGTGTTATAGTTGTTAAATATCCTAAATTTTGAAAATGAAATATATTCTTATAAATTTCATTAAGAAGCTTTATTTAATTTTTTTTTTTATTTGTATGATAATGTGGGAAATGGTGACACATTGTTAACGTTGTCATACTTTGGTTCAAGTCCTGTTTTTGTTTTGTTTTTTGTCATCAATTTTTTTGGTAAATTGTCATAATGATAAAACTTTAGGAGTTTTCTATCATGGAACATGATGCAGTAGACTATTTCCAAAAGTACAGGATCCTGTCCTCCCAAAAAGTGTGTGTTAATGGTCATGATATGATGGCATGTCATTGACATGAATAAAGTGCAAATATTGTATATATATATTCATTTTTCTGTTAATAAGTTAATCTAAAAAGAAAACAAAATGTAAATATTAAATATGTTTGCTAGAAGGCATATTTTTTGTAAACATTTTTGGGGCCCCTGAAACTGTAAATTTATCAAAAACATTGGTTGTCATTTTAGTTTACTCGAAAACTCACAAATATTGAAAAATTTTATTAAACATTTATCTTATTGGTATTTTAGTGACATAATGTGCATATATACAAATATGGTTTCTGTTTGTATATTTGAATATGGTATTAAATTAAATTAATCTAATTAACCAGCCAGCCAGTTCTGCCAAGACAACTTATTTACCCTCATCATCATTTATCAGTTTGAAAAGAACTATCTGCTATTGTACTTCCACATAATGTGCAATGCCTTTTCATGGGAAAACTGTTTGTCTGATTATTTTAATGTGATATCAGAGATTATAATTGATTATTAGTGATATGATTAACTGGTCGCTTAAGTATTTTTTGAGTAAGTTAATATAGAATATTAATTTCAGTTTAGCAGTATGTGTTTAATATGTTGAATTATTTTGAATACATAAATATATTATAATCTGATGTAACTTAAATGAAATCTGGAAGTTCTTATATGTAAATCATATATCCAGAACCCTCTTAGCCAATTTAAATATTTCAATTTTTTGAAAGCAATATATAGTATATGAATAAGAGCATTAAAATGTCCTTTACTGAAATCATTGGGAAATATATTAAATGATAAATATTTTACAATGAGCTCCTGTAGACAGTGATTTAGTGCTCTAATTCTATATAGTTATAAGTTTTTAATAAAATCTTATATTGATTATAATATAAATAAAGTATTTTTGGAGGGTAAACTATGTATTATTTTGTATTAATTCCTGACATTTCGATAAAATAACATTCATCATTGTCAAGATTAAGTTCTTAAAGAAAATGCATTAAATCTCAAGTAGTAACAAGATTGAGCATTAAGCAAAAAACAAGCACTTATATATATTTGGTAGTTGATTATTCAGAAAACATGGATTAACAAAATTTTTATTGTCTTTAGTATATCATTAATTGATTTCAAGTTGATTTTAGGTAAAATAATTTACACAAGACAGGAACGGGATTGATCCTAGAATCCCACATTCCAGAGCTAGACATTCTATCACTAGTCTAAACTGAACAATAGTTTGTTAATCCATGTATTTCGAATAATCAAATATCAAATACAATGAGTGTTCTTTAACTTCACGCTCAATCTCATTACTACTTGAGATCTAACGGTTTCTCTTTAAGAACTTGACCTTGACAATGATGAATAATATTTCGTTCAAATGTCAGGAATCAATATAAAGTAATATATGATTTAACCAAAAAATTTTATTTACATTATATAATTGTGAAAACATTAAATATAATATATATATAATCTTTTAGAAATCATATATATATATATTGTTTGATTCCCATATGTAGTATTTTAATTGCAATTAATATTTTACTATAAAAAAAATAACGATAAGAATACTCCAGAAGTTAAATTTAAATGTACTAATTAATGACAATGGAAACTGTTTAAATATCCTTGCATATATTTTAATATATATTTTTAAAAAAGCTATGATTATGAGGCATGGATTTTTGAAAATGTTCAGCTTATTATTATAATTTATTTATAACTTTACTTATAAGTTTTTGTGTTTATTTATAATTTAGTATGGTAAAAAAATCAAATCAATTGAATGTAAAATGTTGTACTCAATCTATGACTTTGATGTTGAAATATCGAATGATTTCCTGAGCAACATTCTATATGATTATTATATGTACTTAATTGAATTGTATTTTATATATTAATGAATTATAGATTGAACATTTATGTCGATGCATATGTGGATGTTTTGGTAAATAAATCAAATGCTGGGTAATTTAAAATATTTGTCAAATGCAATACAGATATATATACGACATTGCACTTCAAAATATATGCAATAATCAAGCGTTGGTGGCTGAATGATCAGCACAGCTGCCTTACAAGCAGTTGTCCTGGGTTAGCGGGTTCGCTTCCCAGCCGGTGCTTTGACACATGAAAATATATATATATATGCAATATTCCAATGCAATTTGTTTAATTGATCGTAAATAAATAGTTTATATTATTTTATATCATTGCCTGATTATCTGTTTCTATGTAATCATAATGACTATGAAAATGGTAAGGGAATTTGCTTCAGTTTTTTTTATTTTATGTTATACTTATCTATATATTTGTTATGTGAGTGTTTGTGTATATGTATATGATTGTGAATGTGTGTGTATATATATACACAAACATACTTTTTTCTTAAATACATGAATTTTTAAATTGTTTTTTATTTGACTAATTATTTTTCATTCCTATAGGAAGATAAGATTATCTTGGCCGTTCACCGCGTCATATCAATCCACACCAGTGTTATAATCCCAGGAAAGAAATGTAAAGCACAGTTGCGTGTCAAATGTATGAGTCTGTACCTTTTTTTTCTTTCTTTTTTTTTTTTTTTTTACTTTTATTTATTCTTTCTTTGTTTCTTTGATTTATCTTTGAAAGGATTTTATTTTATCAATTTTATATTTTCCTTTTTTTGTTGTTGATTTTTTTTAAAAAAAAAAATTTTTTTTTTTTTTTTAATTTTTGTTAAATAAACAAGTTTGCAGCTCTCCATGTATCCTACTGCTGTACTTTGCCTTTTGTTACAAGTGGATGGCACAAGTTTAATATTTATTTATTTTTTCCTTTAAATTTAATAAAGTTTTGTTCTCATCAGCCAATTAATTTTTGGATTCTATTTCTCCTCAGCATTTTGCATGGTCTTTATTTTTTTTCTTTTTCGAACATGAGGGTATGTTTTGAGCCATGATATTATTTTTTTTAAAAAAGCATTAAAAATTTTAACGTTCTATTCTTATTTTATTTTACTTTTAGACAATTTTAAAATTACTCCATTCAAGGTATCAGCATCATCAGTGGTTCCCTCTGATGGCTCTCACCATATTTTAGGCTTCTGCAGTTGGATACATGGAATAGCATTCAAAAAGAATTCCAGTTGTATTATTTTTATTTTATTTTATTTTTATTTGTTTATGTATGATTTTGTGTGCTCCGTTTAAAGAATATCATAATGGTCAGCTTTACATTTCTTATCCAGAATTAATTGCTTTATGCATTTCTTATTTGCTTACCATATTCATATCTACAACATTCCTTTTTTTTTAAAATTTCGTGCATTTGCCTGCTGTTAGGTACGCACACATATATAAATCGGTAATGACACCAATCATATTTAATT
The DNA here is from genome assembly GCA_028023455.1 of Epiperipatus broadwayi. Taxonomy (NCBI): domain Eukaryota; kingdom Metazoa; phylum Onychophora; class Udeonychophora; order Euonychophora; family Peripatidae; genus Epiperipatus; species Epiperipatus broadwayi. The sequence goes on along the minus strand of JAQFVV010012416.1, from coordinate 9,034,097 downwards.
AATCAAATCTAAAAGTTTAAGTTATGCAGAAGTGATGTTTATGAAAGGGTGTTTGACACCTGGTGACATTGCAGAGAAAACATATAATAGATTCAAAGTTTCTCTCCATTTTCTTTTTTATTTTTGGTACTTCATTTAATCATATTTTTAATACATTTGTTTTATATGTTATTGTTTACTGATATTATTATTTGTTGATTTAGTTGCTTGCATATAAACACTTATAAAAGATAATAAAGATAAATAGTTTAACCATTAAGCATCACATACTGTATGGAGAGTTTTGCTCTGTTTATAAATAGTTTAAGTTCGTATATACATATTGTATCAATAATTTCAATCTCTGTTGTCATGTTGCAATCTTTAGTGATTATATAAATATATTGAACCATAAATAAAGGTGGGATTCCATCTTTATTGTTAAAAGGAGGGTTGCCTTGACAACATATTGAGATTGTTGATTGTAATTGATGTAGATTGGTTTTAATGATACATATATTGTACATACATACATATAGAGCTGTAATGAGTGTTTTGGCACTCTAAACATGCCATTTGTTTGATCCCCTCCTCCATTCTTCTTCTGTCTCCAAATAAGCCATTGGTGATTGGCTCCCAAATAGAATGAATGGATGAATCTTGCATGCCATTGATAAACAAATTTCAAAATAATCTAATTCACATGCTATACCCTCCCTCCAATTGATCAGTACTCTAAATATATGCTTGCTTGCCTATCCTATCATTAAGGCTCTGAATATACATAATCGTAATGAATTCTAAAAACCAAAATTAGATTTGGTGTTTTACACACAGCCATATATATAACATCCATTTATTATTTGTAATGATAGTGCTTGATTTCTTAAATTAAAATAGAAAATTAGCTTTTACTCATTTTTAAGTATTTTATTCAGTTATTTTGAGAGAAATTATCTTAATAATGGATTGCCTTCGAAGCTTCAGGGTTTTTTTTTTTTTTTTTAATATAAAAAAAAGCTCTGAAAGGTTGTGATGATGGTATATTATTAGATGTGATGTGTTAGACTATTTCAATCATCTATGAGTGAATGTTGAATGTATAGAAAATTTTAAACTTTTCAAATACAAACAACTTGTTAGTAATAACACACAATTCGACAACACAGTTTAGTAATTACACAATGTTTCGAGTAGTTGTATTCTCCACTCTTCTTCAGGTGTTTCTGGCCTGATACGCACAGTGACAGTATTCACATAGAAGTTGAACTCATACCTTTAGATTTTTGAATATCAAATTTAAGGCAACCATTCTAACCAACCTTGACAGAATAGCTCAGTTAGTTAGAACGTTTGCCTCATATTCAATATTCAAGAATCTAAAGGTGTGAGTTCAACTTCTATGTGAATACTGTCACTGTGCATATCAGACCAGCAACACCTGAAGAAGAGTGGGGAATAATACTACTCGAAACGTTGTGTAATTACTAACCTGTGTTGTCTAATTGTGTGTTATTACTGACAAGTTGTTTGTATTTGAAAAGTTTAAATAAAGTTTAAAATTTTCTATACATTCAGTATTTACTCATAGATGATGGAAATAGTCCAAGATATCACATATAAAAAAAAGGTGTTTCAGTTTTTTTGCTAATAGCAAGATACAAATGAGATTGATTAAAATTGTTTAATTATAAACTTGCTTCAAGAGCTTTTTGTTTTTAATTAATATTATCATTATTTAAATAATACGCAATCCATTTAAAATAAAAATATGAAGGAAAATGAAATTCATCATGCATTTTGACAAATTATTAATTTTATTTAATATTTTAAGAAGTAATGGTTTTAAGTTTTTGTTAATTAGAAAACAAATAACTTCTATTGGTAATATACAGGAGAATATTCATTCTTTACCATTTACTCCTCCAATATAAAGGTGCAAGATCATTAAAAATTGGTGACTGATATTCTGCCATCCAGACAAAATTTGCAAGTGACCATCAAATTTTCATAAGAGCTAGATTATTTTATAATGAAATTGCTAAAAAAAAAAAAAAAGCTCGGTAAATATCTATGATTCAATAAGCCCAATTGATGTGAGTATCATGTATATATTATGTGGGGGTTTTTTTTATTTGACAATTTCTCTATTAAATTTGTTAATTCTTACAAAATAACACTTGAAAAATTTTCTAGTCTTTTTTAAAACATTTTCTGTAACAGATTTCATCGCAAGGAAAAATATTAATTGCTAAATCTTGTAGAACATTAACAGAAATAAACAAACAAAAAAAGTAAAACACTAAACATCACATGATCACTGTTTCTTATGCTTGCTCATAACTGTTATTAAAACAGGCAAAACTCTCCATACAGTATTGCCACTCAGTGCAGGCCAGAATAAATCAATGGATTCCAGAAGGCTTGCGCATAAATCCCTATTCAGTACCTAATCATCCAATATCCCCAGACTAGTTTCTAGCTTATGGCCTTCATCAGTGAGGAGCTTTGGATCTGAGAGCACTGCACCTAGATCTTAGGATCTAATGCAACCCTCCAGCAGCCACCTTTTATCTCTCTACAAAACTATGAGAGTAAAATTGAAAACACAATAATATTTTCAATCCAAGTTCATTAGCTTATTGATTACTCTGGCTTGCACTAAGTGGCAATCTTGTATGAAGAGTTTTGCCTGTTTTAATAACAGTTATGAGCAAGCATAAGAAACGGTGATCATGTGATGTTTAGTGGTTTAACATCAATCCTGCCTAATAGGATAGTGGTGACTATGGTTATTAAAGAACCAAAGACACCAAAATGTATGGGTACCGAAGTGAGTTCAGACCTATATGACTATATAAGTTAATGAGCTTGGATTGAAAATATTATTGTGTTTTCAATTTTATTCTCATAGTTTTGTAGTTAAGTAGAGATAAAGGTGGCTGCTGGAGGGTTGCATTAGATCCTAAGATCTAGGTGCAGTCCTCTCAGATCCAAAGCTCTTCACTGATGAAGGCCACAAGCCAGAAACTAGTCTGGGGGTATTGGATGAGTAGGCACTAGATAGGGATTTTTGCACAAGCCTTCTGGCATTCATTGATTACTCTGGTTTGCACCGAGTGCCAAAACTGTATAGTGAGTTTTGCCTCTCAAAAAAAAAAAAAAAGCTGTTATGTATTTTACACAAGAAAATGAAGAGAAGACAAATAATTTGTAAATGTTTATTTTTTTAATTATTACAATGATGTTTTATTTGGATATGTAAATAAATATTTACTATATAGAATAAAAATGTTAATAGCTGTATTATCACTATTATTTAAATCTACATTTATTATATTATTTATTTAAATTTTTAATAAGACAAGGATGCTTTAAGCAAAGTGAGAGTTTTATGGTAAAGGAGAAAGAGATATATTGTTATAAATCATTAATTTTGGAAAATAGGACTCTATATTAATGATATTACATATAAAGGTGCAACTTAATGTTTTTAGTATAGCTCTAAGTATTAGGGTGATAAACAACGCAAACTATTATCAATCAGAGATATTTTTTTAACCATAATATCTTATTGTCCGGTTAATTTTATGTAAATAAATTTATTTTCATCAGTGATAAATCATGAAAAAAAATCAGTCATGTGGCAGAATATGTATACTTTTTTTTTTCCATCTAATAATTGTGTGATTACATGCTTAGGAAATTATATTATAGTTAAAACCACAAATCATAAATTGAGCGCAATAGTTTTATTTATATGACTTGATTGAGATAACAGAAATTGTAGAATTGGCATTATTTATGCTATTGAAAAAATATTTATTTGTCAGATCATCAATCTGCATTTTTTAACAAAACAAATCATGTGGAATCCACATAAAGCCCAAATTAGTTTTGCTTTGTTGCAAAAGTTATTTGTAAAGCAAATTTTTCTCATTAATTTTTGAATTAAAATGAAATCGCTTTTCTGTTAATGAAAATGTAATTTGTTTGAAAATGATATATTTTTTAAAATAAAAATTAAATGAGGAAACTATTTGATATAATAACTGTTTATTAATTAATACGAATACTATATCTTAAGTTGAAAATACTGCTTTTAATTTAGCTACTATCATAATCCTTGAAGAAATTTAGATTACATTGTTTTTGAAAATTCATTGGCACAATGACTCAAATTGTACCCGTAGACAGATTATAAAATATGATTATCTAAGGCAAAGTTAAAAATTGAGTATGCAGAAAATACTTCAGATCCTTTTATTATTCACAGGACTTTTTATTATTGGATACTGTTTAAATAATCTTACTTCATGACATAGAATTTATGAAATTTTATAATGATCATATAAAGAATAATTCTGTTATTATAAATATCTCCATACAGTAGTGCCACTCAGTGCCAGCCAGAGTAATCAATGAAATGGTGATCATGTAATGCTTAGTGATTTATTATAAATACAGTATGTTAATAATTAAGATTACAGAATTGTAATAAATAATTACATTTGATAGTCACAGAACTTTCAAAGAAAAAACAAAATTGTAGATGAAATATAGATCATTCTCAATTTTTTATATCGGATGAAAAAAAGAGAACTGTTGTGAATTAGGATTTTGCACCCACACATGTATAGATAGTATAAATTGTTATTATTATATGTTGTTCATGTCTCTAGAAAATAACCAAAAAATATTAAAGTTTAATATCTTTAAAATTATAAAATATCAAATCTAGTAAATTATATTAAAGTTACTGCAATACAAATAACAGACAGAAACAAAAAAGTTTAATTATAAACAAAATTTCTATAATCATTGTATTAGTTTTGGATTTTTATAGTCTCAGTAGTTTTATTGTTACTATATTTATTTCATAGACTGGTTTCTTTTTTTTAATTCTTGTTAATATCATATTTGCTCCCATCAGAGTAGATATTTGTTTTTATTTTTATTATGTGGATCTCAAGATTTTGTGAAGAGATCTTATGAAAAACATGTTTTCTTATGGATATTAAATTGTTTCTGTAGTTTTGTAAAATATCAGATAGCTTTTAAAACACTTTACTTATTTTATTTGGTGGTATTTTTTCAGTATTTTCATCACACACTTAATGAAATATCAAGGATTTTCATTCTTTAGATTCTAAAAATGATTCCTGTTCTCAGTTTGAAATTGCCAAAAGCCTTAGTTTTTGTTTGTGATGATATAATTAAAAGGAGGTTGCCTTGACAACAGTTTGAAATTGTTGATTGTTATTGATATTGGGTTTGTTTAAGTGTTAACTAGTTTTTAATGATATATATATAAACATTAAATACTGCCTAACATATATATAAACATATATGTTTGTCTGTATATAATTTTTATTCATTTTCAAAAAGTAGAAAAGTTTTCCAATATGACTTTTCGTTCATATTTTTATGCGGTCAATCAAGTATGAAACTAATTCTTTGCATCAGCGTTGAATCTTATTTGTGTTTGATTATTTATTTGCTTAAATAATATGCATGTTTAAGTTATTATAATTTATAAACACACAAAACTTATGATGCGTAGATTCAGAATAAATTTAAAAAGATGATGTTGGTTCTTAAAATTAGAAATAGAGATATAAGAATGAAATAAACAGGCAATTATTGAAGAAATTAAAAGGAAATGAGCATGACCTTAGAAATAGAGCTATGAGAAATGCTGCTATGGTGTAAAAAGATGGGGTGTGGATGGAGGGACAAAACAGAGAGGAATTAGAAAAAAAGTAATGAATGGTTTTAAGAAGATATGGATATCCATAGAATAGAAGAAGAAATGGAGAGATTTAAATAAAAATATTAAGAGGAGTTTGTAAAAGTGATCTCGACCAGATGACTAAAAATTATGTATTAATGTAATATAAACAAGTTAAACTGTGGAGTCATTTCCATGCAAATTAGCATCAAATGTGTTTTAGCATTGATGTTGCTAGGGCAACAACCAATTGCTATTGACAGCCCCTAAGACTAAATGATTTTTTTACTCTAGTGTTCACTAACAACTTTTTATTTTAGGTTTAATTGGAAATAAAAGGTGATCATTGCTAAAATATATCTGAAGCTAATTTACATAAAAGTTATCTTACACTTTAATTTATTTATATCATAAATCCATGAAAATTTCAAATCTATCATGTATATTAAATATATGCAATGGCACACCAAGTTTTTATGATATATATATATATAGATAGATAGATAGATAGATAGATAGATAGATAGATAGATAGATAGATAGATAGATAGACAGACAGACAGACAGACAGACAGACAGACAGACAGACAGACAGACAGACAGACAGACAGACAGATAGACAGACAGATAGACAGACAGATAGATAGATAGACAGATAGACAGATAGATAGACAGATAGACAGATAGATAGATAATCATATAAACAAAGTCTTTGATCAAAATGAAATTTAAGAAGCAAATTTTAAGACATTTTTCACTGTTGCATAGATTGGAATTTTCATCAAAATGAGTTCTTCAATAATTTCATAGGGTATAAATCATAACTTATTATGATTTATATATATAGTTATCACACAACAAACACTTCAAAGGTAATGTCTAATAATAATATATTTTATCTAAAAGATTCATTGTTTTGGGGTTGTTGTTTTTTTGTATTAAGACTGACTAACATCTCTACTGATTTGGAAAGTTATAATTTTTATTCGTTTTATGCATTAAAGTAGAATAACCACTGAAGATTTTTAAACATATTTTCTAGAAACATTCCTGCTCAGGTGACCTGTTATATTTTGAGAGATCCTGTCTTAAGCAAGTTACTAATCCTTTTATTATACTACTTACTACTCTCAAAATGATTTTTATTTCCTGGATTGAGAATTGAGTTGAGTATATAATAAAATAATAGAAGAATACAATTTTTTTTTAGTGAATTAATGAACCAGTTTAAAAAAATCATCTTCAGTTTAGATTTTTTTTAAAATCCAAATTAAGGTTTTAGTAGTCTCAGACTCCTCTCTCCAAAACTGTCCTGAGCAATACATCATGTGATCAGTTATTTTATTTATTACAAATGCTCAGTTAATTTTTAATCTACAAGAAGCAGGCCATTTCACAACATTGAATTGGCTGTTAGCACCATCGGCACTATGAATAGAAATGTTCTAAAGAATGCCTTTGTGGATAATACCAAAATGATATCACACATAATTGTCCATTGTACTTCTTTAATAGGGACTTTTAGGACATTTTTCTACCATTAAACTTCTTCACCTTGGTTGCATTCACAACAGTGTTACATTTCAGTTTTTGCAAACTGTAATCATATAATAAATTAATACCTATAAAATACATAAAATTAGATGACATTGACTATAAGAAAATGTAGTTAAAATAAAAGAATTGCAGAGAGATAGTATGATAGGAGGAAACAGTTTGGATCAGAAAATAAATATGATAGGATTTTAGAAGTAATTAAAGCAAAAATTGTAAATTTTAGTAAATTAAATATTCTCCGTAGTTTAAGGCAATAATAAAGTCATAGATTCGAAAATGTAAGGTCTATGAATTGTGACTCCAGTTGTGTTCCTTATGTTCCTCAAACTTCTTATGAATTTCTGAGTAATAAGACTTTTTTTTTTATTTATTTAATAAACAGCCTTTGAATAGCTTACTGCAAGCCTAAATCTCTTAATAGTTTTTCATTACTCACAAACTATTGCGTATTAGAAATCCAACAGTTTTTCATTTTTGTTTTATTTTCCTCTAAGAAATGTTAAATTCTCATTTAATAATCATTACTGAATGTTCAATTGGTTTGGCTATAGTTTATTTACATAAAAGAAAGTTCCTAAGTCTGATTAAAATCTGAAAAAAAATATTTGTTTACTTGGCATGGATTTAAATCTGAGGTACAATGATGTAAGTGGATGAACTACCATTTCTTCCGGAGTACTTTACGTGTTATTTTGAATAATAAATATGTAGACTGGAAGGAGATATTTTTTTTAGGAAATTTGTATGTGTGCGAAAAAAATCTCATTTCCATCTTTTCGTAGATGAATATTGTCATCCTAAAAATGGAAAGGTGGGAGCAAAAAGAACAAGAAATTATAACTGAATTTGATTTGAATTTAAAGTGCTACATAACACAAATGCATCCACATGTATGCATAATAATTCTTTAGTCTGTTTTTTGCTTTTTGATATTTTGCAATACTTACTTATAATTTTTTTTTTACATTGTATTTATTTTTCTGAAATACTTCAACACTTTGTATTTCACAGCCTATAATCTGTCGATGACGGCAATTAATGTTGTACCTTTCTAGAATATTTTTGTCTAGTCATGTTTATCATTAAACACTTTTTAGGAAGATGTTACTTGTCATCTACTTCACATACTCAATGTGATGAATATGTTTTCTTATTATAGTAGATTCAATATCATCATATTTAACATACTAAAAACTTACTATTAATTTTATATGATAATATTAAACGATGCTATCACACTTCCAACGTAAAGCTGTAACAACAAATAGAAAACTAAATTAAATGGCTGAGCGCTTTCAAGAAGATGTACTTCTCATATTCATAGCCAGTTATGATTCTTTCTTTGAAATCATTATATAAATAAATACCATATGCAAATTCTATGCAAATGAGTCACTAAGACCATCTTTTAGATATAGCAAAACATGCATCCTTACGATAACTGGCTATGAATATGAGAAGTACATCTTCTTGAAAGCACTCAGCCATTTAATTTAGTTTTTTATTTGTTGTTACAGCTTTACATTGGAAGTGTAATAGCACGATTTAATATTATCATATTGAAGACAAACGTAGGGGATTTGTACCCAGACTGAAAAAAATAAATGATTTCCAATATATGTATTTCATGCTGAATCATCATTCATCGGTTGGTCCAGATCATCATCTCCCACCCACACATATAATCAGTCCCTTCATCTATCCATTCTATCTCATACAATCGATACACATGACCACACATGTGAAAAAAATAAATGATCTCCAATATATGTATTTCATGCTGAATCAGGATTCATCAGTTGGTCCAGATCATCATCTCCCACACACATATATATAATCAGTACTTCATTTATATTAAGATAACAAATCTTCAAACTTTAATGGACAGGCTACAATATACTCTTCTCCAACTCTTCAGCTATTCATATCATTGAAAATCAGTTATATAAGATAGATTAGATAGATGAAGATAGTTTGAAAGTTCTGGGTTCAAATCCATATAATTACATCTAAACTCCAGGGATATAAAGTATACCTGTATTTAAATATTAGTTTATGGTGTTGCTATCATCATTTCAGAATATTACATGATATTTTTAAATGAAATTTTTCACATTTTTATAATTCGTTAGTAGAAGGTATATGTATATCACTTTGATATAATTTCAGCCATTTATACATCTAAATTTACCTGAAATAGTATCAACAAAACAATCCATGATTCTTCTAGATTACATTCAGTCACTCTCTAGTCTAGAACCATATAAATTCTAATAACCTAAAGTTATATAGTTGTATAGATGTAATACTAGACAGCAATTTTTGTGATCTCATATATCAACTAGATATATTTGACATTTTAGCAAAAGTAATTAGAGATAAAGCATCTCATGATATCATTTTCAACATCTACTCTGGAATAGAATATGTTATTGTTCTTTTTGCATATAACGCTATGACAACATGTCTTCTTTTTTAATTTGTTAAATGTGTCAGCAGAGTATTGCAGTTTGTGTTGCCTTTCAACAACTAAGAACATCTTCTATCTAAAAATACTACAAAAAGGTCTAAACTTATTCTCATTCTCAAATTGACAGTCATCTATACAAAATTAATTGAAGTATTTTCTTCCACCACTAATTCTTAAAGCATCTGAGTTTATGTAAACATTAGCAAGATTGCATTGAGAATGCATTAACAATGTTAGATAGTTAATATTTTGAACAAGAAAGAACAGTGTAATCATCAACAATGTACAGTCAATTAGAAGCCAAGAAGATGCCGTTGTTATTCTTGTTTTTAATTGGTTCAAATTTAAAATTTCACCATCGCGAAGTTGACTATAATCTGTTTCAATGATCATTTGCCATAAAAATAGAAAAGAAAATGATAGAATATATTTCTGTTTTTATTTCAAAAGACTCAGATTTTTTATCATCGACTATTAATGTTCACTTTCATGTTATCTAATAGTAACTGTAGAATCTGAAGAAACTTCATTGCACAACTAATTGTTTTCAAACATTACTGCAAAACTTAATGATTAATTTAGTCAAATGTTTTAAATACATAAAAATAATGTGTATAAATTATGTTTTTATTCGTGATAATTTCTTTGTATTTGCCTGACAAAAAAACCTTTCACCTCTAACACTTTTTTATTTTCTAAAATCACACGGATTCTCAAATAATCAATCATTTAAGACTTAAATCAATCTATGTAATAAAATCATTGCAAGTTTTTCTATCCTTTTTATAAATTGAAGCAACAAAAACATGCTTTGGAACACTTTTATGGTTGCATATATTTCTATAAAATTCCAAAAGATTTGAAGTCAAATTACCACCATTTTATTTTTAAATTTTAGAGAATCTTACCAGAATCACCTGCTATTTTAACATGATCAAGTTATAGATCTAGGTTTAAATCTAAATCAGTCAATAAGCATGGATATATCATTAAATCCAGCCATTTGAATTTTTCAAATGTTTATCAAAACATATAAAAGTGTGTGACTCACCTGATTTAGAAGAATTACTATATTGTTTCTATGTCCATGTGTAACTTTTAAAAGTTTTACATATGTAAAGTGATGCCAGTGATTGTACCTTTTTTATTCAATCTATTAGTCTTTTTCAAATTGTTACTTCCCTGCCTTAAATGTTTATATTGCTAATTCAGCCAATCAGAAAGTGACATTTGTTTCAATCCATTCTTAATACAATAGATATTGTCTGAGATTTATTGAGGCTTTTTTTAAAATGAATCCAAGAATAGACTTACTCATATCCACAATCCATATCATAAGAGAATTCCTCATTAATATAATAAGTTTGAAAATATAAACAGGTTTTTTTTAATATTAACAGAAATAGCAGTTATTTCCCTTGAACGGGCATCAAATTTCCTTACAATTCATTTAGTATAGTAATCATTTTAAGTAAAAATAAAATGAAACCAGCCATCTTTTTTAGTGCCATCTCTAATAAATTTGAATTACCAATGATTAACAATGCATTGAAATCCCTAGTTTCCATCTTTTACTTTTATACGTGGAGCTTGGGATTCAATGTTGGAAGTAAAGCACTTGAAGGCTGGCAACCACTTAATTTTATTTTATTACCTATGCTAAAAATTTGAAAGTCAAAATGCCATAAGATATAGGAACCCAAGCCAAATTGCTTGGATAGTTTTATGTATACATTACAAGAGGTCTGTTATACGCCACATAATAATAAAGTGTGTGCACAAATATATATATATAATGTTGAAAGGAAATAGAAATAAACGCATAAATTTTTGTAGATATTTTCTACATTTCACTTGGAATAATAATAAATAAAGGGTTAAATAACTTCAAATTTAAAACAGAATTTTATTATAAATTAAAACATTTAAAAAGGTCTAAATAAACATTAATATTGTATTGCTATTATTCTGATATTGAAATTTTAAAAAAGGACAAGCATGATTTATTTTTGAAAATCTTTTTATTAATGCTTGTGTACATTTTTATTATCTCTTTTTAAAAATCTTTGATAAGATTTCCAAATGTAGCTTTTTAATTAAAAGTGCTTTTGGGGGGATTAAAATTGTTTCCAATCATGAGAGATAAGAAAAAACCCCACAGTTTTAAAGTTGTGTTTTATCACCTCAAGAGTGAAAAGGATTAAATAGATTGAAAACCGTTTGCAATGTGTTTTTATCACCTTAGATGATTATATAAAAGGGCTGATAAAAAATATCAGTTTTGGCTAATAATTTTTAGAGAAGCAGCTGGCTAATGGCCAGCTTCAAAGTCTGGATAGTAATATTTGAAAAGCAGCTGGCTCATAGATAACAAAAAAGTTGGCTAAAATATTTTATGAAGTAGTTGGTAGCTGTAGCAAAATAGCCAGTTGCAACAGTCTGGTTTAAAATTTTGAGAAGTAGTTGGCTAGAAGTTTTGCTTTAGTTTGCAGTACTATTGGAAGTTGGTTTTCCAGAGTTAGAGAATGAATAGGAAATAATTGAAGGCAGGACAGTAGATGCAGGAGCTGCTACTATTTTCCTTCACAGGAGTTTTGATTTATATGAAGCTGGGTTACTTCTGAATCATTAGCCTGAACGAATGAGGACAAAATAGCTTGCTGGCCTGAAGCTTATCAAATCCTTGTCTGAATGGAATCAACTGCAGAAAAACAATTACCTGGATTGATCTCCATCAAGAGAACCCCATTAATTGCTGAAGGAGGAATTATTCATATGCTGATGTATCTATATGCAGAGAAGCACAGATAAATATATGTATAGCTAGTGAATTAGTTTAAAATCCTTAAAATGACTTTTAAAATTATAACTTAAAGTAAAACAATTCAATAATTTGCTTAAGTTAAATGTCTAAAAGAAAGGAGTAGTCCACAGATGATTTTACATATTATACCGCTATCTTAGCTCTATATATTCATAATAACTTCTCTAAAAATTATTAAAATAAAATTTTCATATATAATAACGTGAAGGTTTCAAAACTAATTGTAAAAAAAAAACCATAAAAATGAAAGCATTATGACTAAAATAAGCTTCGTAAAAAGAAATTAATAAATAATATGTAAGTCAGAATATGTTTAAGAGAGTTGTTTGTTTATAAAAATTTAAAAATAAATCTTTTACATGAAATTAAAATACTCTTTTTTATTTAATTTAAAGAAACAAAAATATATATGTGCGTAAACAACTTGAGTTTAAAATATACATTAAAATGTGTATATATGTGTACATATAAAAAGTTGAATTTTAAAAAAAAAGAAAATGAAAAATAAAATTTGTAATATAAAAAAAACAAGTTAAATTCAAAGATGGCTACAAATAAACAATGGGAATAATTAAAAAGTTAGATCTTATCCTAAGAAAATTAATCTAATAAGAAATGTGAACAGATAATGGGGAAATTAATTAATCAAAAAGAATGTTAATCAAGCTGAACAATAAGAGTAATAGCATATAAATAGGCCCGGAAAAAAAGGTCATCATCAGAGATCAGATAATTTTTCAACATTGTTATTTCAATCAGTACAAATAAATTTTATTTTGAGAATGCCAAGAAAAAACGTGTTGCTAATAAGAAGTATGCTGCTGTACTCCAGTCTGACTGCCCTAGCTTATCTGAAAGTCTCCAATTAGCTGCCATGAATATCTAACAACCTGAGCCATTTAAACATTTGTCCGCTGGACTAAAATGCAGCAAGGAATCACATTCATCTTTAAATCTAGAATTCAACTGGTTGGTACAGCATGGATCACACAGAAGAAAGGAGCAGCCGTCTTTCCAGGATCACGCATCTGAAAACCTATAGGTAATATTAATTATTTTTTATTCCCATTGTATCATTAGTATATTGTAGCCATTGCAATCTTTAAACCCTCCAGAGTCAGTGTAATAGCATAAAAAGAACTATTTATGTGCAGTTAGTGTAAACAGCAGACATTCCCAGAACTTTTCCAAATCATACAAACAAACAGCTCATATAATAAAAATATGCGTGTGTAATAAGGTTTAATGCTTGGTATTTATTTATGCTTTATGTTTATTGATAATATGTATGCGTGATATATGATGTTATGTATTATTATTTTATTCAGAGAAGAAATGTTGAATGAATTCATAATTTAGTTATCAGTTAATTTTAAAATATTTAAAATAAATTATTTTGAAAATTAGTATTTGTCAGTCGATTTTTTTATTGATACCACTAATCAAAGCAGTTTATTGAATTATTTTTTCAATTGAGCTAATCATGGATATTTTGAGTGCTGGATTATGGGCCTACTGTCCAGGCATGTTAGTTACTTCTTGTAATTAGCTGGCACCTGAGGTGTACATCTAAACAAATAAAATGCTTTGGATGGTAGGGGTTTGAATCTAGTAGTCGAGTTGGGTCACGGTCTGGAAATGTGATCAAATCATGCTTTGCATAGCTTGGTCTGACCATGTGTATTGTTGATAGCTCTGCTATTAATGGTATTCTCCCCTCAGCTTGAAGGACCAGTCCATTCATGTAATATTTATAATATAAAAATTAAAGTTATGTTAAAAAAAAGTTAAAATCCAATTAAACATCTTCAATTTGAATGGACCCAGCACAATATATTTTGTAAAGATGTTATTTTAATATTCCTTAAAAAGAAATTTTTTTATATCTATATTTTTAAATTTAAAGATGTTGTGATTAATGGCAATCTGCGATAGTGATATAATTTAAAACAAGTATCTATTTTTTTAAAAAAATAAAATAAACTTGCAAGAGTATTATGTTTAAAATCTTTTGTACCTAAATTTAGGAGAGTGTGATGTTTCTTTATTCACTTTACATTTATTAATTTCTTTCTATATATTAACATTTCATGAAATTTTTCAATTTACTTCATGTTAAGATGGCAGTTCTTTTTAAAAGTATCTTGTGCTTTGGTTTGAGAATATCCTCACATCATTGAGCTATTATTACATCATTACAACACATCCCTTCTGTTTAAATTACATACGATCTCTGCACTAGTAAATAAATTTGAATATTACATAAATTTCTAATAGTTCTTAATATTAACACATAGTAAATTGAAAAATTTTGCAAACATTAATATATAGAAAGAAATTAATGGAAGTAACATGAATAAAGAAACATCTTCACGCTCTCGAACTAAGATGCTTTAGATTGGCCTATATAATTAAATTTAGATACAAAAGATAAGACAGTCACTCTTTTCAAAAGTCTATTTTGTGCTTTGATTTGAGAGTAGCCTCAGTATTCAACAAGATGTCATTGAGCTATTATAACAACATTACAGTGCATGTACTTAGGATATACATTCCTTCTGTTTACTGTTTTTTACTAACTTATATAACACAACTTTTGTATAAGTGATTGGCTATTTCATAATGCTTATTAATATATATGCTCTCTTAAGAATGTAAACTCATCGTTGTTGCAATTGATTTGAACTTTAGTGTTGGAGTATTTTTTAAATAAAATTTTAGTTGTTTAAAAAATAACTGCATTGATGTCTTTTATAGCACAAGTAATCATCCACTTATGGTAATCCTACTTACATAAATAATTTTTGGTTGTGATATACTGTAATGCTTATTTTCATATTTTTGTCCTTGAGCAATAGTCAACATACACCTGTAGGAAAATCTCACATAAAAATTTACTTAAGCAAAAAATCATGAATTGGTGTCTTACATAAGTTAAGGATTCGCTATATGTTAATAAGTTTTATTAGTCATTCATGAGACTAGAGTTTAATCAGTAATGAATAATATTTCTGTAATGTAATTTTCACTCTACCACTGAAGGTAAGGACTAGTTTCTGTCTACTTATAATACCTTGTGGAGGAATGTAATCATCACCATATGACCAAAGATGTGTATGTAAAATATGTATGATTCCAAGATGCACATAAGTTTGACATTTTTTAAACTGTAGTAAATGGCTATCTATATATAATGAACAATGATAAAGATAAGTGTGATTGTGATATGAACCAACTAATGAGTGCTAGTTCAGACAACGTATGAATTCTGGAGATCGCACATCTTTTTTACATGTCTTTGGTCATATGGTTATGATTACATCTCACCACAAAGTTAATAGTGGATAGAAACTACTCCCTATTTTGCATGATAGTGGTGTAATGGAAATTTCACTACAGAAATATTATTCATTAAGGGCTCATTGCTATTTAAATCTATGTGATCAGAAGTTAATTATATTGGATTTTTGCTAATAAGTACAATGATTAATTATAATTTATCTTTAAAGCTTCATTGGTATTTATTAATTAGCCACTGTACATCGCTTGGTGGGACTGTTTCTGTGCAAAAATGTTTTACTATAACATTTCCGGGCTGGGACAAAGCAAAACACTTTTCTTTTTATTTAAAAATGTACATTATTTTTCTAATAGTAAATGAAACATTTAAACAAAAATTTTAAAAAAATCAAACACTTGATTAATAAACTAATCAGCCCAAATTAAATGAAATTCCATTCAATTAAATTGCAGTGTGTAGCGCTGGAATGTGCAGGGATGGTCGGTGGTTTTGCCAATCTGAAGGATCATCCAAAAGATGCATTACTTTGATCAAACCAAGCTTATGATTTCCAAAACAATGTGCAACCTCAGACAAGTTTACGTTATTCTTAGCGTTCTACATTAAACATCAAAAACAAAACACTTTTCTTTTTATCTAAAAATGTACATTATTGTTGTAATAGTAAATTAAACGTTTAAACAAATTTTTTTTTAAAAAAAACTTGATTAACAAAATAATCAGCCCGAATTAAATTAAATTTCAGCGCATAGCACTGCAATGTCCAGGAAGGGGGAAATGATTGTTTTGCTGATCTGAAGGATTGTCCAAAAGATGCATCACTTTGATCAAACCAAGCGTATGATTTGTCTCGTAGCTCTTCTTGCGCAAACGTGCCTATTTACGTGAGTTCTGGGGAAATGGTGTTTGGTTCTACCTTTTGGCAATTCTTTTCACCTTCCAGGCTCTGTAGGGAAGTGCAGAGATGGGCTTACAATTATTAGTATGTAATAGTATGTCAGCTAAGGTGTAAGATTATTACTTCGAATGCACATTAAAAGAGTTATGGCCAGTTGAATTACATACACCCTCACATCATACGTTAGCGATCTGTGAAGTGTGCACTATTTGCATAGTGTTGCGAAGCACAGTGAGCCATAATATTTGTATGCAATGCTATCTAGGGCTGCTAATGGTAATATGAACAGAGCTGTACTATATTCCGTAAGTTCGGCCACATAAATGGCATATTTCTGTGTTTTTGCACAGCACCAGCCGATGTATAGTGCTTAATTAAACAGTACCACTTCATTTTATATATTATAATATAGTCCACATAAAACATAACAATATAGTGTTGTACCATTCTCTTAATTTATGCCAGACCTCCTTCAAAATAAGCAATAACATTATTGTAATATTTAAGCATAAGTAAATTTGTTCACCAATAGAATGCCCAAAATATTAAAAGCTTTTTTAAAGCTAAGGATGGCATCTTCAGAAACTTTTCAATTTTTTACTGCTAATTTTTTTTTTTTTTTTACTGAAATCACTATTTATTTTTAACAAATATTAAAAGAATTTTATGCTAAAATATCAAAAGTTGATATTTACTTTCCTTAAACATATCTGATTTGAAACAATAATACTTCCAGTGATAAAGTTAATGGCAAAGCTTTGGTTACTATTGGTCTAGAAAATCAGAATTTCAATTTCATTACCAATGTTGAAAAGGAGGGGGGAAATAGCCTAGAATCTAGGCTATATTTTGGAATGTAAAATATAATTATATCTAGCTAGTTTATTAAATTATTATCTTTTTCTTTTATAAAATTATAATGTTTTTTTTAAAAAAAAAATCACATAAAGGGTTGTTATTGTTAACATTATATGTATTTGTATATTCATTTAATGTAATTATATAATGTTACTTGTAATAACATATTTGGTTTCTATTAATGCTTCAGTTTTTAGAAGTACACCATGAGTATTGGGAACTGTATTTTTTGGGATTCCCACATATTTATCACAATTGCTGGTTTAGCATGAAATACGTATATTGGTGATTATTTATCTTTTTGACATATGTGTGTTCAGGTGTATCAGTGTTATAAGATAGTGTGGAGAGTGGTGGGTCATGTGAAAGTCTGTGCTCATACCCTGTCTATTACATATATAGACACAGGTATATATAAGCCTGTGTATTTCATCTATCACAATTTAGTAATTGTATTTGCAATTTCATAATATGGAAGCTCTCAAATTAAACTCTTTACAAGGTGTAGGTTTACCAAAGAAGTACCAAATGGTTTTAAAAAATTCAATAATGATATTAGGTTATATTTTTGGTATATAATAAAATACAATATTATATATAGGATCATAAAACATTTTCTGTGATTATATTATACCATCGATATCTTCTGAACTTTAAAATAAAGTTTACCAGGTCTTACGGTTTGAGTTTAAATCCAGCTCAGACAAACTTAATTTTTTTTTTCAATTCTAAACAGACAAGATTTTTTTTTAAGTATATAACTCTTAATTAAGTCAGCTAAATATCTAATGAAAATGGTGATTCGGTAAATGTCTATCTAGCAAGAGGAGAAAACTAGATGGAAAACATCTCAAACATCACTACTTGTCATTTGGTAAGCTTGATAAGTAATAACTTCTTTATTGTTCATCCATGAATGGAAGAGACCTTTGCTCTAACAGTAGGATTAGATTGATATGTTTTTAACTTTTTTATATAATTTCAGTGATGATCCATTTAGGATTTTTCTAAGAAATAATGAGGGATTAGTTTAAAAGCAAAAGTCCTATTTAAAAATGTTAAATATTTAACTAAGACATCAAGTGAAATAATTTGATTGCCATTATGGTTATATGCCAAAATAAATTTTAAACTTTAAAAAAGTTTAATTTTTTTAATAAAAAAACTTCCAGTTTTAAAGCATCAAAAGATTGCATAACTTTTATTGGCTATTTGATAGTGTTTAAAAAGATTGAAATCATTCTTAGGTTTTGGAAATGAAAATATTTGAAGATTGAAAATATTACCAAACCTTCATTATTAAGTTATTTGTAAATATAATAAAAAAGTCATTCTTAGTTATGTTATAGAAAAAGATCAACTTTCTGTAACGTACTTTCAAAATTGGCAATGTTCTTGATAAGTTGTTTTTTTGCAGGTTTGTAATGATGTGGTATTTTAGTTGTATTTATATATTGGACCATTTCCATCATTTAATATTAAGTAGGAAATAATACCTCTTGAAACATTGTGCATATATTAACCTGTGTGCTATTACTAACAGTTGAATGTAATTGGAAAATTTGAGTAAAGTTAAATTTTTCTTAAGACATTCAATACTTAATATTAGATGATAGAAATAGTCCAATGTATAAATACAACTTGAATCATAACTATCTCGTTGTCAGCTTTTAATTCACAATTTTTGTGTTTATGTACAGAATAATGTAATATTTTGTATTTACACACTACTTACATATGATGTATGAATAATATATAAAAAGTAGTATTGCAGTTTATTACGATAAGATTCCACTTTATTTTTATGGTAATTTGGTTCCCGTTTATCATGTTGTTTTCTGAAACTAATTTTAGTCAGTCTGCATATATGTGTATATGTATTATAAAGAGCAAAATAAGTATTAAATACTTATGATAATTGAATTATTGGTTATATTAATTATTTTAAGTGTAATTTGAATTTCTTGTTCTGTGTAGTTTAGCACATTGGTAGGGTGTCAGGCTCTGGAATTTGAGGTTCTAAGATTAATTATGGTGCTGGGCACTTTCTACTCTCAAACTTTTTTTGAACTTTCATAGCTTGTTGATAAAATATTATGGTGCTTATAAGTATCAGTATCTCATTCTATTCACTATCTCTATTTTTTTGTTTTTTCTATTCTAATTATTAGTAACCTTTTAATATATTGATATCACTATTCTGGATGTTTTGATATATATCCATTATTATTATTATTATTATTATTATATGCAATTAATTTGAGATAAATAATCAAACAATTAGTTTTTTGGGAGATCATGTGATATTTTGAACAAGAGAAATAATAGGTTGAATTGATTGTCATTTTACCACTGAGTAAACCATGCAGAATCAAAGAATCAAACAGATATTTTTTAAGAGGTCATAAGATGTGTGAATGTGAAAGATTGAGCTTTAATTCAGCAGCCTTTAGTTTGAATCCATCATGCCACCACTATGCCAAATTGCACTACAGATTGACTTTTGCTAAGCATATGAATAACATTTCTTCAAAACGATCTATTATTTATATTTTCTAAATGTCCAAAGGCATATTCATCTTTGTGATGATGGACATCTACCTCATTATGAACTATTCTTTTTTCATCACCAACTTTCCTAAGTTTAAGATAATTTTTCACATTCTAAATCATCTCCAAAATAAAACAATCTCAGTCTGTTTCCAATGAGAGTTCAAATCTTTGCTATCTATGATATTCTCTGTAAATGATATGGTAAAGAGTTCATATTTATATAAGGAAAATAAAATCTGAAGTGGCAAATGAGCGGAAATTTATTTTACCAATAAAAGAAAATAATGGCATGGTTACTAAAACTAGAACTTGACATCATGAAATGTGAGAATTCTATAAAGAGCTATGCATTAATAATGAGTAGAAGAACTAAGTAGCACTTACAGTAATAACATTAATTGAAATGATACATTCTAAATAAACAAGTCAGACGGGTAATTAAATTTAGGAAGAGCAAAAACCTTTTAAGAATTAATGGAAACATTATGAAGGTGTTAATAGAAATAGATGAAAAGATAAAGAAATTACTGTTATATGCATATACCAAATGATTGGTAAATGCAAAAGGATATAAGAAATTACAACACTAGCGTAACTTTCTTCTGGTGAGTTTTATATAATATTTTATTAAGGATCATTATAAGTCACCTATAGATAACTTTGGTATTGATCTAATCAAAAGAATAAACTATATTTAAAATGGTTATATCATAATAGATCACATACAGATATTAAAGGAAATTATAGAAATGATTATTGAGACTGAATTAGTACATTGCATTGTGTTTATAGATTATTAAAGTTATAAGCATCTTTGTTATGATTAAAACCTTGGAAAATTATGTCTTGCCTCATAATACTGTCATATTCTAAACAATATTTATCAAAATACGTAACAGTCGTTAAATGATATGATGATAAATAATAAAATTAATATTAGTATTGGGATTCAGCAGAGTGATTCTATCTTCAAAACTTATAGCATTTTTTCACAAATTATTTTCATTAAAATGGAAAGAAAGGGAATAGAAATAAATGAAGAGCTGTCAGATAAAAGTAAAAATAAGCATTAAAGATAAGTACTAAAAAGTCTAAAGTAACATTCAATGAATTCTTAAAAAACAAAAAAATACAATTAAAAATTTACAAAAATTTTCGACAAAGTATTGAGATAGTAACATTATGGTATTTTCTTGAAGGTTTGTGACGATGATATTGGTCTATTTCCATATTGAATGTCTTTAGAAAAATTTAACTTTATTTAAATATTCCAAATACATTCAATTGTTAATACACGGGTTAGTATATACATAATGTTTTCAGAGATATTATTCTCCCATATTCTTTAGGTATTGCTGGCTTGACCAGTTACAGTACTAGCATGGGAATTGAACTTGGACCCTTAGATTCTTGACCATTAAATTTTAAGGTAACATTCAAACCAACTGAGACATCTGCCAAAGGCAACAGTTAGTAAAAATTTCATATACTTATCCATGATGTTCTTTCTGATTTCTCCAATTTTTTCTAAGAGTAAAGTTAATTAGTGGTTTCCATACATTATGTATAGTCACAAACTGCATCTATGAAATACCATATGAATGTGGAAGAATGTATATTGGTGAGACCAGTTGTTCTATTGAAAAGTGTTTGCAAGTACACAAACTGATGATTAGAAGAGAGAAAACAGATGTGTCTAAGGTAGTAGACCATGTATGTACCAATGAACATATGCTTATATGAGAAAATACAAAAATATTGGATAGAGAAGAAAAGATACAAAGAAAATTTAAAGAAGCTGTTCATGTGACAATGGCAAACTCCCATAAGTCAATCTAATGTGACTATACATAATGTATGGAAACCACTAATCACCTTTACTCAGAAAAAAGTGGAGAAATCAGGAGGAACCTCATGGATAAGTATATGAAATTTCTACCGACTATTGCCTTTGGCAGATGGCTCAGTTGGTTCGAGTGTTACCTTAAAATTTAATGCTCAAAAATCCAAGGGTCCAAGTTCGATTCCCATGCTAGTACTGTAACTGGTCAGACCAGCAATACCTGAAGAATAGGGGAAAATAATATCTCTCAAAACGTTGTGCATATAAATGCTATTACTAACAGTTGAATGTATTTGGAATATTTAAATAAAGTTAAATTTTTCTAAACACATTCAATACTCGTTTTAGATATTGGAAATAGTCCAACATATAAATACAAGTAACATAATGGGTTTAATTGTAAAATTAAACTTGGAAATTTATTTATAGAAGTAAAGTAATACATGCTTTATATTAATGCTTTCTTATGGCTATAAATTTTAGACTCTTAATAGAAAAAAATACAGATGTTGGTGTCAATTGAGGTAAATAAGAAATAATCAGGAGCAATAATACATGATTGAAAAAGTATCACAAATAATATTAAAAGAATTAAGAAACTGAATTGGAGGTGTTTGGGTGTTAGATCACCATAAAAGGTCAACCTTCTAATCTGGATACATGAAAAAGTGGTGAATGTTAATGTATAAAATAAGAATTTTCTGGATTGATATGAAAAAATATATACTATAGATCAGAAGTACTGGAACAAATATTAAAGGCACTTAAATTCTGCAGTAGATTGAAAGTAGTTAAAAATTATTAATTTAATGTAGATAGTTCTGTTTTTGTCCTACTTTGGAATTTCATATTGATGTAATAATCTATTTTTAACTTTGTGGTATAGAACCTATACTTTTTTTTATATATCCAAAAGTTTTGTCTTTTCAAATATTTTTAAGTTGTGTGTGTGTTTTTTTAATAGAGAAGAATGTAAAATATATATAAATATAATAAATAATTGCAATTCATGTAAAAGTAATACTTAGAAATCATTTTATAATGTCAGTTATTAAGAATAAGTCATATTGTAGTTAAAAATATAGACTGAAATAATCAAATAGAAATAAAAGAAATATGTACATCTTTTTTTTTCTACATATACCTTCCATTTTGTATTTTCTACTGTAATATTACTCAAGTGAATGTAGTATTTTTCTCATCCTGAGGTCATAATTAATGGGTTTTGATTTAATGAACCCAAAGTATCATATCTAAGTTTAATAATTTCATCTATTGATTACATTTATTAACCTTATATTGAAAGCTGTATAAGAGTTACATTTTCTTTCCTGACAAAAAATCTTTTTTTCTTCAGTTCCTTATTTTGCCTTGAATTCTATTTATTTATTTATTTTAGTCTTTTGTTGCTATAGTTACATTGGATATCAGCAATAAAAAGTAATATTAATTTTGGGGAGTCAGTAATATCAAGTGCAAAACATTATGAAACTTTTAATACTAATGGATTTGTTATCCAATATTACAAGACACACGATGATGAAGACCACTTTGTTATATTTATTTTGAGATGATTTCTTGCCAGTTCTTTTTCTATATATGGCTTCTCTGTCGAGGAGACTGATGACCAATAAAGACTACTTTTATGATTTTTAAAGTTGTTCATAATCTTCTATGAATAAACTCTAATTATTCTTTAATATCGTTTATTATTATTTTTGTTATTGTCTTGTATGATTTAGGGTGATGTTAGAATAACAAACAAGCTTGATATCTATACATCATTGCTCCAAATTTGTCATTTTCGGTGCTTGAATTTTTTATGAATTTCCATCCAATAAACCTTTTGATTATTTATTTTCTTCTTTTTCACCTTGTTCATCTTTTCTGCTCAATTTTTCTTTCTCTCGTGTTAGTTATGAATTCAGATTTTATATATATATATATATATAGTATAACCACAGTAAACCAATTTATAATTTATGACAACTTGTTTATCTGTTTTGAATTTGGATTTATATATTTTTTATAAAATAGTTGCAAGATAAAGTTTTACTTGTATTATTCTGTAATATAAAACAAACTATAAATGGTAAACTTAATGCCTTATATATATATATTATTTTTTATAATATTGTATTTCAAAAATCTTACACTTTTCAGCGAAAAAACTTATTATTGATTACAGTTTCAACTGTACCATGCAGTCTTCATCAGATCTTATTCTATTCTTTTAACCTTCTCTAACCTCCATCTTAGAGAAGGTTAAAAGAATAGAATAAGATCTGATGATGACTGCATGGTACAGTCAAAACTGTAATCAATAATAAAAGTTTTTTTTGCTGAAAAGTGAAAGATTTTTGAAATTCAATATTATATATGAAGACAGCAAAAACAAAGGAGGAATTATTTTTTATTGACATCTGCATAGAAATTTACAGAAAATTGCAGTCTTTTATTCACTAATGTTTGATGAGAAATGAACTAACCTTTTGCAGGATGTATATTTCTGACAATCACATCTGATGTCATCAGTTACTCGGGAGTCCAGTCGAGATTACATCAAACAGTAGACATTTAGTTTCTATTTAAATGGACTCATAACACTCAGTTTGATGTTAAAGCATAAACATGAGTTTTAGCAATAATTTAACTAAAGCCTTTGTATTAGTTTAATGTTAATTGACAAGGTAGATCATGTAATCCAATTTTTAATAACATTGGCTTCACATAAATATTTTAATGCATAAAAATTAATTAAACTTCACATAAATATGTATTTTATTAACGTTATTTTTTATTTACACTCTCTAGGAATTTATAGAAACTTTGATCTTACATATGGCAATGTTTGATATAAAATCAACTAACCGCTTTAAAGATACATGTTTCTGCCAATAATTCTGATGTCATCAGCTATTCTGGAGATCACTTAGAATAACATCAAACATAAGCAACTTGTATGAGATAATGTTTTTATAAATTTCTAGGAGAATATAAATAAACAATAGTGTTAATAGATTATGTATTTGTGTGATGTTTAATTAATTAATATTTCAATTAAATTATAAATACTTCTAGGAACCTTAGTAAGAAAAGCTGAAGTTTCAAGGTTTGTTATAATATTGTGCTAAACCACAGCACTGGCTGAGGTTGGTTTAAATGTATGGGCAAGTTTGTTTTGATCTCCAGAAATATGAATTTTGGTCTGGATTGCTTTTAACTTTTCTATAAAGGTATTGATGAATGTAAAGTTATTTTAAAATAAATTGGATTATAAGCTCCACTTGCCAAGACAATGAAGATTTTAATTATCCCTAAAATTTACATGCAAACTTTTATTATCAAATTTAAAATTTGTAAGTCTATTTTGCTGTGTTTAAGGTAGCTTATGATAATAAAAATATGTATTCTGCAAAATGTTTTAAACATTGCCATATATAAAGCCAAAAATTCCTATAGAGAAATATAATAAAAATATAGCATTAATAGATTACATATATATGTGGTATTTAATTAATTAATATTCTTATGTGGTATTTAATTAATTAATATTCTTAGATATATAGTTAATAAATTCATCACTTCAATTGAATGTAAATACTGAAATGATAAACTTTCCAAAATCTGTTAATATCAATGTCCAACATCTTTTTTCAGATTGCTTCACAAACTTAAAATGATAATATACATTTGCTTTCTTGGTTCTTATAGAGATGGAACATCTGACAAGTGATATTCAGTATGAACTTCAAATCTAGTTCAGGTGTAAATACAATCTCTTTTAATAAGGTAAAAGGTGCCTGCTGAAGGGTTGCATTAGATCCTAAGATCTAGGTGCAGTGCTCTCAGATCCAAAGCTCCTCACTGATGAAAGCCACAAGCTAGAAACTAGTCTGGGAATATTGGATGAATAGGCACTAGATAGGGATTTTATGCACAAGCCTTCTGGCATCCATTGATTACTCTGGTTGGCACAGAGTGGCACTACTGTATGGAGAGTTTAGCCTCTGTGTAAACAGCTTGTGTAAGCATAAGAAGTAGTGATTATGTGGTGTTTAATGGTTTAAAACCAATCCTGCCCAATACGATTATGATGACTGTTATTAAAGAACCAAAGACACTAAAAAGTATGGATGCTGAACTGAGATCAGATCTATACAAGCTAATTAGCTTGAATTGAAAACATTTCTGTGTTTTCATTTTGCACTCAAAGTTTTATTGCTAGCAAATAAGGTAAAAAGTGGCTACTGGAGGGTTACATTAGGTGCAGTGCTCTTAGATCCAAGGCTCCTCACTGATGAAAGCCTTAAGCTAGAAAGTACTAATATATTGTTTCTTGGAATTTCAGGTATGTGTGTTTTAAGTAATGCTTACTAAAGAAAAATTGCAATGATTAGTAATGTTCTTAATTAACATTCATTGTTTAAAATTCTTTTAAGTTTTGTTGGAGGATTATATGAAAAAAAGCTTATACTTTACTTTAAAATTGTATATAAGAGTCTAATGTAATGATTTCTGACCCAACTGTTTGAATTATTTATGGAGAAAGAGATCATATGTGTCACATTTTAAACCTTTTATCTCACTAATGCAGTTGTATCTTTCATAGTCAATTATTTTTCTTTTTTTTTATATTTTCTTATAGAATGTTTTACTACTATACATTCTTACTGTAGTAATTGGTTTATTTACAGTAATGGCATGAATTAAGTAAATATTTTTATTGTGTGTAAAAATATATTGGAGTGAACATAGTTTAACAATAATATATGAGTAGAAAAAAAAAAGAGAATTGAAAAGAAGTTAGGAAGAAAAAAGTAAAGAAAAATGAAGAAAAACGAAATGGAACAGAAAAAGATTGATATTGTAAAATACAAATAGAAAATAAGATATTTCTCAAAGAGTAGGAAAATTTTTCAAATGCTTTTAATTTTTTTAAGAAAATATAACTCTTATCTTTGTTGCCTTGAAATAACTCGATGAAATATAAAACATTTTTATTAGTGTTTATCAGGCTACCAATAGAGTCCATTAAATGATGGGTAATGCAATGACCTTTGGGTATGACCTTCCTGCTGCCGTATAAAGTTAAGATATTATTCATTGAAGACCAGGTGTTGTTTTTCCAATACAAACAGTTATTTCTGTCACATCCTTTTTTCAGTTATCAGTGACTTAAGTTAGTGTAGACCTCATTGTCATCATAATATTATATACTGTAAGTTCTTTCCCAACTTTATCTGCAATCATGGGATTGTGCATTTCGATCTTTTAATAACGTACAATATTTCTGACTCCCCTCTCTTTATTTTTTTTTACTTAAACACTAAGAAGTAATGACAGAGACAGATTACATAGAATCCTTAGTTATAATTTTTGTTTAAGATTACAATTGATAATGAGTTGTGTTGGAACTGGATTTGGAAAAGAAGTTTCGAATTGGTAAAGATTATATGTGATAGGAATCTGCTTTTTTTAAACAATGATCCCATTATTAATGATTTGATTAAAAGGGATTTTCTATTGACAATAATAAATTCAATAAGAAGCTTCATAACAAATATATAAATTTATAGACAGAAGTTCAACTGTTAACAAAAAAGCTTAAAAATAACTAGTTGATTAAAATTGCAAAGTAGGTACACTATTCCCAGATCATGGTCTCTATATGTTTTTTTGTATGTGATAAGAGTAACATAAGGATCTGAAAAATGATATAATCCTACTAAATCACGTAATAGCACTATTATGTGATGACAATGATATTTTAAACAGGTGGAGGATTGATGTGCTTTTGAATAACAATACAAGAATCAATAGTTTTTAAAAATATATTCATTGGATTCATTCATTTAGATTTGGATCACGATATTTAAAAAAGCTTTTATAATTTTGAAATGAGGAAAATGGTGGATCCACATGAGATATCCTGAAGAAGTTTTTAAATATATGGTGTTAATCTATTAGATTCAAAAATATAAGAATTTTTTTTAGAAATATATGGATTTGTGAAGTTGTACCAACTGAATTTTCTGATTCTTCTATTAGCACAATTTTTTAAAAATAGAGGGAATAGACATTTTATTTGTTACTATAGAATGTTATTATTCACTGCAGTAAATATACTTTGAAGGATTTGATGAAAAGGTGGCTTTCAGTTATAGAGGAATGGCTATCAGAGATTCATTGTGATATTAGAGAATCAAGAAGCAGTGTAGACTAAGTTTTTATTGGCAGTAAAAGTTTCAGGAATAAATTGGGTGCTTTATAGGTTGCTCTTATTTACTTACTCAAGGCATTTGACTGCTAATCGAACAAGTTTGTTAGCACTTTAAAACTAATTAGTTGCCCATCAAAATTTATTAATGTTATATAGCTTTTACATGACAGAATGAGAAAAAGTGTTATTACTACAGATGGAAAATTTAAGGCATTTGAAACGATAATTGGTGATAAACAGGGGTTTTATATTCGCTCCAATTTTGTTGTCAATTTTTATGGTGGTAATCTTTGGAACTGTTTGAAGGCAATTTCATAAAATGAGCATCAAAATAGGATAAGGTTTAATTGTGGAATTTTTTAATTTGGATAGAAAAAAAACAAAAACTCCATCTTGGTTTCTGGATTTAACATTTGCTAATGATTATGATATCCTTGTTAATTTAAAAAAATGACTTCAAAAATGCATTTTATGTTTTGAATGCAGCACATAGATTTTAATTTAGTAATTAATGTTGCAAATCTTTTATGAACCACTTACAGAAGAAAAATGTACAGCAACTTTTAGCTTGAATAATTATCAACTTGAGATTGTGAACTAATTTAAATATCTTGACAGGTTTTTAAGTAGAAAAGTGTACTTAATATTTGAGGCCTAATACAGATTTGGATGTGGTGCAGCTTTTAACAAATTAAATGATAGGATATTTCATTGCATTAATTTAATTACTGCATAGTCCTATAAAGAATTGCTATTACATCTAATATCTTTTATGAAAGTGAGACTTGAATGTCTTATCAACATTGAAAAATTTTATCTAAAAATAGGATTAATGAATATATTTTTAAATCTTGCTGGCTGTAATAGTGTAGAATCAATTGTTGTAAAACACACTTTCGTTGGATTAAATGTGTGAATTGAATGAATGATAATATTTCTTTAAAAAAAAAAAAAACTTATTAGTGGAATTTGCATCATACTTATGGAAAAGGCAAACACCATTTACATTATAAAGATTATCTCAAGGTCCCTAAAGAAATGCAGTATTTTTGGATTTTCTTTCTTTAAGAAAATGAGTCATTACAAATAATCCTCATGATGTGAACTGTTAATCAGTAGTCCAGCATCATCATCATCATACTATGAATCTGATAATAATATCCATTACAAATGATCAATCATCTGGTGTATGGTAGCATAGATTCCATGCCGTTACTAATGGCTATCTAAATGGGATATGATATGCAACATCAGGTTGCTCTTTTGTTACAAGTAGTGACCCAACTGTGAAGCCAATTAATGATCAAACTTGGAACTTGATAATAATTACACACCTGAGAAGTAAGGGTTTGTATATATTACCAAAATCACAAAGAAAAAATAATAGTGAAATATGTTACAGGTATATATATTTTTTAATTCAGTTACAAAAATATTCACTAAATAAATTTAATCAACTTAAAACCAAGTACATACCTTTATATATTTTTAATAAATCATGATAACAGACCAATGTACTATAATAAGGATAGGGTTGTTTGTTAATATCATAGTATAACAAAGAGAATCAATAAATAATCATAGTAAGATAATGGTATAAATAATGGGATAAATTAGAGAATATATAAATGATCAGTGACTATAGTAGAGTATTGGTAAGAAAATATAAGGATACTGAAAAGCAATGGTATCTGCAGTTGAAAGGAGAGATTTTATAAAAGTATGAGAGATGCTACATATATAAAATGAAATCAGAATAATAGTAGGTTTCAATAATTGGCTAACATTGGAGAAAGTAATTCTTGAACTAAAAGTTCTGAGAATGTGAAGAGAATCTCTAATTGTCATAAAATAAATGTTCCAACAGTTATTACAATAAATAAAATTAGACCAACAAGAAATAAAAGCAGATTAACAATTAATGCTGCAAGAAATAAAATGAATGATAAAAAAAAAAAATCGACCAAAAATAAAGTATGAGCTGAAAGACATTCAAGAAATATCAGCAATAGGTGAAAAATCAAGAAATACAACTAAACATACAAGCATAAAAGTTAAAAAATGCTAAAACAATATATAATAAAGTGGAATAAAATGAGGCATTTGCACAATAAGTGAAAGAATCCAATTAGACAATAATGTCCTAGGAAACAAAAAGCAAAGCATCCTACATCTGGAATATCAGAAAGAAATATGGAAGCAAGTCAATGAGCAAATCACGAAAAAGCGGGATATGAGACCTAGAATAAAAAAACACATGAATAATGTAGTGGACAAAATGGAATAGTTAAAAGGAAGAGAAATTATGGAGAAAAATAATAGACTTCAAAATAAAATCAGATATAAGCTTGCACTAATGGACTGCCTTGTTGTCCGAAGCTATGATCTAAAAACTGAAATAAATATTAGTTACAGAAAAAACACTTGAAAATACCATTTCTAAATTCACTTTAGGAAAAATATTTAATGGTGATACTGAGGAGAAATGTGTTAAGTAACTGAAAGGAATCCAAGAATTATTCTAGTTTCATCATTTGAAAAAGTTGATCATAGTCAAAACCTCGAGTACGGGCATGCAAAAGATTGATGGAGTTCCATTGGTTCGCGATTCTCAGTAGATTTTGGAGTGAAAAATATCAATCTAGAATTTTTCACATAATATCTCAAGAAAAATGCAGTATGGTTTTAAGAGAGTACTATTCTCGGTTTTTCCAATAGTTGTCATATCTGAAGTTGCTGACTGCATTTTTACGATCAAAGGAAACAGAACATGATTCACTATATCTTTCCATTTATATAGATAATGATAGGAAAATGAATTAATTAATTAAAGATGTCTGAATTGCTCGGTATCATTGATCTAGGAAACTTGCCCATAGAATCTGTATAAAAACCTTGAAGAGCTGAATCACCATGTCTTACAAAGACTGTTATGCAATCAAAATGATTGGTCTACCAGCAAGGGAAACTCCATAGAAAAATCAGAAGTACAATGATTAAACACAAAATGATCCTTGCCTCAGAAATGCTAAAAATGGGGTTATTTATGAGAAATGATAAGACTAGAATGAAACAAGCCTTTATTGTTTCCATTGCCATATCAGAAAACTAGAAGGGGTCTGTCTATACAGGTAAATATAAATATTTTAGGGAAAATATATATAGAAAAAAAGAGGAGTATCGAAATGGCAATAATTTACAGGGTTTTTTTTTTTAAATAAATAGGAAGATATAAATTGGATTTTATGATCTTACTAAGAAACAGATATGATAGTGTGAATGAAGTATAAAAAATTCAAAATATGAAATTCTTTACTTGTGTAAGTAGAGTATAAATATGTTGGAAGATGAATGTCTTTGCATACAAATGCATCATTATAAATAAATAACATTTATAATTAAATATTAAAAATGTAAAACTAAATAAATATTTTTTCATTCAACTAAATAAATTTAAATAAAAGTTACTTTTTTATGCAAAATAATTTTTAAAAAAATAAATCAAAACAATATTTTGTTGTAGGTTTATTTAAATAATTTTAAAAAAAAAGATATCAAAACAATATTTTGTTGTAGGTTTATTTAAATAATTTTAAAAAAAAAGATATCAAAACAATATTTTGTTGTAGGTTTATTTTAATATAAAAAATAAGTTTTAGCTCCTTTTTGCAAAACAAATTATAAAATTGGTTAATTAACTTTTTGAAGATAGATAATTAATTTTTTAAAACATTTTAATTAATGTTACATGAAAAGGTAGGAGGGGCTACAAAAATAACTGAAAAAGATATTTTATTCTTTTCATTCTTTTTGCTCTTATTGCCATATTGCTGTTAGACTTTTCTTATGCTTTTTCCATCTTGAAAGGTTGTTGTAATTCTAAGTATTGTATTGTTGAAAAACTCCACCATGTTGTAAATTTAAATAATTGTTCATGTTAAAACAGCACACAATTGCGTAATTCATCAAGGAATTTCTCCCAGACAGATGCACACCTCATTCAAAATATTTTTACACATGTCAGCTGTCAGTCAAATTCAACGCTGTAAAATCAGAAGTTTTTTTAGTTGCAGAAGTAAGATAATCTTTGGTCATATGTGTTCTTTTGCTTCACCCCAGTCATTTTTTAATTATTAATATGTTTGATATTTTGATTTCTGGAACTATTTCACTTTTTGATTGAGCATAGGCCTACAAAATTACTCATGTTTATTGTTACAGTCCTCCCTTCTCTCAGAAGTGGACTATTCCAGATTCCTCCTTATCTGATCGGATTAAGCATTGTTTGCCACAGGCCAATAAGCAACGATGATTGCTGAATCTGAGTGTTTTCAATAAGGTCAGGGATCTGGCTAAAAATAATCCACCTTTTGTGAGAATCAGGGAAGAACATCTGTCTACCCTGAAAAGACTACGCATTCTCCCAGGGAAGCCCTGCTAACCTGAACATCAGCAATCCGCTATTTATCTCCCCACTAGGCAAGTCCACAGAGGGACCGTATTCTGCTAAGACTACTGTTGACTCAAGGCAAGCTGTCTTGTACAGCCGGAAGAAGCATTCTCCCTACCCATGAGGCAAGCTGTCAGGTGTAGCTGGAAGCAGTAGAACCAGGAGACTCCGATTCAAGAGTTCAAGTATAAATATTGTTTATTGTATGTATACTGTATAATTTATTGTATATAGTTGTGAATAATAAATATTATATTAATTGTAATACTGGTATTAGTATTAATTTCTGTAAGTTGTGTCTGTAATCCAGACCCAACAAAACAGATTTTTGGCGCAGTCAGACAAAAGATTTTTTTCCCCCACAGCTGGAAAAAGAAAAAACTTGGGAGCATAAATACGCGAGTGCACACTTACTTATAGACACTAGTAAGTTATGAATCTGTGATTATTAAATTGTCCAAGTAAAATACACTTATTCCTGGGAAAATCAAAAGTAAAATATGTCACATTTACTAAACAGTCATTGTTAAAATCACTTATTTCTGGAGGAAAAATAAAGTGATCACAAACGTGATTGGTCATTCATAAACCAATCAAAATTGGCCAGCTCGCCCTAGCAGAGTAAAAAGTCTGTCAAAGATAACCATATCAAGTGGTTACTCGCAGTAAATATGAAATAAATATTTTTCTCACATAACAAAAATAAAAACAATGGCTAATATAGTTGGCTCGGTGGAAGCTTTTGACCCAGGATTCCCTGAGAACTGGTCAAGCTACAAAGAGCATCTGATCTTTTATATGCAGGCTAATCAGATTAAAAAGTCTGAAATAAAATTAGCAACATTGATGTCAATAATTGGGTTGCAGATGAAAATCTCAAATTGGGTCAGAAATTCTGGCTGACTTGAATTTTGAGAAGATGTTGGCAATTTTCACAGAATATTTTCTCTCAAAACTACTAACAATAATGCAGAGATATTATTCACTAACAATAATGCAGAGATATTATTTCAATCTCTATCCAAGCGAGGGTGAAAAAGCTAGAGAATTCACAACACAAATCTGGGCATTAGCACTCATGTGCAATCTTAAAGAGTTCTTAAATGAAACACTATGTGACCATTTCATTTGTGGGAATAATGCTGGTAAAAAGATTTTGACAGCTGTAGTTCAAGCCACATTGGCAAAATCTACAGCATGTCAAGCAAGGCCATTAAAAAAATTTTTTTAACATTCAAATAGATGAACAGAAGACAGCCTGTCAAGCATTCAGTTAGTTCAACAGCAATGAGTGATAAGCATTGTTATAGGTGTGATGAACCAATGCACGCACAAACAGAATGTCCACACCTCCATACTGCGTGCTCATTTTGCAAGCGAGTCGGTCATATAAGAGCTACATGTCTAAACAGAAAAAGACATTGCCAATATGAGAATGGAAAAACCCATTCCAAATTGGTCAATATAAATCACATTAAGGACGATCAGTCTGGATTTATACATAGTATTATAATTAATGATATGTCAGTGAGAATGGAACTGGACACAGGGTCTGCAGTGTCTGTTGTTTCAAAAAAGACCTGGGCTATCATTAATAAAAATAAATATAAGCTGCATCCTAACAGCAAGGCTATAACAGACTATCAGGGCAAGAAAATAAAACTCTTTGATCAGACAAGAGTTAAAATTTCTATACCTAACAAAACTATACATCTACCACTGGTAGTGGCATCTGGTGACTATAGTAATCTATTAGGCCATGATTGGTTCAGTTACTTAGGGTTTGCAGTGACAAAAGTCAACCAAGTCACAAGTCTTAGTATGTTAAAGACTGATTACCTTGAAGTCAAAAAGACCTACATCTGTATTTGGGACAACCAATTCAGTTATCACTGAGTAAAGATATATAACTGATCAGTTGTCAGAGCAGATCACTGCCACTGGCCTTGAGAGCTAAAGTTGAGTCAGAGCTTGAAAGGTGGGAGGCAGAGGGGATAATAGAGCCTGTATCATATTCAGAATGGGCCACCCCAATAGTCCCAATCATCAAAGAAAATGATGATGTGAGGATATGTGGGGGTTATTGATGCATGATTAACAAAGTGCTAGCATCTGATAACTATCCACCACCATCAGTTAAGCAAATCCTATCCACACTGTCAGGTGGAAGTGTTTTTTACAAAAATTGACTTGAAACATGCATACTTGCAGTTACCGCTTGATGATCAGGCAGCAAGAGCATTGTCAATAATAACCCATAAAGGCTTATTTAAAATGAACCATTTGCCTTTTGGTATGTCAGTCACCCCAGCAATATTCTAGAGATTTATGGATCAACTGGCTGCAGGAATATCAGGGGCCCTACTGTATTTTGATGATTTTTTACTGATGACTCAGACTCCAGAGCTATTGGAGTACCACAAAAAAACTCCTTGATAAGTTCAAAGCAGCAGACATAAGAATAAACTTGGATAAGCCAAATAACTGGAGTTTCTGGGATTTAGGATAGATGGCAAGTGGCATTCACCTTACCCAAAAGAAAGTTATGGCAACTAAAAAGCCAAAACACCAAGTAACAAGTAAGAATTACAATCCTTTTTTGGGACTTGTATTTTACTATGAAGGGTTTTTATATCACAAAACAGGCAGCTGAACCACTATATAGGCTACTTGAAAAAAAACAGTCTGGAAGTTGGACAGTAATTATGAAAATGCCTTTGAAAAAATGAAAACCCTCTTATATCTGAGAAAATGGTTCTGGCACACTTTGACCCTGAAAGGGTGCCGGTACTCACATGATGCTTCACCAGTAGGAACAGGTGCAGTGTTGTCCCATTGGAATGATGATGGGTCATAATCCCCTATTGCCTTTACATCAAAGGGTCTCTTGAAGGCAGAGAAAAATTATGCCTGGATTGATAGAGAGGCTCTGGCCTTAATCAATGGCATTAAAAAATTTCACGACTTTTTATGGAAGATCATTCATACAAACAGATCATACACCCCTATTGGGCATCTTTGCAGCTGAAAAAGGAATCCCTCAGCATGCCTCACCACATATGCTGAGGTGGTTCAACTTCTTGTCAGGATATTTTATGTTACACTATATTGAGGGAAAACAGATTCGTTATGTAGATGTGTTAAGTTGTTTGCCTGCAGAGTCTGCAGATAGGCTGACCACTGCAGTTCAGTCAGTTAACATGATTAATTTAGGGACAAATACACCACTGAACAGTAAATCAGTGTTAAGTGGACCAGAAATGACCCTGGGTTCCAAATAATTAAAAAATGCATCCAGCAGGGGGGGGGGGCAAATAAAAAACCAGAGGAGTTGCATCCAGCCTACTGGAATCGAAGGCTGGAGCTTTCGATTAGTGATCCCCCAGCTGGACGATCCCGAGTGCTCAACCTGTTGCATAACGGGCATCCAGGATAGTCCGGATGAAGATGCTCACAAGGGCATACTTATGGTGGCCAACCACAGAGATTTAAGTCAAAGTCCGCCACTGCTGGCATTGCAAAGTGAATCAGAACATGCCAGCAAAAGATAAAACAGTTCACTGGCCTAAACCTGAAGGCCCCTGGACTAGATTCCATGTGGACCATGCTGGCCTTTGGAAAGGCAAACTACTATTTGTAGTAGTTGATTCATATTCTAAGTGGCTGGAGGTAGTAGAAGTTCCACCACTCCAGACCACTGCAACAATAGAAGCTCTTAAAAGGCTATTTGCTATCCATGACCTTCCTAGAACAATAGTCTCAGATAATGGCATAGCATTCACTGCAGTAGCCTTTAAAAACTTTTGTGACAATAATGGCATTGAGCTAGTCTTCAGCCCACCATTTCACCCTGAAAGCAATGGTCAGGCTGAGAGATTGGTTCAAAAGACCAAAAAATTGCTCACAAATATTGACATAGGAAGCTGGAACACCGATATTGCCAGACTTGTTATCACAGCACTCTACACCAAGTACTGCAACCAGAAAAGCTCCAGGTGAACTACTTTGTAATAGAACTTTGCGAACTAACTTGTTAGCTCTGAAACCTGAGCTAAATGATGAAAAACAAAGAAAGGACAAAATCCAAGTTACAAATAGTGACTAATGTACTCTGCAGAATGTATAGTGGAGCCATTAAATGGATCCCAACAGTCATAATCCAACAAAAAAGACTCCACACCATTTTAGTAGAAACAGCAGATGGGTGTCAAGATCATCACCCTCGAAATCAACTTGGACTGGATTATACTGATGCAGCCACAATGAATGAAGCTCCAGAGACATGCAGTGCAAGGGGGACCAACAAACCGAAGATGGCAGCAAACCAGTACCAAAGGATATTAGGTGTCCTCCAACACACCTGCATGATTATGTTCTCTAGGGCTAAAGTTTAGCCAGGGGGAGGGATATTATAGTCCTCTCAGAAGTGGACCATTCCAGATTCCTCCTTTATCAGATCGGATTAAGCATTGTTTGTCACAGGCCAATAGGCTGATTTATAGCTAAACCTAATGATTATGACAGGCCAATAAGCAACATTTCTTGCTGAATCTGTTTTCAGTAAGGTCAGAGATCTGGCTATAAATAGTCAGCCTTTTGTGAGAATCAGGGAAGAACGTCTGTCTAACCTGAAAGGACTATACGCATTCTCCCAGGAAAGTCCTGCTACCCTGAACAGCATTTCCACTAATAGCAATCTGCTATTTATCTACGCCACTAGGCAAGTCTATAGAGTGACCAGACGCAGATAAGAGTACTGTTGACTCTAGGCAAGCCGTCTTGTACAGCCGGAAGAGTCATTCTTCCTACCCACAAGGCAAGCTATCAGGTGTAGCTGGAAGCGGTAGAATCACAAGACTAGAATTCAAAAGTTCCAGTATATTTCCACACACTTAAGATTTGACCATACATAAACATTTGGGTCGAAAGAAGGGGTGGATTCATTCCATTCTGTCTAAAATACTATATCTTGTGTGTAGAAAAATTGAGTATTCATTTATAATTTATCTTTAAAGTGCATGTTCACCGGCTTAATCTATAATATTACTATTGTATAATTTTTGTATATAGTTGTGAATAATAAATATCATATTAATTGTAATACTGGTATTAGTATTAATTTATGTAGGTTGGGTCTGTAATCCAGACCAAACACAACATTTATTTTTTAATTTTTGATGGAAATTGTGATGTTTTAGATAATGGTCAAAATATTTGGAACATTTTGAATAATGGAGGCTGGTATTTGACTTCATTTAGCATTTGTTTATGTCAAAGTGATTTTGGGGCTTTTCTTAGGTACTAAAATGGCAGATAGTATGTTCTAAAGTAGTGCTACTTTTTTTGTTTTTGTTTTAATAAAGCAAAGTTTGTTCTAAAGTAGTGCTACTTTTTTTGTTTTTGTTTTAATAAAGCAAAGTTTATTGAAACTCTAATGCTAATAGCTGTAAATTCATTTTTTAAAATGAGTTTGTTCTAAAGTAGTGCTACTTTTTTTGTTTTTGTTTTAATAAAGCAAAGTTTATTGAAACTCTAATGCTAATAGCTGTAAATTCATTTTTTAAAATGAGTAATACCAATGTTTCCGCAAAAAAAAAAAAAAAACCTATCCCAGGACTTGTTATAATTTATAAACCGAAGAATTTAAATGGATGGAAAATTAAATCCAAAAAAAAAAAAACCCATAACTATAATTAAGCAAGATCTTGCAAAAATTGAATCCATTGAAACTGTTGCTGAATTCTATACATTGTTAATAATGTGTAAACAAAATTTTCATGTGAGCCTTTTTATTTATTTTAAAGACTTTTTCAGTTAAAACAAAGAACTGTTTTTTTTTTCAGTGTGGATAATTAAGCATTAGCCGAATAATATCTAGTGAAATATTTATATAGTACTGCATTACATTTCATGTAATTTATTACTGTATGTATAATACAATGCTTGATTGGTCCCAGTTTATTTCACACACACACACCCCTAATTTAGAAATAAATAAGTAACAGAAGAGTATTATTAGGGGAGAGGACTATTTTTGTCCGGGGGTTTCGAAACTTTTTTCTATTTCATTCTTTGAATTTTGAAATAAAAATACAAAACAAAAAAAAAAAGATGATCTAAGAATAAGAAATGAGCTCTTTCAAGATCCAAACTCATTAATTAAAGTGATAGGATAATAAAAGTTGCAAAAAAAGAAAAAATATATAATTGATAAATAAAATTTATATTATGAATACATATTCGTATGTGTGTGAAGTATAGATAAACAAATAATTAGAAAATAAAATGTAGCTTTATTAAATTCGTTCAATTTAAATAAACATTAGGCTATTGTTAGGGAATTATATTGTTAAATGCAAGCAAAAATGCGTAATTAAAAATATGTATTAAGAATAGAAAATTATTCCAGATAAGCAAACTTAGAAATAGCTAATATGCAAATGAATATTACATTGAATGTGTGTCTTTTTTAGGGTTAAATGCTCAGTTGTTTGAATATTATTGTTGAAATGTAATAAATATTAGTGAGACAATTATATCAGGAAATCTGAATATCCTGAAGCTCTCCTAGAGAGGGGTGATTTATGTTTAAAGAAGATGCTTGGGATCAGTTAGTGTAACCCTGTACACATTTACTTTTAGAATTTATTGCTGTGAAAGAAATATTTGTTAAATTAGATGAATTAATCACCATCAGCTTCTAAATGCAATGCCTTGTAGTCTCATTGTTCTTTCTTCAGCAATTCATTTCATGTCGGCATATAAAAATGTCCAATTTCATTGATCACATTTTTAAGATAGGATGTTCTTGACCTGATTCTCTCAATCTTTCTATATTTTGACTTCCAAAGGTTTTTATTAAATCATATATAACTCAAAACCTTAATCTATCTAATTTTTATCACATTCAATAGATCTCTTTTGCCCCCCCCCCAAGTTCTCTTAATACTTGATCATTAGTCTTCTTTTCCTTACAGATCATTCTAGTTAATCTTCTTCAAAACCACATCATCATTCCTTCTGGTCTTTTTTATCTCACAATTATTGAATGTTACAAATAGATGAGTGGATATAGTGAAAAATCTGGCTATGTAATATTAATAAAAATGAAAAGTCAGTGGATTTATAATTAAAAATTTACAGTGCATATGAAGAAACATCATTTATTCAATAAGACTTGCAATATAATAAGCAGTTTAGTGAGTAAGTCTTCTAGTTGCGATGATGATGATC
The DNA here is from genome assembly GCA_028023455.1 of Epiperipatus broadwayi. Classification (NCBI taxonomy): domain Eukaryota; kingdom Metazoa; phylum Onychophora; class Udeonychophora; order Euonychophora; family Peripatidae; genus Epiperipatus; species Epiperipatus broadwayi. The sequence goes on along the minus strand of JAQFVV010012416.1, from coordinate 8,994,177 downwards.
ATGATTCGTACTTCACACCAATAAATTATTAATAGTTAGGTCAACAAGTTAACAAAGGAGATTAAATTGAAGCATTTTGGTAATAAAGTTTAATATCATTAAAGAAGTTGCATATGAGGAAAAAAATGAAATATACATGTTCATAGCCAATACTCAGCTTAGGTATTATTATTGGGAGTTATAGTATACATACCATTAAATACTGTTTAATGAAGAATATTATCATGTCAGAAATCATCACTACAAGTTTACATATGTATATTTTATATTCTTTTTTTTTTTTCCTGTGTCAAAGCATTGGCCAGGAAGCGAATGCAGGACAACTGCTTGTAAGGCAGCTGTGCTGACCACTCGGCCACCAATGCTTGACTATTTTATATTTTTTTTATGTAATAAATATTATTTAAAATACCCTGCAAGGTGTTGGCACAGTTGGTAGATCATCTGACTTAGGATCGGCAGGCACCACTCGAACTTCATATGAATGCCCAAGCAATAAAGCCATATACCTTTTTTTAATTTATTGTTATTATTACATATTTCCTTTAATATCTTACCTCTTTTCCTTGCACTTGTAATTTTAAACACATAAATGTTTAGACATTCATAAAGAAAAAGTAGTATTATTTTAAAAATTGGCTTTATTCATGCTCAGCATGAACACAAACAATACTCTGGCCATAAATCCGATTTACCTAAAGCAAAAATTGTACTGAGAGGGAGAATAAAAAAAAATTAAGGCGGCATGACTATAGCCAAAGATCAATTCGCGATAAATAAAAAAGATACCAGCACTGTTTTGTCTCTAAGAAATGGGCTCTAAGAAAATTTCAAATAAAATTTACATAACTACACAACAAATTTAAATGAATTTGAATATAAGCAAGTATACTTAAATACCACCAATAATAGGAATGTACGATAGCTATGATTATGGTACACATTGTAATGAAAGCATGCTCAGCATGAATAAAGCCAGTTTTTTTTAATTACCTTTTCTTTATTAAACGATTTACTTCACCAGTTGTTCGTAATGATTGGTGAAGTTATTAAACTAATAATCAATAATAATACTTGGAACACCAAAAGGCATCTAACCACAGGTTTGAACCCAACTTTGCCAAGATTGTGTGTTCTGAGAGAAATAATACAAAAAGGAAAATAAAAGGGGCATCTTTCATCATGAACGACCCAAATGCCATCAATAGACGAGATACATGTTTCGCGATTTCAAAGAAATGGTTGAGTTAAATGATTTGCATATAAAACAATTGCACTGTATCACTAATGACAAAAGCTATGATAATATGGGAGTTAACATACCCCGAAAGTGCTAAGCCAAATATTATTGTTTATTAATTTAATAACTTCACCAATTTGCATTAGAGCACAATATAATCACTACCTTTTTTTTTATAAATGTCTGAACATTTATTGAAGCAGTTGAGCTTCATGGTCCTTTATACTCACCAAATTACTAACCCATGTTTGAACCTTATGGTCTCTCCCACTCCTATATAAATGTATATTTATTTTATATATGCGTTTGAGATGTGCACCTAAAAGATAAAATTTAGCTCTTAATATTTTTTACTATTTATTATTAATTCTTTTATTAAAATCAAAATATATTAGGTGCAGCTCAAATATATATATAATGGGAGCAATTACTAACACTATATTAATTTTACCGCTATTGTTTTTAAGTTCCGTAAAAAAAATAACTTTTGTTTAAATTTGTTAAAAACTATATTTTTCTTTTAAAAATCCAAGATGGAGTATGCAACTGTTAATTGTCCAAAAATAACTAAAAGGGTGGAAATTTTATATTATCTAATTTTGGGAAAGGATGTTTAATTAAAATGAACTAAAAGTAAAAAGGGAAATTCAATTAAGAATTTATACTTTTGCCATTAACATTTTATCAAATCTATTTCTAATCTGGAAATGGATTTGAATATATTTTTAGACAAATTATCTAACAGTTGCATCTCCAAAACAATAGGTGAAGAAAATAAATACTAAAAGTATTCCTCACATACCTGAAGGCTGTATATAATGGGCTGATTTATGACTACCTGAGAGAGAACTAGTTTGTAGAAAATCTGTTGCCAAAGGATTCCATGCTATTTTTTTTTTCAAAAATGTCGCTCGAGTAGAAACAACAAGTTTTCTCGCTTTTTTTTTTGCTGGTCAATCTCGCCTTGAATAATCATCTCACTGATGCCCCAAAATATGATCTAAGAACGAAGGAATGCCTAATGGAAGCTTGCTATTCAAATGATTTCAATCCTGTTAATTGTGCCATAATGGAGCCAAACTCTTAACATTGACTCTTTAATATAGCAAGGTAATTAACCTAAAAACCGCCTATGAACTTTACATCTTATTCCATCTAAATTAATCTCCACCTCAGCTCTCTGGATTTCATTTTAAATTGTTAAATGTTTTTTTTTTGGTATTAATTATTAACTGTATTTGCTTTCATACTACTAATTTTCTTTTATACATAAAGTCTGCTCATTTCTTTATGGTGCGGTTCCTTTCTTCATTTTAAATTGTTGTATTTTATTATTTTTAACTTGCCAATCTAAACAATCTTACAAACCTAATATATAAAGTTATTTTTCCCTATCTACTTAGACCTCCCTGAGTTGAGGCTGATCAAACCCCAGCCTTTTGAATTAGATTTACATATTTTCTGAATTAATATTCTTTCCAGGTTGTTTCTCAGGTTAACCTAATTACATGCTTTTCTTAAAAATATCCTTAAAAGAAATATATATATTCTTTATGTATAATTTTAAAATTACCAAAAAAAAATTGACGCTATCAAATATTTTTTTTTTATGTCATACATTTAATTCTGAAAAGGTGAGTTTTTTCTTATTATTGTTTTTTATATCCTCTGTATTATAAAGCTATACTCTTAATATTTCAAAGACTGGATTATTCTCAAGTTATAAAATTCGCGAGGGTAGGAGTTCAGTCTGTTAAATAACAAGGAAGGGAAGGGGGGTAATTTTTAAAACCTATTTGTATGAATTAAATCTTTCCCATATATATATATATTACGTAGCATAATGTTAATTGCCTGAATTACAGCATTCGAGTGATGTTCATATGTTCTAAAATAGTGATTTCCATTTCATGGTATTAAAGACAGTGTTATGTTGCATTGCTGATATAAGGCTTCATTTATTAAATATTACATGCTTCTAACTTGGAGGTTTACAATAAAGTTGAACCCATAAACTTTCTTCACACCTTCTCCTGCAGGTAGTTAAACTTCTGGGGATTATTTTCGTATAACAGGCCTCTTGCATCGGTCACCCAGAGAATCCTGGGGATCATGCCAAGCCTAATTAAAGTTCTCTAAGCAGTTCCCTAGACGAAGGACTCTTAGCCATTTCGTTTTCTTCGTTAGGAAGCATGACATTACTTCGGATTCTTCTGCCTTTATATCAGCTCCGCTGCTTTTCCCATTAATATTAATTAATTTATTTAATGACCTCATTTCGATGCTGTAATCATAAACTTGCGCTTTGCCTTTATATATATATATGTCTTTCTAATAATCGTGATTATTTTAATTAGTAATATTGTTTTTTTTCTTATTTTTGTAAAATCCCACAATGGTAATTCATCCTATTTATTTAAGAGTATACATATCTTTAGAAAACAAGGCGTTCTTTTCCTTTTAAAATCTGAATTCAAAGAATAGTTAAAATTATTATGTCTTTTAATAAAAGATACTTTATTTAAATGAATATTATTTTTCTAAATCCTCACAAATGTTGTATTCCATGATTAAACCATTTTTAAAATATATATTTTGATTTTCACGACCGATACGGTGTGAAAATAGATTGTATAATATGTATAATGATTCCTAGAATGCTTTCTAAATTTTTACGCTTATCATCACCTTTCAGAGCCACCGCTAAAACGTTAATTTAAAAATGTGTAAGTTTGTTTTGCGATCAAATGATTGGCACGTTAATCTAACCCACCAAACATATTTATTGACATATAATATGTAATTTATTCATATGAGCATTCAAATAAATATCTAAGTAATTTACTGTTAATTAAATGTTTTATTAAATATTTTATTATTATCCAAGCCACTTATGTAGTTCGAATTATCTTCTCCCCGCTTCCATACATTCCAACATGTATGTATGTCTTGTTAAATATGTCTCATTGTCTTTTTTGCTCTTCTAGTGGACCGGACTTAAGAATTAACTCTTGTGTGCCATCATTATTAGGTTATTCATTAGGTGTTCTATCTGATGCTTGTGGACTTGGTTCGAATCTAAATTGGCCTCTGATATAAATCTCGGGCTTGACTGGGTTTGAAGTACATTCCATTGAATTCCAGCTCATGTTAGATGGATCAACATATTTTGACTGGTACATTATATATTTAAAAATTAAAATATTATTATCATTGTTTTGTGTTCACCATAGTCAAATGCTTTGCAAAAATAAAGTTGAGGGGGGGGGGGCATGTGGACAGCTATGTAATTCTTTTTAGAATTATAACTTTATTTTGTTCATGATGATGATTACCAGTCTATGGTCAGTACACACATGAAACCATTGATCATTAGCCTAATATTTGATAGTATGTCTTTTAAATTCAGTCACAAAGATAGATTCTTAATGATTATTTGTTGCTGTTAATATGACGCTATTGACTTCAAAAATGATGATTTATATTTATTAACTAGCTATGCCAGATGACAATGAGTAATGCTGGAGGTTGATTGCATTATCATTATTAAATATATTGTGGTTAGTTTCTGAACTCAATACAAGTAATTATCAAAATGTGGAGTGATCATCAGTAGTTTAGCATTTTATTATGGCTCTTACAATTATTTCATTTTTTTTCTTTTCATTCTCTTTATAAATGGCTACTCAATTGGGAAATGATGAAAATTGAGTCTTCATTCTGATACAAAGTCATTATAACAAGAATGATAAATATGAGGGAAAGATATTGGAATTTAAAAAAAAGTTTATTGTATATTAGAGACGATAAGGGAGTAAAAGTAGATGTATCTTTTATAATATATGTTTTTAAATGATGTAAATGACTGATCTCTTGAATATACAGCCTATGTATAGGAACTTCTGACTACTTTTGAAGAAATCAATTAACATATCACACAATAAAGTACCATGGTTCTCTGAAAATAAGACCAAGACTTATATTAATTTTTGCTCCAAAAGACATCTTAGGGCTTATTTTCAGGGCATGTTTTATTTTTTCATGCACAAAAATTTATATTTATTTATACATTCATTACATTATAAGGGGACACCCAAAAATAACTGGAATCATTCTCTTATAGTTACATCTGTTTATAATACATGCTTCTACTTGTAGATATCTCTTGCGGGGACCCTTTTACCTCAATCTTCCAAATGACATCATGTAAAATTGTAGTCACACTTAGCACATTATTTGTAAAGTGCATTTTGCATGTTTATCAATTTTTGTAATGGCTAAAAAGGTGGAACAATGTGAAATTCTGTTTTGTTTTAGTGACAATGGCAGGGAAAACAGTTGTACTTCTTGAAACAGTTTACAAGCAAGTTATTCTGGAAAAATACAAATTTACAACAAGTGGTTTAATGGAAGAGTTAAATTCCCCATGGCCTAAAAATGCATGGTGAGTGAAGTCAAACATCAAGACAAAGCTGGTTTTTTAAAGATGCAAATGGCATTGTTCACTCAGAATTTCTTTGTAACGATCGGGCATTTAAAATCTTCAAGTTCCAAAACTTTTATATGATGTGGTAAAACATAAATGTCCTATTTTGTGACAAAGTGAGAAGTGCATGTTTCATCATGATAGTGCATAAAGCTTGAATTTGAAACAATTTTTAATTAAATTCAGTATAACTCAGCTTACCTATCTGCCACACTCATTCAATCTTGCTTCGTGCTATTACTTTTTAATTTTTCAAATGAAAAAAAAAAATTTGTGGACTTAGAAGTGGTGAAGCTAAAAATAATCGAGGTGTTAAAATGTATCACTTTACAAGTATTTCCAGTCTACTTCTTCGAAAAGTGAAAAAAAAATGTTTAGACCTATGCATTGGATTAAATAGACTATACTTTGAAATAGATTCAATTTGTGAGACCTAAAAATAAATATACAATTTTTTGTTACAAAATTCCGGTTATTTTTTAGTCTCCCTTCATAATTCAATACATTCATGTGTTTCAATAGACAAACAAAATCCATGGGTCTGGCTGACAATCTTAATAGGTCTTATTTTCAGGATAGATCTTATTTTCAGAGAAATTCAGCATAAGAGAACTAGATAAAAAAATGCAATTATTAACTAAGTAGTACTTAAACTACTATTTGTTATTTAAACTTTAAATTAAGCATAGCTCTATGTATGTTTTGATCCTTTGTTCAACATTGGGAGTGCTTTTAATTTATAGCCTGGGGGAAGGTGATTTACTCCCTTTATTTACATAGTATTTATTATTATAAAATATGTTAATGGGTTTTTTTAAAAACATTATTTAATAAAACACCTGGTTAATAAAAATATTAAACAATAGATTACATAGGGGAAAGGGGAACTTTAGTTATACTTTTTAAAAAGTTAAATTATGATCCCAAGTTCATCTTGGAAATTTTAATCAATTATTTGTTTTATACTGAAAGTTGTAAACAAGATGTCATTTATGGGTATTATTTATTCCAAGTAAAATTAAAATATGCTAAAATAATTTTATAGGAAGAGTCATTTCTGATACTTGAATTGAGAGGAAGAAAATGGAAAAATAACTTTGTCAACAATACATCATATTTGCTCAGTTTCATAGAATGGAATTTCCATGGAAATATACACTTTCTTCCCTGTATCGATATTGGTCTTTTTTACTTCGTATTCTCTCATATAACAAAATGGAGCTACAACTTTACAAAGAAAACTTGTTAAACAAGGAAAAACTGCAACAAGAGATTCATACGCAATAAATACATTATTTGTAAAAATAAAATAAACTATTACCTTTTTTATTGCATTTTGGCACATTTAACATTTTCATTGTTTTCTCCAAGTATAAAATGGTATTAATATTGCTTTTAATTTATTACATTTCATAGACAGATAACATAGATTTTAACGATATTTGTATTAAATTTTCTCTGATTTTATTGTAATACTAGTCCACAATTTTGAACTATTGCCCGACTTTGATCTCTTAATAACAGAAACAACTCATTTATGGGTATTAAATGCTTTTATATTAACTTGCCCTGTCTGTGTTTCTGTTGGTATGTTCATATTTTTGAATTAACCATGAAAAAAAAATTGTCCCCATTTAGAACTTGAACTTATTCTTACGCTTCCCAAGAAAACTTTAGCAACTGAATCAATGGAAATATTGCATTGGTAGAATAAAATTTTTCTAATATTGATTTAACTTATACTAAATTAATTAAAATTAAAAAAATATATCTGATGGAAACATTGCATTTGTAGAACAAAATTTTATTAATATTGATTTATTTAATTAAACTAATTAAAAAACCAATACATAAGTCAAGCATTGGTGGTCGAGGTCAGCGACAGCTGCTTTACAAGCAGTTGTCCTGGGTTAGCGGGTTCACTTCCCGGCTGATACTATGACACATGAGGAAACATTCATCTAGTTCTAAGCTGGTTTATACATGGTTTATGAGATATAATAGCAAAACAAAATATATCATAATTAGAAAAATACATGTCATAATTTATAAGATATTTATATTCCATATACTAACTGTCAGACACTCTGCACACACACTTATGGCAAACAACAATTTAAAATATATTAAATTCTGATTCAAAAAATTCTGAATAACTGAGAATAAAATATTTACCTGGATATATTTTTCTTTTAAAATGATAAACCTTTTGAAATATTACCCAAATCACCCTTTTTTTTATTTTGCTGTAATATCCTATAAATACAATTTATCCAAACCACTTCGAACACTTTTTAGCAAAACTCTTAACAATGCATAAGTATTTTTATATAGTAGACAATCACATGATATTTAAATTTAGAATTCGTTTTTTACAGGGCATATTTTTTTTATTTTAATATCTTATTATTAAATTAAAATTTTTGTCAGATTTTTTTTGGTAGTTTTAACTTTTTTTTAAAATAATATATAAATATAATTAAAAAGTAAAAAAATAAGATGTAAAAAAAGAAATTTTTTTTAAATGAATGCTTTTATATAATAGCTGAGTAAAAAATACAACAGAACAAAGTAATCCTCTCACTTAATTTGACATTCTTGGAAAATATCAGAGATCTTAAGCATCTAGACTTATGATAAAAACAGTTGGAAATTGCAGGAATATTTTCATTTCATAAAAGCATTTGAGACTCAAGTCATAAAAATGAAAAAGGCCTCAAATGCTTTTGTGAATCGACAATATTCCTACAATTTCCAATTGTTTTATAACGAGTCTAAGTTCTTAAAATCTCTGATATTTTTCAAGAATGGTAAATTAATTGTGAAAGGATTAATTTATTATTTTGTACTTTTTAGTTGGCTATTTACATAAAAGCATTATTTTAAAACAATCTTTTTTATATCTTATTTTAAACAATATTTATTTAAATCGCATGTTGAAAATTGATAATAAATTGAAAGTATGCTAGCCTTTCTCACATGCACAATTATAACAGAGAAAGCCAATCAGATTTTAAAACAGATATATAATAAATAATCAAGCTTAGACACGAGACAGAGATTTTGATGAAAATTGCGGTATAGTAAATCTGAGATTTCGTGCCGTAATATATTATATTTATAACACAATGAATGATAATTATATTTGTTTATATATTTAAAGCTTTCAGGCTAAGATGCTTAAGACTGGCTTATATATATATAAAAGTTAAGTTTAGAAAAGGTTGGTATCAACCTTTTCTATCAAAATCTCTGTCTCGTGTCTAAGCTTGATTATTTATTATATATCTGTTTTAAAATCTGATTGGCTTTCTCTGTTATAATTGCGCATGTGAGAAAGGCTAGCATACTTTCAATTTATTATATCTTATTTTAATAAAGAATGGACAAGGTTTCACTTTCTGCTATAATTTTTTTGTTTGTTTGTTTTGAACGGTAAAAAATGAATTCATAAATACTTTGATAGCATTACAATGAAAAGTCTATGGAACACTGTATGATGTTTAATAAAGTGTTTTCGTTTTTCAGCTATGAATTTCTTTCTAATATAATTGATTTTATTTTCAATAAGAATACCTTTTTCTTCTGACTATATTTATATTTAATAACAAACATTTGTTCATAGTTTTTTTTTTATTATTAACATTAATTAATATATTTGCATCTTAGTAGTGTGTTGTTTGTAGTTAACTTAATGCAAGTGTTCCAATTTATTTGAAATTTACCTGATAATGATAAAGGGTTGCATTCTGGAGTTAAAGTAACAAATCGGTAATTGGTATTTAATGGACATTCATCCTGTAAGAAAAGCTAAGCTTTGTTACTGTAAAAAAAATTCCATGTTTCACTTGGCTCTGATTTAATCTCTAGGTCATTGGGATGAAAAGTAAATATATTAACCATTACACTATTATGTAATTAAGATTATATAAACAAAGGCTAGATATACTGTTTCAAAGTAATGTGAAGCATTCTTGATTCCAAGAAGTTCATCCACTGTTAACACATTTTCTAATTGGCCCATACAAATTGTTGAAAAATTATTACAAATAACATTTCATGAATTTTTTATCCAATCATTTTTATCAGAACAAAAAATTATATAATTCAAAAACTATATGACTATGATCATCTTATGGAATCAGTAGTGGGTAAAGGAAAATGGCAGCTGATTTATACATTAAATTTAAATAATAATTTGATTTGGAGGCTTGTTACTCGTCATTTCATGTATGATTTTTTTTGTACTTGATAACACTGATGTTTGCCAATGGATTCTTTGGAATAATAAAGCCTATTTATTATCAGTTTTTTTAAACATATATAAGTGCATTATGAACATATGTCATTGTTTTTTTTTTCACATCCAGTTTTTAGTCACTGTATAAACTTCTGACTACGGACACTATTATTAAGCCATAGGAAACACTTTTATATTATCAGAGTTAGTATTAATATTAGTTTTCTTGGATAAGGAATTGTAACTTCTAAAATTTAAATTGCGTTTTTCTTGTTTTCATATGGATATCCGCCTGCCATACATATAATAAGATTTAAATTTAGATAACATTCTTCATAGTTTAATAAGATTTTCATGACCTATAACAAATTCATCTAATAAGCCAGTATTGATTAGTGAATAAGAATCTAACTATTTTTAGCTAGAGGGTAAAATAAGGGTTAAAAAAATCATTCAGACTTTTACTATCCAGCAGTTGACAAGCCTGATCTTCTCCAGTATTCTTCTACAAGATGCTATTAGTTAGGATTTTACTCTTGTATGAACTATTTAAACTGCCCTCCCCCTTTTTTTGTTTACTCTATTGTTTTCATGGAAAAAACCTTATACAAACTTAATGTTTAAGAAATTATGTACTCATAATAATGTGCTTACAGTTTTATACGTAAATGCATTAAATATATTTATATCATTTTAATATTATGATTTTAAAAGTTCATTTGTAAATCAACTGTTAAGGTAATATTATGACTCTTTGCATATTCATATTTACTCTAATTTTAGATAACATTTTAATCACTTTGCAATTTGATACATAGTATTATAAAAATTAGATTAATTTACATTGTGATATTTAAATCTCTCTGTAATTTCTTTTTTATAGGCTGATCAGATTTGTTACGCAGTGCTGTGCGTCTTTTCCTATGTCGCAGCAGGTATAGAGCATAAAAAGCAAGATGGAGAGAATCAGCAAAAAAAGTTATAGGAGAAGATCATATGGCAACTGGAAAATAATGTATAAAATTTTATAACTCAACTTACAAAAGATTGTGTTTTTATTGATTTGCTAATAGTCGCAAAGAAATTGCAAAATCAAGGAGACTATTCATGTTGGTTTGCTGGAAACGTGTAGCCATTCTTAACTTATAAATTTTCAAAGAAATTTTACGTTTACAATTTTAATTGCACAATTATAGATATAGAATTTGTAATCACATCACAATAGTTAAAGCTTAAATAAATCCATAGAATATTAGCAGTCTGTTGTCATGGTAGCCGTATTTAAAACTTCTGAACAAGTTTAACCTGTCTGGTTCAATCATTTACTTTTATTCATTATAAGTGTAATATTTATTATCTATTAGAGGCCCTGACAATGAGTTACTGATATTCTATTGGTTTGTTTAAATTTTGGCTGTTGTGATGTGATTTACATAAGAAGAGGAGAAAATTATTATGTACAATCTGGTATAGGATCTTTATTATTTTGGTCACATTTTTCAATAGCATTTATGAATATATGTAAATGTATACACTTAACTTACTTATGTAAAGTATTATATAATGAACGTGCCAATAGTTCTTAATAAGCTGTTCAGAAAATCCCTATCCCCAGACCAGTTTCTAGCTCTAGCTTTTGTTAGTGAGGCGCTAGGATATTCAAGCATTAGATTTAAAATTTAGGTCTAGGGATAGAAATGTTCTGAAAAACTTGTTAAGAGCCATTGGCACACTTATTATATAACATTTGTAATACAAGCTTATTAAATTAAGTCACATGATATATGACTTGATTTCCTTGCAATTATATATAAGTAATAATAAAAATTAAATGACTGAATGAGAAAATTTGGTTAAAATGAAAAGCTTATGCTGATTTAGCATGCATATGTGTGTATATATATATAAGACATATCTTTCCTACATATTTATAAGAATGGCTAAATGTTTATACAAATTTCTGTTCATCATGAAAAATAGTCTCCTCATATTGCAGAATAAATATTGCGAATTTAGATATTTTAGTTAAATAATTTTGTATAAAAATAGGTTCTACTTAAGTTTTTTTGTATAGCGAATCAAAAAAAAAAAAAAATAGTAATTAAAGTTGTATATATATATTTATTATCATATATATATATTTAGATGCATACATACGCAGTATGTATAAACACATGCGTGTATATGTATACAAATATATATATACATACACACGATATATATATTTATCCAAATTTTGCAATTATGCCAACATACAATAATAAATTATTCATGGTATTTTAAAAAAAAAAACACCTTAATTTCCTTGCTTCTTAAATTTATCTTTGGTTATTTTATTTTATGTGCCTGTTTATAATATAAAGAACAAGACATTATGTTTTATATTTTAAAATATATATTATAGACCATTATAATATTTATGTGAGGAAATAAAAAAATAAATAAAACAAGTGAATAAAATTTTAAAAAAAACAACAACAAAAAAAACATGTAAATTCTCTAAATGAAACAGTTTGTTACAAATATGTCACAACTATTTATTAGCAGTTCATAATTTAAAAAAAGTATAAAAAAAAAAACTATTTTACAAAATAAAATTTGTAAACTAAAATTAGATGTAAATCAGTTGTATGTTTGTTTCTCACAATGAATATATATTTTTTGAGAGTTAAAAAAACATTGTATGTGAAAAGTATATTTTGTGTGTATTTATATGTGTAAATGTGTAAGCAAACCAAAAGTTATGAAATACGTTTTTAAAGAATAATTGTGGTTTGAATGTTCCTGGCAGTAGCGTCCCGTTCGTTCATTATATGATATGGATATGAACTGTGTTCACACTATATGTCATTATTATCACATTTCTTTTAAAATAATCTGAGTGCTTGAGTTTAAAACTTAGTTTTTAGTGTTATTTACCTAATAAGATAACGCATATGTTTAATTTGGATTCAATTAATAGAGCACACATTTTTAAAATAAAATATAAAAAGAAATAAATTTGATAATATCTATAAAATAATGATTTGTTTGTTATAGGGTTTCTTTAGCTTTCTTTACTTTGTCTTTTTTTTATTGAATTGTTTATTTTATATGTTTTCCTAAAAATAGTACCAGAGAAAAACAATTTACCCTTTTCAATTAAACAAAAGGAAAAATAATAATCAAAACGGAAAACATTTTTCAATTGATCAGTAAATTTTAAAATAACTTTTTTTTCTATGATCAATATTATACATTTTATTTAAATATTATTTTTAAAAAACGGACAGATGACTTCATTAACAAGTGAAATAAAAAAAAAAAAGATAGTTTTTTAACTATTAAAATTTTATTTGCTTATAAAAATATTGTACCGATATGAGAATAATTATTACTGCAATAAAATACAGTACGTATTTTAAATGTTTAGTTAACAGATGGTAGCATAACATATATGGTTCTGTATTTTGATTGTCTATCATGTTATAGCTATAATCAAATGATTATAATTTTAAAAATTATGTTATTCAATTTATTACAGTAATTGAGTTTTTTTTCTTTAAGATATATTTATATCAATATAAGTATTGTAATTTTACAAGAGTTATCAAAATACTCATAAAGATATCAAATGCATATCGAAACTTCAACATGCTAACTTTCATAACTGACTGCCATTATTATTCATTAAATATTTTTGATTTAACTGATTATCTATTATTGTTGTTTTTGATAAAGAATTAAGACTTCATCATAGCCGAAATAAAAAATTTCTAAAAAAAAAAAATATTTTTTTAGTTATAGGTATATATATTGTAAAATATTTGTACGTACATATTTAATGAATTAAGAGTCACATTTTCTTGAAAATTTATGAATTGAATATAAATGTATACTGCAGTGACAAATCAGTGGAAAAAAATCATGCGGCAAATTATATATATAATTATCGCTGAAGCAAACGTATGCTTTTTAGTCAAAACTAAAAATGATATTTAACTTCTTGCAAGAAATTTATTTTATATTAAAAAAAAAGATTTGTAGTTTGCAATCACATGACTTCCTTTATCTTTTTTTTTTTAATAATTTAGAAATAAACTTATTTTACATTACTATAAATTAAAGACGTCATGATTTATACGCTTTAGACTAAAAAGTTATGGTAAATTAAAAATGTTCCAAATTATTTTTTGAAAAATGATAATATATATTATTCCACGGCCATTTACGTTTGATTTGCTTACTTTTTTATTTTTTAAACACATATCTGATTACAAAAACAAAATTAAGTAATTAAAAAATAATACGTTCAATTTGATTTCCAAGAATCAAACCAACATTATTTGAAAAAATGTATACGTATATTATTTTTGGCATTATAGAACATAGTTGGCCAAGTCCGTATGCGGTTGTTTGAAGTATATGTGCAGCTCATCAAAACATGTCCGAGCTCTTTTTATATAACTACTTAGTATAAAGATTAAATGATAATGAAATGCAAATTTACATTTTTTTTTTAGAAGCAGTTTATTATATTAAATGCAATAAGTATAGTTTAAACAATTATTAGTCAAAATTGTGAAAGTAGTAGTGTATATATATATATATGGGTGTATGTATATTTTTATGATTATTGAAACTAAAACAAATTAACAATTATAAAACTACAAGCATGAATAAATAATATTACATACATATATCTTAATATTTATATAAAAAAAAAATTAATAAAATATGTATGTAATAATAATGTGTGTAATATTTATCCATGTCTTATGCTTCACAAATATCTGAAATTTATAATATGTGATTCTTCTGTTGAGGAAGTTTCATCGTCATTGGTATAGAGGATTTACCACATATGTATTTATATAGAGACATTAGAAAAGAGAGAGAAGAGTCTACATGTTAATTAGAAAATATATATTTATGTAATAAATAGGGAGGAATGGGAAATAATAATAAAACCAGTTTATTTTGTTATTTATTTATATTGAGAATTATTTTGTTGAATAAATCATATTATGAGTCATTCCATTACCATTCTTTTTTAAGATTGGTGTTATTTTTTTAAGTTTGTAAAAATGAAAAACAAATAAATGTCATGCTATAGTTAGTTAATGCCATATAGGCAAATTATGATACAGTATTGTTAATATTACTCCTAAAAATAATTTTTAATACGGGTGTCAGCAGCCATTTTAGTCTTTTTGCCAATAGATTTTAGAAGAAAGACTATAAGCATAATTTTTTATAATTTACATAAACTATCAGATGTTAGGATTATACCAAATTAAAGACAAAATTGTTTACATTTCTCTCATTTGATTTTTTAAGTTAAAATATTTACATGCAGTGAATTCTTGATCTGTCATTTTTCAAGGAACTGGAAACAAAAAGTGATAGAAAAATAAAAACAATAGATAAGAATTTAATGAATATTTATTGTTAATTTTAAGTACAACTAATTTCAAACATTTCACACCTATTTATAAATTGTATGTGGGTTTTTTTCTTTTCTAAAGTATCTTGTGCTTTGGTTCGAGAGTATCCCCAGTACTCAACAAGACATTGAGATATAAAAACATTACTCTCGAACCATGTGTATAGGGTGTAAATCCCCTTTGCTTAAATTTCATAGATCTCTGTGCTATTAAATAAAACTGAATATTACATACATTGTATGTATGCATATATAAAGTACAATATATGTATAATATTAATATCACAGTATTTGTGTTTTAAAAAATCAGCTAATATTAATTTAGATATTACTTTTTAAAATAAATCTTATCTAATAATTAATTTTTCATAAAAAGTAATAATTTTGATTTTATGAAAAAAATAATAATAATTGGATATTTATTTACTTTGGACAGATTTTAAACTTCAGCTTAACTCTGAATGGATAGGCATAGGCAAAAATTATGGTCAAACAATAAACCCTTTTTTTAAGAGAACAAATCACAATTTTTTTTGGAATGAAGTTAAATGTTTTCTCATTTTTAAAAAAGTAAAAGAAAGTTATCCTTAAATTCTAATTTTTTTTTTTTCATAAAATAATAAAAATGTTTCGAATTAAAAAAAAAAAACTATACAGAAAAATATTGTATTAGGATAGTCAATGATAGATGTAAATAAAATGATAGTTGAAAAAAAAAAAAATCAGTAGAAAAATAATAATGCATATTTGTATGGTATTAATTTTAGGACTAAAGAAAGCAAATAATACATGCAGAAAAATGCATATGATGTATCATGAGTTCGCTATATTTCTTCATATATTTAATAAATGGGTAATATTTTAATACATAATTGATGGGTCAAAAAGAGCTGCTCATATATACATGATATATATCTTTGTAAATATATGTGTACATCTTTTTACATATAATCTCTTCAATTCTTAAAATTAATGATTATGAACTATATATAAAAGTTCTCTGCACTTATTGATTGAGATAATTTATTGCAGATTCATTAATTTCAAGATAATAATTTATTTTTATTGCAAATACACAGAAAATTTTTGGCCAAATTTCAAGTAAATAAAAATCCTTGCATCATATTTTTAACAAAAAAAATGTAGTTTTCTGAAAAGTAATTTAAAATAAGCTTTCCTTTTTTAGTAATTAAATGGCAACAAAGCAGTCACTTCTCCAGCTCACATGATAAAGAGTAACTTTGTTGCTATCTATAGTAAGTTTGGATAAACAGTGATTACCACATGTTGGCATTTGTTTCTGGCTTTTATTTTTATCATTGAAGCTTGGAATTCAAAGCTGGAATTAATGCAATTATGCATTTAACCACCATCTTTAACATTACTGTTTAAACTGAAAGCTGAAATTCAAAACACTAAAAATTTTGAATCTAACCTGTTGGCAAAATAGTTACATGTTTTAGTATGCTCAATTCTTTATTAACTATAAGTAACTTTTTTTGCCTGATTGGAGTCAGATCTATATAACTATTCAGGCCCATTGGCTTTAATTTCAAAACATTCGGATGTTTTGAATTTTATTTGTAAAATGGAATTAAATGTGGTTATTAGATACATCACTGCTGCTACTTCCTGTTTTGAATCTCATTGTATGGAGATGGGGATTTAAATGCATAACATTCACTAATTTCAGCTTATTATAGATGGCCCTAGAGTAGATAGCTGCAACACTATAAAAGGGGGGGGGGTGTTTTTGATCAATTTAACATTAAATGAGAAAAATGATTTAAAATTATTTTTGGTATTTTTCTAAACAAAATTTTAATTTCATATATAATAATAAATATTCTAATACCTTAATCAATATCATGTCATAAAATTATTTACTGTGCTGCCAAGTGATGTTAAGTTTTGCTTCTATTAGTCTAAGAGATTCCCTCTCCTTCTACTAAGAAAGATAATGGTTATTTAGATATTTGTGCAGTTATTATAAAGTATTTCATTTTCATATGTATCCAATGACCTAATGAAATATTAATGTTTTGTTTAATAAACTTTTGCTTTCAAACAGTTAATGAATAAAAGAAATGTTAATGATTAAGTGACAAAATCATTATATAGGATTGTTGCTGCCAGCGATTAAAATAATTGTTAACTTTTGTATGTCTTTAAATGAATTTAATGCATGTGGATTTTATTTTACATAAGTATACTTATATGTGATAATTAAGAATCTCATATTGCAAAGATGGCATATCCATCGATTCAATTCTGGGTTTAGTGAAGTTTTTTTTAAGTGGCTGAATATTTTTCTTTTAAACAACAGGCTCATAATTCAACTAATTGTCCAGTATTGGTCGATTAATAGGTATTCTTGGTTAGCAGGTAAAAATAGGAGTGGAAAAACCTTTCAAAATCTCACTGCTTATTAATTTGCAAGCTTGGTTATGCTATTGGAGAGTCCTTCATACTGCAATGATCTATTTATTAAAAAAGCAGTTTTAAGTCATATGTGAGAAGAGTTTTTACATTGTTCCCTATGTGTGGTTGCTTATTACTATAGCATTGATATTTTAGATACCTCTTCCATCATTAGTGTTGTATGGATGGCTCAGTAATAGTTGCCTATGCTTCTAGAAACAGCTACTGAGTTCTTCGGTATTACTTGGGTTGTGGAGAGATCTTGCCAAAACGTTCATGTTAACGAGCAATCACATATACAGAAGAAACCAAAAAATCGTATTTACATCTTTTGCTTTTGAAGAATTTTATAAAATGCACGGATGACAGTTCAATATGTAAAAGTAAATATCTTTATTTTATTGCACTGCGGACTAAATTAAATATTATAAATGCTATTTCTATGTACATTTGGATTCATCCTGTGAACTTTATTTTTTGATAAATTGAAAACAATGGGATCTTATTTATAAATTAAGTATTTGGATGCTTATGTTTCCTATACATATGTTTGTGACTATAGCATAATATATTCAAAGTAAATAATCATTGCAATTTAGTGTATCTAAAAATAAAATGGTTTTATCTTTCCTATTTACATGCAGTTATGAATTATTATGAACCAATGTTAGTAAGTATTGTTATTTTTAATCAAGTTATTATTTTATTCATTAATCTTGCGAAATGCTAGGTGATGCAAGTTTTTGCATTTTACCTATTCTTGGAATAGCTAGAGATCCAATTACCAATCAGTAATTGGATGACTGCTTGTG
Source organism: Epiperipatus broadwayi (assembly GCA_028023455.1). Taxonomy (NCBI): domain Eukaryota; kingdom Metazoa; phylum Onychophora; class Udeonychophora; order Euonychophora; family Peripatidae; genus Epiperipatus; species Epiperipatus broadwayi. Next base: position 8,975,553 of record JAQFVV010012416.1, on the reverse strand, counting down.
GACTGTTTGGAACTTGAAAATGTTTCTAAGTTTGATTCACACCCCAGGTTATGGGTATGGAAGGCAAATATTTTAGCCATTACATTACTCCTATGTATATATGTATGAATATTATATAAATTTTATATTGATATAATTGTATTATGTAATATAAAATACGTATGATAAAACATACTGGAATTAACGTTATAAGATTTATAAATATTAAGCTCTAACCTGCTTTGGTATGTGCATCATCTTTCTTAGTAGCATATAACTTTTACAAATGTATATGCTATTGGGATAGTGGTTATACTGCAAGTTAGGTACAGTTTAATATTTGTTTATATAATTGGAATAGTAAATTTTATAACAACTTCAGTTTTCATTCTATTATGTTTACATATTAATATATATGGTCATATATAACATTAATAGTTAATTTATATGAAGAAATATTTCAACGATGTATATTTTTTAAAATGTTTTCCCGATATGTCTAACATTTGATGGTTTACAAAAAAATATAAATTGGTAAATAATGTAATACTAGAATCTCTTAATCTATCACCAAAATTTAAAAGAAAAAGATATATTTTTAAAGAATAGAGAATTTAAATAAATATTCTAAAATTATATAAATAAATAATGTGTTACTACAAATATGAAATATTTTGAAGCTATGTTTAAACATCCATGTCTTGCTCTATTGTATTCTAGATTTTATTCTATATTTAGCTAAATGATGTCTTGTGGAAATTAATCCATTTTCACATTATGTAGCGATATTCAAGACAAGATCAAAAATATGATAGGTGGGGCATGGAAGTTTTAACATCACTTCATATTATTGTTATATTTAAGAATATATATATAATTTTATTTTTAAAATATATATTTTAGTCAATTTAATATTTTGAAGCAACAACAAAAAGTAATATAGATATAGTATATATTAATATATAGTATTTATGTTCACTCAGTTTTAAAAACTCTTAAAATTCAGAATTGTGGACATTTCTTGTTTACAGATATTTATGATCTCAAACAGAAAGACGACTAGGGAAGTCAATATATTTGAATAAGTATCTCCCATTTGTTACAAAAAATAATTAGCATAATTTTAAATATATTTATCCATTGAGACTAGTTGCAAACATATCCTGCAAAATAATGCTTTCTATTATTCTGAAAAAAATACCATTTATAGAATTTATATGTTTGATATGAGACTTAGGTGCTATCATTATTATTGTAGATGCAGTGCTAGTAATTAATCTTAGATATGTCGTAATTAGGAAATTTTTAATTAAAATTATGTTGGGCTGGGTCCCAGGGAATGGATGAACAATACTATATCATCTTTTCCATTATTAATATCTTACATAACATTTGTGTATATTTTGTTATATAAACTTAGAGAGAAAAAAACAGTCTGTATATATTGCTGTATTCAGAGTATAACTATATGTAAATAGATATATTTTATGTATAAGTGTTAGCAGAAGTACTAATGTTTTTTTTCATAAAGACAAAAAAGGTTTTTAAAAATGTACGAATGCTTGTACACTGATATAGGTATACACATGTATTATGTGTGTTCATGTGTATGTGTAAGTATATATATATATATATACACACAGACACATATAAAATAATTATTGTACAGTATAATAAATCATTTTTTCCCTCAGGAGAAAAAAAAATTGAGATAATTTTTTTACAAAAGTATTAAAAAATATGTACATAAAAAAGGTACTTTTTTTTTATTATTTGTTTATGGATTGGGTTAATCTCATTTAAGCAATAAATAAGATTCAATAATCAATGCAAATTCAATATTTACCAAAAAAAATCCTTCCTATTTTGTTTTCAGCTAAATTTATGTTAAAGGGCAGCTTATTGTACCATCTAGTATAGTGCAGATTCTTGTTCTGTATTTAGAAAACTATTGTATCAGGATTCTTTACAAAAATAATTAACAGCTCTTTTGTACTGTCTTAGTATGGTAATATTAATAAAATGTTCCTAATTTATTCATTGTGACTGATCTTTTTTGCTCTGTCTGTATCAGGGACGAAGCGTCCATGTATTGAACGGAATGAGTGCTTCCGTAGAAAAATTCACTAAAACTTTCAAAAGCTTTAATCTATAATATTAATAAGCCAATAAGCTTTAATTAAAATTCAGTTTAAAAAAATTCACTTTTGATTTTTTTTTTTTTACTAACAGTTGAATTGTTTTATATATAACAAAAGGTTGAACTTGACTAATGCATTCTAGCACATGTTTTTTTGGTAATAGTATGAATACTGAACCCTACTGTTTGATGGCACTCTTTTTCACCCAATGCACATCAATATACCGATTCACGGGCCGATGGTTTCTTTACAGAATATTAAGGTACAAAATTTTTTTTCCCCACTTTCTATACATAAAACTCATGTTGTTTTTTTTTTGCATTTTTAATAAACAAACACTTTATTTTTATATGGTGTGGTGTGGGGGGGGGGTTGCTTTTAAATTATCAACTTTTTTTTTTATTTTGAGCTTTTTTTTTTTATTATTTTGAATTATCAGTTTCTTTACATAATACTACGGTAAAAAAAAAATATTTTTTTACCTCTTTCTATACATAAAACTCATACGTTTTTTTTTTTGCCTTTTTAATAATCAAACACCATTTTGTTTTTTAGATGGTAGAGGGGTTGGTTTGCTTTTAAATTATCGCCTTTTTTGGATTTTGAGCTTTTTAAAAGCCTTAAACAATTCAGTTTTAATTAATAAACCAACAGTTGGTTTTTAGAGGGTGGAGGGAGGTTGGTTTGAATTTTAATTCTCGTCTTTTAATATCTTTTGCCGATGTACTGGAAACTTCACATATTTTAAATGTCTTCGAATATAGAATACATATAAAGAGATTAACAAAATATACGAATTATTGGAGAGGGGTTGGTTATACTTTTAAATTATCGACTTTTTATTGATTTTGAGCTTTTTTTTTTTTGGAAAGCCTTATTAATCAATTCATTTTTAATAAACCAACAGTTGGTTTTTAGATGTTGGAGGGGGATTGGTTTGATTTTTAATTATCGTCTTTTATTTTCTTATTATGAGGTGTTTTTTTTTAAAAAAATATTTATGCGCCGAAACCTTTATATGGTAGTGAAAAGTTCTTCCTTTATTTTTTTGCCTTTTTCAAAAAGCCTTAATTAAACATATCATTTTTTTAAAAAAACATTTTTTTAGGGGGGCAGGGAGTTATGGTTTGTTTGGCTCCAATATGAGATGAGGCTCAAAGCTGTAAGTAACAGGATTTTGGAGCTGTCCAACCAATTTCCCTTATGCAGACTCCAGGTACTCTTACAGAAGTGGCAACAGAATTCCCCAGATCCTGTAGTTGACTAAAACCATGCTCCTCCCACAAACACATAGCTTTGCATCTGTCAGGATGTTTGTTCTCTTTCTGGAAAAACACAACAGTGTCAACTTCTGTGGCTGCAATTCATTCCCCTTCAACCAATTTTGAACACTTGCTGCGCCAACATTTTACTGTTTTCACAGATTCATGCGTAAACATAGATTTGCACATGAACTCAGCAGGACTCTGCTGAAAACCCTAACCTTTTCAGGTTGTGTGCAGTTCAAAATCATAGGGAAGCATGCATGATGGTCTGACAATTCTTAATATGTAATATTAAATCCACTATGCTTTCTCAAAATTTTCCCACAATGAATTTTTTGGTAGTTTCGCATCCTTCAAATATGGCCACCATCAAATCAGACTGTAGCGAGAGTTGAATTGTGCTCACTTAAGGAATACTGTCGCAAGTCAATGCATTGTAGGATGCATTGTCCTCTAGGCAGCCTGTTAGCCATAAATTAGACCACTAAAACAGTATATTGATGTGCGTTGTGTAAAAAACAACGCCATCAAGTGGTAGGGTTCAGTATTCATACTATTACTTTTTTTTACTAACAGTTGAATTCGTTTTATATAATGAAAGAATGAACTTGACTAATGCATTCTAACACAGTTTTTTTTACTAACAGTTGAATTATGTTTTATATATAACGAAAGAATGAAATTGACTAATGCAATTTTTTTTACTAACAGTTGAATTCAATTTATATATAATGAAAGAATAAATTTGACTAACGCATTCTAACACAATTTTTTTTGCTAACAGTTGAATTCATTTTATATATAACAAAAGAATGAACTTGACTAATGCATTCTAACAATTTTTTTTACTAACAGTTGAATTCGTTTTATATATAATGAAAGAATGAACTTGACTAATGCATTCTAATGCAATTTTTGTGTAATATATATATATTAGGTGCTATTACATAAAAATTGTTGTTGTAAGTGAAATAAAAACATTAAAAAAAAAGAAGTGTGCTTCCGTTCCTAAAAAAGTCACGCTTCGTCGCTGGTCTGTATATATTTGTACGCACATGAATACATTAATTACACTATCAAAATAGCGGCATTCCAAATAACAGCTGCACAATTTAGTATAGTCATACAATCACAGATTGAAGAGGTACATTATGTTGGATCGATTCTGTGCTCAGAAAAGTGAAATCTGTTTGGTCATTTGAGTGGAACTGTTTAGTCTATCTCTTTGGTATTAAATCATTAAAATATCACATGATCACCATTCTTTATGCTTATACAAGCTGGAAACACAAAGGCAAAACTCTACAGTAGCACTATTCAGTGCAAGCCAGAGTAATCGATGGATACAAGATAGGGATTTTATGCACAAACCTTCTTGCATCCATTGATTATTCTGGCTTGTACTGAGTGACACTACTGTATTTGATCATTTCCTGATCCCCAGTAACTGTCATACAAAATAATAATGACACATCTAGATCAAATGTTTGATAGAAATATTCAAATAAGAAATGATTTATAAAAGAAATATACTTGTAAAAATGCTTAATATCAATATATATATAAATTTGAAAGATTCATAAATGATATGGTTTGATAATATTAAAGTATTTCTACCAAAAATTGTAATAATTATTTCATATTTTTGTCAACATATATGTGTGTAACCTATATTATTAGACTCAGTATTTATGTTAAATAATAAAAAAAGTCAAAATAATATGTTCAATCAATACCCCTCCCAAGGGATGGGTTATTTGGAAAATGTAATGAAAATGTAAAGGACTAGATGTAATTCTAAATTGATGATTTTATGCATGTAAAAGTGTTTATATATGTGCATATCACTCACAGTAAAGAATGTGATCTATCATCTTCATATTTCTTTGTTTAACATCTGACTTGAATATGCCATTAGTAAAAATAATAATAATTGTATGGACTGTATTCAGTACTATGTATATATTTATAAAATTAATACTTATGCAAAAGTCACAATAAATACAAATATGAAATATAATGTTTATTATAATTTATCAACATTTTACAAATTCAAACCGATAAACTAAACTCTAAAATTTAATAAATAAATTTTAAATTTTTTGGTTTTACTATGTAGAGAATTGTGCTTTAATTATTTAGTTTATTATACATCTAATAAATTATACTGAATGAGTTTATGTAAGAAGTATATTATGTAGTACATAAAAGCTTCATGTAATAAGTCTATTTCATTTATGCATAGATATGTAACTACATATCACATATGTCTATGTGTGGGTGATTGTGAAGAAAATATTTATACAAGTCTACATTAATGATAAATAATGTTAACTATAAATTGAGGGGAAAACATCACTACATATAGTTTTGAATCATTATGGGTGCATAATAATAATACTGTAATTACAGGAAACAATATGTCAGTGTACATAATGGTTTGTTAATATTTATAATATAGATTTCACACTGAGGAAGTTAAAATTGTCTCAAAAAGAAGTTTCTATGTATAATGGATTATATTTATTTCTATTTTGAATTGGAACAATTGCTACTTCTTTTTATACTAATGAAAATTTCATTATCAAACTGAAAATCTGTATTTCAACAATCACCTTCAATGTTTGAATATCCATTATCACAATAGCTCTTTACAATTCAATAATAATAATCGCAAATTTGACATTTTGAGTATCAATATTAAGAACTTTCCCAAAGTTTTGTCCTCATTATTTTTTTTAACCCAGGACAGTTGGTACAACTGATATACAACTAGAATTGCACCTATATCATCTTTTTTAATGGGCACCTTTATTCAATTGTCTGACTAACTTTTTGCAAGACTACATATTGGAATTTCTTGTCATCTACGAGCTAATAAAAATAAATTTAAATATAAAAAATAATAATTCATACTTTTGTGAAGTTATTAGAAGATATTTAACTTTAAGACAGTTGTTCCTTTTGTTAAGTTATCCTGGATGGGAAAGTTGCCTTGCTTCACACCTAACATCCATCCCTCAGGGTTTTCCACTGAGCACTTGTTGTTCACCTTATTTCTGAATCCCCTCTTGCTCAGTCTGGAACATGACCTCCCTGGAATCCTCATTCCTGCACTGGTTAAATGCCTTGTTTATGTAGACAATGTGGATGTCTTCCTTTCCTCAGTTGATCTTATTCCCAGACTTCAACAGATCCTCACCTGGTACACCAAAACACAGGCTGAAATTTAGCAGTGCTAAATCAGCGGCCTGGCAACTATCAACTGGTAAACAAATCCCTTACCACTTTCAATGCCAAACCACACAACTTCGTTGGATTCCACCTTATGCTGTTTCCTAAGGAAGTGAGAGTACGGGTTCAAACCAACCTGTATCAAAGCATATCCACTCAGTGCTATCACAGGCATCTACCTCTCCCTTTCTGGGAAAGTCACCCTCCTCAATCTTTTAGTGTTTCCTAAAATAGGATATTACCTCCCCATTGTTCTACCTACACATTCCTTTATATCCAAAATCAATTCCCTTTGCACCCGTTTTCTCTGGGACAGAAAGGTGGTGGCCATCAACCTAAAAAGAACTTGTTTTCCTAAAAACCTCAAGGGATTGGACCAGCCTTCCATCAGCACTCTTCTGATCCAGAGATCTCGCAACATTATTCTCACACTCCTAAGTCACTTTCCTGCCAACCTTGTGCATATCATTATCACACCACCAACATTCCTCCTTTCAGTGGCAGGCCCAGGTCATGGACCTCACTCATTTCCAACATCCTTCAAAAGGCTGGCTTTGTTACACCATCCATCAGTGGCAAACTAAAGTACTGGGAGGTTTTTCAGTCAGACTGCAGATTTCTCCATTGTGTCCCCTACATACCTCAAACTTACCAATTCTCAATTAATCAGCAAATTCAAAAGGTGATCCCTTGAGGCAAAATTCCTTGATTTCCTTCTCAAAATCAATCTCACTCCCCACAAATCAATTTTTGGTCAACCATAGGGGTTTCACCAAGATTTCACTTGTATGCCAGCTCTGTAAAACTGACAATGAGACCCTCCAGCACTTCCTACTTAAATGTCCCTTTCTGCTTGGAGTGAGACATTGTCATCAACTCCTGCCTTTCCTTGCACAGGAATACCATCTTTATGCTCCAAGAATCCGTAGAAACAGGGATCTTTGCAACTATTAGATTATCAGTTTTCCTCATCTATGCACTCTGGTTGCTCCGAGGTGCCATTATTTTTGACCAGAGAGTCCTTCAGTGAATCAAAAGCTATTGGACCTAATTCGTTTTCTCAAAACCAGAGATACCAAATTAGCCCCTCCTCCACTCTTCACAGACACTTGAGCAATCCTCCACTTCCAATTCTCTCAGCTGCTTGTCATAGGACTCAATCATTCAGCCGCTTGTCATAGGACTCAATCATTCAAATGTTTGTGACCCATGCGGTGCTTGCCAATGAAAACATTCATCTCGGACTGGCCTGGACTACACACCGTTTCCCCTTTACACTTCCCGTTCCCTTTTCACATGTATCCTTCCCCTCTTATCTTGTTGCTTCTGAAATTTCAATTTATCAAATAATCATTCCCTTGTAAACCTTTTTCTAACTATATTTGTATCTGTTTTTTTATGAATAAGCTTTCATCACTGAGAAGGAAAAAAAAGACACTAATAAATTAATTTATGTTTTGCTATCAAAATCATGACCTCTCCATACGTTCTTGCTGCTACAGCTGTTATTACTATGTGATTATTCATATAGTATACAAACATGGATGGGCTACTCACTAACATGCATTAGCCAGTATGATGAGTTTATTGGCTTTTTATCTCTGAGTTTAAGATCAAGAAACACCACGGTTTTACTTTTCAGTTGCCCAATAAGCCAGAATGGATGTGTGTGTGAATGAAAATTTTTTTCTTAATAGATATATAGTCATTAGAGACCAAAATAAATCATGGCCCTTATTTCCGGGAGGCTGTAAAATCACCAGGCAATGTAGTGGTTGGTGGCTGAATGTGAAGGTCCTGAGAATCTCTTGATTGTAGACCCAGGCTGCCATTTGATTTTGACTTTTTTATTTAGGTACTTAACAACTGCAGATCACTTCCAAGTGAAGGAATATTGGAAGAATAACTGTCTCCTATTAAATGAGACATTATGTCTTCTATTAAATGAGACATTATTGGACTTTGTGAAGTTAGAAAAAAAGATGAATAGACAATTGATTTAAAAAGTGGACATGTACTTTACTACAAAGGTATAAATATTGGAAGTACAAGTGGAGTAGGATTCGTTATAGCAAAAGTGGATTGTGGAGATTGATTGTGTAGCAGACAGAGTGGCAAAATTAGTTATTCAACGTACTAGCAGGTAGATATCAAATGCAGATAATTCAGGTTTATGCCCCAACAAGTTCTCATAGTGATGAAATAGTAAAAGATTTTTATATGGATGTACAAAAGGCTTTTGATCAGACTAAACAACATTTTAAAATTGTTATGGTGGACTTTAATGTTAGAATTGATAAACAATGGAAAGATTAAAGGGTTGCAGGTAAATTTAGTTATGGTAATAGAAATGAGAAAGGAGATAGATTTTGTGTTTTTTTTTTTTTTTTTTTTGAGAAAACAGTTAAAAGGAAATGGACATGGAAGCATCCAAATGAAGGTCAGCAGAATTGGATATTTTGATTAACAGAAAATATATATTTCAAGATTGTAATATCCTTAATAAATTCAACACAGGAAGTGATGATCGATTAGTAAGATGTAAGATATGTGTTAATGCAAAACTAGAGGGACAAAAATTATTAAGAAAAACAATATTTACGGTTGATATTCCTAATCTTCAGTAACATTGTAATGAATTTAAATTAGAACTTGCAAATCGTTTCAAGTATTAGTAGATTTTGAACATGATTTAGATTTGAATGAAATTAATAGGAAAATAGCATACACTTTTAAAAACTGTATTAAAGATAGCTGGTTAAAAAAAGCAGCAATTGACCAATAAAATTGCTACTGAGACTGGAGAATTTTTATGAAGAAAAGAAGGAATATGAAGATATATCAAAATGATGCATTGATTTTGTAAAATTGTGCAAAAAAGTTGGTAATCATATAAGAAAATATAATTATGAATTAGCAAGGAAAACTGTATAAGAAAATAAAGGTCTGAAGAGTGTAAAACAACATCTTGGTATTGGTAGAAAATTTAACATCTGCAATAAGAAAAAAAAATAAACTATTACTAAAAAGGGAGATGGTATGAAACGGATAGAAGAGTTCTATCAAGAATTATATAGTAATAAAGAACAAGTATCTCCCTACATTTATTATGTTTTCTGAATTGCCCAGGATTTTAAATGAAGGGAAAAGCTTCAGGTAATGATGGAATTATAATTGATATATTAAAAGGAGCAGGTGAAGAAATAAAATTTTTTTGGCAAAGTTATATATCAAATGTATATATAAAATGCGCTAACATGCACAAGCACACAAAGCTAAAAACAAATAATTGTCACAAAGTATAAACTGTTTGCTTATATCAAATGTCTAAATTACGAAGAGGTATCACATCATTGGAATAATACAGTACTAATATTTAAAAAAGATGATAAAGTAAATATTAGAAATTACAGACATATTAGTCTTTTATCAGTTTTATACAAAATTGTTACCAGGATAATTACAACTCGTCTACAGAGAACATTAAATTTCAACCAACTGAAAAAACAAGCTGGATGTAAAGGTTGCTTTAGTACAGTAGATCACATCCAAGTATTGAGAGAAACTATAAAAAGGACTAATGAACATGAATTGTCATTCAGATTATGAAAAGGGATTTGATTCTATAAGCATTTCTACAGTGATTAAAGCATTGGATCATCAAGGTATTGACCCAGGATATTTTTATATTCTGAAGAATATTTATAAAAATGCAACAGCAACAATTAGATTACATAATGATACTAGGAATGTTATCATTGAGAAGGATGTAAGACAGGGTAACTCCATATTCAAAACTTTTTACAGCAGTGCTGCAAGAACTATTTTGTGGATTAAAATAAGAGGCTAAAGGAATAAAAGTAAATGGAAATTATTTAAGTCATTTAGATTTTACAGACAATGTAGTTTTTGTATATAATACTTCAGAGCTTCAGGAAATGTTGCAATAATTATCAAATGAAAAGAAACATGTTAAAAAGTCTAAAGTAATGTTCAATGGATTTTCTCAAAAAAAAAGAAAATAAAGTCTGATTATGATGAATTAGAAGAAGTTAATAACTACAAATACTTTGGTCAGATTATTACTACAAGTGGAAACAGAATGGATGAAATTAATCATAGAATTAAACTTTGTTGGGGTGCTTTTGGTAGAAATAATATTAAAGGAAAATATGCCAATGTGTTTGAAAAGAGTTTTTAATAAATGTGTTTTACCAATTCTTATTTATGGATGTGAGACTTGGGCATTTAATAGAAGAGCAAAGCAGATACTTCAGACCACAAGAAGTATGGACAGATGTATGTCAGCAATAACAAGAAGAAATTAAAAATGCAATATATGGGTAAGAGAACAAGTTACTGACATCATTTAGAGAATTAAAAGATTGAAAGTTGGACTGGATGCATTTCTAGAAGAATAGATGGACAATTGAAATCTTAAACTGAATTCCAAGAGATTGTAAAAGACTCGGAAAGAGACAACATGTGAGCTGGATGGTGTAGGGGTGATATGGAGAAGAGAGGATAGGGATCAGAGAAGATGGATTAAACTTTGTGAGACCTTTATTCTACAGTGGATTGATAATGATTGATGATGAATGTCAGTTAATGATTGCTTATCAATGACTAAAAAATATGGAACCCTTTTTAAAATAGCTTGTCAAAGATAATGTAAAAACATAAATAAGTATGAAGTTTAAAATAATATATATAAAGATTTAAGTTTTTTCTATATTTTAGTCATAGTGACTAGATTTTAAAAAAGAAATCTGAGTATAGGTAACATCTTATAAAAGGTAACATATGTTATTAAAGCACCAATCTTGTGTGTATTTTTACATGCCAGAAAATCAAAAAAAACATTTGCTATCTTTAGTTGTGAAAATATTTGTTATTATATAAGTGTGCGCGAATGGTTGTGCTAAAGAAATGTATGTAACCAAGCATATTTCAAATTTATACACATGCTTACCATTCATTTCAAATTCTACTATACCCTAATAATCTGTCAATGTAAAAACTCCAGACTATTATCACTCATTATACATATATTTTCAAACAACCTTTAGTCATCAGGAACACCTGGATGTTCATTCGCATCAGTATTGAAAATCTGACATTTATATATATTATAAATAGACCTTTTTGATTTTTAAACTTTGAATTGTTGATTATACATGTCTTGTGTGAAATTTACTGTTTTATAGGATATTTCAAAATGGATAGAAATTGTTCCAACTTTAGAGTACAGTCTGCATACATATAAACATATACTTATTGTTTTAAAATTAAACATGGGAAAGAAAGACACCATAGTACAAGAAGTAAAAATTAAAAGTTGGAAGATTTTTTGAAAATAATCGTGATTATAAGAATTAACAAACCTGGGTCTCTTTTTACGCGATAGATAGGTTCCTCAGAAAACACGCACAAACGAAATTGCACAAAAATAGACGTAATTTACCTTTAAAAGGGGGGGATGCGGACTGTGATTTTTCAAAATTCGCATAAAAGCAAAGTACCAATGTAAAATTACTTTAAAATTCGCGCAAAAAAAAAAAATAAGGAAATAAAATATAACTAATAAAAAAATTTCAAATTTGAAAAAAATTGATACAAGACAAACTTTTTTTAACTATAATATTTAATTTTATTCAAAATAATATATTTTTATGCATAATTTACAGTACAGTAATTTACATTTTTTTATACATGTTTTAATTATTAATGCTATTTGCTGATAAACAGGTTTGTTTGCAAACTGGTAAAGATTCTTCACAAGAGGAACTACAACTAGCGCCAACTTCACTCTCATGTTGTGTTAATGGTTTTCTAGTGACAACGTAATTAGTAATTAATCTTTGAGACAATGATTTTATTAATTGTTTATGAAGCTCGCAATATCCAGACATACAACCATTTAGCTCTCATTGGAATTTAAGAGCACGTTCGTGATTAGTGTCATTAGTAAGAAAATAATTTGCCAACTGATTAGAAAGTTGAAGACCTCGAATCATTTTTGAAGTGAAAGGAACAGGTTCCACTTCTGTTTCATTATCTTTTTCTACATTTTCTTCTGTATCTAAACTTATTGCAATAATATCAGTGTCATTTAAGACATTATCCTCAAGTAATTCATTGATATCATTCTAGCTAAAGGAATCAAAACCTTCTCCACCAATATCATGTGCCAAAGTAATTATTTCATCTGATAATGCCGATGTTTGAATAACTGCACTGCTTTCAAGACATGTAGGCCAAACCTTTTTCCAACAGGCATTTAAAGTGTGTGGTTTATTTGAATAACAGCAAATGCAACGTGATTTATACAATCAAAAATTATGAATTTTTTCCAAGCGTCAGTTACTGCTATTGATTCATTTTCTAGTTTATCTAATATAAATTGAAAAGTGCGTTTAACGTAATATTGTTTAAAAGTTGCAATTATGCCTTGATCTAATGGCTGAATAATGCTTGTTGTATTAGGTGGAAAAAACATAACCTTTACATTTGATGTTCTAAATGTGGATGACCTGGTGCGTTGTCAACAAGTAATAAAATTTTGAAATCAAGATCTTTTTGCTTCATATATGTTTCCACTTCTGATAAAAAGCAATTATTAAACCAGTCAGTAAATATTGCAGTTGTCACCCAAGCCTTTGTATTAGCCATCCAGTGTACCTGCAGTTGTTTTTTATCTTTACCTTTTAAAGCGTGTGGTCTTAAAGATCAGTTTGCCATGAGAGGTTTCAGCATCCGATCTCCCGATGCATTGCTACAAAGCAACAATATTATTCGATCTTTGCTTGCTTTAAACCCACTGGATTTTTTCTCTGACTATGTGATATAAGTTCGACTAGGCATTTTTTCCCAGAATAGTCCTGTTTCATCAGCATTAAATACTTGGTGTGGGCAATATCCACCACATTCAATAACTTTAGCTAATTCTTCAGGAAAATTTGTGGCAGCTTTTTTATCTGCCGATGCAACCTCGACCATAATCTTCACATTATGTAGTGCATTCCTTTTTAAAAACCCAGTTAACCATCCTTTGCTAGCCAAAAATTCATTATTAGTCTGAGAAGCGGAAGTAGATGGTTTGGATACGTTTATTTGTTCATAAAACAAGAGCTTTTCGTCGAATTAAATAACCGCTTAAAGGAATTCTTTGAAATAATTCTTCAATCCAGATTATAAGTGCTCATTCCATTTTTTCTAATAAATCATCTCTTGAATATCGTGATAATTTGGCATTTAATTTTGTGCCAAAAATGACAGATTTTCTTATTGCATCTTCATTTTTTTTAATTGTTCTAATCGTAGACTCGCTCAAACTAAAATGTTTTCCAATCGCTGTCGATTCTTCCCCTATTGCTAAGCGATCTAAAATAGAAATTTTTGCTTCCAATGAAGTTCCTTTTCTTGGCTATTTTTTCCTCTCCATTAGGGTAAACTAAAAGTTAAAAAAAAAAAAGAACTTAGACTTATGATAATAAAAAGACATTTATTCACCGAAACTAACAACTAAAAATTGAATTCTTATTTTTGCCTTTAATTTTTAATTCCGTTTAAAAATCAAATTTCGTTTCATATCACATTTATTTCAGGTTGCCTTAAGTAATTTTTAAATTGTTAATTACAATTAAAAATCAGATTTTAATTGTCAAATTTAATTGAGCCCACTGCTATTAACTCATCTTTTAAAAATAAGCTTGTGGACACTAAATGATTAATAATTGATTACGTTCTTTTTTAAAAAGCAAAAACAGAATGTGATTTAAAATGCAAAATTAACCTGCTCAATGTTTGAACAAATTTACATTATAATCTTGTAAAATTTAATGTGTGTACACATAAAATGTGGAAATCATGATTTTAATTTCATTATTGCATAAAATCGTACTATTATAAAGCACTGAAAATATTGAAACTACTAAGATGAAAGTCGAATTCCAATAATGTGCTATTACTTTCAATATAATGTAAGCGCGTGAAATTTATTATTTAAAGTAATGGTGCATTATCGAAGTTCAACTTCCGGTGAAACATGAATCGCATAACTTCAAAATCATGTTAAATAAGTCCGCATAAAAAGAGACTCAGGTGTATATAATATTATATTTTAATTGTTTTCCTTTTATTGTTTTTGCAAATAAAATATTTAGAATTTCCCCAGAAATGAAAGTTTCAGAAATTTGTTTGGCAACGAGAAATGCCAATATCATATGACTCAAATTCTTAATTTTTTACTCTCTAGCAAACTTAATAGATAGAAGTTGGATTCCGAATTTCTGCTTGTAAAGCATTTGACTGTGGATCAAAAGGTTCCAGGATCGTTGTGCCATTCATAGTTCTGGCCCTCAAACTTTTTATAAACCCCCAAGCAATAAAGTCGTTGTTAGCCAAAAGGTCAGTGCAGCAGCCTTGCAAGCAAGCAATTGGTTGCAGACGACTGTTGCGGCTTCGCCTTTCGGCCGATGCTGTGACATATGGATAAAAAAAACTTTGGAGTCACGAATATATTATTATAATATTAAAAGCTTTGAGGAAACTTGTTGAACAATCAAAAGTATATGATATTCAAAAATATGCAAAACAAAGCATTACATTATGCAAATGCATAAAAAGAAGTAATTTCATTATTCATATCGGGAATAATGTAATTAATGCAGAAAAATCGATGAAAGTAAAGAACAATATCATAAATATATTACGATAGTGGTCATAAAATGATTTACATTTAAAAAACATTCAAATCTTTGAGGAAGTGGATTATTCTGTGTTCTAAATACAACTTTTATTATTGCTAATAAAGAAGCTACATTAAAAGAAAAAAAAGTTTATTTATTTTACTTTACTAAATATGGTGGTCGAGAGGTCAGCGACAGCTGCTTTACAAGCAGTTGTCCTGGGATAGCGGGTTCACTTCCAAGGTTGATGCTGTGACACATAAGAAAAAGGAAATACACGTAAGTTAAACCTCATTTGTGCTACCATGAAATAAAATATGATTTTCTCTGTTTTCATTCATTGTGATGACAGCCTATATCCAGGAAATAGTCAAGACGCCGATATAATACTACTGTTTAATACTCAGTCTTACAATTAATGCTTTGTAATAAAATAAATTACATATAAATCGTATGTCAAATGTAAAGCAGAGAAAGTTATAAAATATATTGTTGGTAGTTAGCACTATGGCCAAAAAATAAATGTTGTCTATGATTAACATAAAATTAAAGTCACTAAATAGTTATTACTTAAAGCCAAACTTATGTAACTCTTCACAAGTTTGTTTGGGTTTAACACTAAAATATTCTTAATATGAAATAATTAATATAATGATTGTATGCACAATTGTGATTTTCACTGAAAATAGTCGATAACCAAAAACTAATCTGGACACATAAATATAGTAACTAATGTATGACCACTGATTGTTCAAGCCTGCAATAGATAATCCCAGAGTAGAATAAATGTAATGAATTTCTGTTCCAAGAAATAATTAAATCATTAAAATATTGAATAACAAAGAAATTATTGAAAATAACTAAGATATAGAAATATCTCAAATACACTCTTAAAATGATGTTGGAGAAACTTGATAATATTGAAAATAATTGGTGTACCTTGTACAATGTTTATTACTGACAAATAAATATTTTATATAATTTAATGTAGTATGGTGCATTTAATATTAACTTTTTTGAATTGGATTATTGTGTAAGAAAATGTGATAAGTATGAAATTGGTACTGAATTTCTAGACCAATCAACACTAGAAATAAAGTTGGAATGAAAATCTTATTCTATATACTTTCATATCTTATCGAGATTAAAGTTTTCATTATTTATTGATGGACATCTTTTGCATAACCCATTAAAATTTACATTGTAATGTAGCTTAAATACAAAATTCTAGAGAAAGTAAAAAAATGAATTATTAGTATTTTTGGAGGCATATGGCATTTAAGCAGCAAAAGTGACTTGTTGAGTTTCTATCCACAAATCTTTACTTTTTTAATTTGTTGCTTTAATATGGTACTAAACTGCATGGAAAAAATAATTGAATTATATATTGCTCAAGAGATTATGTAAAATTTGAGCACCCAGAGTGACGGATTGAGTTTTAATATAGCAACAATTAAATTTAGTGTTAACAAGTAATGACTAAAATATCAAAAATTATGAAGATCCTATGACTTGACATCCAATTGCCTATGCACCTCAATTTGTCAACAAGAAGAAAATTCATCACATACATTTCATTTTATATATATATTAAGGTCCACATTCATAAATCGATAAACCATGAACTCCCAGTGTCATAAAGCCTAAACTCACAAATTTTTATTTTCTGTTTACATGGAAGTGATAGAAATTAAATTTGTTTTTATCGTTCAATATTTAACAACAGCAATGACTAGTGTACGGCTACATTATGCATATTTATTAAATATTTTCATCGATTGACTCTAATATAAAATAATGGAAATTAAGGAATTGTATCATATGTAGGGTATATGAGTACAGACTTTCAGACTACCCACCACTCTCCATACACTCAAATACATATATGTCGAAAAGATAAATAATCAATATATGTATTTCATGTTAATCCAGCAATCATCAGTTGGTCCAGATTATAATCTCTACACATATATGCAATAAGTACTCAGATATATATTGTCAATCTTCATACTTTAATGGACAAGCTTCAATCCACTCCACACTCCTACTCTTCAACCATCCATCCAATTGAAAATTTGATGATGAAACGCTCAAAGGCCACCCTGATGCCAAGATTATTGTCATCCCCATGTTGACCTAAAGTCAACCTGACCCCTCCTATATAAGACATAATCCATTTAATACATAAACAAGAGATGGCCAGACATCTCAACTATATAATAACTGAAATACAGGCTTATATATCTGTATCAATATATGTAATATATAGGGTATATGAACACAGGCTTTCCCACTACTCTCCACTTTATCTCATAACTCTGATACACTCAAACACATATGTCAAAAAGATAAATAATCACCAATATATGTACTTCATGCTAAACCAGCAGTTGGTCCAGATTTTAATCTCTACACATATAGCAATAAATGCTCAGATATATATTAAGATAGTCAATCTTTATACTTTAAGGGACAGGCTTCAATCCACTCCAACTCTTCAACCATCCATCCAATTGAAAATCTGATAGAACGCTCAAAGGTCACCCTGAAGCCCAAATTCTTGTCACATCCATGTTGACCTAAAGTCAATCTGAACCCTCATGTACAGGGCATAATCTATTTAATACATAAACAAGTGGTGGGCAGACATCTCTATTATGTAATAACTGAAATATATGTAAATAAGAAAATATTACCTAGATATGATGATGCTAGGAAATAATTATTGATAGTTCTGAAACTAAAGTTTTTTACTAACATATAATAGTTCTTTTGTCATGAGTTTATTTAGGAAAAAGAGATCATTTTTCACTTTTAACTCAAGTTATAAGGGTTTAAAGCCAGAGAGTTATATTTTGTAGGCAGGAGGATTCAGGAGACATATCTTCCCCTTGATATTGTGTACACAATGTATCTTCCCCAGGGAGTTGTATATGTTAAATATTTTCATGGTTTATTATGATATAAATAATGAAAAAAATGAAATCCCATACATTATTATTAGCAGTAGCCATTCATAAACAAATATGGTGTCTTAACTCTAGAAAAATAAAAAAGCAGGCAGACAAAAAAAAAGTATTTATTTTATGATAGTTACATAAACTAATTTGTAAAACACCATATCCTTATTGTTCTTTAGCTAATCTATTTTATTTTTTGCATTATTATCTTTTAATATTTTCTGTGGAAACTTTTTTTTCCTGAAACACTTTGATACTTTGTCTAATTTTTAGACATTACTATATTTTAACTTCAAGCTTATTTACCCAAAGAAATCAATTGATATTTGGGTGCTATTTGTAACTAATTAAAACATAAAAAATTCAAATATTAAATATCATCAAGCTGGAAAAAAAGGAAATCAAACTCTTATTTCTTTTTTATTCAGTTTTACTTATATGTAAGTATTTTACCTGGGTGCCACTAGGCTATCTGAACCTAGATAAAGTTCTATTATATACTTATCCATACATGTACCTGGTACAAGCCCACTTGGTACAATCTTTATAACACATGCACTTGTATGAAGAGAAAATGATAACACATGCACTTGTATGAAGAGAAAACAACATCCTTATACTCTAGTTGTGCAAATAAAAATTATAAGATTTTAATATTATAAATTCTCACTTAATATTTTCACATGTTACCAGCTGACTTATAGATTTATCAGATGCATCGATGGTAGTCATGTCTCTCGCTAATGGCTCACAAACAAACATAAACACAGTGATAACCATTATTTATATGGCCATTAAACCCATTTATTTAATCTATTTATTAATAATAATATAATGATCATAATAATGATTCTAGCCACAGCTTTACAATTAACTCATAACAACAAATCCTATCTGTTATAAACCTATAATTATTTACCTAAAATATTACCATATTTAAATTATGACTTAAAATATATATTACCAATTGAAACCCATCAATGATGATGATGATTACAATTAACAAGACAATGAATAATTCTTAAGATATAGCCTTTTTTAATAATAAAACAAATTAACATTTATTACTGATTGATCATTAATAATACAGATAAACATATATTAACAATGATAAATTGTTTACATTTAAACAATAATATTAAAAATCTTCATCCTTTCCTTTAATGACATGTACTTAATGCTTATGTCATGTAAGATAATGTGTGTGCATTAATTTCCACTGTGGATAAACAAAATTCTTATATCCTAAAGAAACATTTTTATTTAAAAAAATAAACACTGTATGCACATACTCACCTATTGTGCATAGCATATATAGTTTCATCTTTATAAATTAACATTAAAAAAGAGAACCAATTAGAGGCGGATTAGTCAGATTATAGAGATTAGAGCATTTAAGGAAATTAGCTTCAAGTTACCCATCTGACAGTTCTCCGATCTAGGTCATTAATTACTTTAAAAAAATCTATCTCCTAATGCTAAATTTCTACCAATTTTTAACATTCAGGCTCAACAAATATACATGTAAGTAAGCATAATTATATTACTACATGTGTGTATATATGTTAATTCACATTATGAATAAAAAACTTAAACCCTTTTGACATACAATATAAATCAACATTTCATAATATTTAAATCAAGATACAATAAACATATTTTATAAATAAAAAATACGCAAATGGTTACATGTAATAATTTGAGAATACATAATTCACCAATAATGCAATAGCTATTATTATTGAAAATTTTCTTTAATTGATTTTTGTTTTAAGATTCAGAGATTAAAAAAGAGAGAAATAAAGGGATTTGTTATTAAAAAAATTTGTTAATAGTCACCAACAAAAATATAATTAAAATTCATATTATCAGCTCTTCTTTGAGGCACTTTCCAAGAGTCCAAAAAATTTAAAATCAGTTTGTTGAAGGTTTATAATTTGCCATCAGCCACACACTAATATGTAACACATGTATATTTACCAATTACAGCACTTTACTGGAACAGTCCTATTTTTTTCATGGCTTGGGCTTGCAATTCTTTTACTGCAATGATGATGGTGAAATAACTTGCTTCTATAGGAATCATTTGGCATTGGAATAGTTTCTTCATTTCTTCTGAATATAATTACTTTTAATAGACCATGGATATTTGCTTCTTTCCATACATTTTAGCATTCTGCTTGGGTTTAAACTCAGAAAATGGCTTAAATGAAATAGCATGGTTTCACAAATTTCAGTTTACTTTTTATGTCCATTTAGATTTAAAAGCACAGGTGAGCAATAATTTCCTTCTTTCTTATTTAGCAATCAGTTATAAGATGTTTAATGCTTTGGGTTCAAAGTTTTCAGATATGCATTGGTTAATGGATGGCCAATGGAGCAACCCTCAACAAAATATATGTTTAGTCTGCCATTTGACTGTAGAAAACTTATTTAAAAAAACAAAATCTGAGTTCTCCAATCAATCTAGTTTGTTTCTCTTCAACAATTTGGTTTATTTTCCCAACAGACTTATTGTCAGCTTTTTATAGAAGTTAGTCTGTCTCATTGCCTCACATTTTTGTTGTTAGAAACATAGCTTCCACTAATTAAACCATCTGATCAACATTTTTTTCATAATTGACAATTTGCTTTAAATTTATTGTTGGTTAGAACTCAAAAAAATGATCTGGGGTTTATCATCTTGAATAGCAGTCCCCCTTTTCTCATGTCTAAAGTTAACCTCTATCTCATTTTTATTAACCCCTGACCTAAGAATGTCAGCTGGGAATTTTTGTGAAAGGTTAAGTGAAACTCTAATTTTCCCAGACAAAATAAAATAAATGGCTTAAATAATATAACTGTTTTTAAACAATATAGCTTAAATAATATAACTATTTTTAAACAATATAGCTTTTTTATAAAAATGATTTTAATAAAACCCTTTCTATTATCAAAATGTGTTTGTAAATGTTTTAAGTCTATGTCTGTGAATACAAGCATACACTCATCCATATTCAACATATCAAACCTGCCTATAAACAAAAAATAATCTAAATGATTTAAAAGCCATAACTCAAAGTTCAGAAAATAAGTTAGTAAGATTATTTAGAATTAAAGCATTATTAAAGAAAGAATATTAGAATTTATTAAGGATAAATTAATTTAAAAAAAAGAGTAGTAATCAAAATAAAAAAGATTAATTGAACAGTATGTGTCCACAGACAATTATTTATATGCGCTTACTATATAAATAATAGATATTTAAAAATATACAGGTTGTCTTTGTTGGATTAATAATCAATTAAAGAGATATTTCTCCAGCATTCTGAGGTATTTTGGGAAACATTATGTAGAGTTTGAATTCAATACCCAACAATAGATAAAATAAGAGTAAGATAATACCCCATCAGACAACAATAGAAAGGCTACAAAAATCATAAAAAACTTTAAGGACAAAAAGATAAGAGCTATCCATTGAATACAAGAATTACAAACTGAGCTGTCAAAATGAAAATGAAGGCCAGGTTTTTGTGTTGGATGATTTAATATAGTTTTGTGTATTAAATGTTCATCAATATCAAATATATCATCCAAATCAATCATCATTTTTTATAAACAATGAGAAGACTAAGAAGATAGTTCAAAAAAGGAAGAAAAATCACTAGAAAGAAAGTGAACAAAATTGGAAAAGTATATTTAGTTAGAATGCTGCTAGTGCATTTCATAACTCCAAAAATGTTCATAGCAAATCATCAACTAAACCTTAAATAAAATACCATTTGAAAACTAAGTCTAATCTTAAATCTAAAATGCACTGTAAAAAATTGAAGCAATAAACTAGTTATTTCAAAAAGAGTATGACGCTATTATACTGTGCATAAGCCAGAAAGAAAAAATGGATTCCATATATAGTGGCAGTCAATTTATCTTTTGTGGGTGAAAGTGTCATTTTATTAAAATGAGCTATACTTTCATTAAAGCCATCCAGGAATAAATTTGAAAGTTCAATATATTCATAATGTAATATATACATTCATATAATTATGATAAACTAAAAAAAAATTCCAAATTATTACATTGTGCGAGCTCTAAATGTTTATTCACAGAGGGCATAGCTGAAAATTTCTTAACATTGTACCGATTAAATTTATATGTTCATTTAATAAGCCCAAATCCACTCATGCCTGAGGTACCTATGTCAGAAGCAATCATGAATTTTGCCCTACATGCCTAGTCTTTAGACCATCTTATGAGCATCATTTCTGATGATAACAGATGAATTTCATCATACCCAACCCGGAGATAGTGGAGAGAGAACTAAATTAAACATGACACCATGGCAAAACCTCTTAATCAATGACAAGTGAACATGATCCCTATGACATAGCACACACATATAGACTGAGGAGCATTTAAGATCAGTCACATAATACATAATAATTATATTTCATGACCTAGTCCTAAACATTCTTAACTGGTATAATTTTAAAAAGTGAAATGGACACTGCAATGACTCGAACAACTGGATGAATTACAACAATAATAAAAATGATTACATGGAGGTATTATTTACAGCTTTGCATATTGATTCTCTGTCTGGCATGATAAATAGATGAACATGTATGTATAATTGGTTAACAAATCTGTTTACACTCAGATACCTATATATATAATCTTCAAACTAGTGCTCTCAGCTCCAAGGCTCCTCACCGATGATGGCCACAAGCCAGAAACTAGTCTGGGGATATTGGATGAGTAGGCATTTGATAGTGATTTTATGCACAAGCCTTCTGGCATCCATTGATTACCCTGATTGGCACAGGGTGGCACTACTGTATGGAGAGAGTTTTGCCTTGTTATATAATCTTTAAATGTATTTACTCAGGTGTGGTTTTTAATATCCAATAATGATAGACTTAAATAGTAACAACCAGTAAGACTAGCATGGTTACATAGGAAAGTGGTATAAGTAATTGCATGACCTGCCTATAATACTCAAAAGGAGCCAGACTTGATTATTATAATACACTGGGCCCATGCTTGTACAGTATGATTATTATCCTTGAGGCCACCTTCTACCCATAGTTACATATCTGTTGGAGTTTTGTTCAAGACTTTACAAGGTGAAATGCTTAATAGAATTATATAGCATGTATAAAGCAACGCTTGCATTTTTTATTAGTAGATTCAATAAGTTTGACAAATCAATAATTCGGGGACCTGACCATCAAGTTATAACTGGTGTGAGAAGCATTCATTTTGAATTGGGTGAGATAAGGTCAACAAGCATCATTTTTTGGTGATAAATGACAATAATGCATTACTAAGGGTTGCACATTCAGTGATGATGATAATGTCTTATAGAGATTCCTAGGCTTATATTTAAATCTAAACACGATAGCAGTGCTAGCATAATGGTAAATCTCTGATTTCAGCACAACTTTGAAGACTCAAGAGGGAGTGCTTCATCATTTGTAGAAGTGAGTCATTATCCATGTCCTTAGCAAAATCAGCTTTGTTGAAGATGGCATGTGGGGAGATGCAATGCCAGCTGTCCTGGGGTCATCCCATGCAGAGCTTCCACTATTTTTAACTGTACATCCCAGGGTCAACTTGTACCCTGTTCCTGAAATTAAGTGAGAAGAGTTGGTGGGTTTGGGTTCTGACATACTCACATGACAAAGCAAGTTTTAAATAAAGAAGAAAAACCTATGCTGACAATGCTTAAAATTGGAAGTCAATAATGACATTATTTGAATTAATACCTATAATATGAGAATATCATTCGTAATGGTATGACCGATTTACTGAACTTGCATTAACATAATATTGAATCTAGATTAAAATAGTGAAAACATTACATGACCAAGGCCCCCCATTTTTCCATCATATATAATTTTCACACATGTTAAACATAAGTATAACAGTACACCCATAGGTATGTTCTGATGGCAAAATAATAAATATAATAAACGTTATGGATACTTGATGTGGTGGTGACCATCGAACCTTAACATATATAGACTAAATAAAACTACATAATATATTCACATTAATGTTCATGAAAATAGCACTACGGATTGGCAAGAATGATTTGAAATCTTAAATGGTGGAGTCTTGCCACACTCGGCCCATAAAACCAAAATTAAAGTACATACTTTTAAACTTGCCCCCCCCCCTCAACCTAGCAAGTGTTCATATTTAAAATAAAGAAAGATTAATTGTTTACTGCCATTTTAATGGTGGGTGGCTAAACTATAGTAGATATACTCACGAGGTTGGGTTTGATTGGCAAATTAATTCCATTTTAGAATACATATAATATATAATACAAAAAAATATCAAATTGCAAAAATAAAAGCACGTCAAAGTAAAAAAGTAGTTTACATTATGAGGCATGAAAGAGAATCATAATGCTATTCAAGAGTTTATAGAGAGTCGTTTAAAATATATATATATATATATATATAAATAGAATTAAAATTACAAATCTCTGGGGTTTTTGATACCAGTCTTAGATAGCAAATTACATTTTATAATTTACAGACACAATTACATTTAAGATGGAGTTGAGAGGCAACTAGAGAAAATTTAGAAAGTCTTTGATGAAGGCATTAACTTATTACCTTCTGATCTGGCGGAGTCCCAGTAAACATGGTGAATGCCCGTTCTGGCAATGCAGTTCATTTTAGGTCCCAAGTGTGTTTCATTTATTGCAAGGCAGGTAGCTTTCCTTAACTATTCACTCCTTGCACATAATTGAAGCAGTTCACTGGTTCATGAGTACAGGATATCTTCCTTGCAGGGAGATGACTTTGGAGTGATCAGGGAGAGATGCATTTGTTTCCTCTACTCAGATAGCATATCAAAATTTTGGGTGGTGTAGACTATGTTGGCCATTACTTCAAAATAAAACATGGATTGATTCATGCATTAAAAGTTAGCCATATTTATACTCCACCTTGTTGTTTTCAGAAATGCTTTTAAAAGAGTCACCTGAGGCACTGCAAATACAGCTAACCTCACGTGATTGCGGCCAGGAAATGTGCTTTTCTTTTCTTACTCAAAGAAGATGCAAACAAGCTGATCAGAACATATTGTTCCAAATGTATTTTTAGTTTTAGAAACAGATTTTAAACCGATTAATTTTCCATTAACAGTTTATAAAATGAATTTACATAAGTAATATAACTTCATCAAATCTGTCTAATGGATTGCTGCATGTTTAATTACTTTAAGTGCTTTCAAAAACCTTCAACACAGATTGCATTATCTTTTACCACCATTATATATGTACATACATTAAGATATATATGTATAAAAAGAATGAAAACATTAAATATATGAATATAAAAAATATTAACAGTGTAATATTTATTTTGATATTACACTCCTCATCTGATGCATATATCTATGTCAGCACACATATGTGACTCTTGACTATAACAGTATTACTTAATAATTATTAATAATTATTTTTATTAATTTAGATATTCATAGATACCTTTTTAAATTTAATAGGTATAGAGTTTTGCCAGTTTTAATAACAGTTAAAAGCAAGTATAAGAAGTGGTGCACCATCATGTGATGTTTATTGGCTTAAACCCATCCTGCCTAATAGGATAGTGGTGGCTATGGTTATTAAAGAACCAAAGGCATCAAAATGTATAGGTACTGAACTGAGTTCAGACCTATATGACTATAATCCGATGAGGTTGGATTGAAAATATTGCATTTTCAATTTAAGTTTCATGGTTTTGTAGTTAAGTGAGATAAAAAGTGGCTGTTGGAGGGTTGCATTAGATCCTAAGATATAGGTGCAGGGCTCTAAGATTCAAGGCTCCTCACTGATGAAGGTTACAAGCCAGAAATTAGTCTGGGAATGTTAGATGAGTTGGCACTAGATAGGGATTTTGTGCACTAGCCTTCTGGCATCCATTGATTACTCTGGCTTGCACTGAGTGGCAATATGCATAAAGGGTTTTGCCTGTTTTAATAACAGTTAAGAGCAAGCATAAGAAATGGTGCTCATGTGGTATTTATTGGCTTAAAATCAATCCTGACAAATAGAATAGTGATGGCTAGAAACTAGTCTGGGGATGTTAGATGAGTAGGCATTAGATGGGGATTTTATGCACTAGCCTTCTGGCATCCATTGATTACTCTGGCTTGCACTGAGTGGCAATATGTATAGAGTTTTGCCTGTTTTAATAACAGTTAAGAGCAAGCATAAGAAATGGTGATCATGTGATGTTTATTGGGTTATATATAAACTTGCGAGTGGATTGGTAAAATGCCTGAAATAGAAACAACCCACCAGGTCACATGGCACATCAAGTTTTCAAACCAATAGAAAAGCTATTATCCATTATCAAAAACTTTAAATACAGATAAAAAAACTCTAATAGCCAAAAGCTTTAGCCAAACTTCAAGAACCTTAATTTTTTTTCATTCTTCTTCTTTAAATATGAACTCTCTTTACATATATACATTGTTATCAATATATTAATGTCCATCAGTCAATTATTTGTGAATTAATTATCTATCATTTAGTGGTCAAAATTGTATATATTCTTTTCTCAAGTATAAAATTATATTCAATTTCCAAATTGTGTAGTATTTTAGAAACAGTGGTCACAAGAACATGGATCATCATAATATCGACAGTTGGATCACCATTTTTAATGGTAATGAGGTACTATGATTAACTCATGAAAGATTGAGGCTAGATATTGTTTAAAATTTAATATATCTAATCATGGCAATAAGTTATTTGTAATGATGTCCACATTTGTAGTGGTAAAGATTTTAAACAATTTTTGGTAATGTCCAAATCAAATACCCTCAACCTTAAATCAGTTCTTTACAAAGTACTCTTTTCATTTTCTGATCATTTTACCTCCAAAGATAATAAAAAATGCTGCAAAAGGATGAATCTTTTATAGATAGTTTTGAACATGATTTTGAGTGCCAACTTTTTTGTTTAGAAAACTATTCTGCAGATCCAAGTTCATATTGCTTCCATATTTTATTAAATTTTGAATCAAGCTTAAGCTCACGAAAGCAAAGACTTTAAGTACAGCATTGCACAAGCTAACTACCCTAATTTAATAATTACCTAACAACCCTAATTTAATAATTACCTAACAAACATTATTAATTGCAAGAATGAGATTTAAATGACAATAGGCTACATTTAAACTTAATGATTTATTAGAATACCATAGAAATAATAATAAAAATATATTTATTAGTACACAATGGTCAAAATTACATTATAAATGAAAGATATGAAATTAGTACATAGATTAAACAGTAGTAACACCAAGCACAAGCCTTCACAATCAATGGATGCAGGAAGGTTTGTGCATAAAATGATCATGTGATGATAAAAATATTATTTTGTTCATTATTTACTTTTAATCATGGGATTATAATTTAGAAATATTATTTTCATTATTTTCAAGGACCACACCTGAATGATATTTGATTTATATACTTTAGACAATACTCTCATATATAAAAATTCTAAATTTAAGAATTTAACTTACTCTCCTTTATGAGAAAATGAAACAACCTCTCTTCTCATATAATTTTAATATTTACTGGAAAGAAAAATGTATAATTTGTTTTTACATTAAAAACTAAAATAAGAAAAGATATTTTTAAATAACTTACATTTTTAAGGCTTTTTTTTACAGTTAAATTAAAAAAGTTTCTTAGTAACAGTAGTTAGTTTAAAAACAGAAAATGTCAAAATGAATATTAACTGAAATATTCTTTTCTTTTTAGGGTTGAGCTGCTTCTTTTCAGATTTTGCAGGTAGTCCAGGCGAACATTTGAATTGTCATTTTAAATCCAGTTGAATTTTTAATTCCTTCAGATTACTTGAATGACAACTTGTATTTTATTCAACAGATTTTTGATTTTTAATGAGTTACATAAACTCAGCCACTATGAAAATAGATTTTAACTCTGGTCAATATATTTTCTGGGAATGGCAGGTAACATGCCATATTTCACTTCATAATTTTGGAAAAGGCAATTCATCTTTTCAAGGTGCTATATAAATGGATTATGAAGGCATAATCAGATGACATAACTGATTCATCATGATGCCTCAGCTGGTATGTCTTCACTTATAATCTGGCTCGCTGTGTGAGATAACTAATTTGTTCAACTTCTGTTTGAATATGTTGAGACTTATCTTTTAACAAAAACCTACTGCTATTTTTTCCATGGTTCATTAATTTAGTATAGTTTGATAGTTTTTGTTTTGTACTATATTTCTGCAAAAGACTATTTTTTCTTAATTAAGATACTTATCTAGCCTATTTGCATTACATGTTTTCAAAACATATTGAAAAGATGTACCTTAATGTCCAGATTTAATTACTTATTTATTTTTAATCTCTTTTAATTATTTCTGGTTTATCCTTAAAACAAAAACTATTTTGCTAATTGAGGTTTTCAAAATAAATTTGATCTTTTTTATATTACACATAACATATATAATATTTGAAATACCAGACACTCTTATACTTGGAGCCCAATTGTAAATATAGGGGATTTGAATTCAGACTTTCAAGCCACTTCAACCATCCACACTATCTCATACTACTGATACACATGACCACACACATGCAGAAAAGATAAATAATCACCAATATACATATTTTGTGCTGAATCTGGTACTCATCAGTTGTCCCAGATTATCATCTCCCATACATATATACAATCAGTGCTCAGTTTATATTAAGATAGCAATTCCTTATACTTCAATGGGCAGGCTTCAATCTATTCCAACCTCCAACTCTTCAGCCATCCATACCATTGAAAATTTGATGTGTGTGATCATGTGTATCAGCAGTATAAGATAGTGTGGATGGTTAAAGTGGCTTGAAAGTCTGAGTTCAAATCCCCTATATTTACATAACATATATGTTGATGTAATTATAGTAAACTCAGTTACATTTACTACAAAATATCATGAATGCTTGCAAAGGCTAGTCCACTAACCCTCAATTCTAAGGTCTAATTTTTTATTTTGAATTGATTTGTGAACATATATTACACTAAATAATTTTAATATTTTGGTAGTTTTACTGAAATAAATAGATGTTTAAGTTTTACAAATTATATGTATTTGGATACATTTCAGATTAATTGAATAATCTTTTTTTTTATTTATTAATTTTTTTAACAATATGAAAAAATATTGACATATTTTTTCAATGACACCTCAGTATTCTAACTTCTGATTATTTTTTTATTTGTATTAACTGACACTTAGTCATTTGTCTTGTGATCCAATTTATGACCGTCACCAGAAAGCGTCTGAGGGCATTGCAAGCAGTATGACTGCACTAGGCCCCACAGTTATCAAGGTTCCATGCCTGAATGATCTGCGTTTTCTGAAAAAAATCAAAAAATGTTTCCTTTTTTTTTTTGCCAAAATTCTGTAAATTTGAAATCATGTTAAAGCAATACAATTGTAGCAGACTGGTTGTGCCATGATGTAAATTTTTCAGCTAAATATATTGTTAAGATTTGAAAATATAAGTAAAAGTTCTGAAGAAGATTGCTGGACAAAACTGTCAGCGAGTTGTAAAAAACATTGTAAAAAGTAATAAAGAACATAAATGATATTAATATTAAAACAGGCAAAACTCTCTATATGTATTGCCACTCTGTGCAAGCCAGAGTAATCAATGGATGCCAGAAGGCTTGTGCATAAAATCCCCATCTAGTGATTACTCATCCAATATCCCCAGACTAGTTCTGGCTTGTGGCCTTAATCAGTGAGGAGCCTTGGATCTGAGAGCACTGAACCTAGATCTTAGAATCTAATGGAACCCTCCAGCAGCCACCTTTTATCTCTACTTAACTACAAAACTATGAATCTCAAATTGAAAACACCATAATATTTTCAATCCAAGCTCATCAGCTTATATAGACATATAGGTCTGAATTCCATTCAGTACCCATACATTTTTGTCCTTGGTTCTTTAATAACCATAGCCACCACTATCCTCACTGATGAAGGCCACAAGCCAGAACTAGTCTGGGGATATTGCATGAGTAGTCACTAGATGGAGATTTTATGCACAAGCCTTCTGGCATCCATTGAATACATATAGAGAGTTTTGCATGTTTTAATAAGTTATAAGCAAGAATAAGAAATGGTAATCATGTGATGTTTATTGATATTAATATTACATTGTATATGCTTAAATATTTCAAGAGTGTTTTGGTCATGTTAATATGAAAGTAGTATAGATCAAGAATGATTCTCTTTATTAGCAATTTTATCTACTGAATCAGAATTCACAAAAAAAGAATAAATTACAACGAGTTTATTAATGGATTCGCCTTAAACATTCGAGAAAATAAAAATATAACCTTTTGCATTATATGTATTTTGTTTTTCCAAAGATTCATGCAATAAAATTGCATAAAGTCATATTTATGATTTAAAAGTAAGGATAAATAATTAATTATTAATACATTATAAGTAGTAATTTGTGCAACTTTATTTTGAGTAAACAAAATAAAATGCATATAATGCAAAAAATTATATTTTATTTTCTTGAATGTTTTCTTTTTTTTTTTTTTAGCGAATTCTCATTCAAAATAAATAAAAAATTTAATGAAGAGATACGTTCTTGGCTTAATTTGTAACAATTGTAAAGCCATAAATCTATATCTACAAATAAAATTAAAAAAAAAAATCTTAAGTATTTATATCATGGGTACAAGATCTCCCCCCATGCTGAATACATTGCTCTGGATCTCACTTTTTTTTTGATTATAATATTCATTTATCAAATATCTAGATTACATATCATAAAAAAAGACCAAGGGGGTACCATAATAGCAATAATTGTAGGCAAAAGTATAATCTAGATATTATAAGTAGATGAGAGGAAATAGAATATCTAAATGGCAAATCCAAAATGGGAAATGTCAAATTATTATTATTCACCGACCTAACAAAAAAAAATGGCCCAAATATATGGTAAGGAAAAACAATAAACATAGTGATTATAAGAAGATTATTTCTCTCAAGAAATGTTCACATGTACATCTTTTTGTGTAATATATAAAGATTACTTTGAGACTAAATCATATATACATTTTGAAGTAGTAAAAAAAAAAAAAAACATTTAAAAAATGTTGAATAAAGTCATGTTAATAAGGTTAAAGCCATGTTAACAAAGATTTATACAATATTCTCAGTTATTAGAAAGAGAATCCAAATATTTGAAGAGACATTGGCTTATATAATCAGAAGCAAACTGAAGTAAATTTATAATTAATTATTTTACATGAATAATTAGAACTATGGTTTAAAAGAAATAATCAGATTAAATTATTGCTAGAACAACCAAATAAAACTGTTATTGGAATAACAACCAAATTAGGTGAATATATAAAGCCCCTGCAACTAATTAGAATATTACTACAAAATACAGTAAGTTTGGAAAATAATAAATAAGGATGAAAGAGCAAATAATAACAATAAATAACATTTCTATAGTGTCACTCAAAATAGGGACTGGTTTCTATCCATTTTTAACACCTTGTGGAAGGATGTAATTATAAACATGTAACCAAAGATACATGAAAAAGTTATATCATCCCCCAAATGCACATTTTATGCTGAACCAGCATTCATCAGTTGGTCCAGACCACAATCTCTTTCATGTATCTTTACCATTGTTTAGTATATATATAGATAGCAAATTACTATTATTTATTTTATAAAATCACATATCCTGCTCTCACAACTTTGACACAAATCGCTTAATGAAAAATATATTAATAATTTTTATTAGTTATTCAATAGACTACCGATTATCCAATAATAATTTAATATTTCTGTAGTGTAATTTTCACTAATTCACTCTCACGAAAGGTCCGAACTGGTTTCTATCCACTTCTACTACCTTGAGGAGGGATATAATTATAAACATATAATCAAAGAAATATGAAAAAGGTACATGATCCCCAAGATGAACATTTCATACTGAACCAGCGCTCATCAGATAATAACAATACTTGTTTCCTGGTTTGCCAAGAATATTATTGCATTTTGAGTAACCAGGGTATTATTGAAGAGATTTGTGTGCTTATGGGTATATAAATGAGATATACATAAAATACTAATGCAGATATATTGAGCTAAGTTATTGGAGAAAGAATCAACATTTGAAGAAATAGTGTAAAAGTAAAAAAAAAATTGACAGACGGTATAGAGACAAAAATATTAAAAACAAAATTAGAGAAATTTAATAAACAATTATTAAAACAAACACACACAAAAACCAATAAAAAAAAAAAGTAGAAATAACAGCCTTACAAAAAGGAAAATGAGTCAAGATAATAATATTGGTAAAATGAGAATAAAATAATGTAGAAGTTGTATACTGGCTAGTTTATAAATATTTTATTAATAAAGAACATATTAACGGTATAGATGGATTTAGAAAAAATTGCTAAATTTATATGAATAAAAGAAAAAAATTATTTGTAGAAGTGAAAGGTTTAATAATAATACACTAAACTAAAGTAAATATTGCTATTGCAAACTAAGCAATTTAAAATACGGCAACATTGCAAATTAGGAGGAAATGGTATTTTGTTTTAATACATGAAAAACATTTTAAGAATAACTTATGGAGAATTCTTACGTGTATACTGAATATTTAAAAATTGTAATATAATTTCACTATAAAATGAGAAACTTTAATAAAATCGAATTACTCAATTCTCACCAGAAAACATATCTGATGTTGTTATTGTCTGTATATTATACAGCTTTTGAAATAAAGTTATTCATTTCCGTAACTTATGTGTTAAAAGTTGTCTCAAATCAATATAAAAACTATATTGTAATTTATTTATATTGTAAAAATGCCATTTGTTTTTGGAAAAAAAAATCAACATCATCATTTAATCAAATAAGAAAGCATATAAAGACCAAAATCTTGAAATTTATTAAATCGTGCCTTTTCTTTTTTTAATTCCAACAATAAAGATAAATTACGTTTTTCCCCTTAAGATTTAAAATCAACCAAAACTAAAGAGATGTGTTATAGCTGAAGAAAATTTAATAAAAAGCAAAGAGAAAAACGTAAAAAAAAAAAAAAGGACCAAGCTTTTTTATGACAATAAAATTCCAAGATAATGTAACATTTTATTTCAAATAGATTCTAAATGAACTATTTATTTTATTTACTACTATTTTTTAAAATTGAAAGATTAGTACGTATTTAAGAGTTTATTGTACAGTATATATAAACAAGCCCATCTTAAGCCTAGAGGGCGCAAAATGAAAAAAAAACATCCCACAATGCTGTCTACATTTGTCCATTGAAAATGGCGGATGTACGTTATGTATCGTGTTTGTGATGGTGGGTAAGGCAATTATGTCTTCGAAGCAGGTAAAGAATAAAGTTTTTATTTTTGAACAAATAAATATTGAATTACGTAAATCAGTTGACTATAATATTTGTTTGTTTATTTTTTTTATGCGAAAGTTAATAACAGCATTGTTTATCATTGTGTGTTATGACAAAAAATCGTCTTACTGTGATTTTTCTATTTTCGTTTTTTAATATTTATGAAAAAATATATACAGTTATAAAATATAAAATCAATGAACATTTAAGAAGATTTATTTTTATATATATATGAACATTTGATATAATCTTATTTCTGGCTTTTAAATTTCAAGCCTTTGGGCAGAATTTCTATAGACGAATCGTTAATCAGAATAGATATGTAGTCATAGATGAATCAGCCAAGTATTTTGAATAAATATCTAAAAAAACTTCATATATAATAAATTATATCATCAATATAAATTATTTTTCTAGATTAAATATCCATTATATTTTTAATTTAACAAAAAATTAAATTTACAGAGATTATAAAAATAAAATTTCCGGTACACTGTATTATTTCTAGGAAATTTCCACATTCTTCATTTCTTAAATATTAGGATTAGTTTCACACTGGAATTAATTTGTTAGAAAATCATTTTGATTACATTTACATTTGTGTAAGTGTAGAATTTTTATAAATGCTTTATAGCTTTTAATAGTAGCTTTCTCAAATTCAATTTTATCATCGTTTCGTGAACATTAAAATTGAAGCTTTAGTAACAACATTAATTCGATGAGGACCTAGGATTGAGAACTAGAACTGCTTACGAGATTTGTCAATGATCTATACGTTGAATAATCTTGAATTCTGTGTAATCCATAAGAAAACTTATAATTGTAAAATTCATTGTTTATGTCAACTGGAATCCAGTTAAGATTGAAAAAATAATCTAAACTTTCTCAACTAACAATGGAAATCTGAAAAGCATGAAGTCTTTTCCTAGTGAAAAGTTTGAAAAATATAATCAAATTTTTAAAAACAAAAAATCTTAAATAAAAATCATAAATTACAAAGAAGTGAACTTTTTTTTTTTAACGTTTACATTAATAAGCTTTTTAACTGTAGTGGCTAAAATTATATGCATATTTTATATGTAATAGATTAATTTTTTAAAAACTTTGTTCATTTTAGAAGCATTTGTTATAAAGCCCTCTTGTCCCCTTTCATACATTTTGTTGTTTGAATTCATTGAATAAACACTTTTCTATTGATATAAAACAAGTAAAAAGTTAGATTTTGTAATGTGTTCGCCCCTAAGTTTTTCAGAGGAGTAGACAAACACAATCCGATCAATAACATAAACGAGTACAAAGAATTATAGCTAAAATATATGAAAACTCGGCTGCAACAACTCTTAACCGTTGTGCCGCAAATAGCTCTTAACAGTTTTACGTGTCCAACTTCTGTTAACAAAACTGTAACAAGTGCGCGATGCTTTCCTCTACCAGTTTATATATCCCTCTGAGTTCTTTTGTTAAGTCTTATCTGCTACATTCCGAAATCTTAATCGCGTGTTTTCCAACTGTTTTGATTGTTCTTACTTTAATTAGTTATTTTTATCTCTGATAAAAGTAATCCCCACAACTTGTTTTTAATTATAATTATTTCCATTATAATTAGTTATTTTTATTTTCAATTAAAAATAAATCCCCACAGCTTGTTTTCAGTTATAATTATTTTCCTTTATAATAATTTTTACTTTCAACTAAATACTTCTGGAGTAAACTGTCTCTTGTAAACTCGTTATTTATTTCTCAATAACGAATACAACACTTCCTCCCCTCACTCCAGAAATTAGAGTTTATTTATGTTACACATAATCATCCAAAATGCGTGGTTTCCTTTTTTCCGGTATCGGTGTGGGCGGTTTCTCTTTTTCAGCTTGGAGAAACCCTTGATTTTTCTGATTAATCGATATAACCTTGAAATTTGTGTAAACTCTTCTTTCTCCTCGCCACTCTAAGTGCTTTTTTCTCCCGCTTGGAGAAAATCTGGGTTCCCTTTTGCTCTTCGGTTTTTGTCTCTGGCAGCTCACTGTCTAAAGATTTCTGTTCTAAAAAATCTTCAAACGTGTCGATTTCATTTTCACTTTCGGCCATCTTTTCTTGTAGTTCCATTTCATACTGCTGCCAATTCTCTACCTGTTCGGATAATTTTGACATTGCGAGTTTACTTTTTAAATCTTCATTCGACCTTACTCTGACAATCTGAACACTTGCTTTGTAATTTTCCACTAGGTTTAAATTTTGTTGTTCAAGTTCTTCTTTTAGTTTATTTAATTCATAAACATCCAGTTTTATATGTGCATTTCTTTTGATAGTTCTTTAGTCGTCTTTTCATATTGCCAACTAGAAAAGCTTGCATTGGTTACACTACATTCTAATTCTGTTACTCGTTGTCTAGACGCCTTCAATCTTCCTTGAAATTCTTCCAGTTCATTTTGTAATTTGTAATTATAGCTTTTCAGTTCTAGTAACTGCAAGTTGAGTTGTAGCTTAAATTGCGTCTTTCTCTCAAGCATGATAGCTAATTCTTGGTTCCTTGACTCCAATTCTTGTAGTTTAGTGATTTGGCTTTGTCTTTGCGAAAAGATCCTATCTCTCATGGCCATGCTTTGCCCCTTAGTTGATACATAGTTAATGATATACGTTGTATCATCTTTGCTTGGATTACATTTTGTTTGTCGTGGTTTTTTGCATACAGTTGCTAAATGCCCTTTAAATCCGCAGTTAAAACAGTTTTCTCCATTTGCAATTCTTAGATACATGGCCAGTTTTACCACAGCAGAAACATTTCACTGTTAACATTTTCTCTCTGTTAAAATTTTCATTCTTCGGCTGCTGACTTTGATCTGTTTTATAAACTGACATCTTTCTGGTTTCTTCTGAGTTGTTACTAAAAGCTAGGGCTTGCTCAATTACTGCTTCTTATGCTGTTCCTTTTTTAATAGTCATTTCGTATGATAAGTCACTTTGCGTTAACAACATCTGTCGCAATCTTTCGATGTACATTCCCGACAATAATTGATCCAGCAAAGCTTGTTCTAAAAATTGACCATAATCTCAGTTTTTTGCCGACTGTTTTAATACTATATCATAGTCTTTAATTTTTTCCTCCCTGGCTTGCTTTCTATTTCTCAAAGTTAATCTAGCTACGTGTCTAGATGGCTTCGGGCTAAAATAGTCCGTTAATTTTTTAACTATATCGTTAAACTGTACTCCATTGGTTATCAGTCCGTCCCATAATTTATTAACAATTTCTAGGACTTTGCGTCCTCCTAAACATAAAAGTGCAGCCACTTTTTTTTTCATTATTTTTTTTTCCCATTTAACTTGGAAAAATTTTCCAATTGTATTATATAGAGAGGCCATTCCTCGGCATTTTCAATACTAAATTCAGGAATACTGCTTTGTCCTAACAACATTTTACTTGTTTCCAATAGTATCGGTTGACTTTCTCGTCTGGCTTATTCTTTCAAGTTTCACTAGGTTCGAAAATTTAGACTGCGCCAATCTTGTAATGTCTTCGCCCCTAAGTTTCAGAGGGGTAGAAAAACACTTACAATCTGATTGATAACATAAACGAGTACAAAGAATTATAGCTAAAATATATGAAAACTCGGCTGCAACAACTCTTAACCGTTGTGCCGCAAATAGCTCTTAACAGTTTTACGTATCCAACTTCTGTTAACAAAACTGTAACAAGTGCGCGATGTTTTCCTCTAGCAGTTTATATATCCCTCTGAGTTCTTTTGTTAAGTCTTATCTGCTACATTCCAAAATCTTAATCGCGTGTTTTCCAACTCCGTTTTGATTGTTCTTACTTTAATTAGTTATTTTTATCTCTGAGAAAAATAATCCCCACAACTTGTTTTTAATAATAATTATTTCCATTATAATTAGTTATTTTTATTTTCAATTAAAAATAAATCCCCACAGCTAGTTTTCAATTATAATTATTTTCCATTATAATTATTTCTACTTTCAACTAAATATGCGAAAACTTCTGGAGTAAACTGTCTCTTGTAAACTCGTTATTTATTTCTCAACAACGAATATAACAGATTTGTAATAGTACCTTCATCATATTTGATAAAAGGTGATAATTCTTGTTATGAATATTTAGCTTATATTTATTCATGAACCACAATCTTTCATTCATATATTAGAAATTCCCACATTTTTCATACTTTTTGATTTATAAATATCTATAAAATTATTCAACTAAATGTACTACATTTTCTCCCCCTTTTTTTTTAAACTGGGAAATTTATTTTAACATTTGGTAAATTATTAATAATAATTGAAAATAAAATGAAGATGGTAAATAATAATGATAATTGTTAAATGAATAAGTGTAAAAACAAATATTATTTCCCTCTCCCTCCTATGCCCAACTCTTAAAATATTTAAATTTTTATATTAATAAACAATAAATATTAATCAATAATGTCATTTTCCTTTTTTATACTTTTTCTAGTAATTTTATTTTATTTATTCTGTTTTAACTGAATCTGAAGTTTTCATTAGAAATTGTAAATATTTTATAATATTACATTGTATTATAAGATATTGAATATCATCAAATATATTTTATTTTTGCATTTCAAATGATTCACATTGATTCGATATTTTAACAATTCTGAATCTGATTAATTCAGATTTTTTCCCAAGTTTGGTTCATCAAATGTGTCACTAGAGACAGTAAAAAATCTAAATTTAAAAATTTTTCTTGATGGAATTTTGATGATGTAGTTCTAACTTCAGAAAATTGCAATTACACAAAGAATAATTACTCTAAATTAGAATTAAGATATAAGATTACAAAATATATCAATTTATATCTTATTTTTTAATCTTTCACATGCCAAGAAACATGTTTTTTTTTTTTTCAAAATATTTAAAATTGTTTTTGAAAAATTTACCATCAGAAACTTTAGAAAATAACTTTGAAATTAAAAATCATCAAAGGCTAACCCATATTATATATCTCAGTAAAGCTTATAAAATAAGCTACAATTTAGCACATTATATAGTCCTCTATCGTAATTTTAGCTCATCAGTGTAAAATTGCAATTTTTTTCATTGTTTTTGAATGAACTAAATTTGGAAAAAAATTGAACATGATTAGGTTTATTTGTGTGGATCATTTAACATAGGAATGACTAGTAATAATAAATATTAAAAAAAAAACATTTGAAAAAAGTAGAAGATGGTTAGGTTTTTTGTTTGTGTCACTTAATATAGGAATGATTAGTAACAATTATTAGTACTAATGTATTATGCCTGCCAGAAACTTTCTGGCTGTTTTATTTTAAATAATCCATTTTTAGGGGTTTTCAGCACATGGTTTAAATAATATGGCTGATATTCAAGATTTACTTTTTTGTTTATTTATTAAAATAATAAATAAAAGAAACAAAAGTCCAAAGGGTTGTAATTAAAAAATTTTTTTTAATGTAAAATCACTACACCAGCTGTAAACTAATGTCACTCCACTCACAAGTGATATTTTGGAGTTTTCTAACCATGTTTCTTTCCAAACATGCCATTAGATCTCTGTTCGCACATAAAGACTCATATCACACCCATTATAACACACTTTTCAGATAGGCACTTTCCTGTAATTTTGAAAATATTCCACTGCATCTTGTTCTGTCAATGAATGATTCTAAATTTTAATCACTTTTCCAAAAATGTTATGGCAAAAAAGAAATGTTAAAAAAATTACCACATGTTAATGAATGTTGAAGAAAATTACGATAATTTTAACTACATGTTATTTGTTCGCCTCATATTAAGCATTCACCATGTGTTAACATTTGGAAGTTATCTTGTAAATGGAATTTATTAAAAAATTATTCAAATGTTTTAAAACTAACATTCAATTTAGAATACACTGTTAATATTTTTT
The DNA here is from genome assembly GCA_028023455.1 of Epiperipatus broadwayi. Classification (NCBI taxonomy): domain Eukaryota; kingdom Metazoa; phylum Onychophora; class Udeonychophora; order Euonychophora; family Peripatidae; genus Epiperipatus; species Epiperipatus broadwayi. The sequence goes on along the minus strand of JAQFVV010012416.1, from coordinate 8,935,939 downwards.
AAAATTATCAAGCTATCCATGTTTAAGAAAAAAAAAAAATATATAAACAATTTTCAGGGTCAAAGTATTTGTGTACATTTTTTTTTCTCAAAATTATTTTCTCAGAACATTGTTAATTTTAAAAAATATTAACAAATGTATTCTAAATTGAATATTAATTTTAATAAATTCGAATACATTTTAAAATAAATTCCATTCACAGGATAACATCCAAATGTTAACACATGGAGAACACTTAACATGAGGCTAACAGATAATACGTGGTTAAAATTATTGTAATTTTTTTTTTTTGACATTCGTTAACATGATTTTTTTTAACATTCTTTTGCCTTATCATTTTTGGAAATGTGATTAAAATTTGGAATCTTTCATTGACAGAAAAAGATGCATTGGAATATCTTCAAAATTACAGTGTAGTGCCTGTCTGAAAAGTGTGTAATTATAATGGGCATGATATGAGACTTTATGTGCGAATGGAGATGCAGTAGCATGTTTGGAAAGGAACATGGTCAAAAGGCTTCAAAATATCATTTGTGAGTGCATTGACATTAGTTTACAGTTGGTGTAGTGAATTTACATTAAAAAAAAAAAAAAAAAAATTAATTACAACTCTTTGGACTTGTGTGTTTTTCCGTATTGCTTATAACATGTATTATTGGAAGCCCCTGAAAATAGATTATTTAAAATGAAACAACTGGCAAGCTTCCAGTACATACTACATAAGTATTCAATTAAATATTAAATAAAACACTTTATATTTATACAAACAAATCGGTCATTATACTTCTACATTAATTTTTATATATCTGCATTTTACATCAGTTTTCAATACATATCACATTTTTATCATCATCTGTAAATAAAATTATATTTAAGCTAGACAATTTCAAATTATCTTACAGTTTAGACTTTTTTTTTAGTCTTTGTAAATAATTATATTTCTAATTATAAAATATTGCTAGATCTAGGGTGTAATCCATGGATTTTGAATTCCAAAGAGCAAAACTTTATAGAAACAAATTATATTTCATGAAAATGTTATTAAATGATAATGATTTAATGAAAACAAAATAGAAAATAAAATGAAAGAAGCTCTTCACACAATAAAAATACACCTGGGTCTCGTTTTATGCGGATTATTTTAATGCAATTTTGAAGTTATGCAATTCATGTTTCTTCTTAATATCGTTCATATTTCACTATATTTATTAGATATCAAGAAATTTAAATTATTAATAACTCATTTTGACTTGAAAAAAAAAAGTATTTCATTTCAATAATATATCGTTATATTATCAGCTAACGTGAATATGGCCTGAAGCTGTATGTAAATAATCTATTTATACTATTGAGTATATAATAATAGATTTATACTTACATATAAAAATATCGCAATAAATATTAAAAAAATTTAAACTTTTAAACCGTATTTTGTTATATATAACAGAAATAAATAATCTTTTAGATTTTTAAAATAAAAAACGATTTTATAAACTGAAAATAATCTTTCTAATGATAATGTATAATCTTTTTGTTTTGATTGATCTCATTTTTTAATATAGAAACAAAACCATTAACACAGCACAAGACTGAAAATGTCGCTAGTTGTACATCACATCATGAATAAAAATAAAGTGGCTAACAAGTTTCTCTGGGCATAATTGCTGAGAGATTCTTGATTTCGTTTAAGGAGAAGCCACAATACATCACATCACATCGAATCTGATTTCTTATCAGTTTTATAAACGAACGCTAGCGATAATAATTAAAATATGTATGGAAAATGTAAAATTAAATACTGTAGTTAATAAAAAAAGTAAAAAAAGTTTGTCTTGTGTTATTTTTTTTCAAATATTTGAAATTTTTTATTAGTCATACGTTATTTGCTTATTTTTTTAATGCGAATTTTAAAGCAATTTTTCCTTGTTGCTTTGCTTTTATGCGAATTCTGAAAAATACAACCCCTATCCCCCATTTTTCAAGGTAAATTAAGTCTTATTTTTGTGTGATTTTTTTTAATGCGGGTTTTCTGTGGAACCTATCTTCCGCATAAAACGAGACCCAGGTGTACATTCAAAACTCCAAAATTATTCTGGAATAAAATTATTGAAGGTTATTTGACATAGCTTTTCTGATTTTTTATGGAGAATACTCATATATCTTAATTGATCTTTTTTTTTTCTAGTTGTATTTTTTAATTGAAAAAAATTTTTTTTTTTACACAGTAGCCACAAACTACACTGTATCTAACTATACAGCTTCATTTGTATGTCAAAGAAAAATGTAAATGAACAAAAAAACTTTAAAAGTTGCAAATTTTATAATATTTGAGCAGCCATATATCCTCTGAGTGTTGTACACAATCAGATATTTAAAAAAAAAGTAAATTTTGTAACTACATTTTACATTATGTCATTGTTTTTTTTTTGTCTCTGGGTGGCATTCCCAGTTATGTTTGTTACTGAAATTTCTTTGGTTTATGTTGAAAACACATTTTATTTTTCTTTTATTATTATTTCCAAATTTGTTACGCAATATTTCACGGAATAAAATATTCTCTGAACATAATGCTAAAAGTTTTACAAAATTTTAGAGCACACTAAAACAATCACAAGTGTTAAAAAAAATTAGTGATCCTAATTTCTTGATAACAAAACCATTATTATGTTTCTATATATATATAAATTGCCCAAAGCTTATCTAATAGTGACATGAGCAAACACATACTCAATAAAATAATTGTAAATGTGTCCCCTCAATTTATTATTAATAACTATTATATTTAAAATTTTTTAATTATACCATAATCTTAATTTATATATGCATACTATACATATAAAAGTGTCAGCGTATATTTGCAATTTAATAAACAATATGTATTTTATTCCACTGATTGTTTATCAGCAAAATATGAGCTCTTATATACTATATATGTTTGTATGTGGGGGTGGGAGGGGGCTTGGAATAAAATATAGCATAGTTCATGACACCATTGTATCATTAATTTTGCAAATTTTATTAAAAGCATAAGTTAAAAAAAAAAAATTATTATGAAAAGTAAAATATAAGTATTTTAAATAAAAAAAAGAAATAAACAGAAGTAGGTAATAAAAAAAATGATTTCATTTTACATCTTAAAAAGCTAAAAAATTATTTTTTACTAAATCTGCATTTTTAAAATCAAATTTTGTTAAAGCATAAGTTCAAATCAAAACTTGAAATATTAAAAATCAAATTTTAGTTACAAAAAATGAAACCAGAAAAATAAAAAAGTTATTAAAATTAGGGGTTTATTTTTCCATCAGTAAATTTTCACTTGCCTAATTTTCTGCTAAAAATTAAATATTCAAATAAAAACTACTTGTAAATATTGTGTATTTACTAACTGACAAATATTTAATACCAGTAATTTTACAATAAATAAATAAATAAACTAATTGAAGATAAAGATTTATGATTATAGTATGTTGTCAAATTATATGTAATTCTAATAAAATAACTATTATCAAAAGTAACTTTAAAACTTATTGTTATCTTATTCATTCACATTTACTATGAATAAACAAAAACAAGATATACATGTGCAACACCAATACAAATCATAATAATATAATTAGATGAATGGAAGTAAGGTACACGCCATCATTATTCCTTAACAATATATTTATCTGCCTTCAAGTTCATGCATAAAATAAATGCCCATAAACATAATATGAATATGCATTAATAAGCAGCAAACTAATCATATGCCAGGATTCCCATTCAATGCATAGAATATAAAATATAAATGAAAGGGCACAAATATTGTTAATGCAGGAATGAACATCTGCAAGCATGTCTATCATAATTCAAATAAAGCAAGAATTCACATCTACAATTTTTAAATATTCATAAATAAATAATCAATCAAACAAGATTGAAATAAACAACTATTAATAATTATATTTAAATATTTATCAAACCAGCTTTCATCTCCATTGAGACCTTCTCAAGATATTATATTATATTAGATATTTGACTATCATAGTGATTAAATATTCAATACAGAGCAATATATATACGGAATATAAATCCAACTTGGAATAATATTACGTCTACATGCTTGTTAATAATATTATTTTTATATAAATATATGCACAAAAACCCTACACTATACTTTTTCATAAATAAATAACATAAATCTATGACCTTATAGAGTAATTAAGTTATACCATTACATGCAAAAATTTTAACATGTTATAAATATGTAACGTTCATTCCTTTAACAAATATAAAATACAATTTGAATAATTCAAATTTTGAACATTTACATTGTCTAAGGATTTTAATTTATTTAATATTACCTTAAGTTCATATATACCCATTCAAACATATAATATTTTATGTAAAACTATTTGTATATACTTTTTAAAATTAATTTTTATTAAAATACAAACACTCTTTTATCTTTAAAATAGTCCATTTAATCCAGATTGATAAAAAAATTTGGTACTTGTGTATTAGGCCTGCAACATAGAGGAAATGGTAGGCCTTTTCACATCTCAATAAACCCTGCGATGTTATCGAATGTGGTATCAAAATTTTTTTATTTTAAATCCTATCTCGTATTAAAATGTGTTTTTTTTTTGTGATATTTTTTGAGTCTCAGTTATTGTCCAGATTTCATTCTGACAACAGCTTTTATCATAGTTTTAATTCAGGGTTAGTTATTGTCCAGATTTCAATTGCATTTTTGTTTGATTCATCTGATTTTAAGTAAGAATACATAGATTTTTTTTTTTTTTTGATTTTCTTTACATTATCATTAGAATTAATGATTGGACAGTGGCAATTCTGACCGAAGCTTTGAAACAAAATGTAGAAGAGGGTTCCACCATATATTCGGAATGTTGGAAAGCCTAAAGTGATGAATTGAGAAATGCCGGTTATGATCATTTTCATGTAAACCACAAATATAATTTTGTGAATCCAGAAACTGGGGTTCACACACAAAACATTGAAAGACTTTGGGGTTTAGTGAAAAGGCATAACAAGCACCAGCAAGAAACATCACGGCAACACCTAGATTCATTTTTGGTCAAATTTATGTGGTGGAGACTTCATAAAGATGACATGTTTATTTCCGTACTGAATGAAATAAAAAAATATCTCCAGCAGAATGAATAATTAATAAAGTGTTTGAATTTTACCATATTTCTTTATTTTATGATTATTTTTTTTTCTTATTTTTAAAAAAATACATTTACTCATTACCATATTGGGGGGGGGGGGAATCCCATTCAGGCGAGATACTGCACAATCACGTATTCATTTTGCGAGGAAAATTTTTAGTTTAAGTCCCCATGTTGGCACAAAAAATTTGTTCCATTTAAAATTAAGTACGACAGACAAATTCATTGTTTTAACATGACAATTCCTCTTATATATTACACGGTAAAATGTATGTGTATATTTTCTGGTTTTTTGATAATATTTTAGACAATTTTTGTAATTTAGTGTTTGTTTTGTCCGTATTTAAATTAACATCTAGGAATTGCGTAATGACATGTTATTGATTACATATTTTTTTGTGCGGCAAATCAGTATTTTTACTGTTGTTAAAAGTATACTTTTTAAGATTTTATTTTTTTGATCAAATTCTTATTTTTAGTTTTGTGTAATTTACTTTTTAATATTGATTTTTTTTTGATTATACAAACACGTGTGTTAAGTAAATGTCCATTGGGGGGGGGGGGATTTTACGCTTTTTTGATATTTTAGACTATTTTTTGTAATTTAGTGAATGTTTTGTCTGTATTTAAAGTAACATTTGGAAATTGCATAATTTACTTTTTAAGATCGATTTATTGTTAAAAATTAATATTCTGCATTATATTTTTATATTACACAGTAAATACCGTATATGTATATTTTAGGGTTTTTGGACTATTCTACAGTACTTTTGTAATTTAGTAATTGTTTTAGTATTAGACCTGCAGTACCTTTTCACATACGTATTCAGGCTGCCAATAACTTTGTAAATCTGGCTAAAAAATATGTACACATGGTCCGTTTTGACAAATTTATCACTAAGTTTGTAGAAGATCCAAGTGTACATCTTATTTTGACCAGATCAAAAGTTCAGAAAGTTGTCAGCGGATTGACATGAATGTGAAAAGATGCTGCAGGTCTAATGTGTTGCAAGCTAATACATAAGTACCAAAAATTTTAATACCATTTTTTCTTTAAAAACTTGTTTTTATCTATGAACTATTATAACAAATTACATATATAAATTAAATATAACGATTTGACTATATCATTTAGTGCTTATCAAGGATTAACTAAAAAATACATTAATATAAATATAAAAATTCCATGTTAATTCAATGCAAAAAATTAAAAATATACAATCCTTATATAAACAATAACAACAAAAAAATACATTATATTTACCTTGAAAAAATAATTCCCTCTAACAATTCACATTACTTTCATAAAAAATCATTCTTTAAAAACTCTCCGGTTTTAATTTTCCCTATAATTATCAAATTCCACCTTAATTATATTCACTGAATGCTTATTGAATTTTTTTTTTATAACCAAATAACCTAAAACAAAACATTCCCTTTAATTACCAATAATATATTTTATCATTAAATTTTATCTTAAAATTTTTTATTTAATATATTATTAACAATTTTTTTTTTTTCATATTTTAACTAAAAATCTATTCATTAAAATAGGTTTAATTTCACTTACATAAATACTTTTATAATGTTTTCATAATATGATTTTATACATTCAGTCCTTTCTACTTGAAAATCTGTTAAATTACAGAGTGTAATAAATTTTATTAATCATTTATTAGACTAGAGATTAGTCACTAATAAATATTTCTGTACTGTAATTTTCACTACACCATTCATGCAAGGTAGGGTCTTCTATCCGCTTTTAACACCTTGTGGAGAGATGCAATCATAAACATATAACCAAAGACGTGAAAAAGATCTATGATCCCCAAGCTACACATTTACGGTCTGGGCCAACTGATGAGTGCTGATTCAGCATGAAATGTGCAACTTGGGGATCATAGATCTTTTTCACATGTCTTTAGTTATATGTTTATGATTGCATTCCTCCACAAGATGTTAAAAATGATTAGAAACCACTCCCTTACCTTGTGTGAGAGTGGTATAGTGAAAATTGCAGTGGTTAAATTGTTTCATATGCTCATAAATTGCACAATTTTTTAAAGCTGCTTTAACCTTGTATTTATTTTATTTTTTGTAGACCTAATATATGATAATTCCTCATTACTAAAACAATCCAAACATTTATTAATATAAATTGAATACAGTATTTCCAAAAAAATTATAACTTTTATTATTAATAATCAACAAATTGACATTTTTTTAATATAAATTGGATAAATAATCATTTTTATTAATTATACTAAAAAAACTTAATTTTAATAAACTATTTAGAAACATTAAAATCAATATAAATTGTTGGTGCTCATATAGTACACGCTCGATGCCATTTTGAATTTTAAAACCCACCCAAAACCATTGCTGACACATTCAAGCGATAAATGATGTGTCAGTGGTGGTTTTGGATAGGTTTTAAAATTCAAAATAGCGTCTAGTGTTACTACATCAGGTCCGAATTTATAGTACTGAAACAGAAAAAAAAGTAAAGGAAAAAAAAACAAAAATTTTTTTTTACAAATAATAGGATTTTAGTGTTTTCTTACCAGAAATTCTTGGTTCGCTACTATTGATCACTTGAAATATATACAGGCTCTAGAAGTCTGGTGCTTCATTTCATTCATGCCATTACAAAATCATGCCATTACCAATTTTCATTGATAATTATAAAACTTTTCCATTACTATTTAAAAAATAAAAATGCTAATTTCATACAGTTGTAATTTATCAAATCATGAGTAAATACTTTGCATTAACATACGTTATCGCAATTTACATAAATCTTTCAAAAATCACCGTGCGATTTACATTTGTTTTAAGCCTGTGAAAGAAATCAAAAGACAATTTATGTTTTCTACTTTTAAAAAATAAATAACCTAATTAACCTACTTTGCATTAATATGTAAAAAATATAAATACTAAATTTCATTAATATTTAAAAAATAAAAGACTTTCTACAGTAGTTTTGAATGGGTTTTGGAAAAACAAAAAAATTGGAAAAATCCGCTATTATTACATGTGATAGAAAAAAGGCCATTTTTCAGTGATATTTTGAAAAATCTAAAATGCTATTTTCATACAGTTACACTTTATCAATTCATGTGACTAAATACTTTGCATTAACATACATTTTCGCAATTTACGTAAATCTTTCAAAAATCAAAATGCGATTTATGTTTGTTATTAGCTTAAGAAAGAAATCAAAAGGCAATTTACATTTTCTATTTTAAAAAAGTAAATCTAATTAACCTACTTTTTATTAATATTTAAAAAATAAAATACTAAATTTCATTAATAATTAAAAATAAAAGACTTTTGCTAGTAGGTTTTGGAAAAACAAGAAAATTGGAAAAAATCCGCCATTATTATACATGTGATTAAAAAAAAAAGTCAATTTTCAATGATAATTAGAAAAATCAAAAATGCTATTTTCATACAGTTACACTTTATCAACTCATGTGACTAAATACTTTGCATTAACATATGTTATCGTAATTTACATAAATCTTTCAAAAATCAAAATGCAATTTGTTTGTTATAAGCTTATGAAAGAAATCAAAATGCTATTTATATTACCTACTTTTAAAAAATAAAATCTCTGTTTTTCAACAGTATTTCATGGAGTATAAAAAAATTAAAAACCTACTTTTCATTAATTTTTTAAAAATAAAATACTAAATTTCTTCACTATTTAAAAAATAGAAGACTTTCAACAGTGTTTTAAGTTAAGAATATTAAACCAAATTTTACATGATCTTTCAAAATCACCATTTATGAAATCAGTTTTTAATTTATTTAAGAGGGCATCAGGATCTTCTCGTGGATTTGCAGTGACTAACTATAATGGAATGTTTTAAAAATTTCGCCTTTTTTTTTTGTCACTTAAATCTTTTTTTTTATGAAATTTGCCTGGGCTTAAATATTAAACAAGCATATTGCCAAAGATAATTTATACAATAATTCTGCACAGACTCTTTACTAATTCCTTATACTCGAGGGTAGTTCAAGACTCTTTACTAATTCCTTATACTCGAGGGTAGTTTAAAATGTTAAAATAGTTTAAAAGGATTGCATACCAACAATAACTGAACACGCAAACATGTTACACTAAAGAAAATAATTATATTTTATTAGTGCTGATCCAAAATACTGTAGATGGTAATTAATATGAAGATCCACATCGAAACTTGCGCTAGAAAGTAAAAAGAATAGTAATATAAATAAATAAAAATTTGTTGAGTATTTCAAATGTAAAAGGTATTCACTTTTAAATAAGATTAAACACTAACTTTTCACCATCAGCAGGTATCTTTAGCATCTTTTAGAAATGTAATAAATAAATCTCGCTCATTAAGATACTTTTTGTCCATACGCCAACAAATTGAATCTAAATGTGATTGTAGAATATCTGGTGAAGTCCCTTTCATTTTTTCAATATCTTACATTTTCCTTCCAGCCATGACCGTTCAATGAACTGTATATGAATGTCTATCACCGGATTTACATAGTTTTGTTGGTGGTTGACAGTGAAATGTTGGAACCCTCTATTGTTGAGATCTTCATAGGCTGGCCACCCGTCTGAGTGAATGACAATCAGCTGTGCATTCCCTTTCAATAATGGGAATCAATGTAACTTTATCTCGATGTTACACTGTAAAGTAGCGACACTTGGATATTTTTTTCTGTCCAAACACCCAAGTTCTATCAGTTCCGGTCTCGTGGTTTTTTTTTATTAATTACGGTTACGGATTTATCTCTGCTAGTAGATGACTGATCGCCACTTAGCATTCTTCCCTTATTGTACTTTCTTTAGCCAGCAAATCTTGCCTCATCTATTTGAACTAGTTTTTCAGTCCTTATTAATTGCCCTTTCTTTTTAATAGCTCAGGAACAGTCTACAACTGTATTTAAAGAATTGCTGGATATCTTTGCCACTAATCTTGTTGGCCCATCTAAGATGAAAAAAAAACTAGTTCAATAATCTCACACACTGTAAATATGCTATTAACTCTGTCACTTGCATCCATGTAATGGAAAAATGGGTTGCCTGTACGAGCACATAGATCATCGCATAATGGGGACCCCGCCCCCATTGCGTTTTTTTTCCATTTCTTTACCATGTTATCACATTTTTCACATGGCCTCTTACTGTCTTCATCATTTAAAGGTTATTGTCCTGCAGAAAGATAATCTGGTTCTTGCTAGAGATGACATCTAAGTAAAATGATTACAAAGCTATGGGTACGGGATTCAATATGTCTCTGAGAGCACAAGAAATTTGATTACTCAAGACCAAAGATTTTAGAACGAAATTTGTCTTCTATACCCATTTTCAAATCATATGATCACATACATCCTTAAATTTAGTTTTTTTTACTTTTTAAATATTAATGAAAATTAGATTAATTAGGTTTTTTATTTTACAAGTAGAAAACACATACATTCTCTTACGCGTTAGTTTGCATACTTTTTAAATATTAATAAAAAGTAGATTAATTAGGTTTTTATTTTTTTTTGAAAGTAGAAAACGTAAATTGCCTTTTGATTTTTTTCAGAGGCTTATAACAAAAGTAAATTGCATATTAATTTTTGAGAGATTTATGTGAATTGCGATAACATGTTAATACAAGGTATTTACTCACATGATATGATAAAGTGTAACTGTATGAAATTAGCATTTTCGTTTTATAATTATCGCTGAAAATTTTTTTTTTAATTACACATGAAATAATGGGGAAAATCCATTTCTAGAGCCTGTACAGATTTTGAGTGATCAACACTAGTGAACCAAGATTTTCTGGTAAGAAAAAACTAAAATCCTATTATCTGTAAAAATAATATGCTGTATTTTCGTATTTTATAAGTTATAATCTTTTGGCCTATTAATAAAAAGTAAGTTAATTAGATTATTTATTTATTTATTTTTTAAAGTGGAAACATAAATTGCCTTTTGATTTCTTTCATAGGCTTAGTAAATTGCATTTTGATTTTTGAAAGATTTATGTAACTTGAGATAACGTATGTTGATGCAAAGTATTTACTTGCATGATTTTATAAAGTATAATGATGAAATTAGCGTTTTGGTTTTATATTTACCACCAAACGCCATTTTGAATTTTTCCCTTTGTTTTTTAAAAATTGATGAAATTTTTATTTTTTACTCACATGATTTGGTTTTGATTTTTTATTGTTAAATCTTGATCAAAATTAGGATTTTGTTTTTTAAATACTCGATGACAATTGCAAACTTGGCATTTGAATTGTTATTAAATAATGTTCGAAATTAGGATCATGATTTTTAAATACTTGATGAAAACTTGACATTTTGATTTTTTATTACATATTGTAACAGTACCTGGGTTCAAACCCTGTTACAAGGGAGTTATACAATATCCCCTAACTGCTTAGATCAGCATGCGAGTATAAAATATAAAGAATTAGATATGTCGAAGAGAGAAAGTTTGAAAGGTTTTTTTTTATTTATTTAAAAAAAAAGAGAGAAAGAGAACAATGTTCATAGTTATTTGTTCTAAAATAAATTCATGAAAATATGTTAATCAATTGTGGGAATGCATTATACGCAAATATTTAAATTTTCTTCTTGTATTATTAAGTTATTTCAAATGTACACTTTTCTGTTGTTTTATTGTATATCGCATTTTAATGAGAGGAATGGTAGAACTTTTATATGTATACCCGGAGGCAATTTTATGTCTTTTGTTCGATTACTTAGCATTCAAAATTTCAAAGGAATCTTAAGTAAATATATGGCAGAAAAAGAAAAATGTTAAAAGCATACCTAAGAAATAGAGATCAGCATACTGATAAACTATTTTGGGAAACAAAAGGAATTGGAGAAATTAATGAGTTAAAAAGAAAAATTAGAACAGGCAAGAGTGGTTTTTCAAACTGAAATATTAATATTTTCTTGTTGCTAAATTGACTGATATAGTTATGCTCATATTATAAAATGAAACATTAAAACAAATCCTTCAATCAACCATCAGGAGAAGAAAATGGATTTAGATATAGTAACTCAAACCATTGCTACAATTGGAATGCAGGGGTAGAACAATACGTGTAAGGCTGCCATCCTATGCTCCGAATATGTAGCTGTTACTGTTAAGTGCTTGCCCCTCTAAGAACCATAGCTAAAACAATCCAGGAAGGAAGAAAATTTCGAATTGGGTACAATAAGGATGTCTCCGGTAAGCCATCATTATTTCTTAGATCCAAGTAATACCACAAAATAGAAGTTCATGCAAACTTTTTGCTATTAGCAGAAAAATTTGTTTTATTCTTCGACAGTAAAAGAATACATAAATTTCCGTTGGATCGTCAAAATCAAACTTACGTGGAAATAAACTTATCCATATTAAAATTCCTGGGTACTTTAAGGTAACTATAACTAGTTTTATTATCTTAAAAGAACTGAAAATTGCCTATCGTTACTCTCCAAAGGTGCAGCCATTATGTAAAATTATATATTTTAATTTACAATGTATAAATGCATTCCCACACACGTGTTTAATTATATGTTCTTTTATAATTCATTGATTCTGTTTTTGTCTTTTATGTTATTATTGATATATAAATTATATGTATGTTTTTCTTTCTCAATACTTAATTAGCCATAGTAATAAAATTGTACACTTACGTTAAAACATTTTCTCTCATTAATGAACGTATTTATTACTTATATTGGCATAGTGCCCTTCCTGGCAGAATATCAGAATGAATGAAATATGCTTTTCAGAATAGGCAATTCTATTACATGTAATTTTAAAATTCTAAACCATAGATTTGATAAAGGAATTGATGGCGTATAGAGGGAATAAATGTGTAGAAAGAGGGAGTTCAACATTAGCTAATTTTAAATGACACGCGATCTAATTTAAGGGGTATAGAAAAGAAATCGTTACTAATGCATGTTTAAATATTCGCGTCTTAGTTGAGAAGTATATATCAAGCAAGGAAAGCTTGTTTCAACTATGCAATTGTAGCCATTACCTCCGTTCAGCCTGATGGGTATTGATACCTCCCAGCCCTGGGATTTGAGCTAGCTAAAAGGGGCCGGGCACCTAATTAGCGATAATTTTAAGATCTCTTAAAAGGGAAAAGTATAATTCTTACAGTACTAGTGAGATTGGCACTTAGGGTCAGTTTATTAATCGATGCTCTTAAATATACTTTTTCCGAAGAAATTGTTGTTTATCTTTTTAAATGAAATAATAGCCACTAGGTAGATTTTTTTTAATATTTTTTTTTTAAAAGTACATCCTGATATAGGATACGTAGATTTTATTTCTTTTGATATATTTAAGAAAAGGGATTCATATTCGAACCCAATACAATGGATAGCATTCAAATTCTATCTGCAGATGCTATGGTGACTATACAGCCATATTTTTGCATTTACTACCCTACATGGTCAACAGATTCAATTTTTTTCTAGACATTTATATAAACAACAAAATTAATACCGGGGTTGCCTGTTAAAATATTAAATCTTGACCAAAGTTAGGATTTTCATTTTTAAATACTTGATGACAATTGCAAACTTGGCATTTTGATTTTTTATTAAATGTTAAATATTGCTTGAAATTAGGATTTTGATTTTTAAATACTCGATGAAAATTTGGGCATTTTGAATTTTTAATAATCGATGACAATTGCAAACTTTGCATTTTGATTAATGATGAAATTTGCGATTTTTTTAAATGCCATTTTTTTCACGTGTTGGTAATCAATGTCATTTATCATTTGGATGTTTCTGCGGTGGTTTTGGGAGGGGTTTAAAATTCAAAATGGTGATGAGCATGTACTATATCAGCACTAAATTATTTTATTTCTCTTATTATTTGTATTCAATTTTACTCTTATTTATTATTTTAATATTTTTATCACAAAATAATCTATTAATAATATTCAAGTAGTCATTTATAATACATCCAAATTTTATAATAATAAATCATTAATTGCTCTATAAATTCTGTTAATATTTTATTTTTATCAATATCATATTAACCAATTTTTCAATAAATCATTGAATGTTTTTTTCAGCAAACAGAAGTTTTAATTACTAATTTATTATTATTAATTAATTTTTTTTTATTCTAATATCCATATAGTTAGTTATCATTTACTTTAATGCACTTCAAAAAAAATATTTGCTTTTCTCTCATTGCCAAAAAATAATCAACCAGATATGCGAGCAATCATGTTTTGGTGTTTAATGGCAATGATAGAAAGGCAAATAATTTTTTAGCGTGTATTAATAGTAAAGAAGATAAAATTAAGTTTACTAGGGTAAAAGAAAATGATAATAAAATTAATTATATGGTTATTTAAATAAAAAAAATTAGTTATAATAAGTTAGTAATTGAAAATTTTGTTTATAGAAAACTTATCTATGGTTTATTGAATAATTAGTATTCAAATATTGATAAAAATAATAAAATTATTGTTATTAACAATAAAATTTATAGAGCAATTTATGTTCAAATGATGATTTATTAAAAAAAGAAAGTATAAAAGTTGAATGTATTATGAATACCTGAATAATATTATTAATGGATTATTTGTGATAAAAATATTGAAAAAATAAATAATAGAATAAAATTGAATAAAAATGATATGGGAAATAAAATGATTTATATTGATTTTAATGTTTCTAAATGTTTTGTTTATTAAAGTTAAGTTTTTTAATATAATTAATAAGAATTATAATTATTTGTCCGGTTTTTAAAAAGATAAAATGTCTAAATTTGTTGATTATTAGTAATAAAGATTATAATTTTTTGGAAATAATTAATTCACTTTGTATTATTGGATATTTGGATTATTTTAGAGGTAATAAACAAGTCTCGTGTATTGGACTACAAAAAATAAATTAAGTACAAAGTTAAAGCAACATTTAAATGATAAAAAGTCTACAATTTATATGCATTTAAACATAAAGATTTTAAAATTGAAATGATTAAATGTCTAAAATTATATTATGAAAGAATTTTAAAAGTATTTATATAACTGAAATGAAACCTTTAATGATTAGATTTTTTGTTGAAAAAAGAATATAAATAGATTTGTTGATGATATATTAAGTAAAAAAATTTTAAGATAAGTTTAATGAGGAAATATACAATTGGTAATTAAAGGGAAGGAATGTTTTAGGTTATTTGGTATATATAAAAATTCCATGGATATAATTGAGGTAGAATTTGATAGTTATATAATTATAGGTAATTAAAATTGGAGAGTTTTTAAAGAATGATTTTATGTGAAGGAACTATGAGTTGTTAGAGGGAATAGTTTTTTAAGGTAAATATAATGATTTTTTTGTTTATATAAAGATTACATATTTTTAATTTTTTTTTTCATCGGATTAATATAGAATTTTTATATTTATATTTATATAAACATTTGATGTATATATGTAATTTTTTATAATAGTTCATGTAATAAAAACAAGTTTTTAAAAAAGTGGTAGTTCTTTAATTTATTGTGATTTATTTATTCAAATGGTAAAGAATTTACTACTTTAACTAGTTAGTTATCCTGGCACCATATCGAATTTTTAAAACAACTGACTTGAGGCACAATTTTCACAATAACTTCAGTTTTAATAATGTTAGAGAAAAAAGCCTTACATTGATATAAACTAGAAAAACAAAGGAAAACAATAAGGCTAGGACAAATAGTGATTACCATTTAAAAAATAAGGAAAAAAGAAATTTCAAATCCGAAATAATTATTTGATTGTTTGTTCATAATTTTTAATTTATCATTAATTTAGTCTAAATTACATTATCATTGATAATTTCTTAGAATTCCTCACAAAATTCATATTCAAACCATATATAATACTTTTTATCTGAGTATTGTGTACAGCCACCACGAATACTACAATTGGGGGTAAGGTTGTCAGACCAATAGAAATAAAAGCAATTCGGAAACAAGGTTTTATAACTAAATACTGACTTTAATTGGCGGAAGTTACTAAGACTAAAGATTTACTAACAAGTTTAATATATTTACAATTTATACATATTACTTACGAATGCCAATGAGGCGTACATAAATTATAATAAGGCCGATGTGGCCTGTACAGTCCCTGGGTGAACTTTGGTACCTTCAATGGTGTTCACTGGGTTACTCCACAGTCCTCATTACACTCGATTACAATTATTTTTTCTAACACAAGCAGCTCTCATGATGCGAGTGTATGTAAAAAGACCTCGATTTTTTTGAGTTTTTATATATTTCCATGGAATGTGGAATGTTCTAGAATATAACTAATTATAATTGTTCTTTATCTTTGAATTAATCACTTTCCAATCCAGTAATGCTTATTATTTATTTTATCTCTAATCACGCTATTTTTTGAGTTCTAAGTATGCACATATAAATCTGGTAATGCTTATCATTTATTGTATCTCTAATTACGCTATTTCTTTGAGTCCTAAATATATACATATAAAAGACCTCCACTTTGAAATTTACAATTTTTGAAGTCTAACATAGTCTTCCAGATAACTCGGTTACTTCCTGATTCTTTGTGACCTATGTGGGATTGCTTCCTTTTCATCAGTAATTTTCTTGTCTGCTTTGTGCTCCTCGTTTATTTCCGGCACTTTGTGCTCTTCATTTAGTTCTGGCATGCCTACCTCTATGTAATTTGGAATGTCTGGCACTATATTACTTCCGGTTCTTCCTGATATCTGGCATGATTTATATGTTTTTGCTTGCTTTTTCCTGTTTTTGTGTCATCTGTTACTATTTGTTTTGATAAATGTTCTTTAATTATGTCTTTCACCCAGTATTTTGCGAGCACATCTCTCACCCAGACTTTTTCTCCCACTGCATACTGCCATTCTATGCTGTTTTTTCTGTTACTCAAAACATTTTGAGCTGGCAGAATCAGCAATAACTTTGTTCTGATCTTTCATCTGAATATTATTTCAGCTGGAGATTTTTCCATACTACTCGTCAGTGTGCTGTGCTAATACAATAAGACAGAATATGGTGTTTCTTGTATATTTGCAGCACTTCCTTCTGTAGCATTTGCTTTAGCATTTATACTGCCCTTTTCTGCAATCCCATTCGACTCTTGAGTGATATGAGGGCGTTGCTATATATATAATTCCCCATTCCTTCAAAAAATCTTCAAATTTAGTGGATATGAAACTGGTTCCATTGTCTGATATTATAGTTTTGGGGAAACCATGGAAAACAACAATTTCCTTAAGTTTTCCAATTGTTTCTTCGGTTCTCGTATTTCTTACAATTCTATATTCAGTCCACTTTGAGTACAAGTCGATTACTACTAAAAAAATATAGCCATGAAATGGTCTGGCATGGTTAATCTGAATACGTCTCCAAGCTTTTTCAATTACAGGCCACGTCATATAACTTTTCTTTGGAATATTTCACTTGGCAATTCTTGCAGATTTTCATGAATTGTTCTATCACAGAGTTAATTCTGGGGCACCAAATACCTTTGCGCAAGTGCCTAGCCCTTACAATCCCAGGATGGCCTTGATAATAGCTGCAGAACTTGGCGATGGTCACAACTAGGTATTAATTCTCTATCATCCATTAACACATCCCTTATTTGTAGAATTTTTCTCTTACATCTCATATAGCTTTATGCAATATTTAGGCCAGCCCTTGCTGATCCATTCTATTAACAAGTTGTAACCATGCTCGGCTTTTGTCCAACTCTGTACTTTTTTGCTGTCTATTACTACTTTATTTTAATTGTCTATGTAATTAATAATTGGATCCATATCCTGTGGAGCTGATTTAAAAGCGGTCCTTTTTAATCTTACATATTTTTATTCCCAGAGTATCAAACCATTTCGTACCTATAATAGGATTAATACCGCCTTGTATTATATACAGTGGTAACCTATATACAGTGGTAACCTACAGATCTTTTTTTTAAATGTCTACACTTCTACTTTCCCTAATATTCTCGTAATATTACCACTAGCATCTTTTGCTCTTAAACTCATTCTCATTAACCTAGGGGGGGGGGTTCTCATAATTTTCTGTTATGGTTTCCCAGTCTTTGACTGCCATCATTGATATGCCCGATCTGCTGTCAATTTTCATTTTCAAATTCATATTTAATAATTTCACTGACATCATATTGGTTGCAATGAGCAACCTGGGTATTATAGATCTCACATTTCTGCTTGTTTTCCTTTGGAAAAGTGGGCAACACACTACGATCTTTCCCCCCATTCGACCTACACTTTTTCTCTAACTGACCTACTTTGCCTTAGGCTCTACAGTGCTATTTGTTAAATTTACACTTATGTGCCATGTGGCCTTTTTTTGCACAACAGTAGCAAACAATTGCCTTCGGCTTATTCTTAGGAGACTTAGGTGACTGGTATTTATTTTCAGTTTTTCTTATAAACTTATTACATTCATTATTAGTAAAATTTCAAAATTCTCTTGATTTGTCCAGCACTATTTCATGGGCTATTTCCATTTTGATTTCTTCATTGTATAACAAGTCTCTTGAGGCCAGTAACTGCTGTCTTAGCCTATCGTTGCACAATTCCCCAAAGTAGTTTTTGCAGTAGGGCCTCTGATGCATTGCCATAATTGCAGCTTATAGCGAGTTCTCTCAATGCTTGATCATAGTCTCATGCGTTTTCCGTTATTTTGCTGTCTATTTCTAAAATGTAGCCGCGCTATGTGCTTAGAGGGCTTTGGTCTAAAATAATTTAGTTTTTCAACTATTACTTCGTATGGCAATTTCTCTGGTTCTTTGTAATCACATAACCGATTTTGTGATTTTTATAACTTGTTGCCCAGAATAACATAACAACATGGCAACTTTAATCAGGTCACTGACAGTTTCATTAATTAAAAATAATTTCTCAATCCTTTTCAGAAAAATTGGCCAGTCAGTGGGACTATTTACGTCAAAACTCATTTATTGTCACTTGCGGCACAGTCATCATCTTAACTCTTAATCCGAACAACTAGTAAGTAAAAAAAAAATTTTCCCATGATTTTCGAATACACAATTCTATTATGATGCAGAAATACAATTTGAATTCTATCCTGTCAAGACTACGCCAGTTTTCTGCTGTGTGCAGCTATCACGAATATTACATTCGGGGGTAAGGTGGTCAGACCTACAGAAATAAAAGCAATTCAGAAACTAGGTTTTATAACTACATACTGATTTTTATTGCCGCTAGTTACTAATACTAAAGATCTGCTAACAAGCTAAATGTAGTTACAATTTATACTTATTACTTACGAATGCTGAGGCATACATAAATTATAATAAGGCTGATGTGAGTCCCTAGGTGCACTTTGGTATCTTCAGTGGTGGAGTTCACTGGGTTACCCTGTAGTCCTCATTACACTCAGTAACAATTATCTCTAACATGAGCAGCTTTCATGATGCGAGTGTATGTAAAAAGACCTCGATTTTCATTATCTTCGAGTTTTTATATATTTCCATGGAAGTGGAATATTCTAGAAACATAACTAATTTGTAATTGTTCTTTATCTTTTAATAATTAGGCTATTTCTTGAGTTCTAAATATGCACGTATAAATCCAGCAACACATAATTTATTCTACTCTAATTACACTATTTTTTTGAGTTTTAAATATATACATTTAAAGCACTGAGATAACCCGTAGCTTCAGAATCTCCAAAACTAGTTGCATAAGAATTCTTCATTTTTATCTTGTACCCCAAAAGTTAACAAATTTCAAAGGCATCTGTAAAAAAAAAATATCTTAATAAAAGATACAAAACAAATCATTTCCAGAAGGTGGACATGCATTTGTCATCAAAGCATTTGACTTTTTGTCTATCTAAAACTAGAAATTGTAGACAGTCTGTCTGTATCAATGATAAAATGAGTTTTATCTCTATTTTATATTGTTTGTATACACCAGTGATGCTATCTTGTTATATTTATTGTCCCACAGATATATAATTTATTTGCATATAGCTAATTTGCTAGCTGTAGATTTGGAAAATAATGTGATGCAAGGTGTGGTAAAAGTACTAACTCCACAGCATGAATATCAAGGCATAGGCAAGAATCAGAATTTGATTCTTTGCCTGCATACAATTCCATGTGGTATATACATAACCATTGTGGCTATCACTACATATACACCATTTGACATCTCTATTGGTTTTAAGTGTTTATATTTTCACATGGTACTATGCCCAGTAAATTTTGTGACTGCTTTATCAACTGCAATCTTTCTGTACCTCTGATAATCATTCTTAAAATTTCTATTGCACTGCTCTATATATGTAAATCATTACTTGTTATACAAATGCAAACATGCAAGTGCAAACACAAACACAAAAAATATAAACACATTAATAAATTATAAAACCTTTTGAGAATCATTATGTCTATAAAATAAGGTTGCCTCAAACTTGGATCAGAGACTCAAAATTAGATTGTACATAAACCACTTTTGTTACATTTGAAAACAAATTTATATACTGTATAAGAAAGAGCGTAATTGATTTAATGTTATATAATTTATACACTACACAAACACATCAATACAAATGCAAACACATTAATAAATTATACCATTTATCAAATAATTAAAAAAAAATTTAAAATATTCAAATAATTAAAAAATTAAAATTGAAGACTTACAACCGATATTCCACGATTACATTTTTATCACGTTGAAGGCCTTGAAATGCGAATCATCAGCGTATTTTTAATTCATTTTCCAAATGAATCTGGCCGATAAAGAAATTCTGCCTTTGTCATCTTCATGTAATCTAGTAAACTGACCAGAAAAGAAAAAAATTAAATTTACCTATTAATAAAAATATTTAAAAAAAATTAAAATGTTATCCGATTTCAAATTGTGGTATACCATTTTAAAGAGAGAATTAAGTAGCAACGAATGCTGGGATTTCTGTTGATGTCATGCTTATAGTTTTTGCACAATTTAAAAAAGAAAATATTGCAACAAAGCAGCCGCCACAAGTGTATGATATGCTACAAGTGATCAACCTATTAATTATTAATAATAAATAAACTTACCTGAAGTTATTGTCAAAACAAATTTTAAATCATATATACTATAACCATATGGGTTTCATGGCATACAACAATATAGTAGGGTGTGTGTGCAAATATATATAAAGTTGAAAGGAAAAGTCGAAATAAACACAAAAATTTTTGTGGTTATTTTCTATATTTTACTGGAATAATAGTGAAGGGTGAAATAATTTTGCATTTTAAAATAAAATTTTATTATGAAATAAACATTTAAAAATGTCTAAGTAATACTTTTATTGAATTCTGATTTTGAAATTAAAATAAACATGCTTAATGCTAAAATATATCTACTGATAATTGTAAAAAAAATCACTATTTTAGAAATCCTTTTTTTAGTTAAAGCTTGCATAACATTTTTGTAAAATGGCTATTTTATTATTTATTTTAGAAATCTCTTTTTTTTTTTATAGTAAAACTTGTAGATTATACATTTGATAAAATTTCAAAGTTGCTTTTAAAAGGATTAATGTAGATTAAAAAAATTGATAAAGATAGGAAAAATATTCTTGAGTCAAAGTGTCGGCTGGGGAGCGAACCTGCGACAACTGTCTGCAAGCAATTGCTTGCTTGCAAGGCTGCTGCAAAGACCTCTCGGCTACCAATGCTTGACAGTTAATGAATTTGGTTGTCGTCGATGAGCAACCATATCCCACTGGATGGCGCAGTTATCACACTAAAACTATAAAATATGATCATTCACGGGCCCTTTAATTGTAATCATTTTGATGTGTTTTTTGTAATACGAAAATAAAAACAAAAGAAAATCGTCTTTTTTAAATGTTATTTAATTTTAAATATTATTTTTTATTAACGTATACAAATTAAATGATAATAATAAATGTAAAATAAAATAAATAAATTACAATTTGATTCATCTTTTTTAGTTTTCTTTTTATTAGAAAAATCAATTTTCTATCAGAGATTTTTTTACTGGGTTTACGGCTTTTTTTTTGTTGTTTACCGCTATTTTTTTTATTTCAAATAGAATGACAACTAAAAGTAAAAGTTGTTACGGTTAGGTTTAGGGTTAGTTTTAGGCTTAGCTTTAGGCTTAGTTTTAGGGTTAGTTTTAGGATTAGTTTTAGGGTTAAAATAAAAAATATCAAAATCGTATTTTTGTAAATTTTTTTTTTACTAACATCTATAAAGTAAATGATAACAATAATCGTAAACTATATTCAACAAAGTATAACAGTAGTCAGAGAAAAGAAAGAAACTAAAACTTTTTTAAACAACGACAAATATATATATAAAATGTTTATAATATATGCTTTTTATGACATTTAAAAAAACTGTACAATTGTACTTTTCTTACTGGATATTTTTGTGTTAACGCTTTTTTTTATTTCAAAAATAAACACACGGTACAATCTTAAAATGTCTCATGGAAATGTTACGAACAGTACGTTACTTGACGCGTTACCTAATTCCAATTCACTTTATATATATATATCTCGTCAACACTTACTACTTAAAACTTCAATACACTACGGTGTAAAAAGTCTGTTAATTATTACTTTACAAAATCTGAACATTTCAATACTTTAAAATAAAAAAAAATCCAATGAAAATAACATTTCCATCCAATTCAAAAAAACACACCCTCTCCCCAAGCCGTAACCTTTTTATAAACTGCGAATTCGGAAAATGTATTTGCTGTGTAAACATACATGCTGTACTGCAACGCGATATAGCGGCCTGCAATCTGTAGTACAACATAAAAGGTATTATAGAAAACACGGGTTCGAACTTGTCGGCCATGGAAACGGCATTTTTATGTGTTTTAGCGCGAAAACAGCGCCATCCAGTGGGATATGTTGGTTCATCGATGACAACCATGAATTTTTTCTACCTATCCTAACTGTAAAAAGGATTGATAAAAAGATTGTTAATTGGTTTTCAGAATTATACAGAATGACTGATAATGAAGAGATATTGAAGGATGCCCAGTCCAGCAGCTGCTCCATAGTTCACTATGGTGGAGTTTGATTTCACATCGAGGTAAAAGATCATCTTCCAGTGTTTCATAGCCCGAATGTGGTGGACAAAACAGCTAATTTGCCTGAAGTCTATTCAACCCTAGACCAAATGGAGCTGATTAAATGCCAATCTTTCCTGATGACGAATATTATGCAGTCTCACCAAGACCAGCTCACCAAGAGAATTCCTCACCTTCCAGAAGAATGTTATATGTGTACTGATTTATCTGTATGCAGAAAAGCATAAACAAACATATATACATGAAGCATAGCTGGTGATGTGTTATATATAATGAGAATGAAATTTTAAATAATTTCTTTGGTGAAAATGACATTTGAAATCTATATTTTAAAAGAAAACAAGTAAAATTTTACTTGAATGAAATGATTGATTCACAGGTAATCTTATTTTGAAAAAAAGGAAAAAAAAAATCTTTTTAATTTTTAAATTAGAAAAAAAAAAACCTTTTTTAATTAGAAAAAAAAAAAATCTGCTGGGGTATTTTTTTAAAGACATTTATAATTAATTAAGAGTAACCTATTAAAAAAAATATATAAACTGTCAAGGAATTGATATTACTTTTTACATTTTTTATATATATATTCACACACATGCGGGAATTTTATGTATATTCAACAGGGAATTGACTCTGAAAATATATTTTCGATAATTTTATTATTTTGATAAAATATCATAGTATAAACATCAGTGTGTACATGCATTTCTATGTGCAGACACTTGTTAAATCTATCATTTAATCATGTATTATAAGAAAGAAAATGAATTTCATTTATAGGTTTATGACAATTCAAATATGTTAATAAATTATTACACCCCACATCTGTGTGATGATATATATGTTTTATATAAACCTTGTATGAGGTTTTAGTATCAAAAATTTGTTAACTTAAAATATATTTTATTTTTATATGATGATTCAAATATGTCCAGAAATACCGCATGTCTGTGTGCACATATGGGTTTTATATTGGAACATGTATGTAAATCACAATGTATTAACTGGAATTTTGTATATTAATCAAAATCAGAAGACTTAATTTATATGTGTATAGCTGAATTCTGCAGATTTTAATTTCATTTTTTTTATTATTAATAAATTTATATTCCATTGTTAAAATTATTCCAGTGAACTTAATTCTAGATAGTTTAGAATATTATGTGTTGCATCATCTCTTGTTCACAATAAGTTACATAGAGCTTGTGTTCTCTGAGCTAGATTCATGCAAAACGGTCTATTATATGAATTGGGTATAAATTATTGTATGGGTATCCAGTTAATGATGATGATCATCCTGGAGTGATGCAAAGAGAATATTCTTTAAAGTCCATGCATTACATTTTATTTTTGTTTAGTTTATTAGGCATTAAGCTTATAATGGCCAATACATTAGTGGTACTCAATCGCCCGAGCATTGATGATAACAGCATGTTTTTAATATCCCAGCATTATTGCTTTTATGGTTATTGCCCAAGCTGGCAAGGGCTAAATAGTTAGCCTTGTCTAAAGTAGATTCATTTCAAACTCAGTCACAACGTTAATTATTGATTATTTTATTATTGATCATTTATGATGATGAATGATTTACACATACTTATTTATAATGTTGGTGAAATTAGTTAATTATGTTTATACTTAAGATAGTTAGCGCTGCTGATCTCAGAGTGATTTCATGGAGT
Organism: Epiperipatus broadwayi; assembly: GCA_028023455.1. NCBI lineage: Eukaryota > Metazoa > Onychophora > Udeonychophora > Euonychophora > Peripatidae > Epiperipatus > Epiperipatus broadwayi. The sequence goes on along the minus strand of JAQFVV010012416.1, from coordinate 8,910,988 downwards.
GATCTCATGCTCAATACTTTTAATCATTAGTTTATTCTTTTTATATTTAATTTGATATTAAATTTTATATTTTATTTAATTGCTGTTGATGACGATATTTTGCCATCACTCCAGGTTAACCCTCATTGTTTTCATACTGTTACAAATGGCTACTCAAGGGCTGATGATGATCATGTGTTGATGGCCATCATTACAAATGGCTGCCCAACTGAGGGCCGATGATCATGTACTAGTGGCCATCACTATAAATGGTTACCCATGGACTGATAATAATCACATACTGGCAATCATCACTACAAAATTTACCATTCAACTTGATCTCAACCACATCTGAGAAAGAAAAAAAGCATATTTTATGCAGGTTACCCATGGACTGATAATAATCACATACTGGCAATCATCACTACAAAATTTACCATTCAACTTGATCTCAACCACATCTGAGAAAGAAAAAAAGCATATTTTATGCAGAATTAATTTTAAAAATTACTGTGAAATATATGACAAGGGTATTGATGGTTATAAATTATAAAATAATAGTTTTTATGTATGTTAGAAAGTTCATGTTTAGAGTTAAATAGAAAATATATGATTTTGGAGATTGGATTGGGTGTTTGATTGTTGAGGATTTTTTAGTTGTATTTTCAGTTTTGATGATGGATAGAAGATTTTTGTCATTGGCTTGAGGATGCAATGTTATGCAACTCTGAGGTATGTTCTGTCTCGGCTATTGCTCCAACCCATTTTCTGATTTCCTATTGTTTATCATGGTGTAGTTAACATAGTCTTACGATAATCCCAGTTTCTAAGTCTTTGAGAAAAGGAGCAAGACATAGTTTATATTTTCTCACCCCTAAGAATCAATGAAGTAGGCAGAGTTTTATATTTTCCATTTTCTAAAACTAAGAGGAGAGCAGGGCTTTGCAAAGATTTTTGACATTATTTTTATTAAGGGCTGTGATAGCTTATAGCATCTAAATTGAGGTATCTTTCTTGGTGTTCATGGTGCATTGTGTACTTATTACAATGGTTGAATTCTTTATTTCAGAATTGCAGATTGCTATTCATTCTGTTTCCTGTCAGGTCTCTAAAAAAAATTGATGTGTACATAGTTTGAGGTATGAACTTTATTTTGATTATACATGTATATTATATAAAATTTTGTTAGATAGGTGTTTCATTTCTATTTTCCTTTTTCACAAGAAAAGGAGTAATGTAACTATGGGTTTCATAGCGTACAACAACATAGTAGTGTGTGTGCACAAATATATATGAAGTTGAAAGAAAAAAATAGAAATAAACACAAAGATTTTTGTAGTTATTTTCTACATTTCACTGGAGTAATAGTGAGGGGTGAAATATATTTGAATATTAAAATAAAATTTTATTATGAAATAAACATTTAAAAAGCTCTAAGTAATATTTTTATTGAATTCTGATTTTGAAATTAAAACAAGCATGTTTATGTTAAATAGATTGACAATTGTAAAAAAAAAATCACTTTTTTAGAAATATTTTTTTAAATTAAAGCTTGTATAACATTTTTGTAAAATGTCTACTATCTATTCTAGAATATTTTTTTTTAAAGTAAAACTTGTAGATTATACATTTGAAAAAATTGCAAAGTTGCTTTTAAAAGGATTAAAGAAGATTAAAAAAATTGATATAGATAGAAAAAGCATTCTTTTATTAATGAATTTTTTTCACCCCATCTAGCTGAAAAACGGGTTGATAAAAAGATTTAGTCGATTTTTAGAGTTATACAGAATGATAGTGAAGAGATAATTAAAGGAGGCCAAGTCCAACAGCTGCTCCATAGTTCACTACAGTGAAGTTTGAATTCATGGGGAGGTAAAAGGTCATCTTCAGTATTTCATAGCTCTAATGTGGACAAAACAGTTGACTTGCCTGAAGTCTACCCAACCCTAGACCAAATGGAGCTGATTGATTGCCAACTTTCCTTATGATGACTTACACAGTCTCACCAAGACCAGCTCACCAAGAGAATCCCTCAGCTTGCAGAATTATTTATATGTATGCTTGTTTATCTATATGTAGAGAAGCACAAATAAACATACATGAAGCACAGCTGATGAGTAATGTTGTATATAATGAGAATAAAATTTTAAATAATTTTTGGTGAAAATGACATTTAAAATCTATATATTTTAAAAGAAAACAAGTGAAATTTTACTTGAATGAAACGACCTTATTTTGAAAAAAGGAAAAGAAAAATCTTTTTAGATTAGAAAAAAAAAAAAAACCTGCTGGAGTATTTTTTTAAATACGTTTATAATTAATTAAGAGTAACCTGTAAAAAAAAACTTATGAACTGTCAAGGAATTGATATTACTTTTTTTTTTAAAAAAAAAAAACTGTTATGGAAGAATTTAATAACTGATTCATACTTTTTTTTATATATATACACACACACGTATGTGTGAATTTTATGTATATTTAACAAGGAATTGATTCTGAAAATATATTTTTTGCTGATGCATACTTTTTTTAAATACAGACATGCATGCGTGAATTTTGTATTTTCAACAGGGAATTGATTTTGAAAATATATTTTTAATAATTTTATTATTTTGATAAAATGTTAAGGTATAAATGTCAGCGTGCACATACATACATTTCTATGCACACACACATGTTAAATCTATCATAATTATGTATTATAAGAAAGAAAATGAATTTTATTTATAGGTTTATGACAATTCAAATATGTTAATAAATTATTATACTACACATCGTGTTTTATGTAAAGATTGTATGAGATATTTGTACCATAAAAATGTGTTAACTTAAAATTTATTTTATTTTTATATCACAATTCCAATATGTTCAGAAATTATACCACATGTCTGTGTGTGGATGTATGTGTTTTATATTAGAACATATATGTAACTCACAATGTAATAACTGGAATTTTGTATATCAATCAAAATCAGAAGGCTTGATTTATATTTATATAGTCGAATTCTGAAGATCTTAATTTCATTTTTTTATATTATTAATAAATTTATATTTAATTGTTAAAATTATTCCAGTGAACTTGATTCTAGATAGTTCAGAATATTATGTGTTGCATCATCTCTTGTTCACAGTAAATTACATGGAGCTTGTGTTCTCTGAGCTAGATTCGAACATAAGTCTATTATATGAAAGGGGCGTATATTAGTGTATGGGCATCCAGTTAATGACGATCATCCTGGAGTGGCGCAAAGAGAATATTCTTTAAAGTCCATGCACTACATTTTATTTTTGTTTATTCTCTATTAGATACTAAATTTATAATTGCCAGTACATCAATGATTCTAAATGGCCAGGACATTGATGATAATCAGCATGTTTTAATATGCTAGCATTATTGTTTTTATGATTATATATTCTGATGGATTAGCACTTAAGTTTATGCATCCATCTTATGTTTAAATGATTGCTCCAAGCTGGCAAAGGCTAAATAGTTAGCCTGGTCTACAATAGACCCATTTCAAATCCAGTCACAAGATTGACTGTTATTTATTTTGATTGTTGATAATTCATGATGATGAATGAGTTATACTTATTTGTAATGCTAGTGAACTTATAGTTAATTATGCTTATACTTAAGATAGCTGCTGATCTTTCAGTCATTATATATGGGCTCATACTCATTATTTTATATTAAATATGGATAGTTAATTTTATATTTGTTTTGAACTGGGGTTGATGATGATTTGCCAGTACCCCAGGTTCACTGTAGAATCTCCCTATTATTACAATACATTTAATATATAGAAGAATAACTACAATATGTATATGTTAGCATATAAACACTTTAAAATGTAAACAATAACTAATTTAAATTCAATATTTTCTTTACCCAAAAGCAATTAAGTTTAAGACAGCTTATTAAAGTTTATAGATTAAAACATCGAAACTTACCACATAAAGATGTCTTTAACAAAAGTTTAATTTCGATTTGATTCATCTCATTATTAATATTAAAATATTTTTGGACATATTTTTCAGAGCTCTATTATTACCTGGTTGTTAACTATGAATCTTGATACTCCAATCCTGATTAAAGATTTGAATTTTATTTAAGTATTATCGCTTTGTACATTAAATTGATTTGAATTTTAATATATATTAGATTTTACTGCGTAACATTGAAGAGGATTTCCTTTTCAATGTAGTGCTTAAATTTGAGCTTTTTTTTTTTATTTAGATGGGGAGTGTGACTGGAATAATATAGTTATGAGGAGTTTCAAATATTGTAAATCCTTTTGTATATTAATCACGTTGCTGTAGAGAGTGAGAATTCCTTGTATTTTGCTTCAATTCATTCTGGAGACAGGAATTGCTTATATATCTGGGCAAAAATCTTGATGTTTTTAATATGCCATCAAAGTAGAATACACTGTACAGATTTTAGTTATAGTCATTTTAACTTTGCAGTTGCAGACAATTCTTTCTTTAGTTGACCAACAAGCAGATTATACAAATCCCAAGCAAGGTTTTCTGGGTTATTTATTTTTAGAAATAATACTGTATCAAATTGTCACATTTATTTAGTGCTTTATAAGATAAAATATTAGTTAATATTACTATTATTACCTTTTTTTAAATAATTTAAATTATTTTAGTCATTATTAAAAATTAACTAATAAAATATTTTAAATAGTCACTAAAATGTATAATTTAATAATAATTATTCACACACATGTTCGCATATATCTGCTCAATATAATATAACATTCTTTTTTGCCCGTTAATGTTACAAGTTACTTCGTCCTAATTTTGTTTTATTATGTTTAAATAGTTCGTCTTTCCATTGTCTTGCCTAGCTTGAATCCAAAACAAATACCGGTATATTTGCTGCACTATTCATTCCTTCAATTTTAACCTATTATAAAATGATAGATGATTATATTCAGGTGAAATAATTTGTGGAGAAGAGGGGCAGATAAATAAAAATAATGTTGCTTACAAAACTATTAAGTAGAGGTGTAACCTATCATAGTAAAAAATATGAAATTAAATTGTATATAATGTGAAAATTTCTTTGGAAATGCAGTTCGGACAAGAGTTTTTTGCAAGTCTTGCATTCACTTTATTATTGTTTAGAAATATACATATTTTTTATTAAAAGAAAAAAAGTATTTTATTTTGTTGTCTCTATATAGCAGTAATATGAATCAGTATTATTAAGATATAATGATTAAGAGCAATTAATGTGATGAATTGTAATGGTGGAATTATTCTAGCATGTGTGCAAGTACACATTAGGTTATTGTTGTATAGATTTAAAAGATGTTACGGTTTTTTTATCATTGATAAATACAAATGCTTTTTACCAATCATTATGAATTATATCTTTGTCAAACAATTTGCCTTCAAACAGTAGAGAATATTGCCCAACTATGTATATAAGTACATATTTATGCATTTCTGTTGAAAATATAGTCATACAATTTTATGAATAAGGTAATTATTGCAACATTTTTATTTATTTATTTATTTTTAATTGTAGAAAGTGTGTGTTCTGTAGCTCACCAGCATCTATCCTTGGTATGGCAGCAAGGAAAGACAACGCTACAAGAAATTACGATAGCAATAGTAGTGATACAGAATTTTCAGAGACAGAAGACAGAAGAAGCAGTGGTTCATCCAGCCAGTTTGGGTATGATTCACTTAATATCATGATTCCTACACTGCTTTAGTGAACTCATCAGAGTTTTTTTTGTTCCTGTAAAATTTGAGTCTTATTAGCAGAATGAGTTGATATATCTATCAGTTAATTAATACTTAATGCATTCCAAATGATAGATTTCTATTACATTTCTTAAATCAATTTAGTATACAGAATATTTTTAAATATATGTGTATATCTTTATAATTGGAGTAGACATTTTTAGTTTACATGTTAAAATTTTTTAATATTTTCTAAAAAAATTTATAAACTGCTTATTGTGTAATGAATGCATTACACATACAATCACAATTTTTCTCTCTCTATATATATATAGTAAAATAAATTAGCTTTTAAATAATAAATAATCCACTGCAGGGCAAAGGCCTTTCTAGTAGTCTTTTGTAGAGGAACAGTGAAAGAAAAGGCAATATTCAATAGCATTGTCAGTTATTTGAAGTGAGTCTTAGAATGATTTCTTGTTTTAGCTTACAAGTAAGAATAGTTGAGTTGGCTATCTTAAAAGAAAAATCTCAAATCTGTTCGAAAAAAATTTTGAAGTTAATTTGGCTCAGATTCAAAATTAGATGGTAAACATTGGCAGGCAGATGTGCTAGCATTCCAAGGCCCTTCACACACACATATTTATTTATTTAATAAAAACAAAAAAGTCTTACTGGGATAAAAGGAATTGTTGTAAGAGTAATTTGGTGATGGGAAAAAGATAAAAGGGGAAAAAGAATTAGTTGTTTTCCATGGAAAAAAAAGATTTTGGGAGGGGCAGAATATTTAATTTGGCTAACAAGATTTTTGTGCATATGGACTATGCAAGAAATCTTTCACATCTAATAAGAAAATGTTTTGCATCAGATCATGTCCATGTTATTTATTTATTTTACACATTACAATATATTTTTTAATTAATCTTTAAAAGCCTAAATACTAGCCATTCAAGTGCAATATTGGTATTCTCCCAGCTGATAGTCTGGAAGTTTTTTAATTAGATGGAATGATGAGAGGCTCTTCATATTTTCATCATTGTCAGGTTTTATTATATTGGTGTGATTTATTATTTCCGTAAGTAACACTTTTTATTTAATATTGAATACACCTAGAGAAGTAGTGCTAGTAATTGAAAGATCTGATTCCTCTTTAAGACTTTAAAGGAACTGAGCAAGGCACATTTCTAATAACCACTCCATACATTCTTTGTTGCTGCAGCTATTATTACTATATGGTTATTCATATAGTAAATGAACATGGATGGACTGCTTACTAACACGCATCAGCCAATGTGGTAAGTTCATTGGTTTTTGACTTCTAAATTTAAAAGATCTTTCTTGTCAGTTGCTTAATAGTTCTTAATTGAAATATCACTTGAGTTTTCTTGGAGGTAGGATGAATGTGTATGTGAATGAATTTTTTTGTATATTTATATATAGATATTTACAATATTGGCAAATAAAACTACATTATGACCCTTATTCTCAGGAAAGTTGTCAGCAAGGCAGTGGTTGATAGTGGCCAAATGCGGAGAGTGCTAAAAATTCCTAATTATGGACTCAGGCTACCACTTGGTGACTTTTTATTTAGGTATTAAGAACTGCAGATTCTTTCAAATGAATGAACATTGCATGAATTGTAAAAATAACTATTTAATATTAAATTGGTTATTGTTGTATTTTGTGAAGTTAGAAGATAAAAAGTAGACATATTTTACTATAAAGATATATATTATAAACACAAATGGAATGGGATTTATTATAAAAAAAAAAGTGGAAGAATAACATTGTGAAGATTGACAATATGTCAGACAAAATTTATTCATATTTTATCTTAATAAATTCTCATTGTGATGTAGAGATAGAGGATTTTTATATGGCTGTACAAAATGGTTTTGATCAGATCAAATAACATTTAAAATTTTTTTACAAGTGACTAATGCTAGAATTAGACAACAATTGAATGATGTAAGTACTGTAGATCAATTTGAATTATTGTGAGAGAAATGAGAGATGATACAGACTTGTGGAATTTGCAGATAAAGAAAAATAGTATATTATGAATTCTTTCTTAGGGGAAAATGTTAAATGGAAATGGACATGGAAGTGTTGCAAATGAAGTTTTATCAGAGTAGGATTATATCTTGACTAACGGAAAATATATATTTCAAAATTGTAATATTTTTAATGGATTTTATAGCAGTGACTATCAATCGATGAAGGTTAATGTTAATGCAAAAGCAGAAACAAAAATGATTTAAAAAACAGTAATAACAGTTGATATTCCTAACTTTCAGATTCACTCCAGTGAATGTCTGTTAAAGATTGCAAATCATTTAAAAATATTAATAGATTTTGAAGATAGTTCCGAATTGAATGAAAACAATAAAATGATAACTGATATTCTAGTTAAAACTATAAGAAAGATAGATGATACAAAAAAGTAATAATTTATCTATAAATTTTCTATTGAGACATGACATACAATATGTGAAGAAAATAATGATCAAAAATTTTAAAAGTGATATATTAAGAATAATTGATTAATTAAAACTGTAAAATATGAAAAAAGAAATGATGATATAAGAAAATATATTTTTGAAATATAGGAAAGCTATAGAAGTGTTGAAAGTATAAAACGTCTTAGTATTGGAAGGAGAATTATATCTACAATGATGGATTTATTATTAAAAAGACAGATGATATCATAAAATGTATGAAAGAGTTCCACAAAGAATTATATAGAACAAAAAAAAAAAGTATCTTCTACAATTATTATATTTAAATTGTCCAACATTTTAAATGGAGATATGAGGAGAAAATGATAGAATTATAAAAGAAGCAAGTGAAAAAATCGAAAAATTATTGGCAAAAATTGTATGCCAAATGTTTAAATGATAAAAATGTTTACCAAGTAGTTGGAGATTGCAGTAGTAATATTGATATTTAATAAAGGTGGTAAAGGATATTAGAAATTACAGATCTATCAGTCTCCTATTATTTTATACAAAATCTTTACCAAGATAATTATAAAAAAAAAACACAAAACTGGATTTAAAAATGGTTATAGCATAGTTGATTACGTATCTATATTGAGAAAAGTTATCAAAGACTATTGTTATTATGATTTGGATTTTAGATTATAAAAAGGCATTTGATTTTATAAAGATATTATCATTTTATATTCTAAAGAATATTTATTAAAATGGGGCAGCAGTGATTGGTTTATGATGACCATTACAACCAGATCTTATATTATTGGTCGTTCAATATTTTAAAATACATAGGATCGTGTGAAAAGTATGTTTTGTTAAATTATATTGCGTTCAAAAGACATGCTTAAAATTTATTTTGGCATAGAGAAGATTCATCTTATTGGTGCATAAAAAAATGTGTATTGTTTACAAAATTGCCGATTAATGTACAGTGATTCAGAGTAGGCAAAACACATTTAGTTTCCATGGTTTAATTTAAAAACTGATTAATGAACTTTAACAAAATAAAACAAGTATTTTTTTTTAAGCAAAGAAATTCATTTTTGGGATATAAAAAAATCAGCTCGAAATTGGAAGTTTTTCATATATATTTTTTTCTTTGAAACTATGGACATTTGGAATTTTTTTTTATGAGAAATTTTTAATTATGCAATAAACATTTAAAAGGAAAAAAACGTTTTTGTGATTCAAACTATTATCAAGTCTCAGGTATTTATGGACTTCGTTCATGCATTAACCCGATTATCACTGATTATAAACTTTTTCCCCCAAATAAATACACAAAACTTAAAATGTATTATCATATAATTATGAATAGAAGTTTTTCAATTGAATTAATCGATATAATATTCTGTGTGAAAAAGTACAAATAATTAGTAAATTAAACTGAATCATGGTTTCCAGTTACATGTGAGTCGCATATTTAAAATGTAGGTAATGGTGCAAGTGCATGTGCTGTAATTAAAATATAATTTTTTTATTATCTTAGATTGCCAACCCCTGGTTTATGTAATGATAGTAAGAAGATTAACATTGGAAAAAATAATTTTTATCTCCAAAACTTTTTACAGCAGTTTTGAAAGAAGTATTTTGTGGATTAAAATAGGAAACTAAGAGAATAAAAATACATGGAAATTATTTAAATCAACCAGATTATGCAGATGATATAATTGTTTGGGGAATAATGCTTCAGAAAATGTTGCAAGAATTATCATAAGATAACAAAAAGATAGGATTTAAGATAAATGTTAAAAAGACTGAAATACTGATCTATGGATTTTTCTCAGAAGAAAATAAAGATCAATAATCGTGAATTAGAAATTAATAACTGTAAATATTTTAATCAGATTATTGATACAGGTGGAAGCATAATGAATAAAATTAATCATAGAATTTAAACACAGATAGAGTACTTTTGGTAGAAATAATGTAATATTAAAAGAAAATATGTTTTGAAAAGGAAAGATGTAATACATGTAATTTTCTACTTCTTATTTATGAATCTTTTGGGAATTAGACTCCTAACAGAAGACAATTTAGACTTTAAGCTACTTAATGGAAGTATGGAAAATATTATATGCAATATTGAATCTTCCTTAAAAAATATAGACTTACACACAGCTGATCTTATTAGATTTGAAGTTTGTGATGTCTTAAAAAATATGAAACCACCAAAAAATTTATCTAAAAAAGAATTTATTGCACTTCAAAATTAAAAAAAAGATGATTCTATTGTGGTCATTCCAGCAGATAAAGGGAATTTGACAGTTGTACTTAATCGTTTAGATTATAATAATAAAATTGTAGATTTATTAAATGATGGAACTTATAAAAAGATTATTAGAGATCCTCTGACATATTTAGAGAAAAAGACAAAATGTCTAATCAAACGTTCTAGTATAGATGAAGATATGAAAATTAAAATTTCTCCAAGAGAAGGTTCTTCATTATATCCTAAATTTTATGGTTTACCTAAAATTCATAAATCTGAGATACCATTGTGTCCGATTATGTGTGTTATAGGTTCTCCCACACATGCTTTGGCTCGATATTTAGCCCAATGTTTACAACCATTGACAGACAGGATTCCATCAAGAATTAAAAATTCAAGTCATTTTATTTCTATAATTAAAAACTTAAAACTGACTGAAACTGATATATTGGTTAGTTTTGATGTTTCTTCTATGTTTACTAATTTTCCAGTTGAAGAAGCATTAAGTATAATAGCACAATACAATGATTTATCTGATTTTATTATTTCATTAGCAAAACATTGCCTTGAAAATACATTTTTTGTTTATAATTCTCAAAAGTTTAAACAAATTAAAGGACTTTCTATGGGATCTCCACTGTCACCTGTAATTGCTGATCTTTTCATGGATAATTTTGAAAGTCAAGTATTATGTGCAGCTACTAAAAAACCTTCTATCTGGCTTAGATATATGGATGATACTTTTGTCATATGGCCTCATGGCATTGATGCCTTAAATTTTTTTCTTGTTTTTATAAATAATTGGCATCCCAATATTAATTTTACTATGGAAGTGGAAAATAACAGATCAATTTTTTTTTTCTAGATGTTTTAATTGCAAGAAAATGTGATGAAACATTTTCAGTATCAGTTTACAGAAAATCCACTCATACAAACAGATATCTTGATTTTAATTCTCATCAACATCCTGCACAAATTTTTTCTGTAGCAAAAAATCTTTTGAGTAGAGCTTATAATTTATCTGATAAAGAACATCTTACTCAAGAAATAGAACTTACAAAAAATATTCTACTTTCTAATAATTATAATAAAAGCATCATACGTAAGGCTTTACATAATATTAATACTAAAAAGAAAAAAGAGGATAGAATTGACAATTCTTCTTTTAATAGAGTAATTTTACCTAGAAGACTATCTTGTTTTAATATAAAGACTACTTTTTCTACTGGCAAAAAAATTGGTGATTTTTTTTTATATAAACTTAAAGACAGAATGTTTTTGGAACACCAAGGAGTTTATGAAATTCCATGTTCGCAGTGCTCAAGGAGCTATGTGGGTCATTCTAATAGACGAATAAATGTCAGAATTAAGGAACATAGAAATGCTTTTAATCAAAAAATTAGCACATCAGTTTTTACTTCCCATTTTTTAGAAATTGGTCACAACCCTATTTTGACAATACAAAAATACTTGCAAATTTGGAACGATATGATCTAAGAACCATGAGAGAGTCACTTGAAATATTAAAGAGACCTACTAGTGTAAATAGGACTGATGAAGCACAATGTATTCCAGCTATGTGGAAACCTCTCATTTTATCTAATATTAACTTGAAATTAATAGATGAAAAAACTGATGGAAATAAACATTTTGATAAGCCTCATATTGTGAATGCTGAACTACTTCAAGTTGAATCTCACTTCTTATCTCGCACCGAGTCACGTTATCCTTGATAATGGCGGTTGCTAGTCCGTCGAAATATCGGATTGTACTGAAAAATAATACATGGTTCGTACCCAAAAACTCTGTATTATCTACATCATATAACCGTGAAAACATTAAATATAATATAAATATATATATAAGGAATAACAAGAAGAAAGCAAAATACAGTGATGGGAGAACAAACAGATATTGATATCATTGAAATAATTAAGAGACTGAAATGGAATTGGACTGGACATCTTGATAGAAGATATGATAATAGATGGACATTTGAAGTCTTAAATAGAATCTAGGAAAGAAATCTCATATGAGATGGATGGATGTGATAAGCAAGTTTGGTAATGTGTTATGAAGAAGAGAGGTTTAGGGATCAGAGAAATTTGTTTTAAACTTGGAGAGATTTTCATTATGCAGTCGATCAATAGTGAGTGAAAATGATCCATGATGATGACAGTAAATAACTTACTACATTAAAATAAAATAAAAGGCAGATTAATAGTTATATGTTGTTGATTTAATCATTATATACTTATATTTGTATTATCTTTTCCAACTGGTCTATTTATTTGAGGACTTTTTTTAATAAATGGCAACTAAAATGTTAATCGTTAATTTTTTTTTTTTTTTAAATAAACATTTACTATAGTTAATCTTAGCAAAAGAATAAAAAGGAGAATATTAATTACTAAATCTTATAGATTATTAATATTAAAAAGTGTAGAAAAAAAAATATAAATTATTGTTTTTTCATTAAAGTATTTAATATATTGAACTAATTGTGAATATATCATCCCATAGACTTTAACATCATTAATTAGATTATTGTTATTTATTATTTGCATTAAAAAAAATCAGAATGATAATATTAAGGCCATATAATGACAAATAGTTCATTTTTGTTGCTGAATTAATCTGCTTCACATTGGGCAACCATTTTTAACAGAATAAAAAGTAATAATCATAGCTAAATAATGTAATTAATATTACCATATAGATAAGAGTATATCAAATACTAAATAAAATATGATTCATTAAATAGTGAGATCTTTAATTTTTTGAGCCCATCTCAGACTCATATGGTGGCATGCAAGTACTGATTATAAATAGACTAGTAATAAATATGTTAAATGTGTGGATTTTAAATAAGACTTTCAATTTCTTAACACCGTCATATAATTTTTAAAGAGAATTATATAGCAACACTCAAAAAATATATCTCAATTTCTATTATTGGTTAGTGCTAGATTTCTGGATAGCATATCCAATAAATGTGAAGAAATATATTATTAATTCAATATTTTTTTTATATTTATTGTTAAATGTGAATATGACATCAGCAAACTCTCCATACAGTATTGCCACCAAGTTCAAGTCTTCATAATCAATGGATGCAAGAAGGTTTGTGTATAAGATCCCTATCTAGTGCTACTCATCCAATATACTCAGACTAGTTTCTAACTTATGGCTTTCATTATTTAGGAGCTTTGGATTTGAAAGCACACTTGGATCTTAGGATCTAATGCAGCCCTCCAGGAACCACTTTTTACTTATTTAGTTAACTATAAAGTTAGGAACCCAAGATAAAAATATAATAATGTTTTCAATCCAAGCTCATACACTTGTATAGTATAGATCTGAACTCTGCTCAGTATCTGTTTTTTTTACTGTCTTTGGTTTTTCAAAAACCACAGTCACCTTTATCCCATGGGCATGATAGGTATGAAATTATCAAAACATCAAGTGATCACCATTTCATATGCTTATACAGGCTGTTAATAACATTAGCAAACTCTACATATAGTAGTGCCAACAAATGTAAGCTTTAGTAATCAATGAATGGAGAGTTTGCTAATATTATTAACAGCATTTGTAAGCATATGAAATAATGATGATCACCTGAAAATATATGCGAAATTGGGGAATAATGTAAATTAATGATTCCTAAAAATATTTAAATAATCCAACTAATAAATTCTCTGGTAACTGATATCATATTAAAAGAATCTGCCAATCAACTCTCCCAATATTTACTTTTAACATAATGTTTTTTTAAACATAGTTGTTTTTTTCAATTTCACCTTAGACTTGTTTATCTTAATTTCAAAATATTTAATAAATAAAAGTTTGTGTATTATATTGGGAGCAACTGGAATTGATAATTAGTGCTTATTCTATGAAATGATTTTACTAGGAGAACTGTTTGACTGGTTGTTTTAGCATGTTAGTTTAATTTGTAAGTGTAAATTTATTCATGCACTTGTACAAGACTAGATCTTTGCAGTACAGTTTTATTTTTAGAGTATTATGAAATTAGATAATGCCAAGATATAATAATGTTTGTGTTTAAGTTTACTTTGTTTAACTGTAATGTCTTCATTTTTTTTTAAAAAAAAAAATCTGCTTTTTATGAAAGAAATTTTTTTATAATATCGCTAATTTTAAATCATTAATTATGTAATTTGCTATATTGAAATGTTTATTTTCATTTTGTGAAATATCAAATCTGTAATTAGTTACTATAATGAGTAGAGTCATTGACTGATACATCTATCTAATAACTTATATGTTTGTTGCTTTTATTAACATTTCATTTTTTGTAATTGAGATTGTCAGTATTATATCATTTAAAATTGTTAATGGTATCATCTTTTACTATTTGTGGTTACATTATATTTTCAAGTAAGATTCTTTTTATTGCCATAAAAAAATCGAATCCTTTTCTAATATTGAATTATTTCATTTTAAGTGGTTAATATATATTTAGTAAACAACTTTAGAAGGTTAGAAAAAAATAAGTATTAACTAGTCTGTTGATTTCAGTATTTTAAAGTGTTTTTGTAATATGAAATTATATGAATTTAAAAATAGATTAGTAAAAACAAAACTTAATAATTCAGTCTTGTGGAGTCTTACTTGTAAAATCTAATTATAAAAGTAGTTAAAAGATAATACCACCATCAATTTTAACTTACATATCGTTAACAGTCGCAATTGCAAAAGTGGAAATTGATAACTGCTTAAACTTTATTTAAGACAGGGATAGAGAATCTTCCACTTTTAGGTTGTCTGGCTCTCAAAGGCTTTCAATTCAGGCCCCAGACATTTTCAACATATATAAAATGGACTTGTATAAAACTATTTAAATACGTACGTATTGCAGCGCAAATATATTTGCAATATTGAATTAAGATTTAAGTAAAATAAAATATTTATTTTGATCAACTACATCTTATCTTTTTCTCTCTTCAACCTTTATAATAATTCTTTTGTTATATCAGAGGTAAACTAATTAAATTTTTGTTAAAAATATAGTAGGTTAATTTTTAAACAGATAATTTTGGGTGGCCTGCGAATGAGATTATAAATATCCAAATGACCCTTGGCAGTAAAAAGGTTCCCCACCCCTGATTTAAGAGAATCAATCAATAATTTACATATTAAAATGGCTGACTATAGATTTGAAATTATAATTAAAATATAGATCATTATTCAAATATTTCAACTTGTTTGAGTACACAAGTTCTGATTTAAAAATAATATTAGTAAAAAGTTTTGTTCTGTAAATGAGAAATAACAGAACTTTTTACAATATTTCCAAATGGCAAAATATTATAATCACATGGAATGAATTTAGACATAGGCACCATCAAATCTTTTTATAATCTACTAAAAATAAAATTGTTTAGTATGCATATATGGGAGTGTGTAAAATGAAATTAGCTTTTTTTTAACTCATGAATTAACCATATTTAGCATTAATAATAACTATTCAATTAATGGATTTTGAAATGCTGGAGATTTATTGGATATGCATGGTGCTTATTGTTTTCTAAGAGTTTGAGATACCATTTAAGCATTGTTTTTCTACTATTTTAAATGACTAAAATACATGAAAAATATTTTTTCTTTGTTTATATTCTTCATAGCTAATTGTTACCCCCTGCCTATAATTTTTTGTGCCATCTCTCAATAAAAGTTCAGGTCATTTTTTGAATTTTTTACATTTTCTGTATTTTGAAATTATTTGTCATTTAGTTGCATTTGGCAGAAATACTGGCAGCAACTTATACATTGACAGGTTTTTTTTTTTCTATTTGTGATATAGAAATCTGTTAAACAATGACTTTAATACTGTACTTGATATAGCATGTTCTAAAAATGCATGAGATTTATAATAATGCAAATTTTTTTTTGATAAATAAATCATATGAATTCTGAATAATTTTAAATTAATCACTTGGGATTTATACACATAAGAATTTTCCTAAATGTCATATAACTTTAAAATTATTTTTAAAATAAAAAAAAAAAACTCTATGTAACTTAGTGGAATGTATGATGGAAAAAGTATATTATTAATATATTTTCACATCATTCATAGAAAGCAAAAAATCATTGTTAGAAGTATAGGTGAGTTTTTAGTGCTAACACCAATTATTTTTAACATATAAGTAAATTTATATATTTTATTACAAGATGTCATTGTATAATTTTATATTTGCTATAAGTAAATGATGGAACAAAATTTAATAGTTTTAAATTCAATCTTATTTTTGAATGTTTTTTTAATAGGCAGTAAGATTTTTATCATCTGTAGTCATATGTAAAGATAAATTTTTTCTGATTATATTTTTCATATAGAAATTATTATGACATTTTGAATATTGATATTTTAATGCAATGTATAGTAAAACCTTTATTTCTATTGTTTTTCCATATCCATTGCCTATTTTCTTAGGTCTTGAAAGTGATGAAGTTTTATAGTATGTAATTCATCAATTTTAGGATATTGTTTTTTAAATATATATACCAATTATAATTTCCTTATTGAATTTGACATTTTTTTTAAAGTAGTAATAAATAAATTTAATTGTAAAGTAGTTAGAGACCTTGTTTTGTCTCATTTTAATTAAATAATAAGCTGATAGAGGATGTTTATAATAATATAATGTATCACTTTGAAATAATTATATAATTGATTAGTATGTATTATTTAATTTTACTTAAGTATGTATAAATATTAAGTTATAAATAGTGTGAAATAAAAGTTAGATCACTTCCACATAATGATGATATCCAACTCCAACCTGATTTTTATTCTTAAAAAGTAGAAAAAATCATCAAGATTATTGACATTAACTTCCTCTTAAAAAATCAATGAGACTTTTGAAACAATCTAGTATAAGACTAAAAAAGTACTAGGGCAGTAATATATATATATTAATCTTTTTCTTATTTTCATTGCCTTTCCACCATTTTGTCTCTTTCTGTTTTATTTTATTTTTAATCGTTTTGTATGTATGTCTCTTTTCTACTCCAGTGACTAGTCCAGTAGATAGTGTCAGAAATAAAAATATGGCATTATTGTAGCATTTGTCCAAAATGATTAGGACATGTTCATATTATGAGTTCCAAGTACCAAAGATATCAGAAAAAGATTAATAAAAATCATATCATGTACCAGTCAGAAGTACCTTAGTATTTTTTTTTTTTCATCTTCCTCTACTGGCCTTAATAAAAACATCAGTTTAGTTTTCTGAAAAAAGTGATAATGTCAATGATCTTGATAGTCTTTTTATATTTTTTAAGGACCAGACTATCAAGATAGAGGTGGCTATCAAATTTAGGAAGTCTATGATTGATGTGAACTGTAAATTCTTTTGAATATTAAATTTCCTAGTGCATATGATTCCAAATGATGTTATGACTGCATCTTTTATTACAGACACCAAATATATTTCTATTAAGTAGGATGCAATCCACAAATCTGGTGAAATAATCTCTATAAAGGAAATGATTAAGAGTCACCAATTCTGTTGGTAGCATCATATTCTTTGCCTTCATCTGGTTTAGCCAATAGCAGTTGATTACAGAATGTGAACAGTGCCAGATGCAGTCTTTTTTTTTATGTTTGTGGGGACAAACAAATTCAGAATTGATACATTTGTGTAAATTAATGCTTCTTTAGAAAAGTAATTACAGACTACAGTCTCACCCATAACTTAATGAAATCTGTGTAATGATAGTCAAAATTATCCGAAATTTTGAAAGGTGATTATATTTTAGAGTGCTATAAATGAAGCTTTGTAATAGAGGAAACCCAACAAGAAATTTGATTTAAGCAAGAAGACTATTTCAAAGCCATTTATCACCTGATATATGTAACTATACATGTTAGTACTGGCAGCAGATACAGTTCATCACTCAATTCTGATAGTTTTAATTGAAGCACATTTCAAAAGATTGAGGCCATGTTTATCCATTATTTTTGATTTAGCTATCATAATACTTTCTCCAAATAAAAGGAAAAGTTGGACAACATAAAGATATTTACTATTTTGAATTTGTTCATGAAAATAACAGTGAAATGTCCTATTTGCCAAGATAATCTTTCAGTTTACTCAAGACTTTATCTTTGAATGTCAATTCTGTAGTTCTATCACTTGGATATTTTATTTCCTTTCCTTTTTAGTAAATGAGACATTTGTTTTATATAGCACTATGTTTAAGAATTTTAATAAACTAAAGATCAGCCTTTCAAGCTAATGCACATGCGCTTTTTATGAATATTAATACTAATAAATGAATACTTTCATTTCTAACTTTGCCCATACTTAAGCGTTTGGGTTGAAAGAATAAGTGGATTCATTCTATTCTTTTGCAAAGAATTTATCTTGTGTTGGAAGTGAAAGTATTCATAAAAAGCGCATGTGCATTAGCTTGAAAGGCTGATCTTTAGTTTCCTTTTTAGTGTTTTTTAAAAAAAAAGAATTCATAATATACAGTTGTTGTTTTTTTTTGCAAATTTCTTTTTCCATATCAAATGCACCATAGCGCTTTCATTAAAATCTTCTATAGACTAAAATATCTAGTTAAAGCATTCTTTATACATTTATATGAAAGCCATTTTTGTGATTGGAAGTCAGAGGCCTAAGTGAATTATCTGTGTTAAATATCTTCAACTAAATTAACTAATTGTGCTATTATCTGTATTGTTACTCTTGCATTTTTTATTTGTAATGAATCTCGGTTTGCTTGTACTTTCATAATTTATGGTTTTTGTAATAAAGTGTCTACTTTTTAGATCAATTGATTTTTTAACTACCTTTTAACTTGACAAAACATGACAGGATTTCATTAAAAAACAAACAGTTTATTCAATTCAATCTTTTATGACTTGAATGTAATGATTATTTGTAGATAAGCAAATAAAATGTTATTGATTGATGGCCTAGGTCTTTCTTTAATCAGGTGATTAAGAATTTTTTTTTTAAATGTCACTTGTTATATTGGTTGATGATTTTACAATTTCCAGGACACATAGATTATTTGTGTCTTGTCTCTTTTAGTGAAAGTGCAAAAAAGTAAATGTTTACTCATATATGCAAACAATCCTGTCCTCAAGAAGTTCCAACTATAATTATTAGTCATCTTAAAAAGTAAGAACATTGTATTTTTTTATATTTTAAGCTGAGGTAAAAGATAATAAACCCAATATGCTGATTAATGAATTTTATAAATTGTTATTATTTATATAATTATAGCCAGTCAGAATTCATGTAAGGAAAATACTGCTATATATATATATTAAAGTAGATAACATTTCAATTTTAGCACAGTATAATTATCCACTTATAGAATAATATTTATGTAATGTAATTTTTATTACATCACTCTTATGCAAATTAGGGACTGGTTTCTATCTGCTTTTAACACCTTATGGAGTCCTTATCTTGCACGAGAATGGTTTAGTGAAAATTACACTTTTGACTGGTTTCTATCTGCTTTTAACACCTTATGGAGTCCTTATCTTGCATGAGAATGGTTTAGTGAAAATTACACTTTTGACTGGTTTCTACCTGCTTTTAACACCTTATGGAGTCCTTATCTTGCATGAGAATGGTTTAGTGAAAATTACACTACAGAAAAATTATACAATATATTAACCTTCTCATGATGTTAATTAATTTTTACCTTTTTTAATTATTTTTTTTTGTAAAAATAATTATTTACATAACAAAATTAAGCATTAAGAGTAGTTACTTATTCATGTTAAAAATAATTTTTTTTTTTTAGATGAAGTCAAAGAAACTTTTATCTTATTTTTTTATTTTTATTTTTAGTTATTGAAATTTTCTAATATATATTTTTTAAGAAAGATAAGTAGTAGCAAATAAAACATTTGGAACAGCATTAAGTATATAAATAATTAACAGACTTGAACTAATGTTAAATGACCATGTTGTTTATTTCTTTTTATTTTTTTCCTACTTTCATTATTTAATTTTTTTTTAGCAATTTTATATTATCTGCATTTTTATAATTACAGTAATTTTAAAACCACTATTGTTGACAGACTAAACTAGGGGTGGGAGGTGGGATCCGTATTTCAAATGCAGATAAAATACCATTAACCTGGTATTCTTGGTTTCCAAGATATTAATTTTTATTATGTGATTATTCAACAATACATTATTTGGTCACCCTCATTGTAATTCTCTTAGGCCTTCATCACATCATATACCACTGGAAACAAATACTAGATGTAAATATTACTATAATAATTACTAATTTTAATATAAATCTCATATAAATATTGAGTAAAAATTTTTTCCTACTTAGTTAAGTTTTTCCTTTTGTTTTTTCAGAACTGTCATATTTAATAAAACTGCTAGATGACACAATTTTTTTTTCTTAATGGAAATGTATTTAAAAGTAAAGTATTTTTTATTTAGTAATTTATTTATTTCTCTTTTTTTGATAAGAAAAAATAAAAATCATGAATTAAGTAGAAAAAAGACAATGCTGAAACCTAGTACTTGAGTTACTTAGGCTTATTAATTTACAGACTTTTATGGCATTGTATTTTTTAATTCTTTAATTTTATTTTAAAATATGCTTAAATATTAATTCATTTACTATACTGTATTTAATATTGATTCCCTTCATTAGTGTTTGTAATTCAAATTTGCAAATGTTTGTTCATCTACATGTCGAAGGGATTTCTTCTTTTTAACTTAAAGCTAAGTGCACTTTCGATCAAGTTTACCATAATCATAGCCATGCTTAATATTTTTCTAAATTTGTGTATGTTTGTATTAAATATATTTTAGAATTATTGCAATCATGAAAATTTAAGGATCCCCTATTTTATCTGGATGTTGAAAATTTTCAAAGTTTAGGGAGACATATTTTTGATATTGTACTTGTATAAATAGACTTACACCAGCATCTATTTTTAATACTTATGTAAAGAAATATTTTTACATTTTGAAGTAATGAGAGTTCATAAGTTAGGCAAATTGGCCAATTAAAAGATATATGTTTTTAAAGGCTCATTAGCTTTTCATGAGACATAGTTCAATTATGCTAAGTGTGACAATTTAATTCTCAGAATCTACTTTTAAAAAAATATCCATGTAGAGTTATATATTAGTGATTATTATAATTTTCAAGTACTTCCCTTATGTAATTGAACACTGTTTTATACACCTTTTCCATTTCTGGAAGCAGGCCTGGAATTCACTGGAATAATGTTAAGAATCTGCTTTCTCCTTTTTTTTTGGTATATCAATTATATTAGAAAATCGTCCCTTTAGCACATTTTTATTTTGGAAATAGCTGAAAGTCACAGGAACTAAATTGTTTGAGTAGGCAGAATGATCTAATTGGGTAATAACTTCTTTGGTCATAAAGTCTCTCTGTGAACACACTGATTTGATATATTGATTAGTAATTCATTTGTCAGGCCACTGAATCTCATAATCTTTTCAGCACCTTTAATAGCTTTGTAGGTTGACTATCATCTTATTTAATTTCTTGATGGACTCATCTCTTGTAATCAAAGAAACATTCCAGCATTGTCTTAAATTGTGTGAGATTTGTGCTTTTTTAGTGTGCAATGAATCTGAAGATTTCCACTGCATACTTAAATATTTTGTTACTAGATATTTGAAGGCAGGTCAGTTGCAACTTTAACCAATGCTACTTCTGTTCTCAAGATTTCTGGCACAAACTTCACAAACGTTAGTCATTTTCAATTTTGTAGTAAAATTAAACCTGTTTCTCAATCTGTAATTTTTCATCTATTAATCTCATATTTGTCTCTTGAACGACATCACTTCTCTTATTCTATTAATATAAACGTTAGTCATTGTTTTTGGTTGACTGCTTATGAGGGCATCCATTATATATTCTCGCCAAGCTTTGAGTAGAGTTGTCTTTTTTTTTTTTAATGGCATCTTCACCATTTGCTATTTTCAACAGTTGTAATGTTCAATAGTATTTTATCTATTTTCATGTAAAATTAATATTAATTTCTCAAAATTTCAATCACTCATTTTTACAACATATTAATTAATTCACTGGTGATAAGGAGTTTGCTGTTATGTTGTTAACTGAAAGATCCTTTGATTTCTCTTGGAGACTTTATGAAAGGATCCAAGCAGGGAAAATTCCTAATACCCACTCCATACATTCTTGTCATTGTAGTTGTTATTATTGTGTGATTATTCATATAGTATATGGACATGAATGGATTGCTCATCAACACGTATTAGCCAGCGTGGTAAGTTTATTGGCTTTTTAAACACCATGGTCTTTTTTCTCAGTTGTCTTGTAAGGCAGAATAAATGTGTGTGAATGAAAAATTTTTTTTTAATAAGACAAAAATAAATCATGGTGCTTATTCCCAGAAGGCTATAAAGTCATCAGCCAAGGCAACGGTAGCCGAAGGCGGAAAGTGATAAGAATCCTGATTATGGATCCAGGCTGTTATTTGATGACAACTTTTTCTTTAGGAACTTAAAACTGCAGATTACTTTCAAACGAAGAAAGATTGCAAAAATTAGAAGAACTGTCTCATATGAAATGGGATATTATTGGAAGTTAGAAGAAAAGGTGAAGAGACAATTGATTTAAAAAATGGACATGTATTCTACTACAATGGCACACATATGGAAGCATACATAGAGTAGGATTCATGATAAATAAAGAGTGGAAGAACATTCTGGAGATTGATGGTATTTCAGACAGAATGGCAAGATTAGTTATTCAACTTAATAGTAGATACCAAATGCAGATAATTCAGGTTTATGCCCTAATAAGTTCTCATAGTGATGAAGTAGTAGAAGATTTTTATATGGATGTACAAAAGGCTTTTGATTAGACTAAACAACATTTTAAAATTGTTATGGGAGACTTTAATGGTAGAATTGGTAAACAAATGAAAGATGAAATTGCTGTAGTAAATTTAGTTATGGTAATAAAAATAAGAGAGGACATAAACTTGTGGAATTTGCAGAAAAAGAAAAACTTTATATTATGAATTCTTTATTTGAGAAAAATGTTAAAAGGGAATGGACATGGAAACATCTGAATGAAGGTGTAACAAAATTGGATTATATTTTGAGTAATAGAAAATACATATTTTAAGATTGTATTGTCCTTAATAAATTCAACACAAGAAGTGATCATTGATTAGTTAGATGTAAGATATGTATTAATGCAAAATTAAAGAGACAAAAATTATTAAGAAAAACAATATTTACAGTTGATATTCCTAATCTTCAGAAACATCCTAATGAATTTAAATTAGAACTTGCAAATCGTTTTTAAGTATTAGTAGATTTTGAACATGATTCAAATTTGAATGAAATTAATAGGAAAATAACTGATACACTTTTAAAAACTACAACAAAGATAGTTGGTAGAAAAAAACAGCAATTAACCAATAAAATTTCTATTGAGACTAGGGAATTTATGAAGGAGGAATATGAATATATATAAAAATGATGCAATAAGAAGGATCAGATATTCAGAATTCTGTAAAATGGTGTGAAAAAGAGTTGATAATGATAGAAAGTGTAATTGTGAACTAGCAAGGAAAGCTGTGGAAGAGAATAAAAGTCTCAAGAGTATAAAGTGAAATTTTGGTATTCTGCAATATGAAAAAAATATGGAATTATTACTAAAATGAGAGATGATATCATGAAATGGGTAGAAGAGTCCTATCAAGAATTATATAGAAATAAAGAACAAGTACCTCCTATATCTATTACATCTTCTGAATTGTCCAGGATTTTAAATGAAGTGAGTCATGCAATTAAATTTATGAAGAAGGGAAAAGCTCCGGGTAATGATGGAATTATAAATGATATATTAAAAGAAGTAGGTGAAGAAATAGAAATTTTTTTGGCAAAGTTATAAATCAAATGTCTAAATGATAAAGATATACTAGATGATCGGGAGAATGCAGTATTAAGATTAATATTTAAAAAAGGTGATAAAGAAGATATTAGAAATTACAGATCTATCAGTTTTTTATCAGTTTTATTCAAATTTTTACCAAAATAATTACAACTTGTCTACAGAGAATATTGGATTTCAACCAATCAAAACAAGCTGGATTTAAGTGGTTTTAGTACAGTAGATCATATCCAAGTATGAGAGAAATTATAGAAAGGACCAATGAATATGAGTTGCCATTGTGCTTTGGATTTATAGATTATGAAAAGGCATTTGATTCTGCAAGCATTTCTTCAGTGATTAAAGCATCGTATCATCAAGATATTATAACGATCCAAAACGAAAGTGAAGACAGCAATCTACGTATCTGCAACTACCAGGGCGCCATCTAGGCATTTGAACCTAGAAAAATTTATACAGTAGGCAGATATGCGCTGTTAAGATTCCACTTTATTTAAATATTCAGATCGTTAGCCCAAGTCACTAGTTCAGTGGAGACGCAGAGATAAAAATCTATATCTTAATTTATATCTTAAATATAAATAAATAAAAGCCACTGCCAGAAATTAATACATAAAAATATTTATTTACGCACATATAAAATCATTCTAATTTGAGGAATAAGTTTAACATTTTAGATTTTATATTAACTTTTAATTTTACATTTAACTAAGTTTCAATGAGTTTAATATTTTATTTAAATAGTCGAGTATGAATAGACTACATAGACCTGCCTTTGAAAAGAAAATATTCTATCCCTTATTTAACCTTAGGCCAAAAAATTTGCAATCAAACCGGCGCCAATCCATCTGATACATTTATGTATTCAATGTAGCATGAAAATATGACAACATAAAATACTATACTGTCAGGAATGTACATCTGATCAGTAAGTAGAATTAGAGAAGACATTGTCTCTCCACCAACAGGAATGTCACATCTGTTGGCGAGTAGAACAATAAACATAAAACTCCATAGGAATGGATCGCGGTCCTTTGCCTTCTTACGAACCCATCCATAGGCAAACAGAAGGTGTGTGGCGTATATACACAATCCTGCACGTAGCGGATCTCGTACTACATTTACACAAATATATCCAATCCATTTAGCCAATTCAACTACGAAACGAATAACCTAAGATTACCCTCCCTTAATATAACTTTACAAAACTATATAGCCATTCACGTCCGACTTAAATTTAACATTTAGATACGTTCGCACAGATAAATTTTATAAAATTTGTTTTAAAATGTTGAGTATAGATTGGCTGCACAGATTCCACGGTTAAAAACATTCCAAAATAAACATAACCGATCAAAATACAAAGTCATCGATAATGTCATATTGCATAGGGAATACAAAAAAAACCCAAATGGTGTTCATCATAAGACACCGCAGTGACACGATGACTTATATATTCCAATCGACTATGAAACAGCAACATAATTAACCGCTAACGAATCTATGCAACGTCTATACCCAACTTTAAATTTTATGCATTTAAATAATTTATACGATAAGTATTAATACAAATAAAAATAATAAAATGGAAATGATTTTAGCAAAACTTAACTACATAAATTTAAACCATCATTTATTAATTTGAAAATCAAATAAGAGTTCATTTTAAAATTTAAATTAGCTGAATCTTTAAAAAAAACAATGACGAAAGTTTTTAATTACTTTTTTTTTGTTGTTAATTTGTAAAGTTCATAGCTCACGGTAGAAGAGTCCAGGTTTCTGCTTTTAATTCCCGCGATGCCTCCATTGGAAGATAATGTTCTGGAGATGGCAATAGCTGGTTCAAGGTATCACAGTCTTTCCATTTTTTTTTTTTTTTTAAATAGAGAGTGTGGTATGTGCGTCCTACCACATCTCTCAAACACAAAAAACTGGAACTGTCCAAAAAAAACTATTTCTCTTTTTATATTATCCACACGGATTCAATCAACAAAACGTCACTAACCATCACTTTCGTTAGGGTCCGAGCCAAGACTTGGTGCTTCCATTGGTCAAGCTAATTTCTCTTTATTTTCTTATCTATCTTTCATCAGATCATTTTAATTATACAAGAGCCCAAGGCTAGCTTGCTTTTCAAACAATTTATAAACAATCATTTCCATTTACAGATTACAAGAATTAATTAATACCTGTTTTTATTTTTAAATCTTGTACTTTTTTTTATAAAAAAGTACGTTCAAATACTTATTTATTTGTTTTTTTAAAAAAAAAAATTTTAAAGTTTGGCCTCTGTGCGAATGTATATACGTTTAACAAACATTTTAATTTTAGTGTTTAGTTTTTTTACTTTTATTTGCGAACTTTTAAGTTTTTATTTTAAATTAATGTAACGACATATTTATATATCGTTACAATATAGACCCAGGATATTATCATATTCTGAAGAATATTTATAAAAATGCAACCAGCAACAATTAGATTACATAATGATATCAGGAAGGTTAACATTGTGGAGAGTGTAAGACAGGTTGACTCCATATCTTCAAAACTTCTTACAGCAGTGCTGCAAGAAATATTTTGTGGATTAAAATGGGAAGCTAAAGGAGTAAAAATAAATGGAGATTATTTAAGTCCTTTAAATTTTATAGATGATGTAGTTGTTTTTGCAAATATTGATTCAGAGCTTCAGGAAATGTTGCAAGAATTATCAGATGAAAGTAAGAAAGTAGAACTAAAGTTAATGTTAAAAAGACTAAAGTAATGTTCAATGGATTTCCTCAAAAGATCAAAATAAAGATTGATTATGATGAGTTAGAAGAAGTTAACAACTATAAATACCTTGATCAGATTTATTACTACAGATGTAAACATAATGGATGAAATTAATCATATAATTAAACTTTGTTGGAGTGCTTTTGGTAGAAATAATATTAAAACGAAATATGCCTATGTGTGTGAAATGGAAGGGTTTTTAATAAATGTGTTTTATCGGTTCTTACTTGTGGATCTGATGCTTGGGCACTTAATAGAAGAGCAATACAGAGACTACTTCAGACCACTCAAAGAAGTATGGAGAAATCCATGTCAGGAGTAACAAGAAGATATGGAAAATGCAATACTTGTGTAAGAGAAGAAACAGGTGTTACTGATATCATTGAAAGAATTAAAAGACTGAAATGGAGTTGCACTGGACATATTGCTAGAAGAGATGATAATAGATGGACAATTGAAATCTTAAACCGTATTCCAACAGGTTGTAAAAGTCTTAGAGAGAGACCACATGAGATTGGTAGATGAAATAAGAAAATGTGCAAGGATGGTGTGGAGAAGAGAGGCTAGATATTGGAGAAAATGAATTGAACTTGTAGATGCTTCCATCTGCTGTGGATTGATAATGGTGGGCAGTGATGATTACATGACCATTACAGGAATTAAATTGCCATATTTTGTATATCTTGATTCAGAAACTATTTAAAAATTTCAAGGAAACCTGGGTCTCGTTTTATGTGGATTATTTTAATGCGATTTTGAAATTATGCGATTCATGTTTCTTAATATTTTTCATATTTCACTATATTTATTAGATATCAAGAAATTTAAATTATTAATAACTTATTTTGACTTGAAATACTTTTTTTTCCCAAAAATATAACGTTATATTAGCAGCTAACGTGAACCTGGCCTGAAGCTATATTTAGAATAAATAACATACTTATACTAATGAGTAAATAATAAAAAATTTATACTTACATATAAAAATATCACAATAAATATTCAAAAATTTTAAACTTTTAAAATGTATTTTGTTAGGTATAACAGAAATAAATAATATAGATTTTTTTAAAATAAATCATGAAGATTTTATTGATTTTATAAACTGAAAATAATATTTTTAATTGATAATGTATAATCTTTTTGTTTTGATTTTGAGCCTCATTTTTTTAATATAGAAACAAAATGTGAACATTTAAAATTTATTTCAGTAGTAAAAATCAGTTGATAACAGACAAACATTAACGTAACACAAGACTGAAATTGGCACTAGTTGTGTAAATGGGATGGAGCAGAATATGGTAAAAATTAGAGTGGGGAATGGAAAATAAAGTGTCTAAAAAGTTTCTCTGGGCATAATTGCTGAGAGATCATTGACTTCGTTCAAGAAGAAGCTACATCACATCACATCGACGAATCTGATTTCTTACCAGTTTACAAACGAACCGCACATTCGAAAATAGCGATAATGATTAAAATACGTATGAAAAAATATTAAATTAAATACTGTAGTTAATAAAAAAAAAGTTTGTCTTGTACCAGTTTTTTTCAAGTATTTGATATTTTTTATTCGTAATACTTTATTTCCTTATTTTTTTAATGCGAATTTTAAAGTAATTTTCCTTGTTGCTTTGCTTTTATGTGAATTCTGAAAATTACAGACTCTATCCCCCCCTTTTCAAGGTAAGTTAAGTCTATTTTTGTGCGATTTTTTTTTAATGCGGGTTTTCTGTGGAACCTATCTACCGTATAAAACGAGACCCAGGTGTATATATGAAAAATATTTGGCTCTGAATGATTCTATTTAAGTCTATATAATATTAAATAGTCTTGTTTAGTGACTGGCCATTGCCTCATGCACACATTACTATTATTGAATATGAGTTGAGATATAGACTTGCAGCTTTATACACTATTATAAGTTATAGTTCAAATTTAAACCTCTTCATTACTGGGATAATTTATTTTAAAAAATATAATTATTGCAAGGCAATCTACTATAGGAAATTGCACACTAATAGAGCTACTAGGTTGGCCCAGCATCAATATATATTCTCTTGTGCAAAGAAAGATCTCAATGTGAAGTCAGTATTTCTGGAGCATGAAGTAGAATCTGGTCATGTTTTTGATCCATAGAATAGAAAAATATTGTGTGCAGAGTGCAATGACCGAAAATAAAATTTAAAGAGGTATATGTAAATGATAAATTTTTCATCATTGAGTATTAAATAGCATGTTTTTTCCTAATATCAGTTTAGTCGATAAGTTTGAACTCTATGATTATGATCTCCCAGGTTGAAAGCATTGCTTAGTGAGTTATTAGTTAAATTGTGAAATAAAATTTAATCTTTTCTTGGGAAGCGAATTAACATTAATATAAATGTCAAAGCAGTCTTCCTAGAATTTCATAAATTAATGCCCTTGTTTTAAATACTATTCCTAACTTTGAGATTTATGGCATTAAAATATCCTGTATAAATACAATATTATGTTGGACTTAATAAACCAACAGAATATCCACAATTTATTGCCAAAGCAATCTTGACAGCAGATTGTGGATATTCTGTTAGTTTACTATTATGCTGTGAACTATATTTGGAAATATACGTTTACAATATCACCATGAGATTCCATTTTTATAAAACAGAATATTCTGCTTCTGTTAATCAGTTTGTCATGGAAATAATTCATTTATAAATAATTAACTGATTTAAGTATTATTGCTATTTGTAGGCCTATCAATTCACCTAAGCCCAAATCTTGCTTGGCTTACAGGTTTGGACAAATGAATTTGTCTAATAGCAGTGGAGCATCTGGTAACCCTCATTCTCGTTCAGAACCTCAGTCTATTGCAAAGCATCCGCAGAGTTCTCTAGGTTCAAGAAATCGTTCTCGGGTTGTCCATCATCCTGGACCTTCCAAAAGCCATGCAGCTTGCAGTATGCAGTCTAGAGGTGATTATGGTAATCTCGCAAATCCTGGAGCCCAGGGTAGCAGTGATCGCATTACATTGGTAGTTGATAATACTAGGTTCATTGTGGACCCAGCCATCTTCACAGCACATCCAAATACCATGCTTGGAAGGTAAGATAATCTAATTTAAATAAATAGTTTTAAATTGTCTTTGTTTTTGTCAAGAAAAAAGGGCAATTATTCAAATATTGAAATATTGCACAATTTATTAAATTTTTTTATTTTATTATTAACATGGTTTATTTTTTTTTAAAAAAAGATATAATAATATTTTTTTTATAATACCAATAAAATTTTATCTAGGAAAAAAAAACTACTATTAACATAATGTTTTGTTTAACTGACCTTATACAATCTTGAATTTCTCATCTATTCAATAGATTAGGTAGAAAAAATAATCAGTTTGTTAATGTAAGCATGATTGAATGTATGTTTGTCTTGAAAAATTAGATTAATTAATTAAATTGTTGAAGTCCATTTACATACAATATATATTTGCATACATATATATAGGATAATGCAAGTAATACATATGGTCTAAATATACATAAGCATTTGTAATATTTAAATACCATAGTTTAAATTTAGGGTAAAAGCCTGAAATCCGGGCACGGCCGCTTGGGGCATTGTTTACGTGTCAAAACACATAAAAATGCCGTTTCGGCAACCGCGGCCTTACAGGCTAATACAACATTTACGTATTAGTATTATTAACCCATTGAGCTAGACCGCTTTACATGACATTGCACAAAAATATTATGGCCTGTTTTGTGCTTCGAAGCTATTTACGCGTATTCGTTCTATTCATAGCTGATTACCGTATCGCTTGAAGGTGTTTAAATTTCAAGGTGGTACGACTTTTTCAAATCTCCATAATAGCATAATGTCGTTTCAATTTAAAAAATGTTAATTATTAATAATTGTCATATGGTCCCCACTCTTCCCGAAAAAAAGGTTAATATGTAAAAAATTGGTGAAGTGTATGTTCAAACAGGTTTCGACAAAGCTCACGCGCTAAGTCACGTTTCAGCGTGGGGAAAATATTCGAGACCACTAAAAGGTCTGAGACTAACGTGCAATTTTGAAACTTTTCTTCAGAATTGCAGAGTACAGAAAGTGTGTGAGATTGTGTTTTTTTTTTGTCAGGCACATGTAATGTCCACTTTTTAATACAGCGATAAAATCGAATAAATAATTGTAAAAAGTCCAAAGTTTGTGTCCTTTTTTGTTGTTTTTTATTTCATTAGAAATTGACAAGTATTTGGATTCAATTTTTTGCCGCAGGATTAAAATAAATGACGACTTTGGTTAGACTTTTTGTTAAGAATAACAAATTACGAAATACCCCACCCCCGCAAGCAGTTTATTGTAGAAGGCTAAAAAAAAAAAAGGTAATTAGAACGAAATAGAAATCAAAGTAAAAAGTTGTTTAAGAAAAAGAAAAAAAGTTCAATTCTTGACTTTTTGGTTACAATTCTTTTTCCGAGTGTGTGGGGGTGGGTGTTTGAAAACAATTTTTTAATCGGCAAAAACACAAAAGTAAATTTTGATTTAATATTAAGAAAAACAATTACGTCAAACAAAAAGAAATCAAAATTCAAAACAAGTTCCAAAGTTGATTCTCTTTTTTCAGCGCTGTTAAAATAATTGACTCTTTTTGTTAATAATAACAGTACGAATTCCCCCCGTTCCCCGTTCAAAAAGCTGTTTCTTGTAGTAGCCCCCCCCCCAAAAAAAAAGGCTAATTCAAACATGATCTAAATCAAAGTGAAAACAAGTTGTGTTTTTTAAAAAAAAGTAAAATTAATAATAATAAGAAAAACCATTTAGTCAAGCCAAAAAAAGAAAGGTAGAATTAAGTTCTAATCAAGTCGCAAATAATTGTATTCTATTTTTTTGGTGGTGGGATTCAAACAAATTTTTTGACGTCGTGAAACGGTCTGAATTTTTCAAATGATAAAAAGAAAAAAATACAATTAGCAAAATTTGTTGAAAAAATGTCAGTCAGGTTCCAAAAAACCCACAAAAAGTAATGAAAATGAATATCAAAATTTGTTTAATAATAAAGAAATCATGTTTGTTTAATCAATATTAGGAAAAAAAAACAAAACTTTGTCGTCTAAAAAAAGAAAAAGTTGCGGTGGCCCGGTAACGTTATATTTCATTGATTTTATGTAGCATCAACGCTCCAAGCGGCTTTGCCTGGATTTCAGGCTTTTACCAAATTTAGCTAGTAAATGTGGAATCTTTTATGCAGGCACATATAAAAAATATTAGCTGGTTGTTAGTCATCATTTTATCTTTTGATATCACAAGATTAATTTAACAAGTTTTGTATTTTGCAACATATGGACAAAAATGTTAAGATTGTAATGTTATTCATCAATATGAAGTTTTATTTTGAATACACTACAAATATTGTTATCAATGAAACATAAGAAAAAAAATTACTTATTTGAAAATTTACCAGGAAATTATTGAAAATTATTAATACTTGTTCATGTATAAGTGAAGACTTACCTTCAGTATGAATACCAATATTAACAAACGTATTCAAAATAGTTTTTTTTTTTTTCAAACTTGAATATTTATTGTAGATAACATATTAAAAGTTACTGGGAATGTTTTGTTATTGGTAATTTAGGAATTATTTTTTGATGTAACAATAATAAAGTTTTTTTGTGTGAGTTTGTAAACATTAATTAACATACTTAATTGTTTAATATTAAAAATTGAAAGAAGCAGATGAACTGAAACAATATTAGTTTGTACTGTTTATTCAATTAAAAATAATATATGCTTAATTAATTTGCTAAAAGAGTTATTTCACTTTATTGGAATCATGAGGAAGAAAGTGGAGCGAAAAATAGTTTTTCACTGGTTTGCATTATTTCAATGAATTTTTTTACAGAAATATATTTTTTTCTGCTAATTGTATTGATAGTATCAAATTTTGATATAAAGTAAACATAAAATACCAATATGCTCTGTTTATATTGTATTATTAATGAAGTGATTAAACCTTAAAACATCACATGATCACTATCTAGATAGGGATTTTATGCACAAGCCTTCTGGCATCCATTGATTACTCTGTCTTGCTTAGAGTGGCACTACTGTATGGAGAGAGTTTTGTTTATTATTAATTAAGTGACTTGGTTTACAACTACATTTTTTTTATTCTTTGAAATATTATATGTATTATATTTATTATTACTCAGTAAATGTTCATTTTATTAGTGTAGTTTATTTCATGAGACTATTGTGAATAGCTGCCTCTTTTGACATTATTAATAACATATTGTTTAGTAGTGACATTACATATATAACATTTTTCACTTGAATTATGTATTAATGATAAAATGAGTTATTTATTTATTTGCAAAGAAATATGCTACCATTGACATTTGTAAGTCATTCAATTCAATTAAGTGAATTAAGAATTTATTATTTTATATCAATATTATGTGCAATAATCATAATGTTTACTTAAAATTAAGAATATATAACATTAACAAGATACAGTGGATTAACTGATGAATATCTAATAGTTGTAGAGTTGAATACATAAATATTAGTAACTATTACTGAAGAAATGATTAATTATGAATGATTTAATTGAAAACAATGGTTTGTTATCTTGTAATAGGATTGTTATGTCACATATTTAGTTACAGTATTTAAAGATTTATAATGTTATTGTGAATCATCTGACAATAATAATATAAATTGTAGTTTTATTAATAATAATAATTTTTAAATTAATAAAGCTATTTCTTTTCATGTAATATATTCTTGGTAATATGAACTTACATTTAGCGTATAATATAAAGTAAAAATAAGTTCATATAAAAGTTAAATATAAAAATAGTATATGTTAAAATCGTTTTTTTTTTCTTATTGATACTTTGACTTGCAACAAATCTCAGAATTTAAATGAAATTTATTTTCTTTTCAGTTATGGATATATTTCTTTTTTTCAAAATTTTTGTTAATGGTAAATGGAACTTCGTTTAAACATACAGGCAGTTTTCCATTTTAATACATTCTACTTTCGAACAATTCGCTATTTCTTACACATTTTGTACTTTCAATTTTTATCGATATATATATGACAAAACATTCATACTTTCATGTAATGATTCTCTCTTTCTTATAGACTATTACTCACTAGTCCCTTGCCATCTCTCTGACATTAATCACATCCAATGATGGCATCACACGTTCTGTCTTGAGTAGGGACGTTTTGAGTTAGTACGTGTTGATAAGTTGTGTCTTGTCAGTTTATGTTAGAACATGTGCTATCACTTTATGTACATTTCTGTTTTGGTGAAATGAAAAAAAACAACAGTCTTGATGTGAACAAAAAGAAATCAAGGTCTTATAATTTCCATACGATCAAGATGAAGATGACAAATCTTTTGCTTCAATCATTCATTTTTATAATTTATGCTGATCAACAGTAGGTTCAATCATGAAAAACAAAAACAAATTTATGGAATATTTCCAAATTCATACACTGTCAAGTTAATCTTCATTATGCTTTTAAACTTTTTTTAATATTATTCATCTAGATTTTATATGTATATGATTGTGATACGTGTGTTTGTTTACAATATTTAGCCTCATTTTTTTTCTCAATTAAAATAAAATTTTTTTAGATAAATAATATTTTCTAAGTATGAAAATTTATTATATATTAAGAATTTTTTTGATTTTTTTTTTTTTAAATAGAAACATAATACTTAGTAGAAATATATATATATTTTGAAACCCTTTTTGATGTTTTTTTTACTTTGCTCTACTTTCATACATTTCAACTTTCATATCACATTTAAAAAACTAATTAGATACGAAAGTATTGAAATTTTATTGCTTTAAAATTTTAGTATAATATAATGGTTGGGGAGAGAGTGATCAGAAAGAATCTTACCGTATCTGCACTACAAGGGCACCATCTAGGCATTTGAACCTAGAAAATTTATAAAGTAGGCAGATACGTGCTGTTAAGATCCCACTTTATTTTATATTTAGACCGTTAGCCCAAGTCACTAGCTCATTGGAGACGCAGAGATAAGAATATATAACTTTATTTAATCTATATCTTAAATATATATAAAAAAGTAAAAGCTACTGCCAGTAATTAACACACAAATAAGATTTATTAATGCACATATATAATCATTTTAAATTTGAGGAATAACATTTATTATTTTTTTAATATTAACTTCTAATTTAAATTATTATTTTAAAATTTTAAATCATCCACACAGATGAATTTTATATTTATTTTAAGATTGTCGAGTATGAATAAACTACATAGATTGTATTTGAAAAGAAAATATTATATCCCTTATTTAACCTTAGGCCAAAAGTTCGCAGTCAAACCGGCATCGTCAATCCATCTGATACATTGATGTATTCAGTGTAGCATGAAAATACGATAGCATTAAATACTATACTGTCAGGAAGGTACATCTGAATAGTATGGTTAGAGAAGATATTGACTCTTAACCAAACAGGAATGCTACATCTGTCGGCAAGAAGAACAATAAAAATAAAAACTCCATAGGAAGGGACTGCGTTTCGTCTTACTATCCCTTCCATAGGCAAACAGGGGGTATGCAGCGTATAAATCGACCCTGCCTGTAGCGGATCTCATACTACATCTACTAATTATACCAATATATTCAATCCATTGACCCACTTTAACTACGAAACAAATAACCTAAGATTACCCTCCCCTAATTAATTAATATAACTTTACAAATCTATATAGCCATTCATGCCCGACTTAAATTTAACATTTATATAAATTCGCACAGATATATTTATAAAACTTTGTTTTTTAATGTTGAGCACAGATCGATTACATAGATTACACGCTCAAAAACATTTCGACATAAACATAAATGATCAAAATATAAAGTCATTGATGTAATTGCAGAGGGAATTCACAAGAAACCCAATGGCATTCATCATAAGATGCCGCATTGACACCAATAACTAAAAAGACATCTGAATAAATACATTTTAGATATCCAACGTCAGATATCATTATTTACCGAATGTCTATATATTTTAATCATATATGAAAACAAAAATGTAATTAAACATGAACGAATCTATGCAAGCGTCTATGCCCAACTTAAATTTAATGCATTTAATAATTTCTACAATAAATATTAATAAAAAAAAAAAAATGTAAATGATTTTTGGCAAACTTAAATGAAAAAAAATTAAACAATAATTGATTTGCAAAAGTCAGATTATAGTTCATTTTACAAAAATTAGATTTAGCTTATTAAACTTGTCAAATCTTGACGAAAGTTCTTAATTACTTTTGAATTTTAAAATTGTTCAGTTCAATAGCTTACAGTAGTAGAGTCACGGTTCTTGGTGCCAATTCCCGCGATGTCGCCATTGGAAGACCGGTCTGATGATCTGGAGGTGGCCTTAGCTGGTTCCATTCTGGTATCACAGTCATTTCATTTTTAAAATAGAGAGAGAGGGTGATATGTGCATCCTATCACACCTCTCAAAAAAACAATCCAGCTGGAACTGTCTGGCACTGTCCTTAATTTTAATATTTTTTTTTTATAATCATCCTCTGGATTCAACGAACAAAACTTCACTAGTCCGTCATTTTCATTAGGGTACGAGCTGAGGCTTGGTGCTTCCATTGGTCAAGCTAATTCTTTTTATTCTCTTATCTATATCTTATCCTTTGACTTTTTATTATATAAGAGCCCCAAGGGCTAGTTTGCTTTTCAATTGATTTATAAAACAATCATTTCCATTTATAAAAATATTTTATCTTTTTCTTATACTTTTTTCTAAAAAAGTACGTTCAAATACCTTTTTTTTTTTTTTTATTTAAAAAAGAAATAATTTTTAAAGTTTTGCATCTGTGCGAATATATATATATATATTGAACAACTATAATTTTTTTAGCGTTTAGTTTTTAATAAATTTATTTTTATTTGCGAACTTAAAGTTTTTATTTTTAATTAATGTAACGGCATATTTATATATCGTTACAATAAGTATGACACAAATATTAATATTAAGTGTTATTGCTTAAATATATTAATATTTTTTATTTTTCTGTTTAGAATGTTTAGTTCTTCTTTAGAAAACAACTTCACGAGACCTAATGAGAGAGGGGAATATGAAGTTGCGGAAGGAATATCAGCAACTGTATTTAGAGCAATTTTGGCAAGTTATATTTTAACTTTTTTTTTTCGTCCTGCTTTCTTTTCCTATATATTTTTATTTTTGTACATAAAGTATCAAAAGTCAATTTATTAGACAATTTTTTATATAAATTAAATGTGTCAAATTGGCTGCCCTTTGGTTTTTGAATGCTGCTGTGGTAAGTAATATATTTTTTGATATTCACAAATTTTACATCAGACCATAGTGAGATTTTTTTTTTTTGCATGATAACAAAATTATTTCATCTGTTTTAATGTTTTATAAGCCATAGTACAACAAAAGAATGAAATTATAATAAATTGTCTATGAAGCCTGATTTTTGACAGTTCCTATATATTTAGATACTGTTGTATGTAAGTATGTATGTATGTCTGTGATAAAGGTACTAAGTGTAGTGTAAAAGTTAACTATTTATTATTAGGTTTGTAAAGTAAATTATACTATGTATATGTATAAAAATATGTCCGGGTTTCCCACCTGAAGAGGGGGAACGCATCTCACTATGATTGGAACTAGGATCTTCGGATAGGATGCTGTGTATGTTGCGATGAAGTACCTAACCTATAATTGTATCTATCTCCAATGGGCTAGCTCTAAGTTTACACATTAAATTTAGATACAATTTGTGCTGGTTCATTCATACCTCATCCCTTTTTTTGGGTTCCATTATGCCTCTGTATTCAAGCTCAGGGAGAAATTTGCCTTCAGCTGTCTTCAGGGATGAACTAGATAGCAACTATTGCACTTCTATATAGGTTCCAATTGAATTAAGGATCCATACAATCATATTGCTGTATTATTATATAAGAATGAAATGTGTGTGTATATGTATATGTATATCTGGTTATAAGTTGATGAGTGAATATATAAAAGATTTTGATAAATTAGAGATCATTTTAATGAAAATCAAATTAACAATGTTTATTTAAATAACACAATAAAAATTCAAAACTTCTTAACAAGATAAAAAGATTATTATTGTATGCATCACGAATGTATTTCTACCATATTAATGATTAATATATTCAATATTCCAAATCCTTACCCATGGTAGAGATACATCACAAGGCACTAATAATTTATAAGTCAGTTAAAATTAATAATAAAAAAAAATCATTATTACGACCACAAAGCTAACTAGCTTATTTACAATATTATATAAGTGTATCCATAACAGCCTCTTCTTCAGGTGTTGCTGGCCTGCCTAGTGAAAGTACTAGCATGGGATTTGAATCTGGACCCCCTAGATTTTTGAGTATTGAATTTTAAGGTAATGCTGTAACTGAGCCATCTTGCCAAAGGAAACAGTCAGTAGAAATTTCATATACTTATCTATGCGGTTCCTTCTGATTTCTGCACTTTTTCCTAAGAGCAAAGTTGATTAGTGGTTTCCTTACATTATGTATAGTCACACTAAGATGGTTATGGGATTTTTTGTCATTGTAATGTGAGCAGCTTGTTTAAATTTTTTTTTTTGTATTTTTTCTTCTCTATCCAATATTTTTATATTTTCCCTATTGAACATATGTTCATTGGCATGTACATGGTCTGCTGTCTTAGACATATCGGTTTTCTCTCTTCTAATCATCAATTTATGTTCTTGCAAGTGCTTTTCAACGGGAGACTGGTCTCACCAATATATGTTTTTCCACATTCACATGGTATTTCATAAATGCAGTTTTTTCTTTTCACCATTTCAAGTTTAGACTTTGTAGATGTTAGAATTCCTCGTAGTGTGGTATTACTCTGGAAAGCTGCTCTGGTGTTATACTGATTGCAGATTTTCCTCAATTTGTCTGCCTTTTTTATAGTGTATGGACTATATAGAACAAACTCGTATGAAAAATGTTTAGCCATCAGCTGTTATTAAGAAAATGTTAAATAGACAACAAAAAGAAGAACCATCAAGAGAAAAAACAATTACTGATACTGTAAGTGTACCTATACATTCCAAAAATAGACAAGGAAAATCTGCAATCAGTATAACATCAGAACAGGTTTCCAGAGCCATACCACACTATGAGGAATTCTAACATCTACAAAGCCTAAACTTAAATGCTGAAAAGAAAAAACCTCATCTATGAAATACCATGTGAATGCGGAAGAACATATATTGGTGAGACCAGAAGTCCCATTGAAAAGCGCTTTCAACAACACAAACTGATGATTAGAAGAGAGAAAACAGATATGTCTAATGTGCCAATGTACATATGTTCAATTGGGAAAATACAAAAATTCATATATATTTTTATAAATCTCAACATATATACTAATGCAAAATTATTTTTTTTTAATATATAATTCCTTTAATTTTCTAATAGTCTCGACTGTCCTGCAGTCTTCGTCAAAGCTACAGGGCATTTGAAACTGTTAGAAAGTTAAAGGAATTATATATATATAAAATTTTGCATCAGAGTATATGTGGAGATTTATAAAAAGGTAATGTATATGAATATATGAAGGAATGCAAAAAAAGTAAAAGCATTCAAAAAAAGTAAAAGAGAAGATATAAGAAAAATACAAAAATATTGGATAGAGAAGAAAAAATACAAAAAAGAAAATTTAAAAAGCTGTTTACATGATAATGGCAAAAAATCCCATAAGTCAACTTAGTGTGATTATACATAATGTATGGAAACCACTAATCAACTTTGCTTTTAGGAAAAAGTGGAGAAATCAGGAGGAACCTCATAGATAAGTATATGAAATTTCTACTGACTGTTGCCTTTGGTAGGATGGCTCATTTGGTTACAGCGTTACCTTAAAATTCAATACTCAAGAATCTAAGGGTCCAGATTCAAATCCCATGCAAGTACTGTCACTGGCAGGCCAGCAGCATCTGAAGAAATGGGGAAAATACCTCTTGAAGCGTTGTGCATATACTAACTGTTTGATGTGCTATTACTTACAATTGAATGTATTTGGAATATTTAAATAAAGTTAAATTTTTCTAAAGACATTCAATACTCATATTAGACGATGGAAATAGTCCAATATAAAAATACAATCCTATGAATATGTTGTGAAAAATATAGTTTTAGGGTATACAAAATCTTAAAACATAATTTCAAATATTGAAGCAATTTATATATATATATACATTTTTTTTTTAGTGAAGAAATAGTTATTTTAGTTCCTAATTAATTAAAAATAATAATTGTTGAAATTATTAATTCTAAATATTTTCTTAATGGTACTCAAAGAAATTAAATTTATGTTACTTTTAAGTTCATTTTATGTTGACTATTCTTTGTGTTTAAATTGTATTAAGGTTTTTTTCTTCAAGAATTTTATTTCTTTTCATTCTAGACAACTATATTCTGTTAATTATTTGATATTTAATTGATATTTTTTGCCACAAGATGGTTAGTAAATGTGTAAAAAATTAGAATGTTACAAGTATTTTGTAATTCTTTATACTAATTGAAAGTAATTTTTTTTTGTACATTTTGTTCCTATTTTAAAATTGATATTCCAAAATTATATATCTATTCAAAAATTGGTTCTCTTACTCAAAGGATTAATCACAATGGAAATAGTTATAGATGCAAATGCCTTTTTGTAATCTACAAATCTAATTCAAAATAGACAATTCATACTTATTGGTTATTTTTATAATTTTCCTTAATATTTGAATGTGATCATCTAGTAATGTTATGATATTTAAATCTATTTTGTTTGTTTTCTTGGCTTGAAACCAAATTTTTCTATAAATACACCTGGGTCTCGTTTTACGCTATAGATAGGTTCCTCAGAAAACATGCGCAAATGAAATCGCGCAAAAATAGACGTAACTTAGATTGAAAAGGGGGGAATACGGACTGTGATTTTTCAAAGATCGCGTAAAAGCAAAGCACCAATGTAAAATTACTTTAAAATTCGCACAAAAAAAAAATAAGGAAATAAAATATGACTAATAAAAAATTTCAAATTTGAAAAAAATTGATACAAGACAAACTTTTTTTAACTATAATATTTAATTTTATTCAAAACAATAAATTTTTATGCATAATTTACAGTAATTTACATTTTTTTATACACGTTTTAATTATTATCGCTATTTGCCGTTAAACAGGTTCATTTGCAAACTGGTAAAAAATCAAGATTCTTCACAAGATGAAATATAACTAGCGCCAACATCACTCTCATGTTGTGTTAATGGTTTTCTGGTGACAACGTAATTAGTAATTAATCTAACAACTAAAAATTAAATTCTTATTTTTATCTTTAATTTTTAATTTTAATTGTGCCCACTGTTATTACTCACCTTTTAAAAATAAACTTGCGGACACTAAATGATTAATAATTGATTACATACTTTTTTAAAAAGCAAAAACAGAATGTGATTTAAAATGCAAAATTAACACGCACAATGTTTGAACAAATTTACATTATAATCTTGTAAAATTTAATGTGCATATACATAAAATGTGGAAATCATTATTTTAATTTCATTATTGCATAAAATCTTACTATTATAAAGCACTGAAAATATTGAAATTACTAAGATGAAAGTCGAATTCCAATAATGTGCTATTACTTTCAATATGCCGTAAGTGCGCGAAATTTAT
This sequence comes from Epiperipatus broadwayi, assembly GCA_028023455.1. Taxonomy (NCBI): domain Eukaryota; kingdom Metazoa; phylum Onychophora; class Udeonychophora; order Euonychophora; family Peripatidae; genus Epiperipatus; species Epiperipatus broadwayi. Next base: position 8,869,133 of record JAQFVV010012416.1, on the reverse strand, counting down.
TATTTAAAGTAATAGCGCATTATCGGAGTTCGACTTCCGGAGAAACGTGAATCGCGTACCTTCAAAATCGCGTTAAATAAATCCACGTAAAAAGAGACCCAGGTGTAATTTGAAATGATCTTATAACATATTGAAGTATATTATAATTTCTAATATCTTTTTGGAATGTTATTTTTACTCTTGATTTCTTACATTCTTGGAATATTCTTTTTATTTAAACATTTGCTATATATTATAGCTTTACCAATAGATTTTCTAGTTTTTAAAAAAATATTTTAAAGATGTAATTGCTTCATTTAAAATGTGTGATTTTTCAATTGATGTTATTATATGAGTTACATTGTTCTATTTTTTATTTTTGTGCAGGATTTATCTCCTCAACTGATATTCCAGACCTCTTTCAGTTTTTTCAAAATTATAAGGAGACAATTTCAAATTATCATAAATACTAGACTATTGTTTGGCATGAGTTAATATTTATTCAATAATTTTTTTGTATTTTATTTTGAATCAGTTAATATAAATACATTTTAAAAAATAAATGAGCATAATAAAGTAAATAAATTAATATGCCTGATTGGTTTGAGTGCATCTTTATTAAATTATCGATTTAGGTACAAAAATAAATTGTCCAGTTGCTTTATTAATTATGATTTTCATTTTTAGTAAATGAGTATTTATGTCGTAATGAATTTTATGTATTTGAAGATACATTTTTCACAAATAACTTCAGTTTACAATGATGTGAAGATAAAATAAATTTTTTTATAACATTAACATACAATAAGAAACAATAAAGCTAGGAAAATACTGACATTATCATAAAATAAAATTAAAAAAAAAGGTAATTTAATATTTACTGTTTCAGAAAAGGAATCTCACATATTTTTGCCTTTAATTTTGTAAAGACAACAGAGATATATTTTTTATGTTATACAAATGCACAGTCTTTGGATAATCCTAAACAAGTAGGATTAATAGAAAAAAATAGAATTTACTTTTTTCCAAAGGATTTCTTACAATTGTATGACAATTAGATTATCAAGATAATCTTATAATCCGAGATCACAAGTTTAAGTGATAAAAAGTTACCTATTTCTTGTCACATTATGCATATATCTATGAGATTTAACATGATTAAATGTTATTTGATATAACTGTTGATTCGTATACATTTGCCTATAAATAATAGAGCTTCTATAATGGAACTAAAGTGACTCTTCATCAAATGTAAAGATAAGTTATCTCAACAGCTTGTTCAAAACAAGGAATAACTTTGTTTTCATTGTTACAGATAGTAGATTTCCTTGTATTGCTTATCTGTGAAGAATATCAAATTATTTCACAAAAAAATTTACTTTAGGCTTGATTACCTCAGATACTTAGGTTTATTACTTTGGAATTTCTGTGTCACAAGTCATGACTAGTTGGAAACATGATTCCAATAGTCAATGAAGAAGAAATTAAGTCATTTGGGAAAACTTGTGGAAATAGTTGTTTCAGTATTAAAAAATTTGTCATATTAATCTTCATCATCATCATCATCAACCATTATCAATCCACTGCAGGATGAAGGTCTCTCCAAGTTTAATCCATCATCTCCGATCTTTAGCTTCTCTTCTCCACAACACCCCTGCACATTTTCTTATTTCATCCATCCATCTCACATGTGGTCTCTTTCTGGGTCTTTTACAATCTCTTGGAATCCAGTTTAAAATTTCAATTGCCCATCTATTATCATCTCTTCTAGCAATATGTCCAGCCCAACTCCATTTCAATCTTTTAATTTTTTCAATAAGGTCAGTAACACCTGTTTGTTGTCTTACCCATACATTGCATTTTCGATCTCTTCTTGTTACTCCCAACATACATCTCTCCATACTCCTTTGAGTGGTCTGAAGTCTCTGTATTGCTCTTCTATTAAGTGTCCAAGTCTCAGATCCATAAGTAAGAACTGGTAAAACACATTTGTTAAAAACCATCCTTTTCAAACACATAGGCATATTTCCTTTTAGTATCAAGTTATTTCTACCAAAAGCACTCCAACCAAGTTTAATTCTATGATTAATTTCCTCCATTATGTTTCCATCTGTATTAATAATCTGACCAAGGTATTTGTAACTGTTAACTTCTTCTAATTCTTCATAATCAATCTTTATTTTCATATTTTGAGCAAATTGATTAAACATTACTTTAGTCTTTTTAACATTTATCTTTAGTCCTACTTTTCTACTCTCATCTGCTAACTCTTGCAACATTTCCTGCAGCTCTGAAGCATTATTTGCAAAAACAACTACATCATCTGCGAAATCTAAATGACTTAAATACTCTCCATTTACTTTCACTCCTTTAGTTTCCCATTTTAATCCACAAAATACTTCTTGCAGCACTGCTGTAAAGAGTTTTGGAGATATGGAGTCACCTTGTCTTACACCTTTCTCAATGTTGATTTTTCCAGTATCATTATGTAATCTAATTGTTGCTGTTGCATTTTTATAAATATTCTTTAAAATATGACAATATCCTGAATCTATACCTCGATGATCCAATGCTTTAATCACTGAAGAAATGTGTATAGAATCGAATGCCTTTTCATAATCTACAAATCCAAAACATAATGACAACTCATATTCGTTTGTCCTTTCTATGACTTCTCTCAATACCTGGATATGATCTATTGTACTAAAACCACTTTTAAATCCAGCTTGTTCTCTTGGTTGGTGGAAATCCAAAGTTCTCTGTAGACGAGTTGTAATTATCTTGGTAAAAATTTTATATAAAACTGATAATGATAGGTCTGTAATTTCTAATATCTTCTTTACTGCATTCTTCCAATCTTCCGGTACATCTTTATCATTTAGACATTTGGTATATAACTTTGCTAAAATTGTTTCTATTTCTTCACCTGCTTCTTTTAATATATCAATTATAATTCCACCATTTCCTGGAGCCTTTCCTTTCTTCATACACTTAATTACATGTCTCACTTCTTCATTTAAAATTCTGGGCAATTCGGAAGATGTAATAGATATAGGAGGTACTTGTTCTTTATTACTATATAATTCTTGATAAAAATCTTGTACCAATTTCATGATGTCATCTCTCTTTTTAGTAATAATTCCATCTTTTTTTCTTATTGCAGATATAAATTTCCTACCAATACCAAAATGTTGCTTAACATTTTTGAGACTTTTATTTTCTTCTACAGCTTTTCTTGCTGTTTCACAGTTATACTTTCTTATATCATTTTCAACTCTTTTCCGTACCATTTTACAAAATTCGAGATATTCAATTCTTTTTAATACATCATTTTTGTATATCTTCATATTCCTTCTTTTCTTCATAAATTCTCTAGTCTCAGTAGAAATTTTATTAGTCAATTGCTGCTTTTTTCTACCAGCTATGTTTGTTGCAGTTTTTAAAAGTGTATCAGTTATTTTCATATTAATTTCATTCAAATCTGTATCATGTTCAAAATCTCCTAACACTTGAAACCTATTTGTAAGTTCTAATTTAAATTCATTAGAATGTTTCTGAAGATTAGGAATATCAACTGTAAATATTGTTTTTCTTAATAATTTTTGTCTTTCTAGTTTTACATTAACACGTAACTTACACCTTACTAATCGATGATCACTTCCTGTGTTCATTTTATAATACATATCTCATGCTATCAGAAAATAACTACTAATGTTTTTATTGATGTTGTAGGTATAATAATTTGATGATTATTGGAATCAAGTTTCCTAGGGTTGAGGCAATGGAAGGTTTTGGGGTAGTAAATATATATGTCTAACTTGTTGCAAAGTGACCAAGTTTTTTTTATAAGTCATAAATATATATTTACAAGCGTCCATGAATCTGATGTAATTTTTCATAAATATAATTGAATTATTGGTTTATGAATTTGTTAATTCAGCATTTTATATAATATATGAACAGCATATTAGATTAAAAAAGTTTTTATGTAATTTTATTATAGTACAAAATAATATTATTATTACTAACCTTGCAGTGAATATCATTTTTGCTATCTATTGTTTTTATAATTTCAGTCACTAATAAATTATTGTTTTTTAAATCCCTATTTATTTAGGATTTTTACAAAAATGGAATAATCCGTTGTCCTCCCAGTGTATCAGTACCTGAGTTGAGAGAGGCTTGTGATTATCTTTTGGTGCCCTTTGATGCTAACACAATTAAATGTCAAAATCTTAGTAAGTATTTTTTTAATAGTTTACTGCATTTTATAAAAAAATAAATATGCTTGGTTTATGTATGAATTTATATAGGTAATTATTGCACAATGATGCAAGAATTCATTATAATTAAGACCAGAATAAATGATTATAAGATGGTAGCAGGTAATTGTAAACTACCATTGACAAATGTTGCTTGTGCTGTTGTGATGTTATATAGTTGCTCCTTTATTGAAACCAGGAATAAGTCAGTAAAAGCAATGAAATGTGTTGTCATATTTCTCTATATATCATTCTCTAACTATATAGTATATAAACTTTAAATCTATTTATTTTCTACCTCGTTTCCATGAATATTATTTTGGCAGTAGCAAACGCTCCATACAGTAATATACACTGGGTAGCATTATCAATCCACTGCAGGATGAAGGTCTCTCCAAGTTTAATCCATCCTCTCCGATCTTTAGCTTCTCTTCTCCACAACACCCCTGCACATTTTCTTATTTCATCCATCCATCTCACATGTGGTCTCTTTCTGGGTCTTTTACAATCTCTTGGAATCCAGTTTAAAATTTCATTTGTCCATCTATTATCATCTCTTCTAGCAATATGTTCAGCCCAACTCCATTTCAATCTTTTAATTTTTTCAATAAGGTCAGTAACACCTGTTTGTTGTCTTACCCATACATTGCGTTTTCAATCTCTTCTTGTTACTCCCAACATACATCTCTCCATACTCCTTTGAGTGGTCTGAAGTCTCTGTATTGCTCTTCTATTAAGTGTCCAAGTCTCAGATCCATAAGTAAGAACTGGTAAAACACATTTGTTAAAAAACATCCTTTTCAAACACATAGGCATATTTCCTTTTAGTATCAAGTTATTTCTACCAAAAGCACTCCAACCAAGTTTAATTCTGTGATGAATTTCATCCATTATGTTTCCATTTGTATTAATAATCTGACCAAGGCAATCTTTATTTGTTAACTTCTTCTAATTCTTCATAATCAATCTTTATTTTCATATTTTGAGCAAATCAATTAAACATTACTTTAGTCTTTTTAACATTTATCTTTAGTCCCACTTTTCTACTTTCATCTGCTAACTCCTGCAACATTTCCTGCAGCTCTGAAGCATTATTTGCAAAAACAACTACATCATCTGCGAAATCTAAATGACTTAAATACTCTCCATTTACTTTCACTCCTTTAGTTTCCCATTTTAATCCACAAAATACTTCTTGCAGCACTGCTGTAAAGAGTTTTGGAGATATGGAGTCACCTTGTCTTACACCTTTCTCAATGTTGATTTTTCCAGTATCATTATGTAATCTAATTGTTGCTGTTGCATTTTTATAAATATTCTTTAAAATATGACAATATCCTGGATCAGTACCTTGATGATCCAATGCTTTAATCACTGAAGAAATGTGTATAGAGTCGAATGCCTTTTCATAATCTACAAATCCAAAACATAATGACAATTCGTATTCGTTTGTCCTTTCTATGACTTCTCTTTGCATACCCCACTTTAATTAATAGTCTTTCTCATATATATCATAAGTTCCAGATATTTTTTAACTTTGTTTTGTCAAATTCTATTAAAGAAATTTTCTCTGCTTTTTATTATATCAGTAATTATATTGAAAAATCATTAATCATAATATTGTATTCTAAAAACTAGGTAGTCATTAATTTTTTTTGCAAGAAACATGTTTTATTTATATATTTTTGAAGTTTAGAAGAGACTATTAAAACCAAAACAATAAATATTCCTTTAGATTATTAACTTTTATATGTATATTGTAACCTTCTCCTCTGATCATTGGACAATCAGTCCTACACATTTCTGGGTGCCATAATCCCATATAACCTACATCATCCTTAATCAATCAATCAAGCCACCACGTTGCATGGCATAATCCCAATTGTAACCATCTCTTAGATTGCTGTAATCTTAACTGAATCATACCGCACATTTTAGGCGCTATAATCTTCCCTGTAGCCTTTCCGCTAATCTAACCAGTCCAATTTACATGTTTGGGAAAATACATATCTTTCTCTGTAACTTTCCTTGCTACAACTAATCTAGAATATATGTCTAAAATAAATGATAAACCAAAGATGATTTCTTTATTAGCTAAGCTCGCAAGAAACTATAATCCTAGAGAAGATTATAAGGTGATTAATAACTTCTTGCCAAGCTAGCCTCAAAATCCACAAACAAGCAAACAAACAAAAAATTATAAAATAAACTTCATATTTGTCAAACTAATAAATAAATAATAATTATATCGATGGAATGAATATGAAATTAGAAGTATAAATTAGGCAATAAGTAAATGAGGATGTAAATGATTAAATGAATGATGCAAATAAGTAATAATTAAATAAAATGAGTCTGAGAATAAAGATATGTAAGAGTTAATGGATGATTAAGATGAGAATGGAATAAGAGCTAATAAAAGATGAGTGAATTAGGATAAAAAAAAATAAAGAAAGATTGAAATGACAGATGAGAGGAATGATGATGATGAAAGATGATGTACAAAACTCTAAATTTGATATTGAATTAAATAATAATAAGACAATTAATTAAAATACAGATTCTAAGCTTACTAAGACCAGAATATTCACCATAAAGTCAAAACCAACTATACATTTCAAACAAAAGAAGTAATAGATACTTTAAAGTTTGGTTGACCTTATATCTCACAGTGAATGTAACACAATTCCACTATAATTATAATAATTAACTGGATACAAATTTACCATAAATTCCAATCCTATCACAAATTGATATAATTTATCCTTCTCAGGGTTCACATAGCTTAAAGGATGATATACAAGATACACTTGGGTCAGTGTGAGGGATTTTACCACTACCCAAGCATAACACACACAAAATAGCTCTTAATACTGAATTGAATTACTAAACCATATTCAATAATTTTAAATAAATTCTATAAATTCCCTAACTATGCTAAACTTTAAGTTCCAATAAGTACGGGTAATTTTTCAATAGCTAAACATAATAGCTTTTTAACTTTCTTTCTCCATTAATTAGACACATTCTTTAGGTTAGTATGTTTAATTATTAAGTTATAATGCCCTAGATATACTCATAAATTATAGGGCTTAATACAGTTCTGATATACCTACATATAGTGACTTTTACAATATTGATTGATAATTTCCCTATAATCACAGGGTCTGTCGATACCAATAACAATAATAATGTGTGGGGGTGTTGATTAGCAATAAGAATACTGACAACTAAATAAATTTTTTAGCACAATAATATTTATTTACATTATGTACAAGTCTCTTTCAGACACATTACATGAAACGAGATAAATCCATTCCAAAATTAGGGATGGAAATTAATGATGTGGTAAGTAATGACCAACTAATATGACAAACATTTTGGATATGTTTCTTTATTATTCTATCAGGTAGACTAAGATAGTTAAACTTATTTGAACTATCTTAGCATTGAAATTGCAAAGAAAATGTATTAATATCCTTTGGATATATGCAACTTTTAAATGTAAAAAAAAAAAACAACAACTCTAACTTACAATTTATTATATCAAACTGTCGCTGTTTGAGTTATTAGAATATGATAAGGGCAATTATCATACTCCAATACAAGTAATAATTTATTATAATTTACTATATAAAAAAAAATTCATTGAATTGATGTGGGGCAAACATCATAAGTTAAATGCACATATGACACCAAAAACATTCACTATGTCCACAACTTAACTATTTATTAATTAACTGATCTTACTAATTCATCAGTAAATATCTACTTGTTGAAAACCAATCCACATTGTCCATGTACACACCTTGCTCTTTTATGTAGAAGTTCTACAAACACTAGTAAGTTTTGGTTGGTCTGTTTATAAACTGATGAAGATTACACAACATCAGAAAGACACTATTTCAATTAGACAACACTATAGCTATATCAGTGTCCCATAATCTGATTTTTATCTTATCCTTGCTATTCGATTTAAAAAAAAAACACTACACTTTATCATACACGGTGGAATATTAACTATATAACTTCTTGAGGGATCTAAATAAAGGAGGCTCTACAAAACAACATGATAGTTGTATATCAAGAAACAACATAATAGTTGTATAAGAATATGGCCAATTCTGATACCTTTTCATAGGTATAAAAGTGTGGGCAGTGCCTCTTCACTGGAAAACAGAATTCAGACCATGTGATCACCCTTGTTTAGGCTTAACTATGCTCTAAGCACTAACTCTTAATCAGCCCCAACAATATCATCCTCTCATATTAATCAATAATGGGGAATTCTCCATCATCCCATGTACAATATTAATTATTATTATATCTAAGGCTCTTATATGTAGCCCAAACTCATCCTAAAATCTATCACAAATTCTGATCAATACAATAGCAAGGTAAAACAACACTAATAATCGAAGTGGAAACATAAATATTCCATTGCACATTGCAGAAACTGTTAATGTTTTATAAACAGACCACCAATATCAGTAAAATAACCATTAATTATTTCAAAATAATAATTATACCTTTTATTATAGCAAGCCATGTACACGTAAACAAGGAGGATTAAACTACATTTTGTATTTAAAGTGCACATTTTTGTTCATAAGCGAAATTAAGCAATAATAAAAAAAAATGCTTATTAAATTATTTTATATAATAGAACAATGGTATCATTATGTGTATATTTTTGACCAGTTTGGGTTTTAGCAATGAAAGAGATAAACATTTCTCTTTCTTACCCGATCTATAATATTTAACATTATGCTTTCCCTTCATTGGGAAAATAATATAAATATGGATAATAAATGTATATAACTTTATACACAGCTACATCATTACTTAGTATATTCTATACCTTGATATATATATAAAAAAAACAACAACTAATGCCTGAATAACACATGAAAGAAAAAAAAAACGCATTACAATATTATATATAGCAATTAACAAACTAAACAAACATTACATTTTCTACCATTGGACTTTATCGAAGTTTGATTCATTCTTATAAGTAAAACAATATGAAAACGGATATGATAAGCAAACATTCCTGAGTAATATATATATATTTTGGTTATCCGGTTCAATATTAACATCTTCAGACAAAATTCAAACATTTCTCCAATGGTAATAGAAATCCTTTATCTGTTTGTATACTAATGTAAGCATACTGAAGCAGTATTAAAACATTTTCAAGAATAAGACACTTGAAATAGGTTTAATTAATATCTATTGATTTGTCTATTTTTTTTTTTTCATCTGCGCGAAGATCTGTTATAATCTTAAATAATCTGGGTGATTTTAACCGTTTAAAATATTATTATGTTGCAAGTTATTTACTAACAATAAAATAAATAAATACTTCTTTCACTTCCCTTTTATCAGCAAATTGGGATGTTTTAAGTTATACTGAGAAGAATCTATTTAATTATAAATACGATCTTCTAGGCGATTTTAATTAATATGTAGCATATATTTTTCCAAATGTAGCACAATTATAATCAGTTTATTACGATCTTTGAAAATAAACTTTTAAATCATTTATGAATTTTGTTTACTTTGTTTTTCCCGTCCACAGTAATTGTTACAATCTTAAATAATCTGGGTAATTTTAAACACTTAAAATATTATTACTTTATATGTTGTATAATCAAGAAAAAAAAAATCAATATTTCTTTATTCACTATTATTGGCAATTTATTTCATATTTAAGAATGTTAAGCAGAATTGATTTAATAGTAAGCAATTATTAATAATATATATATGTGACTGCTTCCCGGGGAATATCAGAGCAGACGATTTCTCTTCCCAATGAAATAAGAAATATTTTATGCACTTTTCTTTTCAAACTAATTACTTTATATGATTTAAAGTGAAATTTTAAATTCTTCATTATTTCTTGAAACTTTTCTTAAAATGATTTAGAATATTTTCTTGAAATATCAATTTATACACAAACGTATTTTTCTGCTTAATGCTGAAATAATGGCAGCGCGAAAATTAAAATACTTTAATCTTTTTTTTCTCTTCAGTCTAAATAACTTTTGTGTTATGATTAGTTCTGATAATTGATTAAAATAAAGAAAACAAAAATAATTGCTTACGTTTTCTGGTATTATTTTCCGTTCCAAATAGTACATGTTTTGGCAAATACTTATTCAGTCCTTCCAGTGTTTCCTTCAGTAGGCAAAAGTTAAGAATCTAAGATCGATGAAAAGTAGTGTAGAGGTGGGTTAGTAAGTTTACTCCATACTATTCAAATCCATCTATCTATGAAATTTTGTCCCAATTAATTTAAAAAAAATTATTATTTTCTAGCTTATTTCTTCTATTTTACTTCAGAAGTGGAGTTGTAGTCTTGTTACATTTACATTTCTTAGAGTAGTCCCCGTCCCCCATACAAACTTTTATATTATGTACTTTGTATTACCTGGCAGGATAGGTTCTCAATGAGCCAATCACTGTAAAATGTGAATAAATTAAGTTTTATCCCTCTAGTGAGAATCATCTAGACTCATGCATTTCAATTTACATTAAAATATAGTATATTTAAAGATTGTTTATAAGAAACTTATAAATTGATTTTATTGTTTATTTTTAATTATTGTTTAACAATACCAATACAATAAAGTGTTAAATATTTTTATGCTTCCCAATAATATTTTAATACTATTAAAACAACATTTGAAATAGCTGCCAGTGGAACCTGTGATAAAATGTTTATGGGATTTATATCCACTCTATCAGACTTTCCAGTGTCTCACAAACAGTCAAGATCATCATCACTTCTTAAGATATTTCTTAGTGAGCTTTTGCTTAGTGGGAAAATTATAATCCACAAGCATTTCACTCTACAACTAGTCTCTACACATTGATGTTCAATATCTTAACAAATTATTACCAATTAAAATTTAAAATTTTACACATTTATCCATTGGATAAAACCTACTATCTTTGAGCCAAAACATATGGTTACAATATATAATTCAACAAATTCTCAAAATAAACTATACTGTATAATTATTGCCTAGTTGCTCTTTTTGTCTTTGAGCAATGAATTTGACATTTATGTAATTAATTGTTCAAGCAAAAAAAAAAAAAAATTATTAGTAAAGAAATATTGAAAACAAGTAAAGATATCTTAAATTATTTTTATGAGTTTTTTAAAATGTGAAAATGAAATAGATTAGATTGTATAATAATAAAGGAGGAAACGGTAAATGATATTAGAAATAAACATACAAAAGTCTAGAGAAGTTGAAGCTTTTGTCAAGTTCTAAAAACTATGTCATTAAATTGGGGGTGGGGGCACTTAAGAATTCATTGCAGAAAATCTAAAAAAAAGTTCTTTTGGTTTTTTTTTTTAATTTGTTGATTCTCCAGGCGCCATATTGAATTTTAAAAAAATCTGACTTGAGACACAATTTTCACAATAACTTTAGTTTTAGTAATGTTGGAGCAAAAAAGTTTACATTGATAGAAACTAGAAAACTAAGTAAAACAATAAGGCTAAGGAAAAAAAGAAATTTCAACATCCAACATAATTATTACTTTATAGTTCATTCATAATTTCTAATTTATAATTAACTAAGTTTAAATTACATCTTCATTGATAATTTCTTTGTATTCCTTACAAAACTATCTTTCAAACTGTATATAATACTTCTTACTTGAGATAATCCATAGCTTCAGAATCTCGAAAAGTATTCACATAAGAATTCTTCATTTTTATCTTGTACCCCAAAAGTTAACAAATTTCAAAAGCGTCTATAAGAAAAAGATTCATCCTAATAAAAGATACAAAAAAAATTATTTCCAGAAGGTGGATATGCATTTGTCATCGTAACAATTGACTTCTTGTCTATCTAAAACTACAAATTGTAGGCTACTGTCTTTATCACTGATGAGTTTCATCTCTTCATTTTATAGTTTTTGTGTACATCAGTGATGTTTATATTCTTTATGCACACCAATGATGCTATCTTGTTATATCTATTGTTCCACAGAGATATAATTTATTTGCATATAGCTCATTTGCTAGTTATAGACTTGAAAATAATGTGATGCAAAATGTGACAAAATTACGGACTCCACAGCATGAGTATCAAGGTATAGGCAAGAATCAGAAGCATTGAGGCTACCACTACACATGCACAAATTTGAAATCTCTCTTTATTGGTTTTAAATGTTTATATTTTCTCATGGTACTATGCTCAGTAAATTTTGTGATAGCTTTATTAACTGATCAACTGAAACTTTTCTGTACATTTGGTAATCAGTCTATTTGCTTTCATTTCACTGCTCTATATATGTAAATCATTACTGTTATATAAATATAAGCATGCAAATACAAAATATAAACACAACAAATCATTAAACCTTTTGAGAATCATTATACCTATAAAATAAGGTTGCTTCAAACTTGGATCAGAGACCCAAAATTACACAGTATAAAAAACACTTTTGTTATATTTCAATAATATTTGAATAAATTTATATACTGTAAAATAGAGAGAAACATGTTACAAAAATCACTTTTGTTTTATTTTTTGAATAAATTTATATATTATATAATAAAGAGCATAAATGATTTAATATTATATAATTTATATTCTACATTATAATTAAAAAAAATATATATTGAAATGGGTCCACCCCTTTTCCCTATCTTATTTGAAGTACTCGCCTTTATGCGAGTATGAGCATATATAGCTATATATGCATATGAATAAAAAAAAAACCCTCAAATGCGAATCGTATTATTATCTGTTTTATAGAATACAATCTTTATATTATCGCTGTGATTTTTAGGATGTCCTATGCAGATATGATTATCTTCGATATTATGCAACAGTATATTTATGGACGTCTAAATAAAGACTCCAAGCACCAATCTCGCCCATAAGTAAGAATTATGCTGGATAATATGAAGCATATGATACGATGATAAAAATGACCCAGCCTACGGCTAGCTTTCTCGGGGTGGATGGAAAAATTACCAGGAGTAGGTCTAATCTATTTTTCATTTAATCGAAAAAAAAAAAAAACTCAAAAAAAAAACCCAATTCACCATTTAATACATATTTATTTGCACTCATATTTACGTAATTCAATAACACTTCTATTTTTTTTTATTCAACATTCTTAATGTTAGTTTACCCTTTTTTTTTAATTTATCACCCCCCCGCCACCCACACACACAAACACACTATAACATGTATATTAAAAGAGTTTAATCATGGAAGGATTGATATGATAATAATAACACATAGATTAATTTAAAACTTTCTGTGCAAGTAAAAAGAAATCATAATTAGGTCAACCAACAGTTTTTCTGGATTACATAGAATTTAATTCAGTAAGCTTACTAGCAAGTCATACATATATGTGCAAACAGAAAAAATACCTGTGTTTCCCTGGGGAATTGATTGAATCCACCTGGTGAAAGAGATCTCCAGTCCTTGGACGATGAATTGAATTTTTGGAGTTTGGATTCCACTTGGTCTGAATTTTATTATTTATTTATTTTGCTTCATTTGACAGATATCACGATGGTCCAACACTATTATTTATTGAGGTGATTGATCTTTCAGGTTTGACATCTCTTCTCAGATACTGGCAGCTACTATACATTCAGAGGAGGGGTTTGGACACCCTACAAGTTGAAGTTTTTACCCCAGTATAATCATATTTCACCAATATATAACTGATCTCTAGACTCAAAAACTTATAATAATCTTTTAAAAATTTTTTTTTTTTTAAATCAGGAATTGCCACTCTGCCCCTTTTTTTTAATTCTTTCTTTTCATTCTTTTTTTTTTATTATTTCCATTAACATTCTATGTGTCTTCGTTGGAATGCACCGTAAAAGCTTTTTACACCTTTCTCTTTTTTTAATCAGTATTCAATTAGAACTCAACATTCCAAGGTTTTGCAAAAGTCATTTTTATTGTTCTATAAATCAATAGGTCTTCCATTTTGGCATTTATAATTCTTTCTTTGATTTTTAATATTTTTTTTAAAAGTTTGTCGAACAATCCTATGAATTTTCATGTTCCATTGATACTGGGTATGACAGAAGAAAAAAAATCAAAGCACATGAATATTCCCCATACCTCTCTTTTATGAGCTTTCCTCATTAAAAAAAAAAAAAAAAATCTATAATACAATATAACCTTACATTATAAATCAACATGTAAATTTTAGTTTTGTTAGTAAAGTAATAATATTTTCTATAATACATTAAGTATACAAATATGTATTTGTCTATTTATTGCAACAGGGTTTGATTATACCTGCCCTGTTACAATATATAATTAAAAAAATTAAAAATTCATACTTACACGACTGCTATTTCGCATTACGTTTATAATGTATTCAAGGCCTTGATAAGTGAACTATTATTGTATTTTTAATCCAGTTTATTAATTACTAAGGCTGATAAAGATTTTCTGTCTTTATCCCGTGTAAATTAGAAAACTGACCAGAAAAAAAAAATTAAATGCACTTAGTAATAAAAATATTCATAAAAAATTGAAATTTTATCCGATATTTTATTGTGATACATTATTTCAAAGAAGAAAAAAAGCAACAACGAATGCTGGGATATCTGTTGATATCATGCTTATAGTTTTCACGCAATTTAAAAAAGAATACAAAAATTTCGGTGAATCAGCACACAAACTTCTAATGCGCTGCAGAAAAGCAAGTGGTATAGTACATTATAATCTTATTTCTTTATATATATTTTGAGTTATTCTAAAATAATTTTAAATTTTGCTTTATAAATAAAAGTTGTTTATGTTTTAAATATCTTATTTACAATTTTTTTTTCTTTTATTGAAAAAATCTATTTGGATATATTTTTTTGAATGCTGTGTTGGAATATTTTTTTAATGAAGCTTAATATAATAAATAATTTACAATAAAATTTTTTTTATTTAAATATAGTAATCTCTGTTATTAATATTTGAAAATTATATAACTTCACTTTCTCAGTAACATAATTCTGGTTTATTTTTTATTTTTTTATAAAAAAATCATTATATAAATTTACATATAACAATAAAAATAATAAATAAAATGGTAATTAACTATTATACAGTCTTTTAATCCTCAGAAATATATTTGTTTAATTACTTAACCCTCTTTAACTGCTGTTAAATTAAAAAAACAGTGGAAGCAAAATCCCAGGATTCCCAAATTTTAACTTTAGCGGCTTCTCTATTAATTATATTCATTTTATTTCTATTTATAAAAATTACTTCTTAATTTTTTTTTTATTATGGTTTCTTTCTTCATGAAGAATCATAACATTTTCAGTATCAAATTTATATTTACATATCTTTTCAGGATCCAAGAAAACTGATGCCATCATTAAAATGATTATTTTGGTACTTGTGACTTTTGACCCATGTGGCCACCAGAGGCGCTGGTCTGGGTCAACCACAGAAATACTTAAGTAGGGGCCCCAAATGCAGCAATGCAAATTTCAGATGATAGGTGGTGCTGTTCACAATGCGTAAGCACGGGAACATTCCACCAGCTGGTGCCGCTGGTCACAATGCATAAGCCCGTTTAACTTACATCATCTGCTATCAGCAACTACCAAGAACCTAGGTGGCGCTGATTGCCGTAAACACATCTAGCTTATGTGTTGTCTGCTACCAGCAACTACCAAAATTCTAGCCCATTACATAGCACTGTTTCTCCATGTTACACACAGTAAAATTACGCGCTGATAGAGTTTATGTACATACTACTTAAAAGATCGATGGTGTATAATGTACAGGTGTGATTAATTAAGGAGCTACAACTATTTAAATATGCTTTCAAACTTAATAGTGTCACATGCTATTTCACAGTTTTATAAATGGATGTATTTTTAAATTATTTTTTTTAAAAAATCGATCTTTTTTTTTTTAATTATTTACTCTAAAATTGGTTTTTTTTTTTTTTAAAATTAAAAAAAATGTAATTTTTACAACAATCGGGGGTTTTTTTTTTTTTTTTTAAAAAAAAGCTAATTCTTTTCCCTTCTTTCAAAACTGTATTATTTTTAAAGATGATTGTTTGTAAAACTTTTTTTTTTTACACTTTCAAACAATATTATCCAATAACTTTTAAATTAAATACAAAATATATTTTGGTTTATGCATCTGATTGTTTGTAAAACTTTTTTTTTTACACTTTCAAACAATATTATCCAATAACTTTTAAATTAAATACAAAATATATTTTGGTTTATATATCTTTCAATTAATATTTCACAAACGTGTTATTTTAAAAAGCTGTTACACGCAAACAATAATTCGAAGATTAAATTACTGGAGAGAAAGCAAATCAAACTCTCCTTTAAATATATTAAAATATCTATTCAGTTCAAATTTTAAGGAAGTTTACAGTACAATTTATGTATACACATCTATTATTTGTAATAAGTAATTTAAATAAATTTATAAACCATTCAAGTTTTACTATCTTTGGTAAAAAATAAATTTATTAAAATTAATACTATACAGACTCAGAAATGACAATATAGCAAAAAGATTCTGTTTTGAAGGAAACAACACAAGATGTAAATTAATGAAGATAGGACAGTAATCCAAGATATGTGAGAGAGTGTTATCCACAGATTTAAGTTGCAGGTTAAAAAATATATACATTTAATATAATGTCATGGTCTATAAAACAAACAGATTGAGGAATTATTTTTGAAATTTGGATTGTTTTGTCTAAAAGATTAAGAAAAAACATTGCAGTCAACTGCATTTAAATTATTAAGAGCAACACTGAATGCATGAGGGTCCATTGAAATAGATATGAATGTTTGATGCTTATGTTAGGCTTGTATACTGTTAAAATTAAAACTATTAGTCCTCATAAATAATTTGGAAGACATTGCCTGTCAAAATTGGATGATCATTGAAAATTATATATGATCTTAATAGCCTAAAATTCAGAAGCCTGATAGTACTGTCTTTGCTAGTGCGCTGTTTCTTTCATTATTGAATTAGCAATATCACCACAGCTTGTAAAAGTAATATTACTTATTATAAGAGCTTAACAATGACTTAATTTGTTTCATAATTACGCTTTTACAAGTTTTGTCAATTTTGGTATAGGATATATCTAGATGAACGTCTAAACATTATGAAAGAATTTTGAAAAAAGTAACGGCAATACTTTTTTAGTAGATACTTTCCAAGCTCAGGATTTATCAATGAAAGCTGAAATCTAATTAGAATTTTTGCAATAGGTCACTTTATTTACTTTATGATAGAACCATCAAAATGAGAGTCATGTGATGCGGGATACAGTTGAGAAATGATTAATTACCTGTTCAGTAATTGAAGGTTATTGGTTTATCATGAGATAAGTACATTATCTGCAAAAGCAAATGAATACAAATTTATTTTTAATAATGATAGAAAAAGTTTAATTAAATTTGCATATTAAAGTAAAACAAGATCATCAACTATTATCAATCCACTGCAGGATGAACATCTCTCCAAGTTTCTCCACATCACCCCTGCACACTTTCTTATTTTATATATCCATCTCACATGTGGTCTCTTTCTGGGTCTTTAACAATCTCTTGGAATCCAGTTTAAGATTTCAATTGTCCATCTATTATCATCTCTTCTAGCAATATGTCCAGCCCAACTCCACTTTAATCTTTTAATTTTTTCAATGAAATCAGTTACACCTTATTGTTCTCTTACCGATATATTGCGTTTTCGATCTCTTCTTGTTACTCCCAACATGCATCTATCCATACTTCTGTGAGTGGTCTGAAAGTCTGTATTGCTCTTCTATTAAGTGTCCAAGTCTCAGATCCATAAGTAAGAATAGGTAAAATAAAAATCTTCCTTTACAAACACATAGGTATATTTCCTTTTAGTATCAAGTTATTTCGACCAAAAACACTCCAACCAAGTTTAATTCTATGATTAATTTCATCCATTATGTTTCCATCTGCATTAATAATCTGACCAAGGCATTTGTAACTGTTAACTTTTTCTAACTCTTCATAAAAAATCTTTATTTTCATATTTTGAGAAAATCCATTAAACATTACTTAGATCATTTTAACATTTATCTTTAGTCCTACTTTCATCTGATAACTACTGCAACATTTCCTGTAGATCTAAAGCATTATTAGCAAAAACAACTAAATGACTTAAATAATCACCTTAACTGCTAATTATATTATTGGTTGTATGAGGTAAAAATCAAAGCTTTTAATTGGCCAACTCACAAACTGAAGACAAAGCCTATTGTTAAAACATTCGCCTATAATATTAAATTCAACTCAGATACGTTTATAAAAAGTATATTACTAATTTTTCAGGTTATGAAAGTGAATGAAAGTTTTTTCAAAAATAAATTGCTGTTTATTTATTATAAAATATTCAATTTTGGCAAATTTAAAAGCGAACTTATAAACAAAGAAGTGCAGACGTAAATGCTTTTTTTCAATTTTACGTTATGGAAAAGTAAAGATTTCTTTTTGCTAAATCTTAAATATTTTTACTAAAATCATAAATATTTTTCGAAAATAATTTTGTTTTTTTAGTATATTTTATTAAAAATTATTTTAATTTCTCAAATTATACTTTTTTAATACTTAAATCACATTCGAAATGAAAGTCTCAGTGTTTTTCTTTATTTTCTTTGATCAGGCGGTTTCTTTGTTTTTTTCCAGCCAATCAGAATGTCTTTGTCGGCTGAGAGCCGGCTGACAGCCAATCACCGACAGGCTTCTTTCTTTGTTTAGCTTTGAATGCGTTTTTTTTTTTATTTTTTTACTTGTAAAATAATTTGGAAGAGGGCACCATCTTACAGAACTTTTAAAAACCTAATCAATAACTGTCAAAGGAATATCCTAGCATTAAAAATAACAGAATTAGAGTGACGTCAACTGCCGACTAGAGTCTCGTAAGAGGCGGGAAAAGGGTTAAACATTACTTAGGTCATTTTAACATTTATCTTTAGTCCTACTTTCATCTGATAACTACTGCAACATTTCCTGTAGATCTAAAGCATTATAGCAAAAACAAATGACTTAAATAATCACCATTTACTTTCACTTCTTTAGCTTCATTGCTGTAAAAAGTTTTGGAGATATGGAGTCACCCTGTCTTACACTCTTCTCAATGTTGACTTTCCCAGTATCATTATCTAATCTAATTGTTGCTGTTGCATTTTTATAAATATTGTTTAAAATATGACAATATCTTGGATCTATACCTGAATGATATCTCTAGAATTGTCATTATGATGTATTATATCATTTTTCGGTAGATTTCAACAGTTATTAACTTATGGGGTTGTGATCAAACAGAAAACAGTGGCAAACTTAAAGGAGATAATAAATATACTTGAATTTATTTACTGGTTAGAATCTCTACGTATTTTCTAATATAATGTTTGTGAGTAGTTAGGTGGTTTAATGAATCTATAAATGAATTTCTAAATAGACAAATTTTAATATCTATCACTCAACAGAGACACTTTATTTCACAATATCAACTAATAAACTATAATTTACTTTGATTAATCATTAAGATTTGATTTAATGCAAGAAATTGTCTACACTGAGGAGGTTACAAATTTATTGCCATCCTATTAATTCAAAGCAAACCCTTTGATTCCTCTTGGAGGCCTTAAAGGAACTGAGCAAGGCTAATTCTTATTGTCCACTCCATACGTTCTTGTCATTACAGCTGTTATTACTATGTGATTATTCATATTGTATATAAACATGGATGGGCTGCTCAGCAACATGCATTAGCCAGCATGACTAGGTTATTGGATTTTTACCTTTGAGTTTAAGATCAAGAAACACCTTGGACTTTCTTCTCAGTTGCCTGATAAGGTAGACTGAATGCTTGTGTAAATGATAAATATTTTTCCAATATATATATATACAATTATGACAGACAAAAATAAATCATGGCCCTTATTCCCAGGAGACTAAAGCCACCAACCAAGGCAGCAATTGGTGGCTGAAGGCAGACGGTGCTAAGAATCCCTTGATTGTGGACTCAGGCTGCCATTTGATGACTATTTTTTTATTTAGGTACTTACAACTGCAGATCACTTTCAAGTGAAGGAAGATTGCAAGAGTTAGAACTAAAACTGTCTTATGGGGCTTTATTGGACTTTGTGAAGTTAGAAGAAAAAGTGAAGAAACAATTGTTTTTAAAAGTGAACATGTACTGTACTATAAAGGCACAAATATTGGAAATACAAGTGGAGTAGGATTCATTATAAATAAAAAGTGGAAGAACAACATTGTGGAGATTGATGGTGTATCGGACAGAGTGGCAAGATTAGTTAAACAACTTAATAGCAGATATCAAATGCAGATAATTCAGGTTTATGCCCCAACAAGTTCTCAAAGTGATGAAGTAGTAGAAGATTTTTATATGGATGCACAAAAGGCTTTTGATCAGAGTAAACATTTTAAAATTGTTATGGGAGACTTTAATGCTAGAATTGGTAAACAAATGAAAGTGCTGTAAGTAATTTTGGTTATGGTAATAGAAATGAGAGAGGACTTAGACTTGTGGAGTTGCAGGAAAAGGAAAACTTTATATTATGAATTATTATTTTGATAAAAAATGTTAAAAGGAAATGGACATGGAAGCATCCAAATGAAGGTACAGAAGAATTGGATTATATTTTGACTAACAGAAAATACATATTTCAAGATAGTAATGTTCTTAATAAATTTAACAGAAGTGATCATCGATTAGTAAGATGTGAAATACATGTTAATGCAAAACTAGAGAGACAAAAATTATTAAGAAAAACAATATTTACAGTTGATATTCCTAATTTTCAGAAACATTCTAATGAATTTAAATTAGAACTTACAAGTAGGTTTCAAATATTAGTAGATTTTGAACATGATTCAGATTTGAATGAAATTAATATGAAAACAACTGATATACTTTTAAAAACTGCAACAAAAATAGCTGGTTGAAAAAAGCAGCACTTGACCAATAACATTTCTATTGAGACTAGAGAATTTCTGAAAAAAAGAAGGAATATGAAGACATACAAAAATGATGCATTAAAAAGGATTGAATATCTCAAATTTTGTAAAATGATGCGGAAAAGAGTTGAAAATAATATAAGGAAGTATAACTGTGAACTAGCAAGGAAAGCAGTAGAAGAGAATGAAAGTCTCAAGAGTGTAAAACAACATTTTGGTATTGGTAGGAAATTTATATCTGCAATAAGAAAAAAAGCTGGAATTATTACTAAAAAGAGAGATGACATCATGAAATGGATAGAAGACTTATCAAGAATTATATAGTAATAAAGAACAAATACCTCCTATATCTATTACATCTTCTGAATTGCCCAGAATTTTAAATGAAGAAGTGAGACATGCAATTAAATATATGAAGAAAGAAAAGACTCCAGGCAATGGTAGAATTATAATTGATATATTTAATATAGGGTATATGAGCACAGACTTTTACACCACCCACCTCTCTCCACTCTATCTAATAACACTGATACACCTCAACACATATATGCTCTATATTACATATATATAGCTACAGGTATGTGTTTCAGTTATTAATTGATATATTAAAAGAACCAGGTGAAAAAATAGAAATTTTTTAGCAACGTTATATACCAAATGTCTAAATGATAAAAATGTGTCAGATGATTGGAAGAATGCAGTATTAATATTAATATTTTAAAAAGGTGATAAAGAAGATATTAGAAATTACAGATCTAGCAGCCTTTTATCAGTTACATACAAAATTTTTACCAAGATAATTACAACTCGTCTACAGAGAACATTGGATTTCCAGCAACCAAGAGAACAAACTGGATTTAAAAGTGGTTTTAGTACAGGAGATCATATCCAGGGATTGAGAGAAGTTATAGAAAGGACAAATGAATATGAGTTGCCATTATATTTTGGATTTCTAGATTATGAAAAGGCATTTGAATCTATAAACTTTTCTTCAGTGATTAAAGCATTGCATCAATCATGGAGAGATGTTCATTATTCAGTGGATTGATAATAGTTGATGATCTTGTTTTACTTAAATATGCAAATTTAATTAAACTTTTTCTACCATTATTAAAAATAAATTTGTATTCATTAGCTTTTGCAGATAATGTACTTATCTAATGATAAACCAATAACCTTCAATTACTGAACAAGTTATTAATCATTTCTCAACTGTATCCAGCATCATATGACTCATTTTGATGGTTCTATCATAAAGTAAATAAAGTGACCTATTGCCAAAATTCTAATTAGATTTCAGCTTTCATTGATAAAACCTGAGCTTGGAAAGTAAGTATTGCCTTTACTTTTTTCAAAATTCTTTCATAATGTTTAGACGTTCATCTAGATATATCCTATACCAAAATTGACAAAACTTGTAAAAGCGTAATTATGAAACAAATTAAGTCATTGTTAAGCTCTTATAATAAGTAACATTACTTTTACAAGCTGTGGTGATATTGCTAATTCAATAATGAAAGAAAAAAACAGCGCACCAGCAAAGACAGTACTATCAGGTTTCTGAATTTTAGGCTATTAAGATCATATATAATTTTCAATGATCATCCAATTTTGACAGGCAATGTCTTCCAAATTATTTGAGGACTAATAGTTTTAATTTTAACAGTATACAAGCCTAACATAAGCATCAAACATTCATATCTATTTAATGGACCCTCATGCATTCAGTGTTGCTCTTAATAATTTAAACGCAGTTGACTGCAATGTTTTTTCTTAATCTTTTAAACAAAACAATCGAAATTTCAAAAATAATTCCTCAATCATTGTTTGTTTTATAGACCATGACATTATATTAAATGTATATATTTTTTAACCTGCAATTTAAATCTGTGGATGACACTCTCATATATCCTGGATTACTGTCCTATCTTCATTAATTTACATCTTGTGTTGTTTCCTTCAAAATAGAATCTTTTTGCTATATTGTTATTTCTGAGTCTGTATAATATTAATTTTAATAAATTTATTTTTTACCAAAGAGTAAAACTTGAATGGTTTATAAATTTATTTAGATCGTATATTACAAATAATAGATGTATGTGTATACATAAATTGTACTGTAAACTTCCTTTAAATTTGAACTGAATAGATATTTTAATATATTTAAAGGAGAGTTTGATTTGCTTTCTCTCCAGTAATTTAATCTTCGAATTATTGTTTGCGTGTAACAGCTTTTTAAAATAACACGTTTGCGAAATATTATTTGAAAGATGTAAAAACCGAAATATAATTTGTACTACTTTTTATTGGATAATATTGTTTGAAAGTGTAAAAAAAAAAGTTTTACAAGCAATCATCTTTTAAAATAATACAGTTTTGAAAGAAGGGAAAAGAATTAGCTTTTTTTTAAAAAAAAAAAATCGATTGTCGTAAAAATTACATTTTTTTTAATTTACAAAAAAAAAACCACTTTTTAAGAGTAAATAATTAAAACAAAAAGATCGATTTTTAAAAAGAAATAATTTAAAAATACATCCATTTATAAAACTGTGAAATAGCATGTGACCTATTAAGTTTGAAAGCATATTTAAATAGTTGTAGCTTCTTAATTAATCACACCTGTACATTATACACCATCCATCTTTTAAGTAGTATGTACATAAAGTATCAGTGCGTAGTTTTTACGTGGAGAAACAGCGCAACGTAGTGGGCTAGAATCTTGGTAGTTGTTGGTAACAGACGACGCATAGGCTAGATGTGTTTACGGCAATCAGCGCCACCTAGGTTATTGGTAGTTTCTGGTAGCAGATGATGTAAGCTAAATGGGCTTATGCATTGCGACCAGCGCCACCAAATGGAAAGCTTTGCTGCCAGCCAGCTGGTGGAATGTTCCTGTGGTGATGTGATGTGATGTATTATGGCTTCTCCTTAAATGAAGTCAAGAATATCTCAGCAATTATGCCCAGATAAACCTGTTAGCCACTTTATTTTACATTCCCCACTCTAAATTTACCCATAATCTGCTCTATCCCATTTCCACAACATAATCTTTCTCAACTCTATAACCTTTATATCTAAATCCCTCTTATCTTTTCCCAAACCCAGCATAAAAACCAATAATTTACTTTCTGTATAATCACTCTTTTCATATTTATTTTTCCACAACTTCATTATATGTACCCTTTCTGTTTTCAAACATTTACATTCAATTAACAAATGCCTAATATTTTCTATTCCTTCCTTACATAATTTACAAAATAAATCACCCATATTTTTCCATTTACATGTATATTCTTTTGTAGCTAAAGATCCCGTTCGACCCTTAAACAATAAACTACTTTCCTTACTATTATCATATATTAACTCACACCTAATATTCTGTTTATTTCTATATATATTTAAACTTTTTTTACTCTCCATACTATTTCTCCATCTCTCTAACTCCCTAGTCTTTATTAATAAATTTATTCTTTTATCCCATTCCTTACTACTATAACACTCAATAATCTTCTTAACACAATCATCCCATCTTTTGTGCAATTATACTGATATAAATTTTTTATCCAAATCTTTTGCATACCACATTACCTTTCTCACACATCTTGTTACCTGCCCTTTACTCATAACCCAATTAAATACTATTTTAGCTATTCTTTTATTATCATAAACTGCAATCTACCAAACATTTTCATTTTACTTTTTGCATCTCTCATATGAAAACTTGACCATCCCATTTCCCCTTGAATTGCCTCCCTTGCTGTCCATACTTACACATTGTGAACAGCACCACCTATCGGCTGGAATTTGCATTGCTGTATTTGGGGCCCCTACTCTAAGTATTTCTGTTGTTGACCCAGACCAGCGCCTCTGGTGGCCACATGCGTCAAAAGTCACAAGTACCATTATTTTTACTTTTTTCATGCTTGTATAACAATTGATGCTGCTTTAATCTTTTCTCTATACTTCACTTCAATTCATTTTTACAAGTGGTCCTTGACTTTTGTACCTAATTGGTTTCTGAAATGCGTATGAAGTTGAAATGTACAAAAGTAGAGCAATGTAAAAAAAACATTAAGAAGTAGTTTTTAAAATACTGTATATGCTAACCAAAACTAAATGTAAATACAGTACTAAAGCATCTGTCTTTTTCCCCTCACTAAATATCACATTTCAAACATGAATTTATGTATTGTAATCACATTTTCTTTGTGATATAAATACTATGCCTCTGTAGTTCAAAGCACATCTTCTGATTTTTTTCTGTTCATTATTTATTAATTCTTCGCATAAGCATAATAATACACTAAGCAAAACTAAATGTAAATATGACATTGAAGCATTTTTTGCCCTCACTTAATGTCACATTTCAGACATGAATTTGTATCCTGTAATCACATTTTCTCCACAATTATACCTCTGTAGTTCAAAGCACGTGCTGATATTTTTCCTGAGCATTTTTTATTAATTCTTTGCATAAAACTAACGAAAATTAAATGTAAATATGGTACTAAAGCATGCATTTATTTTTTAATGAGGTGTATTAGCATATACATGAATATCATTTTATTAATTAGTATCTGGGTTTTTTTTTATAAATTTATTAAGAGATAATTGAATTGTATTCTTGTTTTTCTTTTGTTTATTTAATAAGTGTTTAATTTACTATAATTCAGATAGTCTTTTGCAAAAACGTACTTACTGGGTAAAATTTTTTTTGTGTGCATGTACAAAAATACTAACTAGATATTTAATGAAATAGTAGTTCACTTTTATTTATTTGTTTCATATAAATTTTTGTATCTTTTTTTTTTTTTGTTTCAGGAGGTCTTCTGCACGAATTGTCTAATGAAGGTGCGAGGCAACAGTTTGATGTGTTCCTGGAGGAACTAATTCTACCAGCTATGGTCGCCTGTGCTCAGGTATTATTTGTAAAGAATTAAAACTCATGATATTTATTTTCTATTTCATTTTATTAATTTATTTGTCCAATTTTTAGAAGGGTGACCGGGAATGTCACATTGTAGTCCTTACTGATGATGATGTTGTGGATTGGGATGAAGAATACCCTCCACAGATGGGCGAAGAATATTCTCAAAGTAATTATAAAATTGAACTTATGAAAATGTTTATTTATGAAAAAAAAAATTAAAAATATGATTTTTTTAAAACCATACAGCAATTTTTCTCAAAGTTCCTTTTGAGCTTATTTTATCTAAAATCTTATTTATAATATATATTCATCTAATACTATACTTATTTTTAATAAAAGCTTTTAGCTACATAGAAAAAAAAATTCATCAAAGATTCAGAATTAGGAGATAACCGATAAATCTTTATGCAAGCTGAGCTATTATAATAATTCTCAGGATTATAAATTATTTATTGATGAATAAGTAATATTTGTAAATGAACATATAAATGATTTATTGTTTATATTATACCCGGGTTTCGTTTTATGTGGTAGATAGGTTCCTTACAAAACGCGCACAAAAGAAATCACACAAAAATAGACTTAACTTACCTTGAAAAATGGGGGATACGTATTGTAAATTTTCAAAAATCGCGTAAAAGCAAAGCAACAATGTAAAATTACTTTAAAATTCGCATAAAAAAAAAGGGAAATAAAATATGACTAATAAAAAATTTCGAATTTGAAAAAAATTGATATAGACGAACTTTTTTTATTTACTAGAGTATTTAATTTTATTCAAAACAATATATTTTTATGCATAATTTACAGTATTTTACATTTTTTCATACATGTATAGTATTTTAATCATTATCCCTATTTGAAGATATGCAAGTTCGTTTGCGAACTAGTAAGACATCAGATTCGTCACAAGAGGAAATACAACTAGCACCAACATCATTTTTTTAAATTGCTCTTAAAGTACACTCGCCCACATTAGAATGTTTTCCAATCGCTGTTAATCCTTTTCATTTCGCTAAGTGATCTAAAATTGAAATTTTTGTTTCTAAAGAGATTCATTTTCTTGGGTGTTTTTTCCTCTCCGTTAGGGTAAACTAAAAGTTTAAAATAAAAATAAGAACTTAGATTTATGATAATAAAAAGACACCTACTCATCACTGTTGGGCAAAATTTAATTAAAACTAACAATTAAAAGTTAAATTCTTATTTTTTGTCTTTAATTTTTTAATTTTCAATTCCGTTTAAAAATCAAATTTCATTGTTTCACTTGACATTAATTTCAGATCACGTTATGTAATTTTTAAATTGTTAATTACAATTAAAAATCAGATTTTAATTTTTAATTGTCAAATTTAATTGTGTCTGCTGCTGTTACTCGCCTTTTAAAAATAAACTGCTGGACACTAAATGATTAATTGATTATGTACTCTTTTTTTAAAAAGCAAAAATAGAATATGATTTAAAATGCAAAAACAACACCATGTATAGTATAGGCATCTATAATGTTTGAACAGATTTACATTATAATCTTGTAAAATTTATTACTTGCGGACACTAAATGATTAATTGATTACTTACTCTTTTTTTAAAAAGCAAAAATAGAATATGATTTAAAATGTAAAAACAACACCATGCATAGTATAGGCATCTATAACGTTTGAACAGATTTACATCATAATCTTGTAAAATTTAATGTGTGTATATAAAATGGGGAAATTCTGATTTTAAATGAATTATGAACTTCTTTATTGCATAAAATCTATTACAGTACTATTATAAAGCTCTGAAAATATTGAAATTATTAGATGGAAGTCGAAGTCCGATAATGTGCTATTACTTTAAATATGACGTGTGAATGTGTGAAATTTATAATATTTAAAGTAATAACGCATTATCGGAGCTCGATTTCTGATCTAATAATTTTTATCACATAAAAGAAAACTGAATATAAAGTTATTAAGAAGAAACATGAATCACATTTAAAAAATCCGCATAAAACAAGACCCAGGTGTAGTCTGGGGGAAAAAAATTTCTGTAGAAACAAAAATAGATGACTTACTAATTTTTGTACTATGTTCGAAAAATTATTAATTTTAATGTTTTTTTTTTTTTTGCACTATGTTGTATGAATTTTTCTAAATAACAGGAATAAATAAAACATTTATTTATAAATAAATAAAATCCTAATTTATTAGACATATAATAGTTACAAATTGAAATATTTATTAGTTAATTCTTAAAAAGTCTTTAATATTGATTATTTGGTTATTTCTTTGAATAAAATATTTAACTTTCTATTGTCTATATATTTTTTATTATTTTACAACTTTGCTATTCATATTTATATATTTTTTACTAATAGATTCAAAATTAATGTTTGTGAACAAATAAATTTTAAAGCTAAATAACTATAAGGTAACTCATGGGTAGATTTAGAAAAATGACGAATTATGGGTTATAATTGATGAGCTGTATTTTAGTTATATAATTATCAATTGTAAATATATATACAGGGCTTTATGTGCATCAAAATAGTGTATTACAATTATTTGTTTTTGTTTTAATTATTTAAAATAAAATTTTGCATTCAGTATTGGTATCTTATCTAAAATATTGATTGTGAATCAATCAATATTGTGTAGGCAATTTTAAAAATTCTTGACACATGATTTATCACCCTTTTTTTTTTAAAAAAAAAAAGGCAATTATATTAAACATATTTAGAAGAGAGAAATTTGTTTTACATAAAATTATATACCAAAATCACCCTTTTTTTTTATTTTGCTGTAATATCTTATATAAATACAATTTACCCAAACTACTTTTTAACAAAACTCTTTATTTGTACATATATACATACACCTAAGTTTTGACTGTCAGAGCCAATTTACAAATATACACACAACTACGTTTTGATTATTCTGCAGTCTCTGAAGAAGACTGCAGGACAATTGAAATGTAGGTGTGTGCATATATGTACAAATAAAGGGTTTTGATAAAAAATGTTCGAAATTGTATTTATATAAAATAATATAACAGCAACACAACCTAGTAATTTTTGGGAGTCTTTTTTTCTACTGAAAAATTCAAGAACTACTAAGTCAATAATGTTACAAATCAAAGATTTAGTAGTGTGCAACTTGGCTTGCTCTGGAATTTTGTTTATTAATCAATATTTTTTTTTTTTAATGATTGTTTATCATTAGTTTAGCCTGGATACTGCACTGAAAGTGAGTTCTTCAATTAATATTTTTAAAAAGATAATTATTTTCTTTATTATATTATTATTTATGTGTTTCTATTTACAATATAGATACAGCATTTATTTTTAATATTACATCCAGTATTTTAACCAGTTCAGTAATTTAGATTCTAAAATTATAATTTAATTATTTAAATAGCCATGAATCATTTTATTCTCATATTTTTCAGCAATCTGCTTTTGTCACCATGCATGATTTTTTTTTTTTTAGTAAAATGATTTGAATATTAGTAAAGTGGAAGTTTTAGGGTACTGTTAATCATTGAGATTAAATTCTCCAGATTTTTAAATTTTAAAACAAGAGGGATCACCTTTTGTTGCTTTAACACCACCTATTATGCTCTTGAGTATAATTGCATCAGAATAGAAAAGACAGAATTGCTCTCATTTATAATAATGTAATAAATTGAAAAAATCATTTGATACCATATCAGTATTATTAAATCATCTGTATTTTTTGAGAACATTTATTTGCTTGAATTTCATAAGTTTTAAATTTTTTTTGTTTGCATAAAATAAAATTGTAATTTCACATATTGATATACCATTTTCAATATGTATAATTTTTATTTTATATCAATAAAATTGGCTGGGTTACAACTGACAAATTATAAAATAGTTTTGCATATTTTTTTGATTTGTAGTTATTTACTGCACAGCGATGTACCGGTTCTTCAAGTACATTGAAAACAGAGATGTTGCAAAACAAGTACTCAAAGAAAAAGGTTTGAAGAAAATTCGTCTTGGCATTGAAGGTATTATAAATATACAATGCATTACCTTTATTTTTAAATTGACAGCACAACATCATTAATAAACCATTATGTTCATAAAAAGCAAGTTGTTTTTGGATAAAATTATTTCATCAGGTTCAAGTAGTGAGCACATTGCCAAACAAAATGATTGTTAGAATTTTTATAATCCAAAATCCTTATTGGATGTTGTTTTGATTTGCTTAAGAACTGAGTAATGAAATAGGGAATTAATTAGCATTTTCATAAATCAAATGGTTTTTTTTAATGATGTGTGGATTTTTATTTAAAGATGCTGATATTTACTGAGCAGCTTGATACACATGATTTATTAGAAATTAGGTTCATTAATGTAACAATTTTTAAAGTATTAATAAAATTCAATAATTTTTGCTTTTAGATATTTAAAAAAAAAAAATTTTGCCACATATTTTTTTTTTCTATATTGACAAAGTAGAAATACAATCCAGCATTCCTGGTTTTTTTAGTTTCCTCAAATTAATAATTTCTTCTATATTAAGAGGGCATGATATAATTACTATAGCAAATCTCTTATTTCTCATTTAAAATCCATTTGTAATTGAATACTGAATACTGTAACAAACATTAAATGTTAATGTAGTTTATATTTAATTACAATACATTCTATATATTAATCACTTATTTTTTTATTGGCTTATCTTTGTAGTGAAATAAAATAAAAACTTTACCAGTTTCTGAAAGTTGTCTGCAAATTTGTGTATTGTTGATTGTCGTAAAAACAGACACTAAACTAAATATTTAGAGAAAATTGATAAAAAATGATATATTTTTCATTCACATCTTTCTTCCTTTTTTATTTATGCAGCTATAAAAACTATATTTATAGTGCTTATTGATTCTCTAAAATCACTTGAGTTTCTGGTATTTCATACCTTCTATTTGGAAACTCCATATTTAATGAAATTCTTGAAAATATCTGATGTAATGGATAAAAATGATTTGAGGCAGAAGTTACTCTAGTTTTATCTATGTTTATTTTTAGAAATTGGTAGCGTATCTAAAGTATCCAATCAATTCTAAACAATTTAATATTTTTGAACAAATATAACCTTCAGGACTTGCAATCTTTCTGTTTTTAAAACTTTTAAGAACTATTAATTTTAAATTGGATACTTGTTAAAATATAAATGATTCAGTAGAATGTTGTATAGTTTTCAAAAGACTATCTTTTCAGAATATTATCTTATTGAGCCATCCAGTGATTTAAGAGGATTTCTGTTTTCAGATTCATATTACTTTCTTCATTTCATAAAAAAAAAGAATCTAATTTGACCACAATCAGCAAATTTCTCTGCATTTTTAATCCTTTAATTATTTTTGTCAATCCTTGAAGTCTTGATTTCAAATTTTTAAATTGTTTTTTAAGCTCTACATTTTTATTCAGCCCAAACAATTCTCTAGTAATACAATAAAATTTCAATGGATTGAAAAAGACATCTGCATTTCATATATCTGGTTACATGTTGATGCATTGTTTGTAATTAAATTATAAAAAAAACACTTAATGGTAGCCAGCTTTACTATGCATATATATATTGAATGTTTATATAAATGGGTATTAAATGCCTAGATCTTTAAGATAAACAGCTCAGTGCCATTATATATCATGAGTACATTAGCCATAAATAAAATAGTTACATATATATAAATGATGTTAAGGTGTGTGGATTTCAAAAATGACTTAATCTTTTTAGTCTGTTCATATAATTCTAAAGAGAATTATATAAAATTTGCAGACATACTTCTACCCACTTGGATAAGAAAATATTCTGCTCAATATGTGTATAAGAGTAAAGTTGACAAAATACTTATTCATTCTTTAATTACAAAATTACTCATGCAGAGATAGATGTAACATACAAGCAAAACGATTTAGTAAGCAAAGTAAAAGGTTCTTGAGTTGAAAGATTAAACTCCTTGGACATGTACTTAAGAATTTCTTCGTCACTATTTTCCTTTCCTATAGAATGCTAACTGTGCATGTAATCAGATTGAGTATTATATCTATAATAAAAAAAATAAACTTTGGTGTTTATATTCATGCTACAAATATATCAAAACTTCTGAGGACTTTGTAAATATTGTCCCGTGTGCATACCAGATAAACTAACAGTGATGCTCTTAAAATACTTATAATAAAAATTTCATGAATAAAGATTAAAATATGATTTTTATATTCACAATAATGCACACACTTTAAATGATAGTAAAAGGTATATGGAATGCAAATTTGTTATGTTATAATCCTAACTAAACAAGATTGGGCTGGGGTTTAAAACCCTTGTTTTTTATCTACATCCAAACTCTCACACTCTTCTTATTGCATATATGGAGAAAGTTTGTTATGAAAGTACCAAGTAAAAATCATCACTTTATGTGATTGCAATAAACATTAAATAATTATATATATATATATAAACAATTACAACTAAAGTTATATAATTATATTGTAAAGAGTAATGCATGAGAACGTATGGCTATAGATATTTAAAAAAAAACAGAATTGTGATGCAAGTAGATATGAAAGGAAGAAATTAATATTATGTTTGGACTTTGGGCATCAACTTCCATTAAAATAACCTATTTTCTATTTTACCACAAAATCTAGTTGGTTACTGTTATTTTAATGTTTTTAAATCGGTGTTTAGTAGGAGGGCGGAACGACCAAAAATAACCAGAATCATTTTCTAGTAGGCACACCAATTGTAGTACATCTTTCTGCTGTTAGATACCTTTTGCAAGGACTCTTCTGCATCAGCCCTCCAAATGACATCTTTGTATGAAATCATGGTGCCACATAGCACATTTTTTGTAAAAAGCATTTTACATATTTGTTGATTTTTGTAATGGTGGAAAAGTTGGACAATGTGAAATATCTATTTTCTTTTAAGAAAATGGGATATAAAACCGTTATAATGCTAGAAACAGATTGCAACAAACTGCTGTAGAATAAATACAAATTTTCAAGTGGTATAATGAAAGTATCAAATTTACCATGTCCCCAAAAAATATGGGTGAGTGGAATTCAAGGTCAAGATGATGCTGATTTTTTTTTTTTGAATGCAAACAGCATTGTTCACTTAAAATTTGTTCATAATGTACCGGTCAGATTTGTATGTTCATGTAACAAGATCTAGCATCTAGGCAAAAGTACCTCGAATCCAATCGTGCGCAAGATATACAGGTCAGGAACACTCATGAACTCTGCCCTATTTGCCTATTTCCCAGATCAATAACATTATGAACAACAATCCCAATGATATCGACTTAATTTACTTCTCTCCGCCGGCATCGCTCATCGGAGACACAAAAAGACTCTAGGCTAACTTTTAATGATATACTGACTTAACAACTAACTATATTTTATGAGCAATGAAGGCTCGTGACCTAGCATATTAATTATGTATTTAGCGGAGATCATCTAGTCAAATTGAGCATCATTAATAACTTAATATATTAACTTAACTTAAAGAAAGCAATCGTTCGAGGAATTGATATATATATTTAAGTTTATTAGATTAATAACAAAATTATGTCGGGTTATTTATCCGACATTAGCCTCATAAGTATTATATATATTTAATTCATATTTTACAATAACATGATATTTGCGGCTATGCCAATAATGTATGTATACGATTTAAGGAATTAGCGCTATTGGAATGCATTACTAGAATACTATTACACCACTGGAGACAAAAGAGCATTTACTTGATTTAAAAAGAAAAGAATTTTTTCAAGCAAATATTACATTTTGTTATATTCAATATTATTATTAATTTGAGTTGTAAATAATTAATGTGCGGGACGGATAATGAATAATTATATAAATGCTGATAAATTTATCGCATTGATACGCATAATAAACTAAGGGGAGTATGTCTGTTTAAAGAAATCATCTCATTACGACTTATGGCTATTTCTGGGTGACTAATAATACACTGAAAGGCGGTGCGTGCATGGCGGCAGATTGGGGGGGTCCAATTATGGATCCTGGAGTGTGCTCCATGAATTTTAATAACGAAGTTGACCAATTTCCTCTGCAAACGTAGGCAGGGTCGGTATTGAGACGAAGGGCGGTCGGCTATGTCTTTATCGGGCTGGATTTTCCAGAGCGATTCCCGTATAAAGCATGCACATACGACCAAGTATGTCCACAGGATGGTTTTACAGCCTGGTTTCTAGGACACGAAGAACGACGACGGGGCTCGACTTAGCGAATACTTCCATGGGAGAAAGAAGCACGAATATATAAACGAAGTGGCCTATATGCACGCAACGCTTAATAATACAATATAACTATAACTTTAAAGATTATCTAAACATATTTATTGCCCATAAATTATGAAATACTAGGCGTAATGCTATGGTTTCTTCGTTAAACAAACATGGATACTAATTCTAATTAAATATAAAACTAAGATCTGAAGGTCCCCCCCCCCCCCAATTACATTATTTTACTTAATATTATTCATAACTTCCCACACATTTAATAAATCTCAATCTTGATTACTAAATGCCCTTATGAAAATATACAATTTAATACCAAAATAAATGGGGGGTGGATATAGCTATGATGGGTTTTACATATCTAATATAAATTAATAATGAGATAGTGCATTATTTAGAAAGGAAAATATAAAAAACAGATGTCAATCTGTTTTTCTACAGTAAACATAAAAATATAATTAGTTTGTTTACCTAAAATCGTGAGCATCTGGGCAAGTCGAATAAGACTTGTTTTGATTAAGTTATAAGTTAATTACCTGATAAATGATGGGTGGGGAAAATGAAAATAAATTATATGCTTGCGATTTTAGAATATCATTGGCATTTCTTTTTAAAATATAAATACATAAATCTAAATGAAAATTATTTGCCGCTTGGAAATAAAAGAAAAGAAAACATTTTATGAGAGGCTTAGTATTGATTAGTTATATAGAATTATAAGAATTACATATTTTGAAGACATTTAATATAGATGATTAGAAAATATAAATATTACAGAGAAGGCAGGATTTAAGAATTACGAGCGGTCAAAGTTCTTTTACCTTGCTATTTGGAAGAGCGATTTTACTACGAGTCAGTCCATCGGTATTGTTTCACTAGATCTAGGGTAGCATTGTTATATGGTAGTCAGCATTTCACTTTCATTGGAAAAATATATAACGTTCATCAGTACGGGATGCAGAGCTTCGCTTATGGGAACAGCATATTAGAACGGAGGGAAAAGGCGAAATTTCCCTTACTCACGGCACATTGAGTGAGAATCAAAACTGGCGTGGAATATATATAGCAACATAATTATTTTGTGGTCTCCTCTTGTGGATTCAAATCCAGCAGTATATATACTTTTATTTTGAAGATGTAACTTAGCAACTACTGCTGGACCTGAGGCGGTTTAAGCACTTAAGGTTCATCTGGAATAATTTAACCGGATATTTTCTTATCTGGTAAGACTTTTGAAACAATGCAGTTTTGTTATCAGTTTTTCGAACGATTGTTTTAAAATAAATCTTATGATTTTAAAACAAGCTAGCATGGACAAAATTTCCACTAATGGGTTTATTTATTGTTACAAATTTGTAATCTTTTATTTTATTTAAGGGAATCTTCCGGGTAATTGTTTTTCGAGAGACTTTTTAACAAGATTGCATCATTTCTGGCTACAAAATCACATATGAAAAAATAATAAGTTTCATATGTGATTTTGATTATATTTTATATTTAACATAACTTTACTAATTTATTCGCAATCTCCTACACTGAAATATTTATAGATTTATTACTTACACCCGTATACACATGAAAATATTATTAAATAAAAATATTTTTAGATTAAAATACATAAATGTTTACATGATTTATGTTAAAATACTAAGCAAAAGAAATATACTTATTATTAGATATGTATATACGTGCGTGAAGGTGGGTTTGAATATAGTTAGATGGTAGGAGATTGGATGTAGGCTGTGAAACAGGATCTGAGCATCAGATCATCTGTTTCAATTACAACTAGGCATTTAAAACCTACAAGTTCTGAAAAGTTTGTATGACTCAATAAAACATAAGCATTCTTTTTTATGACAAAGTAAGAAGTGCAAGTTTCATCATGACAATGCATCAGTACACAAAACATTGAGTGTGAAACAAATTCAGCGTGATCCAGATTATCTATCAATTGTATTCACTCTATCTTCTCTCTGTATGACTTTTTATTCTCTCAAATGCCAAAATGCATAAAAAATATAATTTTTTTTTTTGCAAACTTATAAATGATGAAGAAAAAGTGATGCAGGTATTAAAAGGCATCACTTTGCAAGAGTTTCGAGGTTATTTGGAAAAGTGAAAATTATACTTAGACTGGTGTATTGCATTAAATGGATATACTTTGAAAAAGATGCAATTTGTAACACTTAAAAACAAAAAAAAAAGGAACAATTTTTTTTATTACAAAATTTTTGTTATTCTCTCATATATTTATTATGCAATATGCTGCACCATAAATTCGGAAATAATAATAATGGGAAGAATTAAATATGTGTTTTCAACACAACCAAAGATATTTTATTAATATGTATAATTGTGTATGGCATTTCGAGTTGGAAAATTGGCTACTGGCATACTGTAAAATTTATTTACAAATTTTATTTTTTTTAAATACGCTTACATACAGTGCTTAAAGAAGGAAAAATGGATGCTCAACATAATAAAATGAATGAATTTTAATGTTTTTTTTTATTTGTTTATTTATATTTTTGTTTGTTTATATTTTTCTTTAAATAGCATCTACTTGAAGTCATTTAGTTGACTACAGTTTAGTTCATGGCTCCAATTTACATTTGTTGTATAATCTCGGTATTGTATTTTCAGAATTATAACTAACAAACTTAAATAAACCATTGCCTTTATGTTACTCTGATACAAGAGAGCAGGATGTGTGTGTCATATTTCTAGATAATAAATTAGGTCGAGTAAAAGCTGTATTTGCAACTAATTTAGTTGAAAAATTTTAGTGTGACTATTTAATTTATTAAATGCAGAAGCTGTATATTGAAAGCTATTATGAGATTGAAATTAAATTTCTCAATGTGATATTCAATTAAACCAAAAGTTGTTCTAATTTTTTTTATTTTTTATTATCAACTATTAAAGTGTCTGAATTTTTTGACCATTAATTACTAAATCACGTTATTTACATTGTATTCAAGAATTGATAAGGATAGCATAATCAGCAACATACTTGAAATCCAGAAGCCTTAAATGAGAGTTTCTATTTTTGTTTTTAATTTGTTCAAATTAAAAACTTCACCATCAGATCTATGTTTTATAAATACAATTTATCTAAACTACTTTGAACACTTTTTAGCAAACCTCTTTATTTGTACATATATGCATACACCTATGTTTCAATTGTCCTGCAGTCTTCTTCAGAGAGATTAAAAGTGAACTGGCTCTGAAGAAGACTGCAGGCCAGTCGATACGTAGGTGTATGTATATATGTACAAATAAAGAGTTTTGATAAAATGTGTTTGAAGTGGTTTGGATAAATTGTGTTTATAGGACATTACAGCAAAATAAAGAAAAGTGTGATTTTGATAATATCTATGTTGTATCTTGATGCATATATTATGAAATTTGTCATAAAGGAAAAAAAAACCCATTTGTTCATATCCTGTTTATCACCAGGTTTTCATCTTAAATATTTTAAATTTTTTATATTTAGGGCTAATCATGTAGCAGCTATGGACATCCATCTGTTTTCAAGTATTCCTCATACCATCTCAGTTTCATGATTTCAGTAACTTCAATGAAGTTGTAAATAAATCACATTTTTGCATGAACATTTTGTTTTGTCTAGCAATCCATGTCTGTAGTGCTTTTTAATGCTTTTTGAATGCAATGTATACATGAGATAAACCAGTTGTTTACAATTATGTAAATTGTAATAATCATTGCTTAAATTTACTTAATACATTTCCATGAGTTCATATTTTTTAGAAAATCCACGTTTTGAAATTAATGTAGGTTCAAATCTAAATGTATATATATATCATTGAACACAATCATCTAAATGCTTGTATTGTAATTCAATAATGATTATAATATCATTTGTTTAAAATATTATAAAAAAAGCACAATTGACCATTGTTTCAAAAATTTTAATCCATTATTATTTTTATGAATTCTTGTTTATTATTGAACTTCTGCCATTATATCTTTATTATTTATGAAGTTCCAAATTTCTTAATAAGCACATTTCTAATAATATAATTTTTTTTATGTAAACATATATATATATATAACCATTAGAAATCAGTCAATCCCAATATAAATAACAATCAACTATCTCAAACTAGATAGTTTTCATTGATTCCTATGGCTTGCATTAGGTGTCAGAACTGTATGGAGAAAGTTGCTTAATAAATTCACTGGGTTTTTTTCTAAATGTCTATTGAAATTTTATCATACCTCTGCTTTTTTATTTCTCCAAAGAGGGGTGTCTAGGGAAAAAAAAATTCTAATTGGTCTCAGATATCAAATTTAGTCTGTCAGTTGATCTTCTGAAAAACTGTCAGTGATGAAATAATCATAGTTATTTGGAATTTAATTTTCTGTGTAGTTTTTTTATGTAATTTTTATTATTATTTCTAATAAAATATAGTTCACTGTGAAGATTGGCTTTGATTTATATAAGTAAGAAATTGCTTGAAGTTTTTTCTTCTTTAATTATTATTATTTTTATTTTATAATACAATACTGTATTTTATCAAATTAAAGAGACAGACCATATAAAAATAATCTATTATTAAACTTGAAATCGAGCAACACCCGATTTATTTTCTGCTAAAAGTTTTCAGAAACAAAATTTTTAGGATTAATAAGACATCAAATAAGTATTATATATATATAACATATTTTAAATTTGTCACAAATTAATTTACTTAATTTTTCATTTAGGTTATCCTACTTACAAAGAAAAAATTAAGAAAAGGCCTGGTGGACGACCAGAAGGTAACAAAAATGTTGTTTTCTTTTCCTTTAGCTTTTCTTTTTTAAATACTACTTGCCTTTTGTGTTTGAAAAATTCTGTGAAATTTGAATTTTTAAAATTTGTTTATAATTTTTCAAATTAATAAATCAATAAATGGAAAAACTATTATATTTTGATTTAAAGTATATAATATAATAGGCATGATTGTACTTCTGCCTAGATGCTTTAGAGATTATCTTGAGAATTCACAGATATAGGAGATCTGTGAAGATAAATCAGACAGAAAGTTTGTAAGATCTGTTAAATTTTACTCTGGTTGAGTGTCCATAACTTAATTGCAGATTAGGGCCTCAAAAAGTTTAAGTATGGCTTTGTAATAAATATAATATTTTTTCCCAATTTCAGAAAAAGCTCCAATATACTACTAACACAGTTGAAATAGTTTGAAGAGTGTAAACTGATTACACAAGAAATTTTATTTGAGAGTAACAACTTTGAAATTTTTATGTGAAAATAATAATAATACTGGGTTTTTTTTTTTTGGTATTGGATTTAAATGTATCTGCTCCACCTCCCCTGTAATTTTATTATTAGCAATTTTACTTTCAATTTTAAATGTACTCTTAACAAGTTTTACCCTCTTGACTGTATACCGCAATTTTGTTGATGTACACCTGGGTCTCTTTTTGTGTGTATTTTTTTAATGCGATTTTGAAGTTATGTGATTCATGTTTCTTCTTAATATCTTTTTATGTGTTTTTTTTTTTTATGCGATAAAGAAGTTCATATTTCACTTAAAATTGGGATTTCCCCATTTTATATACGCACATTAAATTTTACATATTTTAAATGCCTGTTGGAAAAAGGTTTGGTAATAAATTTAGATACCATAGAAGATTTAGAAAAAAATAATGAAACAGAAGTGAAAACTGTTCGGTTCACTGAAAAAATGATTCGAGAAAGTCTTCAACTTTCTAATCAATTGGAAAATCATTTTCTTGTTAATGACACGAATTATGAACTAAATTCCGAGAGCTAAATAGTTGTATGTCTGTGTTATGTATGTGTATGTTTATGTTTTTTTTTATACACATATATACAGGGAGAAACTTTTAGACAGAAAAAAGTTACAAGTAAATATATTTAAGAACTTTTAATTTCTACTTAAAAAGAATATCTTTAAAAGTTTTTAAATATTTTTACATGTAACTTTTCTCTGTCTAAAAGTTTCTCCATGTATATATGTGTATAAAAGAAAATCTAACCGTTAGTCATTATTAACACATTCATGGAAGCGTGCTATATATATATAGTTGCACTTGTAGAAGTGCATTCTCTAACAGCTAGACATAGCAATCTGGATATCGCGAGCTTCATAAACAATTAGTAAAATCATTGTCTCAAGAGTTTAATTACCGATTACATTGTCAATAGAAAACCATTAGCACAGTACTAGACTGAAGTTGGCGCTAATTGTATTTCTTCTTGTGATGAATCTGATGTCTTAACCAGTTCACAAATGAACCACGTATTGTCAAATAGCGATAATGATTAAAATATGTATGAAAAAATTTAAAATAAATTAAAAACATTGTTTTGAATAAAATTAAGTAGTTAATAAAAAAAAAGTAAAAAAAAGTTTGTCTTTTATCAATTTTTTTCAAATATTTGAAATTTTTTATTAGTCATAGTTTATTTCCTTATTTTTTTTATATGCAAATTTTAAAGTAATTTTATCTTGTTGTTTTGGTTTTATGCGATTAATAAAAATTTTGGAACGTATCCCACATTTTTCAAGGTAAGTTAAGTCTATTTTTGTGTGGTTTTTTTAATGCGGGTTTTCTGTGGAACCTATCTACTGCATAAAAAAAGACCCAGTTGTATATTGGAATACAGTCTTATTCAAGCAAGAAGCATGAAATTTAAATTAGCAGTGATCTTAAATGCTCATAAACAAACATGTTTAATTTATATATACCAAGAAAGACTAATGTATTAGTCATTTTAAACTTTGCATTCTCCCATCATGTTGCTATCCTGAAAATTCAAATATAACATATCAAAATGTCCTTCTGTCTATGAAAATTAATCATTTTTGTTTATGAGCATTTAAAATCATTGCTAATATAAATTTTATGTTCTTATGTTTGAATAAGTCTGTATATACTTAACAACATTGTAAGGTTACCTCTTGGCCAGGCTTGTAAATTTCAGACATAATTTTTATTTACAAAGTAGTAATGCTGAAAATATGTAACGTTTTATTTTTTTGGGGGGTGGGTGGGAGTGATTTGACATTTTATATTTGAATTTTCAACTAGCGATATGCACTGAGTCTATTTCATATATATGTTATATAATTAAATACAGTATTTTCCCAACATTTTATGCAATTTCCAATCTTGACTAATTAATTGAACACTGTTAAAACTTTCATCTCCCTATACTTACTAGATTATTTTGCTATTTTTAAGTAGCTATTTGCACTAGCTATCCCAAATGTATATAAATTAGGACTAAGCAATATTTAAAAAGACTGTGTTCACTTCTGGGATGTAATATTATTTTATCCTTATTTAGAAACTTGCTAGATCTATAATCCTTATATATTTCTGCAACATTTAATGCAAATGGTTGTTTTGCAGTGGTATAGTAATCTAACAAATATAGAGTTGCTGAAAGATTTATTAACAGCATTTAGTTAGTTAGTCAAGAGTGGAAATCATATATATATTGTAATGGGGGGAAAATGGATGAATGTGTCGCTATGTAGGGATACATGTTTTATTTATAACTGCCACATGTTAGTCAACCTTTTACGTAATATAAAATATGATATATCATCATGTTAATTATTATTTATTTAACAGTACACAAAAATGATTGAATATATTTTTAAACATTTTGTAAAGATCATATGGAAGAATTGTAAAAGAAACACAGGTTATATTACTTGGATCATCAATTTACAACCATTTATTTGAAGTTTGGACTAAGAATTACATCATCTAATAGCATTATTTATAATCAGGATATTTCAAATGAGTTTCTAGACTGACACTTCTATTTCAGAAGATTA
Source organism: Epiperipatus broadwayi (assembly GCA_028023455.1). Classification (NCBI taxonomy): domain Eukaryota; kingdom Metazoa; phylum Onychophora; class Udeonychophora; order Euonychophora; family Peripatidae; genus Epiperipatus; species Epiperipatus broadwayi. The sequence continues at coordinate 8,826,821 of JAQFVV010012416.1, read as the reverse complement.
CATGTGATGAAGTCATACTCTGCCATAATATCCCGATTTTTTTCATTAATATACTGACATATTTCCCAACCTAGAACATAAGCAAGCCTTGGAGCATACGCAAACTATTTAAGAATGCAATGAGACCAGATTTTATTTTAGTAAAACAATTTATCAAAATAGTTTCACTGATTAAACATTACGCATAGTTAGTTATATGCACACACACATATAAAATAAATATAACCCTTAACTGATATGTCAGTAAAATATATTAACATGCTTTTTCAAGTTAAGAAAAGAAAAACAACAACAACTAATTTATAAAAGCCTGCAATACCTTCACCTTCATTAATTTTTTTGTTGTTGATGTTCACAGTTCTTTATAAATTATCTTCATATATATATATATATTGTGAATGTATGTTAGTAGTCTGAACCCTTTAAAAAAAAGAAAAAAATGTTTAGCTCTAAGAAATAAAATTAAATACAAATTCTTAGCTTAAAACTATTTTAGTAATATATACATTTATAATACATTGTATTTTATATCCAATAGGTTAGTGTAATAGTAATATTTACTTTATTTTCGTTTTAAATAAAGTATCTGTATTTTTTGTTTAGTCGCACTAAAATTAAGTTACGAGTAGTAATATTTTATTTAATATATATTACATTCAGTACATCTATATATCATTCAGTAGATCTTCCATATACATGTAGATGAAGTATGTGTGTGTATAATAGATTTGCTTGTATATAACTAGAATTGCGACAATACATTAATAAATAAAATGATGGCTTTCAGAAGCAACCATGGTGAGAAACAACAAAAAGGAAAGTTAAATAGAAATTCCCATAACTTAATAATCTAAATATTAAGATTAAAATGAGTAAGTAAAAAATTTTTTTTTTTATAAATATAGTTAAAAAAAAAAATCAAATTAAGATTCAAATATGCACATAAAAAAAAATTCTTTGAATTTAATAATTCTAAAATTATGTATTTGTCTTCATCATAGTAGTCTTTGCACTACTCTTTGATTTCTTTAAAATAATAGAATACTTAGAATTAATTTCTAACTAACTTTAGGTCCTCTTTCAATTACCTTAATATATATTTTTTTTATTTTAGTGAAAAAGTGCAATTTTTGACCAGTAGGAATCAACTTCTATCAGGATATCAAATTAAAGGCAAAAAAAAAATAATTTTTTTTTTTTTTTTACATTATACACCTGGGTCTCATTTTACGCGGACTTATTTAACACGATTTTGAAGTTACGCGGTTCGTGTTTCACCGGAAGTCGAACTCCGATAATGCGCTATTACTTTAAATAATAAATTTCACACACTTACGTTATATTGAAAGTAATAGCACATTATTGGAATTCGACTTTCATCTTAGTAATTTCAATATTTTCAGTGCTTTATAATAGTAAGATTTTATGCAATAATGAAATTAAAATCATAATTCCACATTTTATGTATACACACATTAAATTTTACAAGATTATAATGTAAATTTGTTCAAACATTGTGCGTGTTAATTTTGCATTTTAAATCACATTCTGTTTTTGCTTTTTAAAAAAGAACATAATCAATTATTAATCATTTAGTGTCCACAAGTTTATTTTTAAAAGGTCAGTAATAGCAGTGGGCACAATTAAATTTGACAATTAAAAATTAAAATCTGATTTTTAATTGTAATTAACAATTTAAAAATTACTTAGGCGAAATTTGATTTTTGAATGGAATTGAAAATTAAAGACAAAAATAATTTAATTTTTAGTTGTTAGTTTCATAAACAATTAATAAAATCATCATCTCAAAGATTAATTACTAATTACGTTGTCACCAGAAAACCACTGACACAACATGAGTGTGAAGATGGCGCTAGTTGTTTGCAAACGAAAGTGTTTTTCGGCAAATAGCTATAATAATTAAAATGTGTATAAAAAAATGTAAATTACTGTACTGTAAATTATGCATAAAAATATATTATTTTGAATAAAATTAAATATTATAGTTAAAAAAAGTTTGTCTTGTATCAATTTTTTTCAAATTTGAAATTTTTTATTAGTCATATTTTATTTCCTTATTTTTTTTGCACGAATTTTAAAGTAATTTTACGTTGGTGCTTTGCTTTTACGTGAATTTTGAAAAATCACAGACCACATCCCCCCTTTTTCAATGTAAGTTACATCTATTTTTGCGCGATTTCGTTTGCGCATGTTTTCTGAGGAACCTATCTATCGCGTAAAATGAGACCCAGGTGTAATTGTTATCTGGTTATTTATTGTGAGGCATAGCATGAAAACATTTCACTGTTGAGGAATTACATTGTGGAAGCAGGGATTGTACACTGCTAGCTATAATTAGAACATCTTGTTGAAAGTCATCTCCGTAGAAATGTTTTCCATCATAATTAGAATAAAATCAGCATTAAAAAATATTTTCTAGATATATTCTTTTTTGTATAGATAGTTATTACTAAGCTGTGGTATTTTTCCATAGTTATATCTTTTTCTTTTTTAACTCGGGCTTTGTACTGTTCTACACTTCAATTGTATGAAAAAATGGGAATTCATCTTTCTGAATTCCTTATATAAATATATAGTTTTTGATATGTGACAAAAACATTTTTTCTGACCCAGAAAACCACACTCTTTTAAAGTTACTGAAAATTGATTTTTATTTTATGCTGATGATAGCAGGTTGTTTTTTTTTTTTTTAGAATCCATTTATAAAACAAATTATTGGCATATATACGCAATTTAACCTGCTGAAAAAGCTGTCAGTAGTAAAAAAAAAACAAAACCAAACAATCAAATTAAATTAATCTAGGCCTAGTACTTTCGAGGTTTTCCCTAATTATAAAAACTAATTAATTGTACATTTTTAAATTGGCATGAAGTTTGCTTTTTTATTTAATTATATGTGAATTGAATTTTTCAAATTGTTTTTTCCAGTTGTTTTTTTAAGAACTGATCATTTGGAATTCATTTATAATTTATCTAATTTCACATTTTAACATTAATTTTTTTTAAAAATATAATTTTATCTTTCTGTATTTCATACAAAAGTATAAAAAAAATTAAATATAGTGTATTTCCAGGTTAAGAAATTAAAAAAAAAAAATCCCTCAGGATCTTAAATACAATAACTGTTCATATTAGGATTCCTTTAGAATGGCTGCAATATTCAAAAGTTGCTTTATTTAAAGGGGAGTGTGCTGAAATAATATAGTTATGGCGAGTGAGTGACTAAAGGGAGCTTGAAATTCTGAGTTCAAATACTTTCTAATTACATCTAGCATAAAGTATATATATTATACTTGTATTTAAATATTAAATATTTTATATTGAAATATTATAAGATTTTTACGGAATTTTAACTTTCCAAACATTTTAGTCATCTTGACTTCAAAATATTTGAGTGAAATACTTAATTAAATTGTAAGGGATCATTATTTAGTTATTTATTTTTCAACTACTATTTAATACATGTTGTGATTATGAATGAATCCGTATTGGATGATTTAATATTGTACTAATATATATATATATATTTAAAATTTTAGCCATATACATATTGCATATAGTAGAACAAAAATAAAATGCTGTAAATAAAAAAACTTGAATATTAATTTTTACCAAATATTATTACTTTAAATATATATATAATTAATTTTTTATTATGTTTATATATACATATGTCTTCACACACACACACATAAACCTATTTAATTGTACATTTTATTCTAAAACTGTCTCTTTATATGTTTTTTTTTTTAAAGTAATATATAATTATGTTCAACGGCCATTTGTTCGAATGTCCTGGGAAAAAGAAGAAGCAAAAAGCCGGCATGTAGACTTTCAGTGTGTGAAAAGCAAATCGATTACAAACTTAGCTGCTGCAGCGGCAGATACTATTCTTGATCAGAATTTTACTCCACCGCCATTGGATCATGAAGATGGTGCTGCTGGTATTGTTCTTCCACTTCAGGCATCTCCTTTTGAACCCTATCCTGAGAGATCACTTCAAGCTGAGGATTTACCATGAGTGAAAGACATCAGTATTAAGGGAGACTAGCAGTTATAGAACTGAAACAAACATCTCACTTGACTGGGTCAATGAAATAGCAAAACTGATTTTCCCGAATTTTTTGAGAAAATTTGGCTGCTACTGCTAATGTCTAGATGTTTACTGTTTCTGTGTATGCCAATTACTGAACAACCTGTAAGGCATGGATAACTTTTCTTTTAATGACTTCACTATTAGTATTGTGCTCAATTTTCTACCACTATACTACTATTCTCAAAAGTATTTTTTTATTTTTTTTTATTATGTAATAGATTGAAAATACAGTTTTCAGTATATACTTGTTAATAGGCTTTATCCATTTTAAATTTACGTTTTTTTTATTTATTTTTTAATGAATATTTACCAAAAAGATCTTGAGATAATCCTGTGACTGTTATGTATCATGTTATCTTTTATAAAATCAATTTATCAAAATCCTGACAGTGACTAATAAAATCAAAGAAGAAAATCTTTGTGTGTGTATACTTATATATATATATACACTGTATGTTTGTACACTCATATCATACCATACATGTGTGTGAATATATATATATTTTCTTAAGATGTATGTAATTATTTTTTGGTTATATATATTTTAATTTTAATTATTATAAATATAATGACTATAAATTATGGTTTTACTTTGGCAAAATTTTTATTTTTTATTCAATTAAACAAATTTTCATAAGTAGTTTTTATGTATTTTATTCAATTAAACAAATGTTCACAAGTGGTTTTTATATATATTCACAATCTTAACCAAATGAAAAGAAATTACAATGTAAATATATATAATATTTTTACCATATTTTCTAAAACTATCCAATAAAAGTTTTTATGTCTGTTCATTATATTATCCTACTTAGTGTTCCTAATGGATTGTAGTCTATTGCTAAATACAGTGATCAAATGGTTTTGGAAGTTATATATTCTTCACAGTCCAGTATTATTTTCTACATAGATTTTCTGGCTAATATTTTAATAACATATTTTTTATTGCCTCCCCTGTCACCTTTATAAATCATTTTTTGAATTAGACTTAATATTTTATTAATTTTTTTATTTATAAACGGAATAAATATCACTTTATTGATGCATTAAGTTGTGTATATATTTTTAAGCAATTTATATATCTCCCCCCCCCCCCATGTGTTAATTTGTTTCTATTTATTGCTTTTTTTTTTGGCCTGTTTAACTTTTGTTTAAAATCTTATTATTTTAATTTATATTTATAAGAATCAGATTTGAATCCTAACAGTTTTGTATAAATCCATTGTGGTTGTAATAAAGAACATAAATAATAAAAATTGTTAATATTTGTTAATATTTAATTAATCCTTAAAACAACATTCTTAATATTTAAATAGACTTGTTCGGGTTTGTTTGCATACTTTTATATTTATTTGTCCTTATGTTTGACATAATTTGATTGTGTTAAACATTCATCATCACAATGATAAAATGAAGAAAAGAAAAATGATATAGTTTGAACTTATGTAAATTAAATTAAACATATATAAGAAGTATATTATGCATAAAATTATTTATTAATATATATATTTAAGTAGAAATTTACATGCACTCACCCCATGAGAAGTTTTAAAAGAACAAGTGATCACTTGTCCTTGGAGCTTATCCATATATAAGCCAACTCTTACTTACTGAGCTTAATTCAGTGCTTGATTCAAAATTAAACAGTGCAAGTGTGAAGGCTAATTTCCTTCTGAATATTTACAGATAAATACTGGGCTATATAAATAAATAATTTACAATTAATATATATATTTATAAAATTGTCTATTATAAGTATTTTATCTTTAACACATTGATTGCTATGACTTTTTAGGGTAAATACTCCTGGATACTGAATTGAGTTTACTATTTTATTTTATCTAAAATCTTGTTCTTGATGGATATTTATATTTCAGTTTCCAAATAAAAATTTGTTTTTTTTTTTTATGCTTAAAAGAAAAATGATATGGTTATTTTTATCAATTGAGTAGAAAATTAAAGTTCTTTATAGTTATCATGTTATGAATATTTGTTAATCGTTATACATCCGGGTCTCGTTTTATGCAGATTTATTTAATGTGATTTTGAAGTTATGCGATTCATGTTTCTTCTTAGTATCTTTGTATGCGGTTTTCTTTTATGCAATAAAAATTATTAGATGAGAAGTCAAACTCTGATATTGCGCTATTACTTTAAATATAAATTTCGTGCACACACCATATTTAAAGTAATAGCGCATTATCGGAATTCGACTTCCATCTAATAATTTCAATATTTTCAGCGCTTTATAATAGTAATGTAATAGATTTTATGCAATAAAGAAGTTCATAATTCACTTAAAATCAGGATTCCCCCATTTTATATTACATTTTACAAGATTATAATGTAAATCTGTTCAAACGTTATTGATGCCTATACTATTCATATTGTTTTTGCATTTTAAATCACATTCTATTTTTACTTTTTAAAAAAGAATACGTAATCAATCATTTAGTGTCCGCAAGTAATAAATTTTACAAGATTATAATGTAAATCTGTTCAAATGTTATCGATGCCTATAATATGTATGTTGTTGTTTTTGCATTTGAAATCACGTTGTATTTTTGCTTTTTTAAAAAAGAGTATGTAATCAATTAATCATTTACTGTCCGCAAGTTTATTTTTAAAAGATTGAGTAACAGCAGTGGGCACAATTAAATTTGACAATTAAAATCAGATTTTTAATTGTAATTAACAATTTAAAAATTACGTAACGTGATCTGAAATTAATATGTTGTGAAACGATGAAATTTGATTTATAAACGGAATTGAAAATTAAAGACAAAATTAAGAATTTAATTTTTAATTGTTAGTTTTAATTAAATTTTGCCAACAGTGGTGAGTCAGTGTCTTTTTATTATTGTATGTCTAAGTTCTTATTTTTATTTTAAACTTTTAGTTTACCCTAATGGAGAGGAAAAAACACCCAAGAAAATGAATTTCTTTGGAAACAAAAATTTCTATTTTAGATCGCTTAGCGAAATGGGAGGATCAACAGCGATTGAAAAACGTTTTAGTTTGGGCAAATCCAATTTAAAAAAATGAAGTTGACGCTAGTTGTATTTCCTCTTGTGATGAATCTGATGTCTCAATAGCGATATAATGATTAAAATACCATACATGTATGAAAAAAATGTAAATTATACATAAAAATATATTGTTTTGAATAAAATTAAATACTATAGTTAATAAAAAAATAAAAAAAGTTTGTCTTGTATAAATTTTTTTCAAATTTGAAATTTTTTATTAGTCATATTTAATTTTTTTTTTTTTTATGCGAATTTTAAAGTAATTTTACGTTGTTGCTTTGCTTTTATGTGATTTTTGGAAAATTACTGTACATATCCCCCATTTTTCAAGGTAAGTTAAGTCTATTTTTGTGCGATTTCTTTTGTGCGCGTTTTCTGAGGAACCCATCTACCGTATAAAACGAGACCTAGGTGTATAAACCTTATATATGTCACCCATCATCATTTATCATTAGCAGCCACTCATAAAACAGTATAGTCATTCTGATTCCAAGGAAAACATAAAAAGATAGAAAAATAAAGAATAAAAAATTGAAGATAAGTTTTGTCATGACTAGATAAACTAATCCATGAATCACAAATATGGCAATTACTAGTATTTTACTTTGATATCTTGCATCATTATTTAAATTTTTGCAACTAATTTTACTTTTATGGAAGACTTCACTTTGCCTAATTATAATTTTTCCTTCGGCCACATTATCCAAAGGAAAGCTATCATTATTGTACTTTTTGATAGTCTTTGAGACAATTAAACAATCCAAAACAAAGCAAAACTCTCCATATAGTAGTGCCCTCTTGTGCTAACGAGCAATCAATGGATGCCAGAAGGCTTGTGCATAAAATCCCTATCTAGTGCCTACTCATCCAATATCCCCAGACTAGTTTCTGGCTTGTGGCTTTCATCAGTGAGGAGCCTTGAATCTGAGAGCACTGCACCTAGATCTTAGGATCTAATGCAACCCTCCAGCACCCACCTTTTAACTCTATTTAACTACAAAACTATGAGAATGAAATTGAAAACACTATTAATATTTTCAATCCAAGCTCAATAGCTTATATAGTCATATGGGTCTGAACTCAATTCAGTACCCATACATTTTGGTGTCTTTGGCTCTTTAACAACCATAGCCACCACTATCCTATTAGGCAGGATTGGTGTTAAACCACTAAACATCACATGATCACTATCTTATACTAGCACAATAATTGTTATTAAACAATCCAAAACAAAGCAAAACTCCATATAGTATTAATAGTGTTTTCAATTTCATTCTCATAGTTTTGTAGTTAAATAGAGTTAAAAGGTGGGTGCTGGAGGGTTGCATTAGATCCTAAGATCTAGGTGCAGTGCTCTCAGATTCAAGGCTCCTCACTGATGAAGGCCACAAGCCAGAAACTAGTCTGGGGATATTGGATGAGTAGGCACTAGATAGGGATTTTATGCACAAGCCTTCTGGCATCCATTGATTGCTCTTGTTAGCACAAGATGGCACTACTATATGGAGAGTTTTGCTTTGTTTTGGATTGTTTAATAACAATTATTGTGCTAGTATGAGATAGTGATCATGTGATCTTTGAGACAATCTTTATAACATTTTTCAGGACCTGCCTTTTTCATGAAAATCATGTTCAAATTAAGCATAAAATATTTTTTTAAAGTTTTTGTATTCAATAGCTTAACATAAGCAATTCAAAGATTTTTTTAATAATAACAGATTTTATACTATCATAAAAAAAGAAGCTGGCTAATTTATTGATAAGTTTTATAATTCATAATATGTTTAGAATTTCTCAGTTTTTAACTTATCATCAAATAAATTTTCCAATTTTGTTATAATTACGTCAGTGGGGAATGGAGCATCCACTTCTTGCTTCTATGCATGTTATAATTAGTTAAAAGCAGTAATAGTTCATTGAAGTTTGTGTTGCACCTGTATATCTAAGCCCAATTTTTTATTTAAAAAGTTTCCAAGTTATTTAAATTAGTTCACATTTTGTAGTTGGTAATCATCCAAATTTGAAGTTTTTTTCCCATCGTTAGCTGATAAAGGACTTTATAGCGTTTTGAATATTAATTATTAAACCAAAATCTTTATAGTTTGCTTCCAAACATGAAAAATAACATTCTACAGCTCTTTTTTGAATTTACAGGAATGGCACAATCATTAAATTAATTTTATGTTGCATCTTGATGTCTGTTTTGTGAAACTGCTTATGAACTGTTTCAAAGGCTACTGTTATAATAATAGAGATAATTTTTTTTTATATATTAAATGCTTTTAATTGTGCACTAAAAAGGAAAAAAGTTTCTTCAACCACAACTGGGATTTTAAAATAAAAAATAGGGATTGACTTATACTTTTATTTCAAGTTAAGTCTAAAAATCCAATTGTGGTTGAAGAAAATAATTTTTTTATTTTTAATGCATGGTAAATAAAAGCATTTAATATTTTAAAAAAAATTATTTATTTTTAACTGTTTAATATTGGCACAGTAAAAAAAATGTAAAATAATATCACTAGATATTTTTACTAGAAGTTAAAATGTATACCCCTTATGTATATATCATATTTAATGTGTACATAATAATATATGTGCATATAAGTGATTGAAATATGAAATATTCTTTTAAGTGGAAAGTGTTTGACATTTTTGCTTTTGATTGGAAATAATTATTTGTTTTTTTTTTAAAAAAAGGTTTACCAAAACTATATTATAGACTTCATTTAATACATATAATTTTACTTTAAATCAATTTCACACATTTAATGTATATAATATCACTAGATAATTCTGCAGTATGTCATATTTAGTATGTGTATATAATTATGTATCTTTGAAATGTTCCATAGGTATATTATTCTAGCCATTTCCTTTTGAGTATAGTAGTAAAATCCAAGCTTACTTTATTTGAAAGAGGAAGTATGGCTGGAATAATATAGGTTGTTTTCTATTCTCTCATGTCAGCCGTTTGATGTTGTTGATGCTAATCAAAAACATATACATATTACAATTCCGGGCTGGGACTGTGATTCTATATAAATATCGGCTTCTTCAGTTTTGTAATAGGAAATTAGAGTAACTAATAGTAAATAATATTACTATTTAAAAAACAAAAATTTAGAAATTCACATTAAATTTAAAAATGATAGCTGGATAATTTACGTTTTTTGGACAGTAATTAATCATAAAATGGATTGTTTTTGTTTGTGTGTATCTATAAAAAGTTAAGGTATTTTTTTAATGGAAAATAATACGCAATTATACATTTTTCAATTTACGCAAAATTTCTACATTCACGCTAAATTTAAAAATGATACCCGAGTAATTTGCTTTTTTTTTTGACAGTAATTAATCTGAAAGTGGGTTCTTTTTATTAGTGTGTATATTGATAAAAAATCAAGTCATATGACCTAATTTTAATAAAGCTCCTATTTACAAATGTTATATATAGAGTAAGTTAAAAACAAACTCTTATGAAGCTTCAAAAATACCCTCAACCTCAGACCGCGGTTTCTGCCTCTAGCGTCATCAGTGAGGTGCTAGGGAATAAAAATACTAGAACTAGTCCAGCATTTTATCAATGCCTAACTATTGAGAAGAAAATCTGAAACTTTCAGACATTTAAATGACCAAAAATCCAGCTATCTAACTCAAATAGCCGTATGTGACTGAACTAAGTTCAGATAGTTAGGCATTGATAAAATGCTGGACTAGTTCTAGTATTTTTATTCCCTAGCACCTCACTGATGACGCTAGAGGCAGAAACCGCGGTCTGAGATTGAGGGTATTTTTGAAGCTTCATAAGAGTTTGTTTTTAACTTACTCTATATATAACATTTGTAAATAGGAGCTTTATTAAAATTAGGTCATATGACTTGATTTTTTATCAATTTAATTTTAGTTTTTTGCTATTAATGCTTTGGCGATTTTATATTGCTAGAGCTATTAATATATGGTGTATCTGAACTTAGTTCAGTCACATACGGCTATTTGAGTTAGATAGCTGGATTTTTGGACATTTAAATGTCTGAAAGTTTCAGATTTTCTTCTCAATAGTTAGGCATTGATAAAATGCTGGACTAGTTCTAGTATTTTTATTCCCTAGCACCTCACTGATGACACTAGAGGCAGAAACCGCGGTCTGAGGTTGAGGGTATTTTTGAAGCTTCATAAGAGTTTGTTTTTAACTTACTCTATATATAACAATAGTGTGTATATATAAAAAGTACCATTATTTAAATACTATATTTAAAAATGATACTCGACTATTTTGCTTTTTTTTTTTTGGACAGTAATGAATCAGAAAGTGGATTGTTTTTGTTAGTGTGTAGATATCAAAAGTAATATTATTTAAATACTAAATTGAAAAATGATACCCGAATACCTTTTTTTTTGGTATAGACAGTATTTAATCAGAAAGTGGGTTTTATTTTCTTTGTGTGTATATATATAAAAAGTTGCGGTCTTTTTGTAATAGAAAATAATATGCAATTCTATATTATTCAATTTACCCACAACATTTAAAAATTTACACTAAATTTTCAAAACTAATTTGCCTTTTTTTTTGGACTGTAATTAATCAGAAAGTGGGTTCTTTTTGTTAGTGTGTATATATAAAAAGGACTCTCATTGAAATACTCAATTGAAAAATGATACCCGACTATTTTGCATTTTTTGGACAGTAATTAATCAGAAAGTGGGTTCTTTTTGTTATTGTGTATATATAAAAAGTACCATAATTCAAATACTACATTTAAAAATCAAACACGACCAATGTGCTTTTCTTTTTTTTGACTAATTAATCAGAAACTGGGTTGTTTTTGTTAGTGTGTAGATATAAAAACTAATCTTATTTAAATAGTAAATGTAAAAATAATACCTGACTATTTTTTTTTTTGGACAGTAATTAATAATCAGATACTGGGTTGTTTTTGTTTGTGCGTATATATAAAAAGTAACTTGTCATGGACAAATTCTCGTGAAAACATTACTTTTCACGTGGTCATCGAAATACTGCTTTACCGCATCCTTAAAAACAATTTTTGAGGGTTACACATTCGTAATGGAACCTTCCCAACATTGTTAATAAAGTTACAATGTAACAGTAGACTGGAGCACTTGAAAAAAAACCCTTTGTAATGAAATTTTAAATAATTACGACAGTCTAAAATCCACACACTCACACAAAACTATAGAGAAAATAGACATTCTAGAATTACGATAAAGTTAAGAACACAACCAACTATGGCAGCCAATAAGCATTTGTCGTGCTTTTAGCATAGAAAAAATCCAGACTGGCTAGCTAGCGGGGACTCTGTGTTTTATCATAGAAAGAAGTATCTTAGGTTGGCTGAGGCTGCTGCGAGGACTTTCTGTGTTTTATCATGGAAAGAAACCTTTTAGGTTGGGTGTAGACCGCTGAAACGGTATATTTCTAAGAATTGACCTACAAATAGCGCCATCACGTGGCTGACACAATGGAATAGAAAACAACCTAATATAGGTATAGAGTGATCAAAATTTTTATATAGATTTCAGCTAGCATGTATTGTTTCTATTTTTTGTATAATTATATATGTATAAGAAATCTATTTAAAATTGTTTGACATTTTTTCTTGTTATTTGAAAGAAATTTTTTTTAAAGAACATTAAAACTATATTATAAACAAACTTTTTTATTACTTTAAAAAAGTTTTATATCATTCTGTGAGTCTTACTTAAAACAAATGAAAGTTTTAAGAAAAATTTTTAAATTTGAAATATTAAAATATTCAATATTTTCCTCACTCTGTTTCATATTTAAGAATCTAGGTGACCCACCAAAAAAAATAGTGTACCATATGGATTAGCCTGATGTTAGTTACATACCAAATTTTAAGCAATTCTATTGAATTTAAATGTATTAAATCTCAATTTTAAAATTTCATTCTAACTTAAAAATGGTAAAATGCTTACAATCTAACATACCAACAAACAAACCGATTTTCCAACTTCAATTAAAATATTTAAAAATGGAAACCTTGTTTAACAGCAGTTTTCAGTTTAAATATCTAGATTTTTTATCAGCAATAATAAGACTTCCTCTCATTCTATTGTGTAGAAGTTATGCTTTAAAGGACAACCTGCTATGTTCAAATATGTAAACCTCTTTGATTTAAATGAGACTAATACCTTGACGGCTGCAGAAAGGAGTTTGCTATTAACTGAAAGAAGACCCTTTGATTCCTCTTGGAGGCCTTAAAGGAACCAAGCAGGGCAAACTCCTAATGTCCACTCATACGTTCTTGTCATTGCAGCTGTTATTACTATGTGATTATTTATATAGTATATGAACATGGATGGGCTGCTCACCAACACGCATTAGTCAGCGTGGTGAGTTTATTGGCTTTTTACCTCTGAGTTTAAGAATATTTTTTCCAATATATACAATCATGACAGACAAAAATAAATCATGGCCCTTATTTCCAGGAGATTGTAAAGTCACCAACCAAGGCAGCGGTTGGTGGCCTAAGACGGAGGGTGCTAAGAATCCCCTGGTTGTGGACTCAGGCTGCCATTTGATGATGACTTTTTATTTAGGTACTTACAGCTGCAGATCACTTTTAAGTGAAGGAAGATTGCAAGAGTTAGAAGAACTGTCTTATATTAAATGGGACATTATTGGACTTTGTAAAGTTAGAAGAAAAGGTGAAGAAACAATTTAAAAAATGGACATATACTCTACTATAAAGGCACAAATGTTGGAAATACAAATGGAGTAGGATTCATTATAAATAAAAAATGGAAGGACATTGTGGAGATTGATGGTGTATCGGACAGAGTGGCAAGATTAGTTTTACAACTTAATAGCAGGTACCAAATGCAGATAATTCACGTTTATGCCCCCAACAAATTCTCATACTAATGAAGTTATAGAAGATTTTTATATGGATGTACAAAAGGCTTTTGATCAGAGTAAACTACATTTTAAAATTGTTATGGGAGACTTTAATGCTAGAATTGGTAAAAAAATGAAAGATGAAAATGTTGTAGGTAATTTTGGTTATGGTATAGAAATGAGAGATGACATAGACTTGTGGAGTTTGCAGAAAAATGAAAACTATAATGAATTCTTTTTTTGAGAATAATGTTAAAAGGAAATGGACATGGAAGCATCCAAAAGAAGGTACAGCAGAATTGGATTATATTTTGACTAACAGAAAATACATATTTCAAGATTGTAATGTTCTTAATAAATTTAATACAGGAAGTGATCATCGATAAGTAAGATGCAAGATACATGTTAATGCAAAACTAGAGAGACAAAAATTAAGAAAAGCAATATTTACAGTTGATATTCCTAATCTTCAGAAACATTCTAATGAATTTAAATTAGAACTTAAAATCGGTTTTAAGTATTAGATTTTGAACATGATTCAGATTTGTATGGCATTAATAGGAAAATAACTGGTACACTTTTAAAAACTGCAATAAAGATAGCTGGTAGAAAAAAGTAGCAATTGACCAATAAAATTTCTACTGAGACTAGAGAATTTATGAAGAAAAGAAGGAATATGAGGATATACAACAATGGTGTATTAAAAAGATTGAATATCTCGATTTTTGTAAAATGGTGCGGAAAAGAGTTGAAAATTATATCAGAAAGTATAATTGTGAATTAGCAAGGAAATCTGTAGAAGAGAATAAAAGTCTAAAGAGTGTAAAACAACATTTTGGTATTGGTAGGAAATTTATATCTGCAATAAGAAAAAAAGAAATTTATATCTGCAATAAGAAAAAAAGATGGCATTATTAATAAAAAGAGATGACATCATGAAATGTGTAGAAGACTTTTATAAAGAATTATATAGTAATAAAAACAAGTGTTTCCTATACCTATTTTCCGAATTGTCCAGAATTTTGAATGAGGAAGTGAGACATGCAATTAAATTTATGAAGAAAGGGAAGGCTTCAGGTAATGATGGAATTATAACTGATATATTAAAAGAAGTAGGTGAAGAAATAGAATTTTTTTTAGCAAAGTTATATACCAAATGTCTAAATGATAAAGATGTACCAGATGATTGGAAGAATGCAGTATTAATATTTTAAAAAGGTGATAAAGAAGATATTAGAAATTACAGACCTATCAGTTTTTTATTAGTTTTATACAAAATTTTTACTGAGATAATTGCAACTTGTCTACAGAAAACACTGGATTTTCACCAACCACGAGAACAAGCTGGATTTAAAAGTGGTTTTAGTACAGTAGATCATATCCAGGTATTGAGAGAAGTTATAGAAAGGACAAATGAATATGAGTTGCCATTATGCTTAGGATTTGTAGATTATGAAAAGGCATTTGATTCTATAAACATTTCTTCAGTGATTAAAGCGTTGGATCAAGGTGTAGATCCAGGATATTGTCATATTTCAAAGAATATAAAAATGCAACAGCAACAATTAGATTACATAATGATACTGGAAAAATCAACATTGAAAAGGGTGTAAGACAGGGTGACTCTATAACTATTTACAGCAGTGATGCAAGAAGTATTTTGTGGATTAAAATGGGAAGCTAAAGTAGTGAAAGTAAATTGAGATTATTTAAGTCATTTAGATTTTGCAGATGATGTAGTTTCTGCAAATAATGCTTTAGAGTTACAAGAAATGTTGCAGGAGTTATCAGATGAAAGTAGAATTAAAGATAAATGTTAAAAAGACTAATGTTTTAATAGATTTTCTCAAAATACGAAAATAAAGATTGATTATGATGAGTTAGAAGTTAACAGTTACAAATACCTTGGTCAGATTATTAATGCAGATGGAAATATAATGGATGAAATTAATCATACTATTAAACTTGGTTGTAGTGCTTTTGGTAGAAATAACTTGATACTAAAAGGAAATATGCCTATGTGTTTGAAAAGGAAGGTTTTTAATAAATGTGTTTTGCCAGTTCTTACTTACGGATCTGAGACTTGGACACTTAATAGAAGAGCAATACAGAGACTTCAGACCACTCATAGAAGTATGGAGAGATGCATGTTGGGAGTAACAAGAAGAGATCAAAATGCAATGTATGGGTAAGAGAACAAACAGGTGTTACTGACCTCATTGAAAAAATTAAAAGACTGAAGTGGAGTTGGGCTGAACATATTGCTAGAAGAGATGATAATAGATGGACAATTGAAATTTTAAACTGGATTCCAAGAGATTGTAAAAGACCCAGAAAGAGACCTACAATGACCCAGAAAGAGACCACATGTGAGATGGATGGATGAAATAAAGTGCAGGGGTGATGTGGAGAAGAGAAGCTAAAGATAAGAAAAGATAGTATGAACTTGGAGAGACCTTCATTGGGCAGTGGATTGATAATGGTTGATGATGCTGATGAATATCTTGACCAAATCAATTAAAACTATATAAATTGTACTTGTGCTCCTGAAACTTACTACATTTATCTGACATCAAAACCCATGTCTATAGTGCTTTTTAATTTTCTAAAACTATTGAGCTTCTGATAACCATTTATGGTCAGAAAGAATATTATTCAACAAAATCCTTCAAAGTACTTTTGATGTAATAAAAATATTTCATGATAAATGGTATCTTTTTTCACTTTAGAAATCGAAATAATAAATTCATTTTTAAAATCAAACAGCCGAACTTTTTCAGTTATCTTCATTCCATAGGCATTACATTTTTAAAATTATAAAGAGGTGTCCGACTTCACTGTTCAACCACCCTTGGCGCCATACTGAATTTTTAAAAAACTGGCTTGAGACACAACTTTCACAATAACTTCAGTTTTAATAATGTTAGAGTAAAAAGCTTTACATTGATAAAAACTAAGGAAAACAGTAAGGCTCAGATAAATAGTGAAACTCATTTAAAAAATAAGGGAAAAAAAATTTCAGCATCCAACATAATTATTACTTTATTGTTCATAATTTTTAATTCACCATTAACTAAGTTTAAATTACATCTTCATTGATAATTTCTTTGTATTCCTCACAAAATTATCTTCAAACCATATATAATACTTCTTATCTGAGATGATCCATCGCTTCAGAATCTTGAGAATTCTTCATTTTTATCTTGTACCCCAAAGATCACAAATCTCAAAGGTTTCTATAAGAAAAAGATTAATCCTAATAAAAGATACAAAACAAATCATTTCCAGAAGATGGATATGTATTTGTCATCATAGCAATTGGCTTCTTGTCTATCTAGAACAAGAAATTGTAGGCTACTGTTTGTATCATTGATAAAATGAGTTTCATCTCCATTTTATATTTTTTGTGTACATCAGTGACATTTATATTCTTTATGCACACCTGTGATGCTATCTTGTTATATTCATTATCCCACAGAGATAATTTATTTGCATATACCTTATTTGCTAGCTATAGAATTGAAAATAATGTGTTGCAAAATGTGGCAAAACTAGTGACTCCACAGCATGAGTACCACAACATAGGCAAGAATCAGAATTTGATTCTTTACCTGTATACAATTTGGTTATTTCCACGCGCACACCATTTGAAATCTCTGTTGGTTTTAAGTATTTATATTTTCACATGGTACTATGCCCAGTAAATTTTGTGATTGCTTTGTCAACTGTAAAATTTCTGTATATTTGATAATCAGTCCTAAAATTTACATTATACTGCTCTATAATACCTTAATTTTATATATATAGACATTACTTGTTATATAAACACAAACTGCAATTGCAAACACAAAGACAGTAATATAAATATAATATAGTAATAAACATAGTAATTATTAAACCTTATGAGAATCGTCTAGAAAATAAGATTGCCGAAACTTAGATCAGAGCCCCAAAATTACATAAACTTTTGTTGTACACTCTGGTCTCATTTTCTGCAGATTTCTTTAATGCGATTTTGATGTTATGTGATTCATGTTTCTTCTTAATATCTTTGTATACGGTTTTCTTTTATGTGATAAAAATTATTAGATCATAAGTCTAGCTCCGATAATGCGCTATTACTTTAAATATAAATTTTGCGCACTCACATGTCTTATTTAAAATAATATAATACACATTAAATGACACTCTACAATGCATAATATATAATTCAGCAATGCGAATAAGAAATGGAAGGAAATTTTCATATTTAAAATAGTAGCACATTATCGGAATTCGACTTCCATCTAATAATTTCAATATTTTCAGTGCTTTATAATAGTACTGTAATAGATTTTATGCAATAAAGAAGTTCATAATTCACTTAAGATCAGGATTTCCCCATTTTATATACACATTAAATTTTACAAGATTATAATATAAATCTGTTCAAATGTTATAGATGCCTATACTATGCATGTTTTTGCATTTTAAATCACATTCTATTTTTGCTTTTTAAAAAAAATACATAATCAATCATTTAGTGTCCGCAAATAATAAATTTTACAAGATTATAATGTAAATCTGTTCAAATGTTATAGATGTGTATGCTATGCATGTTGTTTTTGCATTTTAAATCACATTCTATTTTTGCTTTTTAAAAAAAGTGTATGTAATCAATTAATTATTTAGTGTCCACAAGTTTATTTTTAAAAGGAGAGTAACGGTGGTGGGCACAATTAAATTTGACAAAAATTAAAATCTGATTTTTAATTGTAATTAACATTTTAAAAATTATGAAATGTGATCTGAAATTAACATGATGTGAAACAATGAAATATGATTTTTAAACGGAATTGAAAATTAAAGTCAAATAAGAATTTAATTTTTAATTGTTAGTTTTAATTAAATTTTGCCGAACAATGGTGACTAGTTATCTTTTTATTATCATAAGTCAAAGTTTTTATTTTTATTTTAAACTTTTAGTTTACCTTAATGAAGAGGAAAAAACACCCAAGAAAATGAATTTGTTTGGAAACAAAAATTTCAATTTTAGATCACTTAGCAAAATGGGAAGGATCATCAGCGATTGGAAAATATTTTAGTTTGGGCAAGTCCATTGAGAGCAATTTAAAAAAATGAAGTTGGTGCTAGTTATATTTCCTCTTGTGATGAGTCTGATGTCTTAGTAGTTCACAAATGAATTTGCATATCATCAAATAATGATAATGATTAAAATACTGCATATGTATGAAAAATGTAAAATACTGTAAATTACGCATAAAAATATAGTTTTGAATAAAATTAAATACTGTAGTTAATAAAAAAAGTTTTTCTTGTATCAATTTTTTTCAAATTTGAAATTTTTATTAGTTATTTTATTTCCTTTTTTTTTTATGCGAATTTTAAAGTAATTTTGTGTTGTTGCTTTTATGTGAATTTTGAAAATTACAGTACATGTCCCCCATTTTTCAAGGTAAGTTAAGCAATTTCTTTTGTGCGCGTTTTCTGAGGAACCTTTCTACCGCATAAAACGAGATCCAGGTGTATTTGAATACAAATGTTTAAATTTATATACTTATAATAAAGAGCATAAAGAACATAATTTATATACTACACAGACACGAATACAAATGCAAACATACCATTTGTCAAATAATTTTTAAAAATTTACTATTAAAATAATTAAAAAATTAAAATTTTTAATACTTACAACCCGATATTCTGATTACATTTTGAAGTCCTTGAAATGTGAATTATCGGTGCATTTTTAATCTGTTTTAATAGACTCTTTGGCCATTTAAAAATTTCTGCTTTTCTCCATGAAAACTAGAAAACAGAAAAAAATTAAATGAACCTATCCATAAAAATATAAAAAATCCATTTTTTTTTCGGATTTTAACAATAGATGCGATTAGAAAGAAAATTTTAAAATGCAACAAATGCTGGGATTTCTACCGATGTCATGCTTGTAGTTTTCACATAATTGTAAAAAGAAAATTTCAATGAAGCACCGCATTGTGTTGCCACTCTATAAAGTTAACGAGTTAAACTGGATATCTTTGTCCAAATCTAAATGAGATTAAGATGGATATATCATTAATAGCCATTGTCTTATATTGTTACTCAAAAGATTGTCAAAATATTTTTTCCATTCAGTAAATCAATTTTTTTGTTTTATTTGACAAACTGGTAATTAATCCTCGTATCACCTAGTTAAACTATGTATGTCAGGGCATAAAAATATATTGAGCAGTTTGCATATCTATCATTTTAGACTTTTATTTTTACCAAGAAAATATCAGCTGAATAATGAAAATGAGTGTAACAACTTAAAATATATTTCAATTGATTAAATTTTAGGTGTTTGAGGTACAGTCAACTTTTACATCTAGCAGTTTTTTTTTTTTCAATTTAATGTTGCCACCTGCATTATGTAATTTGACATCTTAAGAGGATATTGAGGTCTTTGCGATATTACTTATGTGTATTTCTTCCAACTTTACATTACTTTTGTTATTTTATCTATTATCTGTTGATTGTTATGTCTTTCAAATTCTGATATAAAAAATATTTCTGTTATTCGTGGACATTTTTTGAAAATTTCTACTAATTTCCTTTAAAATATTGTTAGCCTTTAAACATCCTCCCCCCATCTTCATGATAATCATTTTGATATTTTGGCCATTTCATTTTGCACAATCTTCTCTCATTTGTTTTTAATTATTTTTTATTTTATTCATAATTCATCCGGTTAACCATTTATTTGCATCAATATCAAATTGATTTCTGATATTTCTAAAAGTAAAAAGTTATTTAGATTATGTCTAGAATATTGGAGAAGCTTATTCTTCAGTTTCACTGGAATTGAAGTATTCCGTCATCAGCTTCCAAGAACAGTCACTTTAATTCACACAAACTCAATTTACAGACATTCTTATGTATAGTCTGTGCTTTGGGAGTTTAAAAATATAATCCCAATAAAGAAGGTACTGAGAACATAAACATTTGTTATTCTTCAATAGCACTCACATTATTCACTAAAAACAAATTCTTACTTTTCAATAACATTTTTTCTTTCCATTTACATTTTTAACATTTCAGTCATCAATCATTAAAAGTTATGTATAGGTTTGATATTACTTGTCATAATCTGGACATTAATTGACAATTTTTTTTTTTTACTTGTATATGTTAAAACATGGATTTGTATAATAATCATATTGAATGGATATCCAGAAATTGAATGTATATCAAGCAGTCATTTAATGATAATGTTTGCAATATCCTTTCTGATAATGAAAGCTATGGCATTTTTTTTTGTTCTTTATGATTTGAATGATAAAATGTTTTCTTGATTTAAAATATCCATTCCACATCACTTTAGTTTACTAGCCTTAAAATGTTAACATTTACATAATTTTTTTTAATCACAAACACGTCCTAATAGTATCTTTCTAATTCAGATTTTTCTTTTTGCACTAGATGTTCAATTGGTTATGGCTTTATCATAAGGCAACTTTAGTATGATTTTTTTTACATTTTCTCAGTAATCAATTTAATGGCTTCAGCATTGAGAAGTTTATTTTTCAGCACTATAGTTTGATTCTGTATTGATTATAACTTCCAACACTGTATGGTAATAATTTATTAATTGACTTCACCTGAACAGTTTACAATATTTTGCTGCTAGTAGGCTATGATCTAGGATTATTCAATATTAATGTGAATAATAAAATTAACGAATATAAGAAAACAAATTAAAGAAAGTAATGAAATATAGAAGTGAGAAAATGTAAGAAGATTTTATCTTATAAAAATTATTCAAGGAGAGAAAATGAAACCGTATATTTTCGTTAAATATGTAATCAATAAACATTAAAAAAAAACTACTTTTATATAGTATCATATTTTTCGAATATATCTGTACAGGTAAGTTCTTGAGGTATATATATAGCTATCCCTAAATACAAAGATATTTATTTCTGCTGATAAACAAGGGTCAGGATTTTTGGTTAATACAATTTAAGGGGATTTCAATCCAGACTTGTATTTCAATATTAATACAATTTAATAATAAGACACCTATTTCAACTGTAATTGAGGTAAATATTTAATTATTAACCTATTTAAAAATAAAGATATAACATCAAACTTATTTACAAACAACAAAATCAAATACTGATATGCATAACCACCCAAATTTATTTAATAATAGACATTATTTCAACAGATTAAGGCAAACAATTATTAATCTATTTAAATACAAAGATGTAACACCAAACTTATTCATACACAACAAAATCAAATACTAGTATGCATAATTCCCCCAAAATCTGAAGGTGTTTCTAACTCACTGCTACATCTTAGTACCTGCATCATTATTAGAAAATTTAACTCTTTAGTTTCTCAAAACAAAATACTTTTACTTTTTAATTAAAATTAATTCCAATGTTTTCACCTTTTTTATCATTTAGAATAAAATTATTTCTTAATGATACCACATGTTCCATGTGTGGCTTAAATGAAAACACATTTTCTGCTTTAATGTAGATTTTAAAACTACATAAACACATTTAACATTATGTATTCTAACACATCATTCTATACAGAGTTGCATAAATGTTAATCGCAACATTTATTATCTTCATGATTTTTATTGATGCCATTTTGCCTTCAATACCGTATCTAAATATCAATCATTTTTCATCAATAAGATTAAAATTAAATATCAAACTCTAGCCTTCCATCCTCCTTCAGACATTTAAGCCACTATGTGAATCTTTTGTTATTGCATACAAGCTAGAAAACAAAGATAAATCAAGCAACTATTTTTATGATAATATAAATTTATTTTCTTATTTTTACAACATTAATTACAAAGAATGTGCAATGAAGTAATTTAATTTAACCTTTTCTAGTTTTATTTATAGATGCATTTATACCGTATTTATTTATGCATATGTAATTGACAATGTATTCAATGTTAATTTCCAGTAGTATTTATTTGCCTATTTGATCATTTGTGTAAAAATGGTTTCTTAAAACTGAAAACTTATTTTTTATAGTTAGTATTTAAATACATTATTAATATTTAAATACAATAACAGACATTTGGTAATTAATGAATATACTAACAGCAAAGGTAGTTTTTTAATATATAATTTTATTACTGCCTAGCACGCTTTCAATATAATTAATATATCATATTCGTGGTTTTAAATGGCATGATAACAAGTTCTTTATATCAGTGTTTAATTATTATCTAATAACCTATTCAATACATTCAAATTTAAATTCATGTTTAGATTTATTCAAATCATCGATTTCTTTGGTATCGATATATTTGCTTACTTTTTAGTTAATGGAAAAATAGTTACTAGCTATTGCACATACTTTTTTAACTTTGCACGTTCTGCCCTTTCTTTGGGCACACTTTCTGCTTTTGTTAGTTCAAATCTGAAGGCAGTTTTCTGATCGTGGTCTATAAATATCGATGTGTGTGCTTTATTTCTGAGAGCTCTATTATATGAATATTTTTTATGTTGGGTAAATCTCATTGATTGGTGGCCCTTAACTTCTCATAATATACTGCATTCTGATTGGCTGCAGTTAATTTTATAGACCAGTTGATGCACTGATTCATTTGGTAAAGTGTATTTACAGTTGTTGACTAATTGATTAAGTGATGGATGGGTGTAAAAGCTTATATTAATTAAATTTATGTGTAATTTTTGGAATGTAAGGCAGGCCTATCCACTTGTTTTACTTATTGGCTAGGGAGAGGATTTTTTTTTTTTTTTTATAGAATCTATTTATGATGTTTATGATTTTATTTGTAATCGCAGCATTTGAAGTCATGAATATGATATATTAATTATAATAAAAGCATACTAGGTAGTAATAAAATTAAATATTAAAAAACTACATGTTCTATGAGTAAATTCATTAATTACCAGATATATTTGCTCGGATTAGTGCAACTGAATGTCTGACATTTACTTTTCTATTTTAGATTAAATATATTAATTTGTTAGCATATTCTTAAAATATTTTAGATTAAATATATTAATTTGTTAGCATATTCTTAATTCATTTTGTGTATGGCAGGCCTTTAAAATCCCTGGAGTAAGTCCTGATTACTACTAAGATATTGGTAATGACGAACGCATGTTTAAAAAATCATGAGAAAGGTTTATGCCAGGTTATAGATTTTGATTAAATTATCTTTTTAGACAGAATAAAATTTCCAAATAGTAAAAAGTACATTTTCAGGTGCTAATGTCGTGTTATATTGCGACTTAGTAGTGATAGAATTGAGACCAGCTTTTGAAAAAATAATAAACTAGAAGGAATGTGTAGATGATAAATTAAAACTGAAAATCTGATAAAAGGCCGAAATTCTAAAACAAAATTTAAAAGAAGGCACAATAACAGGCTGTAAAAAAAAAAAAGAGAGAACCAAAATGGTTTGTGTTTAGTAGTGAGATAATGAATAAAATGATAGAACGAAAAAAAATGTAATAATGTTAATTCTTTAGAAGAGAAATATGTTTAGAAGATGTTAAAAAGCTAATACTAAGAGAAAAGGGTTAACAAGGAAATGTAGAGGGATAATTTTATTTTGTTTTCTGCATTGATCTTTTTTTTTTTTAAGTTAGGAAAATATTCTGTTTGCTATTACAAAAAAAATTAAGTCAGATATCACATGACCTAATTTAAGGTTTTGGTGATTTTATATTGCTAAAGCTTTTAATATATGGTTATCTGAACTTGGTTCAGTCCCATATGGCTATTTAAGTTAGATAGCTGTAGTGGAAGACATGGATGTCTGAAAATTTCAGATTTTCTACTTAATAGTTATCCATTAGATAAAGTGATGCGCTTATGCTAATATTTTTAATCGAATGCTTGAATATCCTAGCACCTCACTGAGAAAGCCAGTAGCAAAAACCGGTCTGGGCTTGGGGATATTATGCAAAGCTTGTTAAGAGCCTATTTGCAAACTCTATATATAATCTATTTGCTATGTATTTTGCTCTTATTCAACTGGGATCGATTTGTTTGAATATTTCTTTACTGTGGTTGGCCAACAAATCGAAGATTTCTTTACTGTGGATTGCCCACTTTTTATCTTTAGATGGACTCAAGGGACTATTGTATTTCCTTTAAATGTATATACAGGATTTTTTTTTTGTAGATACTTTTTTGACATATATATACAGAATGCTAGATAATTTTTTTATGGTTAGAACAGTAAAAAAAAAAAAAAAGATTTTTTTAAAAAATAAACTTTTTTTTTTTTAAAAAAGGAACTAATTATATTGTAGCCTAAACAGTTATGCTCATTTTTCTCCCCCCGTTTTCCTAATGAGTTTACAATGTAACTTTTTACAACGATTAGAGACACACCCATTATTTAATTCTAGTTTTTTAAATTTTTTGTTAGTATTTTTTAAATAGGTATAGTAAATCTGTTGAGAACTGGAAAAAAAATTACAGCATATTACAATATTCTATAATTATATAAAACGATTTAATTTTATTACATACATATATAAACATCTGCAGATAGAAAAATTAGATTAATTATTTAAATTCTAACATGTATATCATCTATATGAAATATGCATACTTATATTTTTAAATACCAACATTTGAGAAAGTGCATCTTTATATAACTGGAGTACAATTCCTCAGATATACACAATTTAATTTATGATGACCGAAAGCATTTAAATTTTCTCTATTTTAGAAGTAACAAGAAGGGATCGAAAACTAAACACCCTGGTGAGAGAATAAACAGATATTACTGACATCATGGAGTTGTGTTGGACATATTGCTAAAAGTGATGATAATAAATGGACAGTTAAAATCTTAAACTGTGTTCCAAAAGATTGTAAAATACCTAGAAAGAGACCGCATATGAGATGGATGGATGAAATAAGGAAATTTGATAGTGTGATGTTGAGAAGACGGAAATTGGAGAAATTGAAATGACCTTTGAGAGAATTTCAACCTGCAATGGATTGGTAGTGGTGGAAAATGATGATCCTAAAGAGTAACATATTATTTAGCATGACTTGTAAATGGGGTGTTGTTATTTTACTTTGGGAAAAAAATAAACTATTCTAAAATTATGCAAAAAGCAAAAACATGTATTTTCAAAGACATTGACTGATACAATCATTGGAATTTAAATATGTCCAATGATAGTTTGTTTTGTGTTTTAAATAGTATTGTTTTAATATTAAATTTGAGGATCAAATGGCAATATTTTCCATCATTTTGATTTAGCTTGCTATCAAAAATTTAATTTTTAATTAATCACCCACATATATGATTTCCTCACGTGTAGCTTTATGATATTTACAGTAGTATTTTTCTAAAATATTTGATACTTTTTTTTTGCATAGCTTATATTAAATAAATATCTAAAAACATCATGCTTTTTTTTCACTTCTCACAATGCTTTTTATTAAATTGTCTGACAGTTTCAATTATATAGCAGACTTCTTCAGAACTACAAAATATAATTATATCCCATTATTTCTTTTTATACAAATGTCTGATAAACACACACACATATAAGATGTGGGACCTAAAGCAAATGGGAAATGTTCTCTGGTGGGAAAGACTTGGAATACATGCTTCTGCTGCTATATGCCTCTTACAAGAATCCTTCTGCATCAGTTTTCTGATCAGGATCGTCGAGTGAAGTTGTGCCACATAATAATTTTTTTGTTAAGCATGTCTCACTTATTGATTTTTATCATGATCGAAAAATTGGAACAACATGGAATTCTGTTTTCTCTTAGGGAAAAACAGCAGGAGAAATTGTTGTAAAGTTTTTAGCAATTTACAAGCAGATTTCCTTGGGGAAAACACAACTTTATAAGTGATATTAATGGAAATGTGCAAATTCACATTCTCAAAAAACACTGGGGTATGAAGTCCAATGTCAAAATGGTGTTGGTCACTCCGAATTCATTTGTAATTGCCAGTCATTTACCTATAAGTTTTGAAACATTTGTATGATATAATGAGATGAAAATGGGTAAAGTTGTTACCATGTGGTGAGTGTGACTTCACTATGACAATGTGCCAATGCACAAAGCCTTGATTGTGAAATATTTTATAATCAAAAACTGCACAAATCAGCTTAACCACTCACCGTATTCACATAATCTCATGGGAATTCTTTTTATTCCTCTAAATGAAAAAAAAAACCTCACAAGAAAACATTTTGTGAACTTGGAAAAGATGAAGTAAGAAACAATGGAGACAGTAAAAGGTATCACTTTGCAAGAGTTTCAGGAGTGCTTTGAGAAGTAGAAAACAGATTGAGACCAATGCATTGCATCAAATGGGCAGTATGTTGAAAGTGATTCAATTTGTAACATCTAAAAATAAATTTTTTTGGAGGCATCCTCTCATGTATACAAACAATATATAAATATTAGAAAATGTGTACAGTATTTATTTGTATATATTGTAACATTTCTGGTACATGTCACACAATAACACAGAGTGTGTGTGCACAAATATATATGATGTTGAAAGGAAAAGTAGAAATAAACACACAAAAATTTTGTAGATCTTTTTCTACATTTCCTGGAATAAAATAATCATAGTAAATGATTAAATAATTTTGAATTTAAAATGGAATTTTATTATAAAAAACTGTTCAGTGAAATGTATTGTGCCACTAGGTGATTGCTGCAATATGCATCAAGAACCATACAAGCGATAAATTTCAATTGAAGAAATTGCTCAAAAATAAGTAAAATAAAAATTACAAAAACAGAAATCGGTGAAATACATAAAACACAACCCTCCCCCTGCATGAAGAAGTCACTTAAAAAATAAGTAAAATACAAATTATAAAAACAGAAATTGGTGAAATACATAAAACACAACCTCCCCCTGATAAATTTCTAAATCATAAAGGGAAAATGTGGATTGCATCATATTAAACATTGCAAAATGTGATGTGATAGATCTCTCACATTAAAAAATATAATTACTTGACAAAATGAAATGTGATGTAAAACACAATCCTCTTCTCCAACCAATTTCTAAATTGGATTTGTAACATCCAAAAAACCCAAGTACAACACACACACACACAAAAAACCCCACAAATACTTACAAAAAAATACAGAAGATAAACATCATGGGCAATTTGAAAGTAGGCAAAAAGAACATTCAAATTTTGAGGCTTTTGGAGCAAAATTAGTTAGAGAAGCTTGTTCAAACAGATTTCAGCATACTTAACTAATAATAGCAGATCAAAAAAATACAACAACGATGGCATAATTTAATAGTCTTTAGCAAACAATTATTTAAAGAAAGTTGCAAAATGAAATGTGATGTAACCGACCTCTCATATTAAAAAATATAATTGCTTGGCAAAATGAAATGTGATATAATAGACATTTCACATGAAAAATATAATTTTTTGGGCTGACAAATTTAATCAAAATGTAACTGAACTAGTCTTTTGAAATACCTGCTTAATCTTATTACGATGTATTAATTATTTTGGAGTGCTAGAAATACAATTTGTTGGGATTTTTTTTTTGACCCTGTTAATATGGACTTTTTTTTTAATGCAAATGAATACATAATGGGCAATTTGAAAGTAGGCAAAAAGAACATTCAAATATTGAGGCTTTTGCAGCAAAATTATTCAGAGAAGCTTGTTCATACAGATTGCAGCACACTTAACTAATAACAGCAGATTAAAAAATAATTTAACCCAAGACATGGACAGATTATAGCAATTTAGAAATTTTAAAACTTACAATGATGGTATACTAATGGCTTCTAACATAGCATCGAATATATCATCATGGTGCAGTCATTGCCACATGAATTTGGCTAAGTATGACTCCAGGTGTCATTGAGTGATCCCCCCTCTCTCTTTTATTATGCCATTTCACTAGCCCCCAAAGTCTTTCTGCATTTGTATGTGCCCCAGTAGAAGTATTGACAAAATTATGTGCGATTTATTTTGAAATGTTGGTAACCTGAAGCAATCAATTCATCACTTTTGTAGACCTTTCAACAGTCAGAATATAAGAAGGATCCGGGTGCTATATGTTGTTTAATGGCACCTAGGAGAATAGATGCTGTTCAACTTGGAATAGTGACCATGAAACATTTTTTGTTTCTCTACATAAACCACCAAATAACTATTGTTGCAGAAGAATTCTTCCCCGTTGGTTTTTGCATTTAGTAAATAAGAATTTTGTCAACCTCTACAATTTTTTCTGGGCCTTCAATTTTGCAGGATGGGTGAGATAGCAAACTTTGTTTCCAGGCTTCTCTCAAATATTAGTTCTATGCAATGACAGTGCTCTAGTTCAAATCATTTATTCCTGATTGTGTGGTCAATTGGGTTTTATTCCAATAATAAATGATTTGGATAACTGTGACAAATGATAATCTGCAGCCCTCAAACCAGGTTCTTTTCTGAAGTGCTATGCGACTTTGACACACACCCAATATTGCATTTCCATTTTGTCCTTGGGCTCATATAAAGTATCATTTGTTGGCCATTGATGCACACTTTTTGAGAGGGCAGAACACTTTTACTTTGGAAGAACTCCACTGTCTCATATTGTCTTTGAGAGATCCCAAATTTTGATCATTTTGAGTAAGAAAAGATACTACTTAAATTTCAGTGTGAGTTTTTGAAATTTTGCTAGAAAGTTTGTGCATGTTTAATATTGTATTCATCTGGTAAAAAAAATCCATATTAATACCATCAAAAAATAAAAACAATCCCAACAAATTGTATTTCTAGCACTCCAAAATAATTAATATGTCATAATAAAGTTAAGCAGATATTTCAGAAGACTACTTCAGTTACATTTTGATTAAATTTGTTAGCCTAAGCAATTATATTTTTCATGTGAAAGGTCTATTATGTCTTTCATTTTGCCAAGTAATTATATTTTTTAATGTGAGAGGTCTATTACATTACATTTCATTTTGCAACTTTCTTTAAATAATTGTTTGCTAAAGCCTGCTGTTAAATTATGCCATCTTGTTGTATTTTTTTAATCTGCTGTTATTAATTAAGTGCGTTGCAATCTCTTTGAACAAGCTTCTCTAAATAATGTTGCTGCAAAAGCCTCAAAATTTGAATGTTTTTTTTGCCTACTTTCAAATTGTCCATTATGTATTCATCTGCAAAAAAAATCCATATTAACACCATCAAAAAATAATAATCCCAACAAATTGTATTTCTAACATTCCAAAATAATTAATACATCATAATAAAACTAAGCAGCTATTTAAAAAGACTGGTTCAGTTACATTTAGATTAAATTTGTTGGCCCAAGCAATTATATTTTTCATGTGGAAGGTCTATTATGTCACATTTCCTTTTACAACTTTCTTTAAATAATTGTTTGCTAAAGCCTGCTGTTAAATTATGCCATCATTGTTGAATTTTTTAATTTGCTTTTATTAGTGAAGTGTGCTGCAATCTATTTGAACAAGCTTCTATAAATAATTTTGCTCCAAAAGTCTCAAAAATTAAATGTTCTTTTTCCCTACATTCAAATTGCCCATGATGTCTATCTTTAGTAAATATTTTTTTGTAGGTATTTGTGAGTTTTTGTGTGTGTGTTGTACTTGGATTTTTTGGATGTTATGAATCCAATTTAGAAATTGATCAGGGGGGTTGTGTTTTACATCACATTTTATATTTTTTATTGTGAGAGATCTATCATGTCACATTTCATTTTGCAACTTTTAATATGATGAAATCCACATTTTTAATTTGTGATTTAGAAATTTGTTGGGGGAGGGGGGGATTGTGTTTTATGTATTTCATCGATTTCTGTTTTTGTAATTTGTATTTTACTTATTTTTTAAGTGACTCCTTCATGCAGATATGTTGTGTTTTATGTATTTCACCAATTTATGTTTTTGCAATTTATATTTTACTTATTTTTGAGTGATTTCTTCATGCAGGTGGAGGGAGGTTATGTTTTATGTATGTCACTAATTTCTGTTTTTGTAATTTATATTTTACTTATTTTTGAGCGATTTCTTTGATAAAAACTTATCGCTTCTATGGTTCTTGATGGGTACCTCAGCATCACCTAGTCCTAATGGCACAGTACAGTGTACCAAACACTGCCAAATAAACTTTTAAAAAAGTCTAAATAAATATTAATATTGTATTCTGATTTTGAAATTAAAAACAAGAATGTTAAACTGATAATTGTAAAAATTTATATTATCTATTTTGAAATCTTTTTAATTGAACAAAATTTCTATCTATTTTTTTAAGTGAAAACTTGATCATACTTTTGATAAAATTCCAAAAGTAGCTTTTGATTAAAATTGTTTTTAATCAAAAATTTTTTTTAATTTAATGCTTTTGTCACCTCAGCTGACTATATAAAAAGAGTTAATAAAAAGATTAGTTTGGCTAGTAATTATTTTGAGAAGCAGTTAACAGAGTTAGTTGGTTTCTAGAGCTACACAGATAGCTACCATGAATCAGTTGTAGCTGGGTTTGAGACAGTAAATCCAGCAACAGTCTATTAGTTCATTATGCTGTACTTTGAAGGTAGACCCAACTTCTTTGTATCCATTTATGGATGACATAGTATTAGATTGCTGGTCTGAAGTCTCAGTGAAACCAATTGAAGACTGAAAGTTAACTGATTATGTTTTCTTGATAATGACAATCATTGACTGCTCTCTATTAAGAGAAACCATCAGATGATGAAGAATTAGTTAGATATATGCTATTTCAGCTATATGCAGAGAAGCACAGATAAATTTATATACATGAAGCATAACTGGTGAGTTATTTTAGTAAATCCATAAAATGACATTTAAAAATATAACTTCAAGTGAAAGTAATAATTTTGCTTGGATTAAAAATAAAAAATGAAAAAAGTAAAGGATTAATAGACAATTCTATATTCTAAAAAAGATGTTATAATTAATTCACCCATGATACTAATATGTATATATAGAACAATGTTATTTTAAATTTTATTTTGAAAAAAAAAGGCAAAGACTTCAAAAATCTTTTAGATTAGAAAATAAAAGGAAAAGAATCATTTAAAATTAATTAATCAATCAAATCTTTTTAGAGTAACCTGTCAAGACTGATTTTATTTATTTTTTAAAAGGAAAGAAAAAAAGCCTTTTTTTTTATTAATTAATGCAGTGAAATTTAAGTATATTCAAAATGGAATTAATTATGAAAGATATTTTTAATAATTTTATTATTTTGATAAATTCAAATATGATAGATTAATTTCATTTATATGTTAAATCAATTATTGTACCACATATATGAGCACGGATGATATATATATAGGTATAAGTAAACCTAAATTGAGGTATTTATATCACTTAAGTGATAACTTAAAATGTTTTTATTTTATGACAATTCTAATATATTCATAAATTATTAGGCCACATGTCTGTGCACATATTAATGCATGTCAAGTAAATATGTAAAGTTTAATCATTTTTAAAATTTTTATGAAAGGTCAATTGAAATATATGCATTGGATATAAAAATGCATGTTTCAGTGCATATATATATATATGTTGCATGTAAATCTATTAAGAGGTCTTGTAAATCACAATATGATAGTGTTATTTTGTATATTAATCAAAATCAGAAGGCTTTTGTATGTATAGCCATATTCTGCAGACCTTAACTTCATTTTTATTGTTGTTAATGAACTTATATTTCATTGTTAAAATTATTCCAGTGAACTTACATGTAAAGTTTTAGAACATTATTGTATTGCATCATCTCTTGGTCACAATGTAGTTATAAAGCTTATATTCTCTGAGCTAGATTTGTGCATAACAGTCTATTATATGATATATTAAAGGGGATGCATTTTAGTGTTTATGGGCATCCAGTGATGATGATATTTCCATCAATTATCATCATCCTGGTTGGTGCAAAGAGAATATCCTTTAAAGCCCATGCACTATATTTTATTTTAGTTTTTATTAGAATTTAAGTTTATAGTTGGCCAGTTCAGTAATGGTACTAAATGGCCAGAGCCTTGATGATGACCAGTATGTTTAATATCCCAGCATTAATTTTTATGGTTGTATATTCAGATGGATGAGTACTTAGTTTATGCATCCAAATTATGTTTAAATAATTGCCTCAAGCTGGCAAAGGCTAAATAGTTGGCCTGGTCTACAGTAGACCCATTTCAAATCCAATAATAAGATTGACTGTGGATTTATATTATTGATTCCTTATAATGATGAGTATTATTTTTACTTATTGATAATGCTGGTGGATTTATGTGTGGTTAATTATACTTACAATTATTCTAAGGAGTTAACTGGCATAAACTCTCAGAGAGATTTCATGATCTCTCATGCCCTTTGAATATATAACATTACTTAATATCTTATAATGCTTGCTCATTACTTTATATTTTATATTAAAAGATTCATTAACTGAAATATTATGCTAACTTTCAATGGGAGATGACATCATTATCATCTCAGGTTCACTTTATCTTACCCATCCTGTTATAATATATATATATATTGTACCGGGTCGAACCACTAAAACCACTTACTTACACGTATACAAGTTTTGGCCGGTTTCAAACTCCTTCATAATACATTTATAATCTTATAAAGGTTACGTGAACAAACCGGCATGTTTGAGCAAAATGGGAGATCTTATTGATAGCTTTAACTATCAACAATGGCCCATCTCAGCTGCTAGATTCAAACCCCTACTATCCAAACACTTTATTTGTTTCGGAGTAAACTCCAGGTGCCAGCTATCTATTCAAAAGAATAAACGTCTTTGGTCAGTAGGCTCATAATCCAGCGCTCGAAACCATCCCATAAACTAGCCCAGTCTAATTTTAATCAGTAATAAATTATACAAAATTGGTGGTGGAAAGAATTAATAAAAGGTTGGTAAAAAGAATTGACTGACAAATAAAGTTTAAGTTTTAAAGACAATTTATTAACTAACATTAAATCATTTTAAACATTCTATAAATTTAATATAATACACATACATTTTAAATTATCATTTCTAGACTAGTTTAAATATTCTTGTAGATTTTAATAATAGAACACTGGTATTTATCTGATTTAACTAATAACACTGATATAATGATCACGCACATATTAACTCATAATAATAAAGCATTAATAGCATTTGAAACTTAAACACACATATCAATAGTTCATTTTATGTATGATAAGAGTTCATATAATTTGAATCTTGAATATTTACGAATTATAGCAGTGGCTACTACGTATAAATGATAATAAATAAATGTTTATCTAGGATTTTGAATGTAGACATAGAATTTTTCTGTTTGGTTGCTGCTTTCAGTGAGGATATTTCCATTACAAATACTTCCAGCCGGCTGGAACGTTTCCTTGATGAGTTTCATTATTCTTTGTGATTATTATTATTGGAGACAATTAGATACTGATGGAGATTTTCTAAGATGTTATGCTGACATTATTTCACGGGTTGATCTTGCTGTTTTCATCGGACATCAGGGTGTGGAGAAAAACATGCATTCCCAAAATCTTCTCAGCACTGCATCTTGTTTCTGAATACCATTAACTTAACTGATTGAAATTAACTGATTCAATTGATTTGTGAACTCAACTGAACTGTCTCAACTGATTGTCTGATAAAATATTCAGTATTTATACCAACAAAGTGTTTTCTTTTCGATATCCTCCGGAAAATATCTGTTGTCGAAATTCTTTAGCAATTAATCTTGTGACAACGTGTTTTTTGATTGATTGTTTAATTAATAGTAGCTATTTCAAAACATGTTGTTTTCATATCTTTAATTAGTAGCGCACCACTGTGTTTTTTTTTTAAATACATTTTTTATTTATTTATAATATTTAATACTGATACATTTTTTTTAAATTCGCACGCACATATATAATTTTACTCTACACATCAAAACTAGTTTTAAGATTATTTTTCTTCTTTAATTTAAATGAAGATATTTATATATATTTTTAAAGCTTTTAAATTTTATTTCACTAATAATAATAAACTCTTTACTTCCTTTTTATAAAACCTTCAGTTTAACTTTAAGAAAACCCCCTTCCCACTTTAAATCAATGATTTTTCAACTTTTATTTCAAATTCTTTTGCGAAATATTTTTTTGTTTTAATAATTTTTTTATGACAAAATTATTTTATATACATGTGCCATTTTGGCCTTGGCACAATATATATATATATATTGTAATGGTATACATATGCCATTACATTATTTTAAAATTTAAAAAAAAGGGAAAAATAAAATCTTAAGTAAAAATGATTTTATTAAAAACTAAAAGCCAAAATTAAAAGTTATGTTATCATATATATATATCACACAGATGGAAAACTTTAAAAGTATTTTTTAAAAAAGGTTTGAAAGTACTTTTTTATATAAAAAAAATAAAGATCTAAAGATAGATAAATATTTTTGTCAAAAAGTTGTATAAAGGAAAATAGAAATAAATGTTAATGAATTTCTATTTTAAGAATCATATTTTAATCTTCATAAATGAAAATGATTGTTTTATTAATTAAATTAAGTAAACTAGCCCTTGGGGCACTTAAATAATAAAGGTCAGATAGGAGATATAAATAAAAATTAAAGATTGTTTCCTGCTCTGAAGCAGCAACAAGCATGTGGACCATAATGGAAAAACAGTCAGACCTGGGAATCAGTTACATCATGTTTGATCAATCTGTGGGATTGCTGATAAGAGGCTAATAAAAGTATAAAAGGCAAAATAATAGAATTAATAATAATTGTTGTCTTAAGTCTGACTTAATCTACATATGAACTGTAGCTGTATTACAGACTCCATGATATAGGAGTCTGCAATAGATTTAGTTTCCTATAATATACCAGTTGAGGCAGCCTCCAAACTAATGAGCACTGAATGGCCACAAACAATGGACCAATCCTCCCAGAAATATTAAACACTTCAGATCTCTCATGGATAAGATAGACTTCAAACTCCTGATGAAAAGTATGAACTCTTGTTTATTCAATATGAACTTTAACAAACTTTCAATTAGTATATAAAGTATAAACTCATATCTGACCTAAAAGGAAAAATTCGGCTGTTTTCTCATTCCTGGTGTTCGCCTTAAGATGTCGCTATTTCTAGGTAAATTCTTAGAAATATACCATTTCACTGGCCTTCACCCAACAAAAGAGAAATTTTTCTATGTTATAAATGCAGAAAAGTCCTCATGTTATGTTGGGCGGAGGAGGCAGTGGCAGCAACAGAAGCCAACACAAAGAGACTTCTTTCTATGATAAAACACAGAAAGAGTTCCTGACAGCTGCCAGTTATGGCTTTTTTCTATGCAAAAGCAAAGAGAAAGAAATGCCTTGATTGGCTGCCATAGTAGTCGATTTTGTTCATCATTTTCTCATAATAGTAGAATATCTATTTTCTCCATAGTTTCGTGTGAGAGTGTGTG
Source organism: Epiperipatus broadwayi (assembly GCA_028023455.1). NCBI lineage: Eukaryota > Metazoa > Onychophora > Udeonychophora > Euonychophora > Peripatidae > Epiperipatus > Epiperipatus broadwayi. The sequence goes on along the minus strand of JAQFVV010012416.1, from coordinate 8,790,305 downwards.
TATTTGAAGCAGTCGTAGTTTTTTTAAATTTGATAGGACGTCTATTTTTTTAATGTGTTGTAACTTACTTTACTATTGTAAGTTTAGTAATAATGTCCTGAAGATTCCATTACAAAGGGATAACCCTCAAAAATTGCTTTCAAGGGTGCGAAAGGGAAAAAAAATTAAAGGCTCACGCGAAAAGTACCGTTTTCATGAGAATTCATCCGTGACCAGTTCCCACTGTCTAATTATTAGTAATTACTTGTCCGAAAAATAAAATTAGTCAGGTATTATTATTTTTTTTGTTACATTTATTATTTCAAAATAAGATTAGTTTTTATATCTACACACTAACAAAAACAACCCAGTTCCTGATTAATTACTGTCTTTAAAAAAAAAAAGCAAATTCAACGGGGCTTGATTTTTTTCAATGGAGTCTTTGAATTACAGTTTGTTTGTTTTTATATACAGTATACACAAGATTTACCAAAAAAAAAAAAAAAGAAACCCACTTTCTGATTAATTACTGTCAAGAGAAACGCAAATTACTCGGCTATCATTTTTAAATTTAGTATTTCAATAATGGTACCCTTTTTATATAGACAGACTTAACAAAAACAACCCACTTTCTGATTCATTACTGTCCCCCCCCCCAAAAAAAAAAGAAAATGGAAATTAGTCGGGTATCATTTTTTAATCGAGTCTTTCAATGACGGTTCTTACTAATAGTAGTCGGGTATCAATTCTAAATTGTTGTATATAAATGACATTACTTTTGATAGATTTAGAATTATGTCTTGCTTTTTTAATAAAATGATTGATTTACTCTTGACCAAAAATACCATAACTTTAAAAAACGACACACATAAAGTCCAAAAAAAAAAAAATGAAAAAAAAAAGCCCCATAACTTTAAAAACACACACACACACAAACTCAAAAACAATCTAAGATTAATAAACATTGACTTATTACGTCTTGCTTTTTAATCAAATTATTGATTTACTCTTGCAAAAAAAAAATACCGTAACTTTAAAAAGACACACCTAAAGTCCAAAAAAAAAAATTCGAAAAAGCCCATAACTTTAAAGACACACACACAAACTCAAAAACAAGATAAGATTAATAAACATTTACTTATTACATTTTGCTTTTGAATAAAATTATTGATTTACTCTTGCAAAAAAAAAAAAAAAGACCGTAACTTTAAAAAGACACACGTAAAGTAAAAAAAAAAAAAATTAGAAAAACACCATAACTTTAAAGACACACGCACACACAAACTCAAAAACAAGATAAGATTAATAAACATTTACAAAAATGAAAAAAACTAATATCATATAATAGTATTAGTTAGTAGAATATTTTATTACAAATCTAAGAAATCTGATCTTTTTAGATCAAATCGATCATTTAGGTCCAGCCCGGAATCGTTATATGTATATGTTTTTGATTAGCATCAACGCCATCCTGTGGCGAACACCAAGAATGAGAAAACAAACGAAAATTCTAAATCAATTATTAATAATTTTTTATATGCATTATGTTAGCTAATCATTTCCATTTTTCATTTTATTTATTTTTATCTATTAATAAATTATTAAAATGTATCAAATTTAAGTTGGGTGTAGATGGCTGCATAGATTCATTAATGTTTATGTTAGTTATTTCTTAAGATTTTCATATATATATATCGGTAAATATGACACCCCATGCTGAATGTCCAAACATATTTATTTGTATATCTTTTAAGTTATTGTTGTCAATGTGGCACCATGAACGGTCTTATATATATATAGAAAGTGGAATGGGAAGGATTCTTTTTTGGAAAGAACTTATTATTAGAGATAAGCGTAGTGCACTCCATGGATTTCACTGTAATTTTGTTCAGTTGCTATAGCTAATATTGGTTTATCTGATGACAATGGCTAGTGTATTTTGTTGGTTATAATAACTTCCCAATATCGAGATATTTTAAATCTTAAATGATGCCAGTGATGAATTTTCATTTTTATTTTGTGTGTTGAGAAATGGGATAATTTATTTATCTCATTATTGGCATGACTAAATCAATATTTATGATAGTTGCAAATGGGCTATGGTGTCATATTTAATTATTTACAAATGGTTGCCCAACTAAAGCATGATATATATATATTACCATATTCTTATTCATATATTAGCGTATTCCTTATTTAGTTACAAATTATATTGGCTATCATAGTAAATTCATTTTATTTGGTTACAATATATATATATATATATTGTACTCTTTTCTATAGGTCAGAAATAATCAATTACAGTAAATTACTAAAAATTTTAAATTTTGGAATATGTTCTTTTGATATGTTGATTATGTTTTGTTAATAATATCATAAAGTACAATTTAAAGCTAAATGAAATTATGTAGCACATAATATTATAATGAATCACTTAAGAACAATTAAATAAAATTAAAAATATTATTTCATATGGTTGCAAAAGCTGGCCATAATGAATAACACAGCTATAAATATTTAAAAGTATATTTAAATGTTAAATTTTAATAGTTTAAAACTTATAATTTAATAAATGTTATATTTAAATTTATAAAATCATATTTAATAATCACAATTAAAATCGTATATTTTTAGAAATAAGCTTTATGATAGTGAAAATTGTATTTGATTCTATATTTTCTAAATTGTTTTTCCAAATTTTTATGTTATTGTATTATTTTATGTAATATAATAAAGTGTAGCAATTTTATTAATTTAGACAGAGACATAGATTGAAAATCGTCTGTTTAAATTGTTAATCATATGACTTTTAATGCATAGTTTCTCACACACGCTTGTTTGAATTAATAACAAAGTTTGAAATATTTTAAAAAATTGTATTATAGAGTTGAATAGAATTATTATCTGTCATAGAAGTGAATATTAAAATATTACGTAGTTATTTCTAAATGTTTTAAATGGTATTTTTAAGATGAATATAGTTAATAAAAAAAAAAAAAATTTGTTTAATAAACAAATTGAATATTAAGAGTGGAATAGGTTATTAAAATTATTTTAAAAGTTATTTTAAATGTTCAAATAATTTTGATTAAGTAAGAATTGATTTAAAAGTTATATTTTAAATAATATTTTAAAGTTATATTACGTCATAATTTTTTATTTTAAAACTTAATTGTGCAAGTTTGCAACATATGTAAATTTGATCTCATACTAAAAGTGAGAATCAACCAATCAAATGACGTATTTTCTAGAATATAAATACGAATTGCATGGGGCGTATCAGGGGAGATTAATAATGTATTAGAGGAGATTTAAGTGTATAAAAGGTAGCTTTATTAATATATCAGAAACTATCCAGAATATTTTTATATACTTTTAAAAGAGAGTTTAAAATATAATATATTTTTAGAAACTTCGTGAAAATGATTGGCTGATTTTTAACAGTTTACTTACCAGGATTATTTTATTTAAGTTTAACCCAAAACTTTGCAATGAAAAATTGATATACTACAGAATAAAATGTATATAAATTATAATAATATAAAAATGCATAGAATGTTTATTGATACTATTTTATTAATGCTTCACCAGAGAACTATTTTAGTACATAAAAACCACAGTAGGGATATTATATGGACGCAATGGAAAGCTATTTGCTGTCTAAAAAAAGGAAAAAAGAAAAAATATGAGATGCAGTATTTTATATAAGCTTATCCAAGAGTTTTAAAAAAGAATAAGAAACTTATATCTTATGAATTGTTTATAGAATATAATGAAAGGAATAAAATGTTTAGTCTTTTTGAAGGAAACATTTCTTAAAAAAATATATTTTGCAAGAATTAAAGAAGGGACTCAAGGAGGATACAGTACTGAAGCATTTTGATATTTAAAACTTCTAGTCTCAGAAGTATTAAAAACGCATTTTTTAGAAATATTTGTTTAAAAAACTTTATTAAGAATAAAAACCTATATAAAAAAGAATGAACATATAGTAAATGAATAAAAGATGGATCCATGAAAATACAAATATAATTTTTAAACATTATGATTTTTAATAATTATCATTCTGAACAGTAAAACCTAGGATTATTTTTTTTATAAACTTTACTAAAATGGATTAATAATTAAGTTTTATTTCTAAAACTTTAACGCGCTTTGAGGAGGATATTAAAAAAAAAAAAAAACTAAAGAAAGTAATAAACATTTTGGACTTTATCATGAACTATTTATTGTCAAGTGAATACGTAATTATAGTTTTGATTTCTTTTATTTTATTAACTTAGCTTAAATGTAAATTTTCTATATTTTTTAATAAGATTAGGAAAACATAAAACATTAATTTGTTAATAACACAAAATTTTATAATATCTAATAATTTAGATAAGAATATTTTTAAATAAAACATATGGATGTATATTTTCTTTATGTATGCAATGCTCGGTATCTAGTGGATAAAGGAAGCCACTGAACATGATGACCAGATAAAGGTTATTTGGTAATGATAATGAATATTAATAATTTATAATGTATATTCTTGTTTTCTTTTAGATTATCTCTGAATAGTAAGAATGGAGTATAAATGTTTTGATTATATGTAACGCATTTTTATACATTTTTAAAACATTATGAGGTTAGGGTTGATTTGAAAATATGCATACAATGATTTTTATATTAATGATATAATCCAATATAGTAACAAATATTTGTGTGATTCTTTTTAAAACTTTCATGTTAGGATATTCAAATATTATCTGATTAAATTGTATATGATTAAGCATACAGAATAATGAAGTAAACAGACTTTTCTTGTGGAACAGTGCGATTGTTTTTTAAATGATCAGTAAATTTATTTATTATTTTGTAAAGGCAGATAGTTATTTTATCGATGTAAGATGTAGAAAATCTTGAGAAATACTAATGAGATAGTGGTTTGGAAGTACTTGGGTAGACAGAAAAACAAGATGATGTTTTTAAAAATAGGATGTTATAAGGGATGTGAATAATACTTATAGTCTTTGTGTAGATATCAGCATAGTTAACAAAGCCCTATGACTGGTACACATTTTATTTGGACAGTGTTTATATTCTTTAGACATTTGATGTTTAAATAAAGCTGAATGAATAGCTTTAACGTCATTTATGTATTGGAGGATATTAGACAGGCAAGAGGTCATACCTCCATTTCTTGTTAATACATTGTGCCATGACTTTGAGATATGTTATGAGTGATACTCTAGCTTTCTTCCTTAAATCCTATGTATCTGTTTCACTATCTTTATTTCATGTAACTGCATCGTTCAGTAAGATATTTTGAAACAAAAATGGTAAATAATTTAGAGCTTAAGTTATGCTATCGTTTGTATAAGATTGGTTTATTTGCTCAGAAGGAATAGAATTTTATAACTTGAAATTGAAGTTCCAATGAATCTTAAAGGAAAGGAAAAAATCATAGAATATATTTTAATTTATTTCGTAAATGAAATATAAATTTTTAGATTAGAGTATCTAAACAAAGATATTTTCTTTAAAATGTTAATAATTTTTTTGAATGCTTTGTTATTATTTTAAAAAAAATAAGTATTGCATATTTTTAAAATACAATAGTATAAAATAAATGATGTAAAGAATAGGCATATAATTTTTTATTTATTGAGTTATAGGAATATATTGATGATTACATTTATATCACACTAAAGTAATGCTAAATAAGTATATGTTGTGTTTAGTAAACATCATGTGATAAATGATATCTACTAAAATCTAGTAATGAGTTTTGGATAAATATTTTATGTAACATCTTTGACATTGCAAGATGAAGATTTGTTTAATTTTTTTAAAAAAAAATCCATACTCATTATAATGTTAATTTTTTTTTCTGTAGAATGTTTTCCTATGAATGTGTTTTAAAAATAAGATAGTTTAATAATATTAAGGATGAAATATTTTGTTGATGAGATAAATATATTTGTAATAAGTTAACCATAATGAGAAAACAAATGGTAACATTTTATTTTGTCTTAAGTCTAAATAAAGACCTAACTAAGTATAAAATATTTTTATAACCCAGTAAATAAAAAATGTAAAGTATAAAATAAGGATATCCATTGTAAATAGTGTACATAAATTTTTATTTTATTTTGTTGTTATTAATAAATTTTGTTAAAATTTGTTTTTCAAAAATTTTGTGTCTGAATTGTTTATTTCTCCACTACACTGCATGAAATCACAATATATTCATAATAATTGAAACAAACATATAATTTTGCACAAAAAGATAAATAGAGAATTATTCTAAGAATTTAAATATTTTATTGGTATTTTTTTAATTAAATAATCATAATTTTTCATTATTTTATTGGTCATAAATTAGTTATCCCAATAGTATTTTGAATTGCTATCAGTTGCCACATACCTTTTGTTTGTCAGATTATCAAATGCTACCACGTATTTATTATATCATTACATGAAGATATAAGATCATATTATATTATTTTTTTATGGTAATAAAATTATAGCATAAGAAAAGATATACAGAGTTAGTTATACAATGAAGAATATTATTATTATTTTATTATTATTAGTTTAGTGTAGTAGAATATAACATAAAATCTCTTTTCATATTTTACTACTGTAATTTTAAATTAACTTAGAATAAATTTATGAACCTGAGATTTTGTAAAGCTAAATTATTATAAATAGAAGATTAAGATTTAATTATTAGTTTAATCTTAATAAGTAGGATTTATTAAAGTCGTAAGAATACTATAAGTTTATTTATTTGAAATAGTAATAGAGGGATAGTGTTCTTATGCCATTGAGGTAATATCCTGTAGGATATTAGCTCAATGTAATCTATCTTGTCACCTATATTTTCACTTCCGAGTCTCATGAAAATATTAAATATTTATTCATTTTATTTTTATAATATGAACCTTATTCTTATTTTAAATTTGAGCTAGTGAAACATTTAGTTTTAATGTTGAATATTTCATTTATTAATTATTAACTGAGCTAGAACCCGTTTTACTTTATATCATATACTACCTGGAAGTGAGAATGACGCATGGCACGGTTAGAATATATATATATATAATATATTAATAATTATTAATCATTCCTTATAAGATTAAAAATTATTATTTCATTTAAGCATAGATATAGTTGTAAAATTAACAAAGTATGTATATTTTTTCTTTGTTGTTTTTCTATAGGCTGTAGCATTGGGCTATTTAAAAGCTGTTTTCACCTTTTATTTATAATATTTTGGATGCATATAAAATCATGGTGAAGTCATCATGTTATTAAGGCATAACATTTAGTATTATGGATATGTATATATTTAAGTTCATTAAAAAGAAAAATTATGACTGGTTTTCTGATAATGATCCTATTACAAGTGATTTAAATTTTTTTAATCATGTGATATTTTCTACTTGGCAAAATAATATGACGATTCACAGTTCATATCAAAGTTTAAAGGTAGAAGTTTAATGACTGCCAAAAAGACTCTAAAACTAACCATAGATTAAACTACAAAGATATAGATATTTGCTGTTTATGGTCACTTTAGAACATTTTCCAAAATATATAAAATGTAATACATGATTCTGAAAAATATCCTAATATTATTAAATTGACCAATGTCTTTTTTAATACGGTGATAATAATGTTTTAAATAGTGGAAAGAGTATTTGGATGATTTTTTGAATAATTCAAGAATTATTACAATGCTTTTTAATATATTATCCTGCTACTCATTTGGATTTGTCTAGAGGTATTGAGCTTAGTGAAGACAGTTTTTATAATTTTAAAAATATAAAGGCTACATGTCCTGAAGAAGTTTTAAAATGTGGGGTGATATGTTAGCTTTACAAATATTTGGAATTTTTAAGGAATATATGGACTCGCGAAGTTATGCCATTTGATCTTAAGAATGCTTTTATTGCTACAGCAAATTAAACAGAAAGAGGATACATAAGATTGTACTAATTATTGTACAATTATCGTGGAATATCATCCATGCTTAACAGGTTTTGATGAATATGTGGCATTGATACACAAATGGTTCCTTAGAAAATAAGGAAGTAATATAGATGTGTTTTTTATTGCTAGGAAAGTGCAAGAATGTTGAGAATAAAAAAGTGATTAATATGTTGTATTTATTGATTTAATCAAAGAATTTGATTTATTTAATTGAATAGAAATTAATTTGTTGTCCATCAAAATTTATTAATGTTATATAGCTTCTACATGATAAAATGAGAAAAAATATTACTACAGATGGAAAATATGAACTATTTGAAATGAAAAGTGGTGCTAAACAAGCATAGGTTCTAGTTCTAATTTTGTTTCGATTTTTATGGTTGTTTTTAGAAACTGCTTAAAGATAGCTTCATATATATAGATTTGCTAACACAATTTTTAATTTGAATCCACTAATAACAAAAATAAGAAATTTTCTTACTTGGCTTCTGGATTTACAATATGCTGATAGTTTTCTTATCTTTGTCAATTGAAACGATTTACAGACATGTACTTAATTTTGGAATGCAACATGTATAGGCTTTGTAAATAGCTTTTTTTTATCAGCCACTAATGAAAGAAAAATCTTTTGTAAAATGTTTAGCTTGGATAATTATCAACTTGAGAAAATGGGCTAATTTAAATATTTTAATAACTTTTTAAGTAGAAAGGTTGAGCTGTAACATAGATTCCAATGTGTTGCTGTGCTTTTAATAAGTTAAAACATAAGGTATTTCATCATAGTAAAGTAATTACAGCAACTAAATTATGCATATATAAAGCTGTTATTTTACTTATTTTGTATGTGGAAGTAAAACATGGACATCTACCAATAGAACATAAAGTCCTCAAAAAATTTCAATTAAAGTGGCTTTATAAAATTCTAAGAATATGATAATAAAATTATAATATTACAATATACTCTTCAGTTTGCTGAATGTATTAAAATAAACTTTAATTTTATAAAATTCCATCTTAGTTGAATTGGACATGTAAAATAAATGAACAATACAAGACCTTTAAATTTTTTTTTTTTATAATGAATCTGAGCACGCTTATGTTCTAAAGAAGTGGATTATTGACTACTTTTATGAGTATGATGTGATTAAGAAAAGAGTATAATAGAAAATTACAATTATAAAAGATGTTAAAAATTTTCTTTAAAAAAGTTTGCTACAGAAGTATGCAAAATGATAAATAAACAAAATAGGGGAGATTGTGTATCTTATATGTAAGCTTATTGGTGTCTAATGAATTAAATTTACATGATAACAAAAACAATCTCGAATGTATTATTATTTTGGCTTAAATCATCTAAATGTCTGTTCTCATTTATGAGTATCTGATTCTGCTGAGAGTATGAGATAATTATTTGCTCTCTCCCACTGATTACATATTAGTCGAGAATTGTGTCTTTGTTGCATCACAAAGTAATATAACACTGTCAAGCATTGGTGGTCTTGTGGTTAGCATAGCTGCCTTACAAGCAGTTGGCCCAGGTTCACTTCCTATTCAACGCTTTGACATATATATATAAAAGTGATATAACACTACTAACTGATAAAGTTTGAAATTAATGAAGTTTAATATATACCATCTAATTGACTCATACCGACATAGAGGTTACAAAGGTATCTTGAAATTTAGGTACCACTACTTATTGTATTAATGTGTGTTTTTTTAATAAAAGAAAAAAGAAGCGGAAACACATAATAGTTTTGCAATAATTGTTTTATTATTACTATTTTTTTTTTACCCGTGCAATAAAACAATACATTATTTTACACTAAAGATATATACTTGGAGTAAGTTTTAATCTATATCATTTATCATGATATTATTTCTATAGTAAACAATTATATTAACAACATTTGTACTGATATGATTACAATATTTCAAAATTCTACACAACGAATATTGTAAAAGCTTATGAATATTGTCACAACAGGTATACTATAAAAACAAGACTCATGTCTATTTAGAAACAATCAGTTAGGAACAGTTTCATTAACTACATATATGTCAAAACAAATAACAATTACAGTTTTAGGAACCAATCTATTAACATTAAAAATAATACTGTACAGTAACAATAAAAATTGCATAGTCAAAATTTGATAGAAGTCTAAGAGGCAAGAAACAATGATGTGTAATTCAAAAATTAAAACCAAACCACACACTATGTTTCACAAAATTAAGAAAAAAAGTTTCTTGCCTATATAAATAACTGGAGAAAACAATAAAATTTGGAGATTATTATTCCAGATTGTTAAACAAACAAAGACATTTTAAAATAATATAACCATTTGCATGATTAAATGTATTTAAATTTGCTTTTGTTTTTTAACCTAAAAAATTCAACAGCACGAATTTTATGGAACGTTTTTTTTTTTTTTTTGAGTGTGTTATGAAATACATATTAAATAATTTTGAAAACATTTGAATAACTGTATATATAAAGAACCATGCAGATTATAAATATGAAATTTATAAAGTTATTTAAAAGACCCCGTCCTACAATGTTTAAAATCAGTGACAAATTCTCTATACAATAGTGTCACCTAGTGCAAGCCATAGTAATGAATGAACATAAGGTCACTATGGCTTGCATTACTATATGGAGAACTTGTTACTGTTTCTAACAGCTTATATAAGCATAGGAAATGGTGATCATCCGATATTTAGTGCTTCTTACAATTCTTATGTACTTTTAATTTATTTAGTGAGACAGTTTGAAAGTCGAACTTCTGTTTTAGCTTGGCAATTTTCTGCATCAACAATATTTTCTTTAGTTCATAATTTATCTTCAGTTTTTCTCAAATTATTTTAATGACTTTCATAAACTATTTTGTAAAGTGTAAAATGTAATTATATTACGAAAGTATTAGAAAATCTGTATTTAATTTAAATGAATGTGATCTAATATTTCTACAAAACAAGCAAAAAATTTTTATCATTTAAAGTTCCAAATTCTTTCTTTTATTTATATTTAATTACAGCGAAAAAGTTTTTTTTCTTCTGTATTATCATTTAAAAAATTGTTATGACCTTAAGATTTACCAGACATCCAGAGAAAATCTGATACCAAGTAGAATAATATAAAAACATCATCGAAAAGATTTTAACATTTATTTTCATCGCTCTTTTAAATATTTTTCTTTTCATTTCAAATATTTATAAAAACGAAATAAAATAAAAACTTGTTTTAGTAATTCCAAATTTTAAGAATACAGAAATATATTAATTCATTTGTATATATAAAACGAATTGTTTGCTTTTTAAGACAATAATTCAGTTTTTACAGTACAGTATTAGAAAAAAAATTGACATTGACATTTTTGATATGTTTATATTTAGATTTAAATCAGTGATATTGACTACTTAGTCATATTTAGATGATAAAATCAGTTTTGTATAATTAAATACCATATTTACCGGTGTATAGGCCGCAGTGACGCACCCCCTCCCCTTTTATACACATTTTAAAGTCAAATAATTTTTTACTTTTGGGAAATATATGTATTCAAGCACGAGTGCGTGTGCGGCGCAACTGTTCCCAAAAGCTAATTATTTTTAGTTATCTATTTTATATTAATAGCTTTTGGGAACAGTTGAGCCGCATACGCACTCGTGCTTGAACACATTTTTAAGGAAAAAATAATTTCTTACATCCCCCCCTGAATTTCGATAATGATTTACTGTACTAATTTTATAGTTATTTATGTCTATAAAAATGTAACTAGGGAACACTATAGTTAGATATACCATAATCTTCATCCTCAAGACCCAGAAATCCATCTTAACGATTGTCTCTTTTCTTAACTATATGTATTACCTTGTGGATAGATTTATATTTTTGAACTTTTTTTAAATATTTTAATCATTTAATTTTAAAATAATTTTTAAAAAATTAAGAGAATATAAAGTAATTTTGAATGTTTTGCTCTGACATTGATATGATTATGGTATATATAAATTAGTTTGATTATGTTGTGCACTTATATACAGCTACATGCATGCTTAAAGACATATGTATTTATTAATATTTTTTTGTTTCACAAAAGGACAAATATATATATATTAATATAAATCAAAAGTTTTAGCCTGACTGAAATTTCAGCTCGTAATTTTTGATTACTGGTGCATAAGACATGCACTGTATTTTAGACATATTTTGGGGGTGGGGGAAGTTCATCCTATATGCTGGCCAATACAAATACGGTAACTTAATTATTTATCAATAATAAAAATATATGCGGGGTTTGAACTCAGACTTTCACACAACCCACCACTCTCAGTGCCATCTCATATTGCTGACCCATCTGATCACACACATGTTGAAAAGATAAATAATCACCAATATACGTATTTCATGCTAAACCAGCAATCATCAGTTGGTCCAGATTACTATCCTCACACATATATATGATCAGTACTCAGCTTTATATTAAGATAGCCAATCTTTATACTTTAATGATCAGGTGGGTCAGCAATATGAGATGGCACTGAGAGTGGTGGGTCGTGTGAAAGTCTGAGTTCAAGCCCCGCATATATTACGTATATAAATGCAGGTTTAAGCCTGTACAATGTATTAATAATAAAAATGTAAATATTACAACTATGCTGTTTCAAATATTATTTAAGCAACTTCTAATTTGTGAAATGTATATATAAACATTATAATCTTTTACTTTTAAAATTCATTATATATATATATATATATTAATATTACATACACATATATGTTAAAACCATTTTTAAGTAGCCAATTTTAAAGCAAAAACTATTGCAACAACTCTCTTTATTCATCAGGTATGCCATTTCTGTGGATGAAAGACTTAGCAATTTACAAGTTGGTTTTCTATTTTGTTTTATGATTGGGTGAAAGGCTGATCACAGAAAAGCAATGAACGAAAAGAGTGTTGAGTGATCATGGCTTGCTATGATTTCAGAAATCAACTAAAACAATTCTTCAGAGCATTAGAGAGTAATGATTTTATATCAACATGTTAATTGCTCACTTCTGAGTTTTTTTTGTCCGAGGATCAAAAGATTTTTGTAGATTAGGATCTTTTTGAAAACCTGCAATAGTCTCATTCATTTTGACTGAAAAAATTTTTCACAATTAAAATCTCCTACATAGGGTTATCCAAAACCTGTTTCAATATATATTCATCTGCAATCTTCAATCACAGTACATAAAATAAATATTTGATGGTTAGCATGTCACATGAAAAAATTTGCCAATCATTCTAAAATTAATTTCATGCATTGTTTTTGTATGTGATATTATTCCAGATGAGTTTTATATATTTCTAAGTGTGTTTATTATATATATTGAATTTTAAAAAAATGTCAGTATATATATATATTAAACAAAAGGAGTAAATCATTCTTCCTCAGATTACAAATTAAAAGCACTCTAAATATTGAATAAAGAACCAAGAAAAAAAATCTTTCTATTCTTGGAGCTCTGATGTTTATAAGTATACCTTTGTCAAAATTGTTGGTAAATGAAACTAATATATCAGCCAGATAAAGTTAAAAAAATTCTGCCTCCAGTTTTGCATAATTGATTATTAGTTTAATAACCATTACATGATTCATTCCATCTGGCTGATATATTAATTTCTTTCTGAATTATCAGCAATATTGATGAAGATATAAACATCAGAGTTCCAACAACAGGTAGATTTATTCTATTTTTGATTTCTTGTTCAACACTTTCTGTCTTTTAATTCATACTCGGAGGAAGAGTGATTATCCAATATTAAAATATATGTGAATGAATTATAAAAGAAAGCACATTATAAGTATATTACCTAAGTTTACCCATAATTGGAGGGAAAAAACATCGAAGAGAAAAAATATATTCTGCCATCATATATAAATAATACTACTGATTGTGTGTCATGATTATATCAGTTGTTTCTTCACATCATAATATTGCATTTAATGTAGCACCAAATATTAGTAGATTAGTAATGATATTGATAAAATCAATAAACATAATGTTATATATATATTTAATGTGAAAATGTGGGTCAAAATGTATTAGCGAATTGAAATGTGTATTAATAAAGACAATTTATAAACATGAAATATGTTTGATTATTGCGAATTTTAAAACACATTGAATTCAGGTTAATGCCTGTTCAGACTATATATTGTATAATTCTGAAGATAATACAAATAGATTAAAATCAGTGTTATGGGTACAACTGGACTTAAACAAGAATAATACTATTTAGATTTAGTATTAAAATATTTTAATATATATAATATAAATTAAAAAAAATGAAAGGAATACACACATATAAATATGCATGGTTTAGAAAGAAAATAAAGGTTTAACGGAAATGAAAATGGTTAGATAGATTAATTAATAATTACAATATATATATAACTGAACAGGAAATAACCAAAGCTTCCAATGAGTTATATAACAAATTCTCTGAAAGACAGATGATACCACCTATATATACATAAGTAATAAAACAGGTTGACTATGGCAGTGAATGAGAGGGAAAGTTTTGGAGACACCTAGGTGGGAAAGTGAGATGCATTTAAAAATTAAAGCAACTGTACATGTATGAAAATTATTATATTAATAACATTTTAGATAATAAGAGAATTTTAGAAACAGAAGGAAAAAAATGAATAAGTAAATAATCACTGAAGAAAAAACTAATAAAATGGAATAATAAACAGAACAGAAAGTAAATACAGATTAAGCAATTTATTTGTGTAAGAATATGAACAACCATTGAATAAAGAACAAATACAACCATTGGAGCAGGATTTGATGTAAATGACTAAAGCAAAAAAAGAGTCAAATGGTAAAATAACCATGATCCAATTGTATTAATTATTGATACAGCCAATACAGAAAAATGATCAAAATTGTAAAAAAGGCTGTACAAGAAGTTCTACAAGAAATACAGAAAAGATGATGAAAATCAAGGAATGGCACAAAAAAAAGCTGAAGAAAATTGAAAAGAGATGGGATGAAAAAGAAAAGCCAAAAAGCCATGAAGGAGATGATGATGAAAAATCTTAAGACATTGCTTCACAAGATCAGGGAAAAGTGTCAAAAAAAGCTATAAAAAGAAAAACTGGCTGTTAATCTAGAAAAGATCATTAAAAGACTAGAATAGCAAAATAAAAATTTAGAAATCTAGTTAGAATATTGTAGAAAATTGAGAAGTTTTATTTCAAAGAAGAAATTAGAAGTGGATGATTAAGTCCAGAATTTGTTGTTAAAGGGTGAAGAGTATCAATGCTGGAAAATCATCCAAGAGGGCATGGGGGAACTCGAAATGAGGTGGGTAACATACTAAAAAAGATGAAAACTGGATAAGTACAGATATATATAGAGAATCAACATTTCGTTCAAAACATGGGCCAACAAAATATAATAAGGGTATGAGAAAAAACAGAACCAAAAGAAGTCTTATTAATGTGGTGCCATAAATGCTGCAATTAGAAGTCCTGAGATGGACTGTGATATCGATCAACTTTGAATGATCCATTATAAGGGATATTAGATATTTCTTATTCTTTTCTATACATTATTTATATGTATAATCCAGACTATTACTATATAATAAACTGTAGATCATAAAAAAATCTAGGTTTTGTTATAGGAGTGACAATATAAAAAATATATTAATCAAAGCTGTAAGACAATATTTCAGAAATGTTGTTGATTCATTAATCAATATCAAAACTATAAATTTTGAAAAAGTATTAGTAAATATCAAATTCAATAATTTTATAGAATATATTTGTATATAATTTCTACTGTATTCTATAATCTAATTATATAATAAAAATTACTAGTATGATAGCTGGTACAGGCTACTTGATTGTAGACCAATCAACATAAATATGCCATTTATGGGCCCGTGACACCCTCAAGTGAGTTATGCTAGTTTCTTGAAATTAACACTTGGTTAATGTATTCTTATTGCATTTAATCATGTGATATGTTTTTACTCTGCGAATGCTCACTATTGATACTGCACTGTCGTATCATTTGCGGGTGTGTAAATTTTAAGTCCACACAATTATTGAAATATTACCTTAAATGGAATTCTTTTACAAATGCAAAACAGAAACTAATTAGGCCCAGTACAGTTATATTTATGTGTTTTGTTCTAGAAACAACACCATCAAGCAGCCTATACTGGCTATCTTATTAGTACCAAAATAAATTCACATCACATATCCTTTTATATGTAAACTTATAATGGGTTGTTTATAAAATTGAAATAAATTATAATTCCATAATAATAATAATATGGAATAAGTATAACTAAAATATCCTGATTCAACCACAGAAGAGCATACTTGGTTTTGATTTTAGTTCTCAGATCTGTTTGACGTTGGTTTTCACAAAATTTAAAAAAATGCTACTCTTAAATATTCATATAAACAATTTCTCTTGTTCGTTATTACACCTGCATATTTGACCAATCAATAAAAAGATAAAAATATAGTGATTTTATTCTTATTATCAAGTAATTATTATCATTATAGAAAGGTTTTCATTATGGCTGACTGGCATGTTATCTTATATTATTTCCAGAACTATTTTATATCATGAATTAAATAAAAATAACAAGTTATTAAAAACAAATTGAGCGGTATTTACATATATAATTAAATGGAATATTAAGCGATCTAAATTCTAATTCAAGAATTTTCATTAAATAATTAATTCAAAGCTATAATAATCCTTATGTTTTACTTAAAAAAAATTTTTCTTTAAATATTATTTTATTATTAAAAATAAGTATTTGATTGAATACAAGTATAATTTATATACATAGAGTTATGTAATTATATAAGGGATTTGACCACAGACGTTTAAGCTCCCTTCACCTATCCAATCCATCTCATATAACGGATACACAATACCACACACATGCATAAAAGATATCAGTATTTCATGCTGAACCAGCACTCATCAGTTGGTCACCAGATTTTCAATGGTATTAATGGCTGAAGAGTTGGAAGTGGAATAGATTGAAATCTGTTCATTAAAGTTTGAATTGGACCAACTGATGAGTGCTGTTTTAGCACAAAAACGTTTAATGAAGATCATTTATCTTTTATGCATGGGTGTCAATTGTATGAGATAGACTGGATAGCTGAAGGGAGGTTAAAAGTCTGTGTTTTAAATCTCTTATATAAAAATAAGTATATAATGTAGGAGTAGTTTAAATTCTATTTAATTTGAACCATTTTAGATATTTTAATCTTTTAATTGTTATGAATTTCAAGATACTTAAATTTAATCAAACATGGAACTGTGGGTGTATATATCCGTGATTATGATTCTGGTTATAGGAACGTTTACAGATATATATATATGCACAATGTAATTATATAAAGTATATATATTATAAATGTTAATGACAATTCAGAGAGCAAATCAATTTAATTCGAAAAAATAGAATTCAGTATGTTTAATATTTTAAGATATTTTTGAGAAAATTATTTTTTCTTCTAGTTCAAGTAAATTACTAATATTCAATGAGCATCAATTATCTAAGACCTACAGCATGTGACCCAAAAATGTTTTCTTTAACAATTTGGTTCACTACAACACAGTACTTAACAGTATATTTCCCTAAATCTAGGCATCTAAGATTTATATTTAATATTATTATCATAACTTTTCTATTACATTTGTTTGCCTGAAGGCAGTTACATTCTAAATAAAGCTTGATTGAAATCTATTTTTGTTATGTTTTTTTATAACAAAAGATGCGATGGGAGACAGAAGAGGAATAAAAGGAACATTATTAAAAATCAATATACACTTCTTTTATATATATATATAATCATAAGACGGGAAAACTGAGATTATTTAAGCACATATACTTTAAAAATAAATTCATTCATTCAATCAGAATCAAGAATTTAATGTAAAAAAAAAATAATTAAAAAAACACGTAAAAGGTAGCATTTTGATTGATTACAAGTCATTCTAAGATTTTCTATTTTAATTCATTAAAAACCAGTTATGTGAAAGCTCTCGGGTTATCAAATGATTTTATAACACATAAATTAACGAAAACTTAGTTTTCCTATAGCATTGGAGAGACGGGTAATGTCCGCTTTAATAATCTGGGAGTAGAACTCCAACTTATCAACGCTGTCAATGACTTCTATAAATTGATTGTGAGGATCATAACGTAGTTCAAAAGGTCTTGGAATTTGGGACACATATTGCCTAGAAAAAAAAAAACAACTTTTTATTTTCCAGTACAAACTATATAAGTATCTATCAATTTAATACACATGCATTCAAGAACACTCGTTCACACAAACACACAGGAAACATTTTAACAATATAAATGCATATTGTTTTATAGCTGTCGTTCTAAACCAGAATGCTAGTCGAAGTTAGTTTTCACACTAGAAATACAAATAAGCTATTCCAATAAATAATTTAGTTTGTTTACAACCTGAAACATTAATTGATTAGAAAAATGCAAATACAATAACTGAAAATTAATTCCTTGCATGGTTTAATTAATGCAATGATAAAGTAGCGAATTCAAAAGCTAAATGTCCACGGATCACAGCACATTACATCACTGATAAACTACACTAGCAAAACCGGCCCGAAAAAAAGCGGGATCCAGAGCAATGGGGGTTTGCTCCTGATAAAAATACTTAGATATGTCTTTAAAAAGATCTTATTTATAAATATAGACATATTATTTTGCAATTGTTATAAATCAAGTCAAGAACGATTCTTTTCGTTAAAATTTTTATTTATTTTGAATGAAATGTCGCTAAAAAAACCTTTAAGAAAATAAAATACAATTTTTTTGTACTATATGTATTTTATTTTGTTTACTCAAAATAAAATTGCACAAACTAATACTTATAATATATAAATAATTACTTATTTGCGATCATTTATAAATAAGGTTTTGTGTAATTTTATTGAATGAATATTTAAGAACACAAAAACATATTGAAATATGTATAGAGTTATAAAAAATATGACTGCGGATATATGTATATATGATATTGTAAATGTAATAAAGGTTTATTATGGAAAATAATTACTTCACAACACTCACATAATTATTCACACTAGAAAAATTTACAAGAAATTAACATGGACTGAACTTTAATTATTTTTGCTAATTAACTATATCCATGTAAAAAAACTCTCATTACAAAAAGCATCAGCAAATGGAGTAAAGCTGTGTGCAGAGATGTTTATGTTGATACTAAGTTAGAGTGTGCTCTCCATTATTTTGATTTCTGAGGAGAATTTCAAAACCACTGCTGACACAAACAAGTGCTAAATGAAGTCAGATAACACTGGGCACCATTGGTGCAGTATTCCAATTATTTTGTGAATTACAATTAATCATCTCCATCAAAAATTAAAATATAAACATGTAAATTTCATAGTATTAAGCACAATCAAAAAAAAATCAAATATCTCTAGAAATCGAAATATCAAGCATGTTAATAATTAATAAATGACTCCCCCCTTTCTAGTGTAATTACATGGTCAAAAGTTCAAATCGCTAATGCAATCAAATATGTAAAAACAATATTTTACTACCTATTATTAGTAAACTAGCACAAAAATGAGTGAAATCACATGATCGAAACAGAAATGAAATACTTTTACAAATCAAAATATCAATCATTTCTAATTTTATGGCTATACTTTTTAAATTTTTAATATGCATTGTAAATAATAATTCTAATAAAAAAAATCAAATTTTACATGAAATTTATATAAAACAGTACTCTTCTTAGGATCATTAAGAGATACCATTTGTAGTTTGTACACTTGCAAACTTTATTGTGGTCATTATAGATTAAAACTGAGATTAAGAATAAAAGATAACATAGTCTTTTTTTTTAGTTACCTAATATTTCTCAATTGAAGCAGTTGAGTTTTTTTGAAATCAAGAGGAATGTGTGCGGACATAATTTTTTCTTTTATATATTTACAATCCTGATAAATTATGGTTCTTATTTTCAGTTGAAAGCTGCTGGTCATTGCAGACTCATTCTAACTACAACTGTAAAGAAAGTGTTTAATATTAAATGGGTCATTGTCAGTCTTTGTAAACTTAAAAGGCAAAGACACAATTAATTTGGAAAGTTTATTATAAATAAAAAGTGGAAGAACAATCTGGTGGAGAGTAATGACAGTAATAAACAAAGTATAGATGTTTTAAAATTATGCCTCAACAACGTCTCATTAACACAAAGAAGTAGTGTCTGAACCTACCCTGGCACCTCTCTGAGGAGTGCCAAAGCACAAAACCATGGTCAGAAGTTTGGGGGAGTTCCTGATGGAGATATTTTAAATGCTAGCTCTGGATAAGCATTTATCACAAAGCTTGTTGAGGAATTGGCAATCCTCATTGTTTATAACTTACAAGTTTAAGAGAATAGGGTCATGTGATCTATGACTCTTATTTTGAAAGAAGTAGAGAATTTCTATATAAAATGTGCAATATGCATTTGGCTAACAGAAATAGATATTTCAAGATGATTTGAAAAAAAGTCATCATTGCTTAATGAGATGCAAAACTAAAAAAAAAAGAAAAAAGGAAGCTATTAAGAAACATAGCAATATTTTCAACTTTTAGAAACACTCTAATCAACTTAAATTAGAATTTGCAAACAGACTTAAAAAACTGTTCTGACTTAACTGAGACCAATAAGAAGCTAAATAATATTCTTTTAAAAACTGCACAAAGATGGCTGGTACAAAAAATAGTGATTTATCAATAAATTTTCAAATCAGTCAAGAAAATGTATGAAAAAAATAACGAATATAAAAACATTTAAAAATAATCCATTAAGAAGAATTGTATATCTGGAATTCTATAAAATGTTTGTAAAAGAGTTAATAATGACATTAAAAATAAAATTGTGAATTGGCAAGGAAATGTATAGAAGAGAATAAAAGTTTCAAAAGCATAAAACAACATCTTCATAAAATTATTTCAGTAATAAGAGACAAGATAGAGCTATTACAAAAAAGAGCAGTGACATCGTGAAAGATATGGAAGATACAAAAGATTATATAATACTAAAGAACAAGAAAACACATTAACCCCAATATTATGGTACTCTCTGAATTGCTTAGAATTTTAAATAAAGAGGTGAGATATGCAAGTAAACCTATAAAAAAGGTAAAGCTCCAGGAAATAAAAGAATTATTATTGATATCTTAAAAAAACATATGAAGAAATAGAAAAATTGTTGACAAAAATATGTACTAAAGGTTTGAATAATAAAAATGTACCAGCCAATTGGAAGAATACAGTAGTAATATTAATGACTTAATAAAAGAGATAAAAATGATGTTAAAAATTACAGACCTACCATTTCTATATAAGATTTGTACCAAGATAACTGCAACCCATCTATAATAAACTTTGGACGTTCATTGAACCATCCAAAATCAGCTGAATTTAAAAGTGATTTCAGCTCAGTGGATCTTATTCATATATTGATAGTAGTTATTGAAAAAGACAATGAATATAAATTGCCATTATGTTTTGAATTTGCACATTAAAGCATTGAATCATCATGATATAGATCAGGGATATTGTTGTATTCTGAAGAATTTTTATCACAATTGAACTGCAGTAAGTAGATTACACAGTAAAACTAAATTGATTGATACTGGTAAGAGTACATGACAGAGGATTTTACAATTTCAAAACTTTTTACAACAGTTTTACAAGAAGTAGTTTTGCACTAAAATGGAAAGCAAAACAAACAGAAATGGTTTTATATAAATCATATAGATTTTTCAGATGCAAATTTATACTTCAGATCTGAAGAAAATGTTGCACAAATTATCAGATAAAAGTAAGAAATGCTATAAAGACTAAAGGACATCCAATTGATTTTTTAAAAAGAAAGTAAAGAATGATAATAATGATTTAGAAATTAGCAATTACAAATATCTTAGTCCGATTATAAAATTTGAGAAAAACATAACAGATGGAATTAATAATATAATTAAACTTGTAAATAATGCTTTTGGTAGAAATAATTTAAAATTAAAATATGTATTTGAAAGGAAAAGTTTTTAATACATGTACTTTATCAATTCTTGCATAGAGATCTGAAATATGGGCATTTAACAGAAGAGCAATACAGAGACTTCTGTTGGGATAACAAGATGAATTAAAAGTGAAAGGCTATGAGTGAGAGAAACCAAGTATCACTGAAGAAATTAAGAGCCTGAAATGGATGTTTGAGGTCTTAAACTGAATTCCAAAAGATTGGAAAAGACCTAGAAAGAGACCACATATGAGATGGATGGATGGAAGAGAGCAGTTTGTTGGTGTGATGTAGAAAAAATGTATTAAAACCTGGAAATAACTTCACCAGCAGCAGATCAATAATTAAAAATGAGTTTTTTTTAAATATTTAAAATAAACATAATTATTTAGTTTTCTTGAAATATTTATTTATTATACATTTATATATTAAGAAATATATGCAAAAACATATTAATCTTTTCTTATTTATTCTAGAGGCTTTGTGTGACTTAGTGCAACAATAAAGTGGCAGACACTAGTTGCAAGGGCCATGGATTGGTGGCCCAGTTCTGTCATTTCTCGTACTCAGATTTCCTATAACTCCCAAACAATAAACAATTACTACTACTTTTTTTATTATCAGGAATTTATTACCTATATGGTATACAAAGATCTACAACATAGTGGTCAAATTTAAAAATCATAGTAATTAATGCATTTTAGGTTACATAATAAAAGCGAATGAGTTAATTATGTGTTGAATTCAAAGATTAATAAAATATTGAGCTAGTATAGAAAACCAAGTACCTAAAGAAGTTCATGTTTACCAAAAATGATGTGTGTGTTGTCAGCTTCAGAAATGCATGAGTCTTCATCTGTTCAGCTATCTAAATTAATCAGTTCCCATGTAGATTTGAAGATTAGTTGTGGTATAATGTGACGATCTCTGTCCTCGGATTTTTTGAGTTTTTAAAGAAAGATTTGGAGTGGGACTGTATTAGATGAATTGAATATCATATCATATCACATGAGCCAAAAATTAAATGTTAAAAAGGTGACACTCCTTACTATCGTGAATTCCCCAATTGCTATGCCATGCTTGGGTGAAGCAATTAATAGTTATTTGTCATAGTATATTAATTGAATCATGTTTCTGCATTCTTGTAGTGTTATACATTGGTCAAGTATATGAGGGATGTGTCTTCTTCCATTTTACAAAGTGGACAGATAGGGTCTAATGAGGAAAACCCCTGCGAGCCCCCAGAAGAGTTGGTGACTAGTGCATCCATACTAAGCTTGACCAAGAAGTCAAAAAACGTGGGCTCAATGTTCCATCTTCTAAACCTTCTAATAAGACTAAAATTGGTGATATTAAGTTGATCAAGCCTGGGAGTTGGAATATTGTTATAAATTGATATGCATTCCAATAGGAAATCTTGTCAGAATTTCACTGAAATGGGAAGGGCAGTTATTTTAGAAATGTCCATCATTATGCTAGATAGCCAGCTTTTTTGCAGAGGTGGTGTGCTTTTTGTTTTGAAACAGGTATATTATGTAAAAAAGAGTAGTAGAAAAATTTAAATAATATTTTTATTATCTACACTTTAAACATTCCACTACATGAGGTTTGAATAACTCGCTTGCATTTAATATAAACACACACAATACATATGCAATATTTTTTTACCTTAATTTTTCTTTTGCATCTTCAAAGCTTTCAGCTATAAAATATACATCTTGATAATCTTGATCTTGGTATGGTTGAATGACTGTTTTCCATGGATCAAAAGGCCGATGTTCTGGTTTTGAAGATAATGAGTGCTGAAAAAGTTGAAAATAACATCTATACTGCCATAATAGGTATATTTTTTGCTATTAGGACACCAGCATTATTTACTACACCCTAATATCAATTTAGATTAGGATTTATTATTATTATTATATTATGCACAATCATCATATATATATATGTTAAAACGAAGATTTGCACGGGTTAAATATATAAAATACATATTTTGCGGGTTCATCCGTGTTAAAAACTTTTAATATCAATATACTGACGTTTCGACTTGGTCACACAAGCCATCCACAGTCACACAAGCCATCCACAGAGTTATAACTCTGTGGATGGCTTGTATGACCAAGTCGAAACGTCAGTATATTGATATTAAAAGTTTTTAACACAGATGAACCCGCAAAATATATATTATATATATAACTGAACAGGAAATAACTGACATTTCCAATGAGTTGTCGAATATAAATAAACTCTCTAAAAGACAGATGATATTACCTGTTTCTTAGCATTTGTTCTTATATATTTTAAGAATGAGATAACTTATTGGAAGTTTCCTATTCAGTTACAAATGACCAGGGATATTTATTGTTTACATATATGCATATATGTAAATAAATAATTTAGCAATGTATACGTTCCATCATCAGATTTTCAATGAAATGCATGGCTGAAGAGCT
Organism: Epiperipatus broadwayi; assembly: GCA_028023455.1. Classification (NCBI taxonomy): domain Eukaryota; kingdom Metazoa; phylum Onychophora; class Udeonychophora; order Euonychophora; family Peripatidae; genus Epiperipatus; species Epiperipatus broadwayi. Next base: position 8,765,769 of record JAQFVV010012416.1, on the reverse strand, counting down.
GTGGGTTGGAGTAGTTTGAAGCCTGTTATAAAAGTATGAAGATTGGCTATCTTAATCTAAAGCTGAGTACTGATTGTATATATGTGTGGAGATAGTAATCTGGACCAACTGATGATTGCTGGTTCAGCATGAAATATGGACATTAGTGATTATTTATCTTTTCAACATGTGTGTAATCAATTGGGTCAACAATATGAGATGGCATGGAGAGTTGAGAGTCATGTAAAAGTTTGAGTTCAAATCCCTTATATATTACAATATATATGTGCAGGTATGTGTAAGCCTGTATGGTGTATTAAATTACAATGTATATAATTGTAATCTGGTGGAAGAAAATTAATCTTCATACATGTGTTATTAGATTGATGTTAAATTTTCACGAAATAAAACCATCAATAAGTGTTTTAAAAACGTAAGTGTAACAGTTATGCTTAGAATTTATTCTTACATAAACTAATCCTTATTAACAGTGCTTAAATCAGGGCTTGAACATACTATGAGCCTGATATTTCAATCGACAAATTATTTGTATAAAAAGGGGACTTAATGTGATACTTTCAAAATCCTTTTTATAATTTTAAAGGAGGAAAAAATTAAAATTTATTTTTTCAAAACATTAAAAAAGACTTTATTGATATTTTTTTATCTTTCAGCCGATGCTAAAATGATACAGTTTGTTATTGTTGTTGTTTTATTATTATTATTATTATTATTATTAAACGCTCACTATTATTTCAGTAATAGTTTTAACAAGGCTGTAAACCTTAGCAATGAGCGTCTGAAAAAATCGTCACTAGGGACCTCTGTAGGTCTTTAAAACACATGCTTACGCTAGGGACCTCTGTAGGTCTTTAAAACACATGCTTACGCTTACGTAAGCATGTGTTTTAAAGACCTACAGAGGTCCCTAGTGACGATTTTTTCAGACGCTCATTGCTAAGGTTTACAGCCTTGTTAAAACTATTATTATTATTATTTAAATAGCTTAGTATTAGATGCCCGTCCAACATATAATAGATTTTTAAAAAAAATTTTTCGTGCCCAACTTTTTATTTTATAAAATATACGAAATTCTTTTTTTTTTATTTAAAAAAATCCCTTCTTTTTTTCTAGCTTTAATAAAATATACGAAAAACCCAAAAAAAAATCTTTTTTTTTTTCGTCTATATATCTAAAGTATAACACATATTTTAATATTAAAGATGACTTAATAAAAATTTAACTCACCCCCGCTCTCTTCTTCCAGCTGTTTTTTTTTATATATACACATATATACTTAAATAGTTTTATGACCTAATTCCGTTTGACCCGTCTGCACCAATTTCAAACCTTTTAACTTTTGGTTAATTTGACGTTACTTTTATATATATATTTCTTACTCATTTTAAACCACTCCAATTCATAAAAATACTTTGATAAAACAACGAGACCCCCCTTTTCTTTTAATCTAAATTTCTTTTCTCTGCTCCCTAATGACAAATTTATAAGAGGATGACATAACTTGATCAATCATCCTCGGGCACCAGTCACTAGTGAACAGGAAAGACACAAAATAAATTTAATAAATTTTTTTGCTATATACACCCAAAAGTCCATAACTCATAGGTGTTTACATCGAAGCCTCACTTGGTCATCCAAACGCGGAAAAAAAGTCTTACATATATACATTATTCAAAAAAAAATTGACTCAAAATCATTAATTTTGACCAAAAGAATTATATATATACTCCATAATCTCTTCAGGGGTGGAAATGAGTTACAAGCCCCACGTTGGGCGCCAAACGTGGAAAAAAAACAAACTATGTGCCAGTCAAAACATGCTTATCCATCTAACACGAGCTGGAACTCACAAAATGTACTTCAAACCCAGTCAAGCCCGAGATTTAAGTCAGGGACCAGCCTGGATTCGAACCCACTCTCCAAGCACCAGATCTAACACCCAATGGATAACATAACAATGGTAGCACACGAGATTTAATTCTTCATCCGGCCCACTAGCCAATCAGAGAAAACAATAAGACTCATGGACTTAAACATATATATAAACAACTTAAATACTAGACATTCCACAGATAAAAATCTAACATATTTAAATAATAGGGGCTTTACTAATGAATACTTATGGGCAATTAGTGAATTGGATTGATTCAATAATGAGACAAACTGATATATGATGAATTAAAATATATTTATTGACAATTGTTGTTGGCAAATGCACACAGGCATTTCATTTATAAAATAACATTACTCTAGGCCAATAATTGATACGTTGGCTATTATTTAATTGCTCCAATATTATTTAATGGAAACAAATACCCTACTATATAGCTAATCACTACATTAACTTTTACCAGTTATGCCCTTTCATCATCAGTTCGTGTGGCTATTGTACGTGAAATCAAACCAAGTCTGGAGTGAAGCTTAATAATCCGTCTTAATTATAATAAATTTATATTAACTATGGGCTTTTAAAGCGTCCCAGATAGCTTTAGATCGAACGGGTTTTCAAGATTGCTTCGGATCAACGCCGAAGACTGCATATTAGGGAGGAAAGAGTTGGCTATAACGATTTTACTAATACGCTAGGCACAAGTAAAGTATAATAATAACGTGGCTCTGCGGATGGAAGAATAGTTTTAGGGTTTTTGTGACAAACAACGGTTTACCCAAGAACCGGTCGTCATGCTGCTAATGGGGAACCTTTATTTGGTTCAGAGGCGGGGGACTTACATGCTAATCTGGCCCGTAGCTCAGACTTCGCTACTGCACTACCCATAAGAGAAGATGTGCTGGAAACGCCGTGGCTCCATCTTATATATGTATAAAAAAACAGCACAACGAGGAAATCTAAATAAGTTTCACATCCGCCAAGCCGAAGGATATTATAAATTAAATATCATATATTAAATGAACACCAGTTCATCAGCTTGATCAAAAGAGCCAACTCTTCTGTAGCATGAGAAATATGTATATGCTACTGACGGGAATATATACAAACTTTACTTTATCCCGTTCAATCTCTTTAGTTATCTATAACTAATAAACTCTTAAAAGGTGGAAAAGTATATTTAATAAGGGACTTACGAATACTTAACTAAAAAAATATACTTATAATTACACTCCAGGCTAGTTTAATCTTTAGTAACATAATAAATAAAGGTTGAAAAGCCACATTTTATATTTATATTAATTAATTTATTAAGTGAAAAAATATGAATTTGGGTTTCGAAACAGCGCACGAAATGATGCTATATAAATAATTTAAATTTATATGTTTAAAAACATATTCTATAATTAAATGCACGCCGTTTCGAAACATAGGCATAACTAACAATAATTAAAATAAGCAAAGAAAAAGCAAAATATAATTGCAGTGATTAAATTATATAGCAAAATATTAATTAATAAAGAAAAATTTGCAAAAGTATTACATTTTCTAGAATTAAAATATTATTTTAGGAAACAATTTAGACAGTTTACACTATTGAATTAAGAAAAAAAATTAGCAAAAAGTATTTCATTTAAATATCATTTCAGAAACAATTTAGCGAGAAAGTTCAATGATATGGTTAGCTAACCTGTTTTGAAGAAACAATGACTGTTCTTGAAATTTACAGAGCTCTGCGATTTTAAATATTAAAACAGTTCTCCTGTAGATGGGCTGGAGATATTCGAAACTGGAATGAAGGTGAATTCTTGGGCGGCTTATGGCATCTTTAATTTAGTTGGGAGACGATTTTTAAAATATTGTTTGTTTAGCTGGACTGAAATTGGAACGAAGGCAAATAAATTATTTTTACGGCTTATGGCATCTTCAAATTTAGTTGGTGTAAGCTTGGTTGTTCCTTTGGCATTTGATGGATTGAACTAGGCGTTCCATCACGGGAAAGCAGCAAAATTTTGCCTGACTTTAGCCAGACATGTTGCGGTTGAACAATTTTGACTTCTGATGTTAACTCTCTTCAAAAGCAAGATGGATTCTCCCTTCCCGCTTAAAATAAGGCCTATTTATATCCTTCTACTAAACTTTAACACCTTTCTGGAATTTCGTAAACCTCGGGACCAATTGACTTTTAATTAAAGCAAAATAATATAATTCAATTTCTACAACAACTGATAAAATCTCCGAGGTGTTATATTTAATTTCCTTAAAAAATGTATCAAAATATATAAACTATATAATTTGATTCATTTTCATTAATTAAATTCCTCTTCAGGTGTTATTACTTAGCAGAAGGAACGGTATTCTGATTTAATAAAAAAGTCTTTTGTTGCAAACAAAAATCAATCAGAAAACAGATTTTACTTTTTTACCCGGGTGTGTCACTAATTGATATCTGGTTTACAAAAATTCTCATTTTTTAATTGCGAACAGATAATTCTTATTTTATAAAACTAAATAACTTTTAACATATTTGTTTATTTAAAAAAAAGCAAATTCAAAGAAAATACCCGTTTCAACTATATATGTAAAACATCAAATCAGAAAACCGTTAAACAAATTAAAGAAAACATTTACATTACTTTTATTTAAACTTAAATATATATGAATCATTTTGCCGTTATTCCAAGGTTTAAATTATCCATCCACATACGAATATTATAGCGAATATAATTAAGAATTAACTGAAAATTAATAAAACATTTTATAATAATTTATGAGCATTTCTCCGCTATAATTTTATCAAACCTGTCTAATTATAGCGTGTTTTCGTATGTAAATGGATGATGCCATTCAAGCGGCCAAAGTTTTCCCGCTCGACTTATATATTACATTTTTACATTAAAAATAGGTTCGAAATTAGTTTAGATGAGTAGGTCATTAGGTTGATGGTGAAACGGAAAGGGATTGGAGATTTCCGTTTCAATATATATATATATATAACTGAACAGGAAATAACTGACATTTCCAATGAGTTGTAGAATATAAATAAACTCTAAAAGACAGATGATATTACCTGTTTTTTAGCATTTGTTCTTATATATTTTAAGAATGAGATAACTTATTGGAAGTTTCCTATTCAGTTACAAATGACCAGGGATATTTATTGTTTACATATATGCATATATGTAAATAAATAATTTAGCAATGTATACGTTCCATCATCAGATTTTCAATGAAATGCATGGCTGAAGAGCTGTGGGTTGGAGTAGTTTGAAGCCTGTTATAAAAGTATGAAGATTGGCTATCTTAATCTAAAGCTGAGCACTGATTGTATATATGTGTGGAGATAGTAATCTGGACCAACTGATGATTGCTGGTTCAGCATGAAATATGGACATTAGTGATTATTTATCTTTTCAACATGTGTGTGATCAATTGGGTCAACAATATGAGATGGCATGGAGAGTTGAGAGTTATGTAAAAGTTTGAGTTCAAATCCCTTATATATTACAGTATATATGTGCAGGTATGTGTAAGCCTGTATGGTGTATTAAATTACAATGTATATAATTGTAATCTGGTGGAAGAAAATTAATCTTCATACATGTGTTATTAGATTGATGTTAAATTTTCACGAAATAAAACCATCAACAAGTGTTTTAAAATATAAGTGTAACAGTTATGCTTAGAATTTATTCTTACATAAACTAATCCTTATTAACAGTGATTAAATCAGGGCTTTAACATACTATGAGCCTGATATTTCAACGGACAAATTATTTGTATAAAAAGGGGACTTAATGTGATACTTTCAAAATACTTTTTATAATTTTAAAGGGGGGAAAAAATTAAAATTTATTTTTTCAAAACATTAAAAAAGACTTTATTGATATTTTTTATCTTTCAGCCGATGCTAAAATGATACAGTTTGTTATTGTTGTTTTTTTTTTTTTTTATTATTATTATTATTATTATTATTATTATTATTATTATTATTATTATTATTATTATTATTATTATTATTATTATTATTATTATTATTATTATTATTATTATTATTATTATTATTATTATTATTATTATTATTATTATTATTATTATTATTATTATTATTATTATTATTATTATTATTATTATTATTATTATTATTATTATTATTATTATTATTATTATTATTATTATTATTATTATTATTATTATTATTAGTAGTAGTAGTAGTAGTAGTAGTAGTAGTAGTAGTAGTAGTAGTAGTAATAGTAGTAGTAGTAAATAAGCAAATATTTTATCTAGCACCGTGCTTGCAAATATATTTCATTCCAATATCAGCCTTTCAAGCTAATTGAACACGCGCCTTTGAGAGTGTTAAATAAATGAATACTCCCCTCTTCAATCCAAGAATTCTGCATAAATACTATATCTTGGATTGAAGAGGAGAGTATTCATTTATTTGACACTCTCAAAGGCGTGTGCTCAATTAGCTTGAAAGGCTGATATTGGAATAAAATATTATTATTATTATTATTATTACTATAATAATAATAACAATAATAATAATAATAATAATAATAATAATAATAATAATAATAATTGATTAAACAAAGGCACGATGGTGATCATGTGATGTTTATAATTAATTAACTATCCAGAATTAGTCTACACATTGATTGATTGCTGGTTTATTTTGTCTCTCAACTAAAGAAAAAGTCGTTCAAATTCATTTTATGCTTAAAGATTAATTAAATAATGCTCAAACTTATGGAACTGTTTTGCTATCCATTAATTGTTAAATCTGTTCTTGGCTTTACCAAGACATTAGTTTATTGAATTAAATTTCACCATGGAAAATATTTTAAGGAATTCCTAACTTGAATTTTTACCTGTTTTCTTTCAATACCTATAATGAAAGACTTGTATAATATTTTCCAGTTAAGAAGAAAACAAAAGGGTCTCATTATTAAAGAGAGTAATTCTCATTATAAATGGGAAGAACTTTAATCCTTTCAGTTGATGTATAAAATGATTGTAGTATATATGTGTTTTATATATTTAAAATTTATTTTTATATTATATAATTGTAATTTTATATTTTATGCCTATCTTATTAATATACTTCTCATGGTATTACGAGAATATTTATAATAGTATTTGTTGCCCAAAGATTTGGTAAGAAACAAAAATAGATTATTATCTGTAATGCTAGCTGAAAGCAATGAATTCTGTTCTGAAAGGGATCAGAGGGATTTAAATCCTCTCTGTTGCTGGTAATAAATGTTACTAAGAAGATTTGGTTGAAGCAATTGATAAGAAACATGTGACAATAATTGCCTATAACGAGAAATTCCAAAAGTTGATTCCCATAACTCTCTCTCAGAAAATCCATTTTTATTTTCAAAAAATGTGTTAGCTGAAACATGAGAAACTTTCCAGTGTGATATTGCCATAGGATGTGCAAGTTCAGTCAAGTGATTTACTTTGGAAATAATGTTTTTTTTGCCCAAGTTTTCTAAATGCAAACTCAGTACAATTCTGAATTGTCTGAAAAAAACTATCTAGACATATAACATCTGCCTCAGTTGCAGTTTTTAAATGACTATTTTTCAATAAGTGTGCTCATATTTGCTGATATTTGAAAAGAAATATAGTTTAAAAAAAAATGTCCAAAGTAGACTGCAGGCTTTTCTGCAAGTACTATGTCCATATTTTTTGTGCTTTTTTTTTTCATTCTCTTGTAAACAAATAAAAATTTTCTTTTACAATCTAAAAAAAAAAAAAGGTTTTTTTTTAAATGAAATACAACCAGGTAAATATTTCATTTTGATAATTATTGAGAGTTCTTTGAATTGATGTTTTATATAATATAATGATTTGTCATTCTGAGGTAAAGCAGCCTTTATATTTAGATATGTGTGAACATTTAGAGCAGTGATCTCAACCTTCATAATGCTGTAACCCTTTAATGCAATTCCTTATATTGTGGTGACCCCCAACCTTTAATTTTACTACTGTTATGAATTGAAAATGTATTTTCCAATGGTCTTAGGTGCCCTGTGAAAGGTTTGTTTGACCTCAAAGGAGTCATGACCCACAGGTTGAGAACTGCTGATTTAGAGTGTCTGAGAATCAGTGCATGGAATTTAGATAGCATATAAATTTATAAAATGTAGTTTTGTTATACTATTATGTTTGTGAATTTACACACATTAATAAATTGGATGTCTTAATATATACATGTGTGTGCGAGCGATTATTTATGTATTATTATTGCTATTATTATACTTTTTTTTTAAGTGTCATAGCATCAGCACTGCCTGCAAATAGATACAGGGTACCTGTCCACATACTTTTAATATCCACCTTATCTATATTGCCATATGTAAATGTGTTTTTGAGTATTTAAGGGCATTATCAAAGTATATTTATTTTAAGGTCATTCATTAACTACTGCAATTTAATGTTAAAGCAGTTTCCTAAATCATAGTATGTAGATTATATCTATTTCCTCGCCCCTCATAGCTATCAAGAGTATCGTAATAGTGTACTTATAATTTGTATAATGTGCTATCTTGATGTAAGAACAAATATTTTTACTGATTTTAAAATGTAGTTAATATTATTAGATAGTAATATCTCATCAGTGGCCTAATATAGGCATATAGACTGGTTGTTTTACCTTTAGTATAGAATAGTTGGATGTATTAGATAGTAAAGATAAGAATGCAAAGGTTATTATTATAATTTTGTAGCAATACTCAAAGGGGATATTTATTGTAAAATTGTATACTTTATTATCTTAATTTGTTAAATTAAAATTATTATTTTTTAAATATCTATTGTACTAAATTTCAAGTATACTGTATATTTATATTGTGAATAAATATTTTTGTTATTAAAACAAGTTTCTGTTTTCGTTGCCATTACTATTTCATTCATTAACCAGAAAATCTCATAATAATGTTGTATTATTCGTTATTTTAAAAAAAATATGTTTCAACGGCCACATATTATTATTTACTTGATTTACTTACCCATTTCACCTGCATTGTGGCAAACCATATACCTCATTAATTACTATATATTTAAATGTGTTTTTGTAATGCTGTGGCGGCATAAAATGTGACCTTACTATCTTCTGCATTATATCTGTATGCAATTATTATAAATTCGTTTACCATAAGACTATAGTCTTAGATATACTTATGTGGTGCATAAATAAAATATTTATACAGGAAGACAATTAAAAATGCTTTAAAGAATGTTTTGCATGCTAATATTTAGGATTTTAAAATATCTAAGTTATAATATGAAACCTGAGAGAAGTTTCAAACCTGTTATTGTAAGTGGGTAGTCATATTTTATTAAGATAATTATTATCAGTGATTGTATTCATTATATAATATTTATAATATGATAGAACCTGAGATTTGGGATTTGAAGTAAAATGCATTGACAAATTTATTTGTAGTCAGCTTCACACTCTTTCTCTGCCCTGGATTAGAGATTATAGTTGGTGGATTTTGAGAAACAAAATGGTGATCTTTTTTTGGTTCATGTTCTGTGACCGTTTATTTGAAACACCTTATAACTATAGCTATGCTCTCCCCTTTAAATAAAAAATAGCCTGAGTTTTAAAGAGGAGTGTGGCTGAAATAATATAGCTATGGGACATTTCAAATATTTTATATAGATTTCTGCTAGCATTATGCATTGTTTCTATTATATATGTAAGTGGGTGTGTGTTTGTGTGTAAATGTTAAATAACATTGCATTTTTAGATATTTCTATAATTTATATGAAAGCAACCTATGTTTCACACATTCAGCATGAATGGTCAGCACTCCTCATAAATAAATAGTTTAAGAATATGAGTGACTACATATATTTAGAGCTTACTTTTAAATAAACTATCATTCAATAACAGTCTTGGAAATGGAATGTGATTTTATAAAACTGTCAGATCTTTAAATGGAATATATTACAAATAAAGGTTAAAATAATAAAAATCATACTGAAGAAAAAGTAAAAATAAGGTACTTTAAAAATGAGATAATTTTTGTCAAGCATTGGTGGTCAAGTGGTCAGCACAGCTGCCTTACAAGCAGTTGTACCAAGTTCGCGGGTTTTCTTCCCAGCCGATGCTTTGACACATGGAAAAAAGGAAAAAAAAAGAGATACTTTTTCTTCTCTAGGATTTAAAAGTAAGATCTAAAAATAGGTGGCTACTTATATTTTTAAAATATTTATTTGCATGTGTGAAAGGTAGCTGGCATCTAACTGAATTATATAAATACATGCACACATAAGTTTATTGATGATATGCAATCTTTAATAAAGTTAAAATCAAGGAAACATACTCTATATATTAGTAAATAAAATAAGAAAATTGATGTTGAAATCTTTATGATGAAAATCATTCCTAAATCTCATTAAATCAGATAAGAAAATGTGATAATAAAACTATTTATGAATGGTATTTAATATAGATTACTATTATATTAATCATACCATGAGTTCTCCATAAGAAGACAGCAGTCCAGCACCATAAGCTCTTAATTCCCCTTGCTCTTTACACAATCCAAACTCCACTGTAAACCAATACAGCTAAAATATATGTATAAATATCTTAAATGCAACCATAATTATATTGTAATCACATATATTAAAGTTTTTAATGTATATGGATACAATTAAGACGTTTGTCACCATATTTTTTACTAATTTCTAAACACCTTTAATATCATCTAGTTTTGTCATATGTACATTGTTTTTAAGTTGTTTTGTAATGCCCTCCTCTACTTGAAAAGCTTAAGATTCAATCTATATTAATTGATAACTCTCTATCAAAATCAGATCAATTTCTGTCTCATCAGCATCATTTGCCATAACTTTTATAACAGATTAATTTTTTCTATGATCTCTTTATTCTTGAATTTAATTGTTCTAATACAAAGATTATAAATTTTTGGTTATTTTATTTCATATAGAAGAAAAGAAACTAGTTCATGCCTTTTTTATTATAATAAACATTATCATGTTTTATCTTAGCTTTATTATTTTCTATATTTTCTCATATATATAATTATAATAAAAATTACTTAATGGACATTTTATATATATATATATATATAATCATTATATATATATATATATATATATAATCATTAAAAAACAATCAACACTTAGACTATTCCAATATCAATAACAATTAATAATATCAACTGTTGTCAAGGCAACATTCCTTTAACAATAAAGATGGAATCCCACCTTTATTTGTGGTTCAATATCTTTATATGGACACTAAAGATTGCAACTTGACCACAGAGATTGAAATTATTTATACAAAGAATAAATAAATCTCCTTAAACCGATAAATATAACCTATTCTGAATGCAGGTTAATAGTCAAATGTAACATTCAAAATGCAATTACAATTTTCAAATTGTACCCAAAGTATTACTTGAATAATAAGTGTAATAATGCTCAAATCTAAATGGGATTGTACATATATGTGTATAATTAGAAAATATATAAAGGTGGATTTCCACCTTTTTGTGTATGGATTTTCAGTTATTGTATAAAAGACACTGCCTTGATAACAGATTGAGATTGTTGCTTGTTATTGATATTATTTAACTGTTGACTGTTTTCATGTATTTATATATATATGTGTGTGTGTGTGTCATTATCTAATATCACTTTTCTGCATGCTTATTAGCATTTTTTATTTTATGCGTTGGACTTTAAATATTTTTATTGAATTACTTTTGGTCTTAAATTCTTTGATTAAATATATTTTTACTTCAATATCGAGATTCAAATTTAGTGTTTAAATTATGTATCATGATGACCAGCCAGCTATATATACATATATATATGTGTGTGTGGAATGTTAAATAGATTATATTTAAATAGTAAATGCTGATATAGAAAATACCCTTGTTAATCACCTGACAATACAACAATAAGAAAGTGACAACAATTTTCAAATTTAGTTTTCTTTACATATTAAGATTATCTTGAAAAACTACAGTAGATGTGAGAATAAAACAAATGAAAATATTTATTGCGAATTATTTATAAACAGATTGATTTTTATTTAACAAAGTAAATAAATTCCATATTATTTTAAACCTTGTAATAAACATTTAAATGATAAATATGTAATTAAACAATCATCATTTAAATAATAAATGCTGTTGTAACAGCAATTACTGTTTAAACATTTTAATATAATATTAACTCATCTATGCACTTTATTAACTGTTTCACAATGCTTTAATTACCACCCCCTTTTGCAGTTTCGATTGCCCTAGCAATCATCTTCAGAAATTTCATTTATATCTTCAAAACTCAACTGCTAAATTCAAATTTTAAAATTTACAGTTGTACTTTTAGTAGCTCCCTCAAAGGGGATGGTATTTAAAGCATTGTAAAACAGTAGTAAAGTGCATAGATGAGTTAACGATATATACTTTCCCTTTGTGTGTGTGTGTTTGCGTGAACAACAATGTTGTCAATTTATATGATGTTTTTTGTAATGGAAAACTGAATATTTGATATCATTTCGTAACCATCCTCACTCTCATTTATCTGATTGGAATCTAATTCAGTCTACATATTACAAATGGCGGTCAACTTTAAAATCATGTAACCAATCATTTTATTCTTCGGTATCTATCTCTTTCTTGAAGAATAGTCAATAATTAATGACCATATTTCCAAAATATTAATAAAGCATAAGTCAAAATATTATTTAACTATATAAAAAGCAAAACTGTACCCAAAATAATTATCAAATCTAAAAACATTGATAAACAGTCCAATTAATATTAAATCTTATTTTGTTCATGAATCTAGTCATAAAAATTGGACCAAAATAAATTAATAAAATATTTTTTTTTATTCATCCAATTTATTTCTGGAATAATGAATTCATTTAAATTAAGTTTTCTCAACTTTGGAAAAAATTATAAATATATATATGTGTGTGTGCGAATTCTCATTCTAGATTACAGTTTTATCCAAAACATATTGCAACAGCTTAATGCTGTTTAACTATTACAGTTTATAAAACATCGCGCTATATAAAATAATTGATTTAGTTAATGTTCATAAACATGTTTGCTGATCAAGCAAGTTTCAGGTTTTCCAAATAATATATTTTACTAATGAAGTTAAGTTGATGAAAGTATAGATTTTAATAAAGGCTGTAAATATAAATTACAGGTTTCTTTAGGGTCAGACGTTTTCTCCACGGATTTAATTCAAATAGCTGGTCTTTCTATATAGAAATAGTCACCTCTATCCCCAGACTGCCTTGCAATGAAAACGGTTTTTCCACTTTTCTGTTTTTTCACGTAAACTAACTTACAAAATTATAACTGCCCTACATACAAATTTTTTACTACCTGGCTATCTTGTTTACCAAAAAGCAACACATTTTTTTTTGATTCTATTTGTCTGATACATTATCATTTAACTTTCATTCGATTCATTAAACAAAACAGAAAATACTTTATAGTCTCAAAAATAATTACAAAAAATGCCATTCGAGGCTAGAATAAAAATATAAGAAAATACCATATAAAAATAAAATATTTTGTATTTCAAAATTACTTTATATCTTTGATTTGATTTTTACTTTCCCTAACTTTAAACACTATTTTTTCCTTACTTGGTGGATACACACTGATACATATCCAACACAACAGGTACATATATAAAATATCAAATACCAAAAACAAACATAGCCAAATATAAAACAAATTACATCTATTCAGTGTTAAAATAGTAGTTACAAATAATTCAAAATTCACTACCAACGGTTTTCCTGCTAATGCAGACTTTTCGTGTGCACACTTGAGAAAAATTTGCGTCGATAGAAAAACCATTAATAGTGAATTCTGAATTATGTGTGACTTTTCAATATTGAATAGATCAAGTTGAATTATATATATATGTGTGTATAAAAATATAATGCATATTGCAAGCTGAAATAGATAGAAAATTCAAATCACTAATCACGATGTGATGCGATGCACTATGGCTTCTCCTTTCTTGGAGTCAGGAATCTCTCAGCCACTATGCCAGAGAGACCTATTAACCACCTTACCTTTCCTTTCCATTCACCACCCTAAGTTTTTCCCATATTCTTCTCTATCTTGTTCCATTCCCATTTCCACAACACTATCTTTGTCCATTCTATGGTCTTTATATCTAAATCCCCTTATCTTTTTCCAACCTCAACATAAAAACCAAGGACCCACTTTCTGTATAATCACTTTGTCTATATTTACAACTTCACTATTTGTACTTTTTTTGTTTGTAAGCATTTACATTTAATTAACATATGCCTAATCATATATAACTTGCAAACGAAATCACCCACATTTCTCTATTTACGTGTATATTCCCTTGTTGCTAATGATCCCGTTTGAGCTTTAAACAGTAAATTACTTTCCTTGCTGTTATCATAAATTAACTCACACCCAAATATTATGTTTACTTCTATATATATTTAAACTCCTTTAACTCTCCATAGTAGTTCTCTATCTCTCCAACTCCCTATTTTTTTTATTAATGCATCTATTCTTCTATCCCATTCCTTGCCACTATAACACTCAACAATTCTCTTAAAACAATTATCCCACTTTTTGTATAAGTATACTAGCATAAAATCTTTATCCAAATCTTTTGCATATCATACTACCGTTTTATCAATCTTGATGCCTGTCCTTTACTCATAACCAAATGAAATACTATTTTGGCTATTCTCTTACTATCCATAAATTATCATTTTGTTTTTTGCATCTCTCATATAAAAACATAATCATCCCATTTCTTTTTGAATTGCCTCCTTTGTCATTTGCACATCTGCATCTACTGCATGTCTTCCTATTTCTCTTTGTACTTTTTCTAAGTAATCTAACATCTCTTTACTAATGCATAAAGCATTGTTATCATATGTTAACCCTGCTATTGCCACTCCCTTTTATACAATCCTTGCCACATCATATTTATTATATGTAAACATTGTTAATTTCTTTATCAGTCTCTTTTTTTATCTTTGCTTCATTTATCAATTTTTTCTCCCATTCATCCAAGCAATTTCTCTGATTAATTAAGATGATTCCCAAATAGTTATACCTATTTATCACATTTAAATCCCCCAATAAAAATTCTTTCACTTCTCTTTACCTAGTATTTATTATCTTTATTTTTGATCTTTTTTCACTAAATTTAATCCCCATCTCTTTACCCACCCTTGTGCATGTCTTCAGCATAACTTTCATATCTTCACTTCTTCATCATCAGCAAATAAAAGACATAATAATATATACACTCCATTGCCAACTATTAATGATATCTGTATCCCTCTTCCTAGTCTTTCTATTGCTCTCTCCATTTCTCTCAAATATAACAAAAACAAAATAGGTGATATAGGGCATGCTTGCTTTAGTCCCATCCCACTTTTAACTCTAACTGATTCTATATTTTCTAAATAATACAGATAGTAATTATTTTCATACAATCTTTTAATAAGATCCACTAAAGTTCCATTCATTTCCAAATTTACTAAACTTATCCATAATCTATTTCTATTTATTCTATCATATGTCTTCTCTATAACTATAAAGACCATATATAACTGTCTACCTATATTTCTACTCATATCTATAAGTTGTGTGACTACAAATAAAATATCTCCTATACACCTATCCAGTTGAAAACCTCCTTGCATTTCTCCCACTACTTCAGCAACATCCTCTGTGAACAAATATAAATTTCTGAAATTCAAACAAGCTGTTTGAAGTTCAGAATTTATATTGTTTTATGAGGGTATTGATGAAATATCTTAACATTATAATTAGTGATTTGAATATATATATATATTGTAACGACGACAGACGTCTGATTTGAATATATATATATATCCCAAAACGACAATACTAAAATTCTTCAACATCCATGATTTTATCTATTAATAAATACAGCACACATTTTCAATTCATAATAATATATATATCCAAAAAATAGCATTCCCATCATTCTCTTCAAAAAACAACTTTCTTTAGCATCCAAGGATATCTTCATGAGATTGATGGCCTCAGATTCAAAAAAGTTTATCTCAAAAGTTTTTTTTACTCTTCTTTCCAATTCATTTCTTTCTTAAAAGATCTCTGCAGTGCCAAATAATATTTTATGACCTGTATTCAGTTCATGAATATACAAAGCTGAGTTTTGATATCTGTTTTTTAACTCTACTCTTATGAATTTTAACTCTTTCATTAAGACTTAATTACTTTGACTTAAATAAATTTTATGATACAACTATAAGATATCTTACAAACTACCCCAGGACTAGATTTGCAATCAGTTGACTGTTTTGAACTATTTAGTAATGAATTTAATTCAGGACTTTCTTCCAGGCCACTTTCATACCACCCAATAAAAAAATATTTTTATAAATCAATTTACTAATTGATCTGTTATATGGGAAATAAATAAACTCTTTATTCACACCATATAAGGCATCAATTAGTAAATTGATTTATAAAAATAGTTTTTTATTAGTAGTATAAAAGTTAACTGGAAAAAAGGCCTGAATTTAAATTCATTATGAAATAGTTCAAAGCAGTCAATTGATTGCAAATCTATTCCTGAGATAATTTATAAGATTTCTTGCAGTTGTCATAAAATTTATATAAGTCAGAGTAAATTAAGTCTTAATGAAAAAATTAAAGTTCATAAAAGTAATTAAAAATAGATATCAAAACTCAGCTTTATATATTTATGAACTGAAAACATGTCATAAAATATTATTTTGACAATGCAAAAGTTGTTTTTTATGAAAAAAGTGAATTGAAAGTAAAAGAAACTTTGATGATAATATTTTGTGAATCTGAGGCCATCATTCTCATGAAGATATTTGTTGATGTTAAAGGAAGTTGGTTTTTGAAGTGAATGATGGGAAGGCTATTTTGTTTGGTCTATATGTGTTGTAGATTTAGTTGAATTTTACTTGAAAAGATCTATTTGTTAATAGTTGAAATCATAGTTGTGGGAGAATTTTAATAAAATGTTGTTGTTTTGACTAGTATTGTAGTTATATGAACTTATATTTTATTTATAATTGCTATTGTAGTGTTAATTGCTATTGTAGTGTTAGGCAGTATTTAATACATACATATGCATTTCTCATTAATGATATTAATTTACCGTTGAAAGTTTTTCAATTTCTTCATTAGATGCTCCTAGAGACGCTAAACCTATTTCTTGAGAAAATTGGGCAAAGGAAGGATCCGCAAGTAAAGGCACATGACCCAGTAGTTCGTGAACACAATCTCTAAAAATATATATTATTATTATTTTAAAATACAGAGTATTTAGAACAATATTATTTTGAAATAAAATCATTTACTACTTATATAACTATTTCTCATTTGTCCAGAGTTTGTTTACTCTAAAAATTCTTTAGCTATGACCAGTTTTTACATTGTATGTATGATTAAGGATATTTGAACATTTATAACTTGTGCCACATGTTTTTAACATTGAGTTCTGAAATTAGATTTGCGTCACCTAATGCAAAACACACACACACACACACACACACACACACACACACCAAGAGAATATAAAGTTAAGAAATTATTTTTGTGCAGATGAAAATGTTCATGTTTAAAAGATGAAGTTAAAGACATTTGTTTTGGATATACATATGTCTTAATCATCCACATTAAGAATTTATTATGATCAGCAATAAGAGAATTCTATTTAAAATTATTTAAAATGGTTTCATCTGTAGACACAGAAATCCTCTCCTGAAAA
Source organism: Epiperipatus broadwayi (assembly GCA_028023455.1). Lineage (NCBI taxonomy): Eukaryota > Metazoa > Onychophora > Udeonychophora > Euonychophora > Peripatidae > Epiperipatus > Epiperipatus broadwayi. The sequence goes on along the minus strand of JAQFVV010012416.1, from coordinate 8,748,056 downwards.
ATAGTGTCCCAGGATGTTATGGCTCAAGTAATAATAAGATGGTGTGTGAATTAAAGTTAATCCATTAGATATGTTATCAGACATTTATCCAATCATAGCTAAAGAATTATGAGAGTTGGTTGAAATTTTAAAAAGACTTAGCAGCTATAAACAGCTACTTGTGTGACACTCATTATTTTAATTTGTTTCTCAAAGGAATTTTTTTAAAAAAAATCAACCATAAAATGAAATACAAAACATTTATTAATCTTTCTTCACCTATGATTGGATATCTACTTAATAAAATATTTAATAAAAGACTTTAATTCATACTACACAATTCTTCAGACATATTATCCTTAGCATACATGAATAAGATTTCTGTGATGAGGATTTCTATGTCTGTGGATGGGATGTTTTTTAAAAGATTTAAACTGAATTCTTTGACTGAGGATCATAAAATTTTCTTAATGTAAAAGACTAATATACATTAAACACATATCTAAATGTATACATAATAACAATACAAATAATAAATATAATGATAATTAACTATTACATCCAGTCTTTTAATCCACATTAGTACTTTTGGTTAATTCCTTAACCCTCTTCAACTGCATGTAAAAAGTAAAAATAATGATGAATTAATGTCTGCTTCAGTTTTCTTGGATCATGAATGGACAAGTAAATATAAATTTAAGTTTAATATTGAAATTGTTAAGATTTTTTATGAAGAAAGAAACCAAAATAAAACAAAAATTAAGGAGGCAATTTTAATAACTAGAAATAAAATGAACATAATTAATAGACAAACTGCTAATGTTAAAATTCGGGATTCATGGGATTTGAGTTGATGATGTTTGCTTCCATTGTGTTTTTTGAATTTAACAGCAGTTGAGGAGGGTTAAGAAATTAAATGAAAGTACTTTTGCAGATTGAAAGACTGTATATAATAGTTAATTACTATTATATTTATTATTTTTATTGTTATTACAATAATTTTTAATTATCAGACATTTTATTTGTATACATATATTATCTAAAAGATGTGTACCAATCAGATACATGCAGCAAAGTTGATAATTCAAAACCATACATAAGCTATAAAAAAATAGCTCATTACTCATATCTATGCAAAAAACAATAACTGGCAAACTACCTTGATACTATAAATGTTTTGAATTGTCAGCCATACATCTTCTTATAGTATCTTGTTTCTTTAATAGATTCACATTTTATCTTTTTTTTTATTTCAACCTATTACTTATAAAAAATTGTTATTACTTTTTATAGCAAATATTTTGTATTCTAATCTCTCTTCTATCCTATATTACATTTTTTTGTATTTGTGAGTTTTCAAGTAAACCAAGATGGCAGCCTGCATTTTTAACAAATCTATGGTTTCAGCCTTCTCCCTTCCCCCAATGATTACAAAAAAAATGCCTGCTAGGAAATGTATTTAATAATTACATTTTATTTATTATTATTATTTTACAAGAAGAAATCATTGTGGAAAAATTATTACAATATTTACACTTCTTTTTTTATTATTAACTTATTAACAGAAAAATGAAAAATAAATAAATAAATACAATGTTTACACTTAGCAGTGTGCAATCATATCATAACCATTAACACACACTTTTCAGGAGAGCAGGATTCTGTATCTTTAGAAATAGTTCACTGCATTACATTCTGTGAAAAGAAAATCCCAAATTTTTATCTCATGAAAATTAATAAAAAAACTGCTGACAAAAAAAAAAAACATGCTCAATTAAACCAAAGTACAAAAATGTTAAGAGCTATTCATCAGTTCCTACGTTATAATTATCATTATCATCATCAACCATTATCAATCCACTGCAGGATGAAGGTCTCTCCAAGTTTGATCCATCTTCTTCGATCTTTAGCTTCTCTTCTCCACATCACCCCTTCACACTTTCTTATTTCATCCATCCATCTCACATGTGGTCTTTTTCTGGGTCTTTTACAATCTCTTGGAATCCAGTTTAAGATTTCAATTGTCCATCTATTATCATCTCTTCTAGCAATATGTCCAGCCCAACTCCACTTCAATCTTTTAATTTTTTCAATGAGGTCAGTAACACCTGTTTGTTCTCTTACCCATACATTGCGTTTTCGATCTCTTCTTGTTACTCCCAACATGCATCTCTCCATACTTCTTTGAGTGGTCTGAAGTCTCTGTATTGCTCTTCTATTAAGTGTCCAAGTCTCAGATCCATAAGTAAGAACTGGTAAAACACATTTGTTAAAAACCTTTCTTTTCAAACACATAGGCATATTTCCTTTTAGTATCAAGTTATTTCTACCAAAAGCACTCCAACCAAGTTTAATTCTATGATTAATTCCATCCATTATGTTTCCATCTGTATTAATAATCTGACCAAGGTATTTGTAACTGTTAACTTCTTCTAATTCATCATAATCAATCTTTATTTTCATATTTTGAGCAAATCGATTAAACATTACTTTAGTCTTTTTAACATTTATCTTTAGTCCTACTTTCCTACTTTCATCTGATAACTCCTGCAACATTTCCTGCAGCTCTGAAGCATTATTTGCAAAAACAACTACATCATCTGCGAAATCTAAATGACTTAAATACTCTCCATTTACTTTCACTCCTTTGGTTTCCCATTTTAATCCACAAAATACTTCTTGCAGCACTGCTGTAAAAAGTTTTGGAGATATGGAGTCACCTTGTCTTACACCTTTCTCAATGTTGACTTTCCCAGTATCATTATGTAATCTAATTGTTGCTGTTGCATTTTTATAAATATTCTTTAAAATATGACAATATCCTGGATCTATACCTTGATGATCCAATGCTTTAATCACTGAAGAAATGTTTATAGAATCAAATGCCTTTTCATAATCTACAAATCCAAAACATAATAACAACACATATTCATTTTTTGCTTTCTATAACTTGTCTCAATACCTGGATATGATCTACTGTACTAAAATCACTTTTAAATCCAGCTTGTTCCCTTGGTTGGTGGAAATCCAATGTTCTTTGTAGACGAGTTGTAATTATCTTGGTAAAATTTTGTATAAAACTGATGAAAGGCTGATAGGTCTGTAATTTCTAATATCTTCTTTATCACCTTTTTTAATTATTAATATTATTACTGCATTCTTCCAATTATCTGGTACATCTTTATCATTTAGACATTTGGTATATAACTTTGCTAAAAAAATTTCTATTTCTTCACCTGCGTCTTTTAATATATCAATTATAATTCCATCATTACCTGGAGCCTTTCCTTTCTTCATACATTTAATTGCATGTTTCACTTCTTCATTTAAAATTATGGGCAATTCAGAAGATGTAATAGAAATAGGAGGTACTTGTTCTTTCTTACTATATAATTATTGATAAGTCTTCTACCCATTTCATAATGTCATCTCTCTTTTTAGTAATAATTCCATCTTTTTTTTTATTGCAGATATAAATTTCCTACCAATACTAAGATGTTGTTTTACATTCTTTAGACTTTTATTTTCTTCTACAGCTTTCCTTGCTAGTTCACAGTTAAATTTTCTTATATCATTTTCAACTCTTTTCTGCACTATTTTACAAAATTCGAGATATTCAATCCTTTTTAATGCATCATTTTTGTATATCTTCATATTCCTTCTTTTTTTCATAAATTTTCTAGTCCTAGTAGAAATTTTATTGGTCAATTGCTGCTTTTTTCTACCAGCTATCTTTGTTGCAGTTTTTAAAAGTGTATCAGTTATATTCATATTAATTTCATTCAAATCTGAATCATGTTCAAAATCTACTAATATTTGAAACCGATTAGTAAGTTCTAATTTAAATTCATCAGAATGTTTCTGAAGATTAGGAATATCAACTGCAAAAATTGTTTTTCTTAATAATTTTTGTCTCTCTAGTTTTGCATTACCACGCATCTTACATCTTACTAATCGATGATCAATTCCTGTGTTAAATTTATTAAGAACATTACAATCTTGAAATATGTATTTTCTGTTAGTCATAATATAATCCATTTCTGCTGTACCTTCATTGGGATGCTTCCATGTCCATTACCTTTTAACATTTTTCTTAAAAAAATAATTCATAATATAAAGTTTTTGATTTTCAGCAAACTCCACTAGTCTATGTCCTCTCATTTCTATTACCATAACCAAAATTACCTACAGCACTTTCATCTTTCATTTGTTTACCAATTCTAGCATTAAAGTCTCCCATAACAATTTTAAAATGTTGTTTACTCTGATCGAAAGCCTTTTGTACATCCATATAAAAATCTTCTACTATTTCATCACTATGAGCCCTTGTTGGGGCATAAACCTGAATTATCTGCATTTGGTATCTGCTATTAAGTTATATAACTAATCTTGCCACTCTGTTTAATACACCATCAATCTCCACAATGTTATTCTTCCATTTTTTTTATTTATAATGAATTCTACTCCACTTGTATTTCCAATATTTGTGCCTTTATAATATAGTACATGTCCACTTTTTAAATCAATTGTCTCTTCACCTTTTCTTCTAACTTCACAAAAGTCCAATAATGTCCCATTTAATATAAGACAGTTCTTCTTCTAATTTTTGCAAACTTCCTTCACTTGAAAGTGATCTGCAGTTGTAAGTACTTAAATAAAAAGTCATCATCAAATGGCAGCCTGGGTACACAATCAGGGGATTCTTAGCACTCTCCGCCTTCGGCCACCAACCGCTGCCATGGTTGGTGATTTTACAGCCTCCTGGAAATAAGGGCCATGATTTATTTTTTGTCTGTTATAATTGTATATATCTATTGGGAAAATATCATTTACACAAACATTCATTCTGCCTTATCAGGCAACTGAGAAAAAAGACCATGGTGTTTCTTGATCTTAAACTCAAAGATAAAAAGTCAATAAACTCACCACCCTGGTTAATGCGTGTTGGTGAGCAGCCCATCCATGTTCATATACTATATGAATAATCACATAGTAATAACAGCTGCAATGACAAGAACGTATGGAGTGGACATTAGAAATTTGCCCTGCTCAGTTCCTTTAAGGTCTCCTTTCAGTTAATAGCAAACTCAAGCAAAAAAAAAAAAATTGAAATAAAGCTTTTTAATGAAATTTATTGGAATTTATTCCTCTTTTTAAAATTTAACGGTCTGGATTTATTGATTTTATTTCAATTTAACAAAAAACATATTTTCAATAGATTATAGGCCCCCGAAACTGTACATTTATCAAAAATATGGGTTGCCATCATGGTTTACTTGAAAACTCACAACTATCCATTTTTTTAGGACAGTTGATTCACAAATTTTTTTTCTAAATACTTGAAATTAAGTTTAACTTTATAAGAATAAATTATCAAAAAACTTTATAAGAATATTTCTACACTTAAATTTTTAAGCTCTTCACAAGTTGCATAGATTCTTTACTCATCTGGAGTAAACGTTATAATTAGTAGTAAATTATTTTGAGAAGGTACTTCATATGTCCTGATCTGTTAGTTCAAGGTACCATGCAGCTAAATAAGCCAATATTCTCGGTCCCCCCCCCCCCCATAAAAGCTTATTAAAAAGACCCAGAAATGATCAAATTACCGTATTTGATGTTTTAGTCACAGAAAAGAAAAAAATTGTCATTTATAAATATTCTTATTTAGCAGAAATAAAATTATTTTTTAAAGAATAATTTTATCGCTTTGTCTTTTTTTTTCTTTTTTCACATACTACGGTCATGAACTTTTTTCGTTATTCTCAATATCAGCCTTATAATACTTTATTAAGAAAATTTATTTTCATTTTTAATATTTTATTTCATTTTTTATGTTAGTCATTACGGTTATCAAACTCTTATTACATGTTAATTTTCCATCTTTATAATATCAATACATCTAGTATTTTTTTCTTTATTTATAAGCAAAAATTACGAAGAAATTTCTACTGCCTAATGTTTAATTGATTTTCGCTTCCTTTCTTTTATTGAAATTTTTATTTTAATAGTCTTGTCATTTTGTTTAAAAAAGCATTATCTCTTTGAGAATAATTATAATTACAATTTATTTGAAACATTTTTTTTTATAATTCAGTGAAATACTTTAAATTCATGCTATTGAATGTTATTCAAATTTTTTTAATCTTACAAATTTTATATCGTAATTTTGGCATTAATGTTTACGATTTTATTTCAGAGTTCATAATATTTTCAAACATCAGTAATTATCCAAATGTATTTTCGATTGTTATGTGCCCACATTCATGGCAAAGTAAATCTATTATTCAATATGAAATCAATCTTATATATATATATAGATGGTTTTTCTAATGCAGGCTTAATTAAGCACTGATTGTATATATGTGTGGAGATCATAATCTGGAGCAACTGATGAGTGCTGGTTTAGCACGAAATACGGTTATTGATGATTATTTATCTTTTCAACATGTGTGTGATCAGGTGGGTCAGCAATAAGAGATGACATGGAGAGTTGAGGTTCGTGTGAAAGTCTGAGTTCGAATCCCGCAGACATTACACACACACACACACATATATATATGCAGGTTTAAGCCTGTATAGTGTATTAATTTGCAAGCTTAGTTGTAGATTATTTGCTCGCTATTTAAAAAAACTGATGACTAGTTATAAAACACATATCTCAAAATATATTTTTTTTTTGCATTTTTAAATAATCTTAAGTCTTAATAAGGCTCTACGATTTAATGTGATGCCAACTTTGGATCAAAGTAGAACACAAAGGTAAATATTTGATTCTTGGAGATTCTTTCAATATAAGTCCTTTTAGAACAAATAATTTTTTTAAACAAACAAATGCCAGTGAATTAAGTAATTGTACTCAATTTAATAATGTACCTTTTATGGAGGATGGATAGAATGAAAAATCCGGAGTTCAAATTCCTCTACTTATATACATGAAACATTTAGTATAAGAAAGTTACATACTGCCTTAGAATTATCTATTTTATTAAATAAGAAACACAGAATATTATGCTAATGTATGTTGATACTAATATGTAGATTTGTAATGTCAACTAGCTTAAATCATCATATAAAACCAAATTCCATTCTAACATTATATTATCCAACACTATTAATCCTTGGTCTTTTTTCTTACCTTGTTACATATTGCTAACACCACTTCATTTTGTTGTGTTAAGTGGATCTTTATTAATTGAAAAATCAAAAGAAGGAAATTATATATAATTGTAAAAACAAAATATTGAACAACATAAATATATATTTTTAAAGCCACAATTAAATCTTGTTATAAATAATTATGTAGATATACTAAATAGACAATCTATTTTGGGATGAGGATTGCCCTAAGTTTGAATCAAAACTGAGTAATCCTGAAAAAAGTTTGATTGAAGCTTAAGATTTTCTTTTAGGTAAAAGTCCATATTCAACTCAGCTAACTATTTATTTAGAAAATGGATATTTAACTATTCTCAGAGGATGAACAAATATGGAATGGTATTAAAATCATCACCATCTGTCAAGTTACTAGCTACTCTCAGAGGATAAACAAGTATTAGAAGGTGTTAAAATCATCACCATCTAGCAAGTTATTAGCTATTTTCAGAGGATAAACAAGTATGGGAAGGTGTTAAAATCATTATCTGGCAAGTTACTCTATTCTCAGATGATGTGTTAAAAGCATTACCATCTGGAAAGTTACAATCCTGATGTGTAATACTTTGTATTTCAGTTTCTCTGAGAGACTGTTGTAGAGATTTTTGCACTGCAGTGGGATATTTATGAATTAATATATATTGTAATGGTTGGGTTACATGGCACACAGCAACATAGTGTATGTGCATATAAATATATAAAAAGTAAAGGGAAAGTAGAAATAAACACAGATAAAAATTTTAGTAGGTATTTTCTACTTTCCTGGAATAAAATAATCCCAGTAAAAGAATTAAATAGTTCTGAATTTAAAATACAATTTTATTATAAATTAAACAATTAAAAAGGTTTAATAAATATTATATGTAATTCTGATTTTGAATTTAAAAACAAGTATGGAATTTTTGAAATCTTTTAATTAATTGGTAAATTTTTCTATCTAAGTAAAAACATGTATATCACACTTTGCTAAAAAATTTCAAACTTATTTTCAAAAGGGATTAGAGAAATTAAAAAACACTGTTTTTAATTAATGTGTTTTTATCACCCAATCCATGTCTAAAAAGGTTTGGATAAAAAGATTATTTTAGTTTGGCTTGTAGTTTTTGTAAGAGCTTGCCAGAAGAGTCTGGCTAAATATATTTTGTAAGAGCTTGCCAGAAGGCTTGGCTAATAATAATTTTAAGAAGCAAAATAGCTAACTGCAGTTTGCTAGCAGAGTTAGACAGAGCTCCCATTAAGATGTAGCTAAAGTCAAGACAGGAGGAAGCATCTGCTCTATAGTTTAATGGTGGAGTTTGAATTTACATGAAGGAATGACCCACTTCTTTGTGTTGAAATTTAGAGCTACAAATCTGAACAAGACAGTTTTCTGTCCTGAAACTCATCAATCCCTAGACAGATGGGAGAATGCCAACCATACCTGAATTATTCTTTTCTTAAGGTGACTGTAAACCAATCTTACCCAGACGACCATGCTTACCAAGAGAAAACTTGAAGAATTGGTATACATATACTGCTATTTATCTATACATGCAGGAAACTGCAGATAAATGCATAGCATGCATATAGCTAGTGAGTTAGTTTAAAATCCTTAAAATGAATTTTAAAATTATAACTTAATAATGTAAAGTAAAACAAATGAATAATTAGCTTGAGTCAAATGTCTAAAAGAAAAACAATTTGATATATATATTTTTAAAGAAATTATTTTGGTAATTCCATATAAAAAATGACATTAAAAATATATAACTTAAAATGCAAGCATAATTTTGTTTGAATTACAAATCAAAAGGTAAAGAATAAACTATTCTAAAAGCATTGATAGTTAATTAATCAACAATCAAAAAATAACTTGTCATAAAAACGACTACTTTCTTTTAAAAAAAGAAAAAAAACTATAATTAGTTAAGAGTTACTTGATAAAAAAAAAGAAATTTTCTGTCAAAAATTGACTATACTTTTTTTTTTAAAAAAGGGAAAGCTGTAATGAAGTTTAATAGCTTATTCAAATTACGTTTTATATATTACTTATGCATATATGAATTTTATGTACTCTTAATATTAATCAAGGAATTAATTATGGAAAGTACACTTTGTATAACTTTTTATTCTGTCAGGTTGAAATATGTAAATGTCAATGTGAACACATACATGCACAACATATATATTAAATCAATAACTAATTATGTATTATAAAATTAATAATTTTATTTTGACAAAAATGAAATATATGATGTAAACTTCTGTGTCTACAATTCAATATGCACACACATGTATGTTAAATATGTTATCAAATATGATAGAAAATGAATTTAATTTATATAATTAATCAATTATTGTAATTCATATACATGTGCAATTATATATATGTGTTTTAGTAAACCTAGCATAGGTAATTGCACTATTAAAAATATAAGTTAAAAAGTTTAATCATGTATTATTGTAGGGCAATTTAAATATATTCAGAAATCACACACATATATGTGTGCATATATATATATTGAAGAAGATCTGATGCTCAGATCCTGCTTCACAGCCCACATCCAATCTCCTACCATCTAACTGTATTCAAACCCACCTTTACACACGTATATACATAGCTATTAATATATATATATATATATGTCTTTTCTCAGTATTATAACATAAATATTGTAAACGTATGTATTTTAATTTAAAAATATTTTATTTAATAATATTCTCATGTGTATGCGGGTGTAAATAATATCTATATATTTCAGTGTAGGAGATTGCGGATGTATTAATAGTTATATTATATATATAAGGTATTATATATGAAACTTATTATTTTTTCATATATAATTTTGTAGCCAGAAATTATGCAATCTTGTTAAAAAGTCTCTCGAAAAACAATTACCCGGAAGACCCCTTATATTAAAGTAAAAGATTACAAATTGGTAATAATAAAATAAACCCATTAGTGGAAATTGTCCATGCTAGCTTGTTTTAAAATCATAAGATATATTTTAAAACAATCGTTCGAGAAACTGATAACAAACTTGCATTGTTTCAAACATCTTACTAGATAAGAGTATCCGGTCAAACTATTCCAGATGAAACTTAAGTGCTTAAACTGCCTTCGGTCCAGCAGTAGTTGCTAAGTTACTTCAAAATAAAAGTATATATACTGCTGGATTTGAATCAACTAAGGAGGAGACCATTAAATAACTAAGGTGCTATACATATTCCACGCCAGTTTTAATTCTCACTCAATGTGTTGTGAGTAGGAAATTTCACCTTGTCCCTCCATTCTAATATGCTGTTCCCATGAACGAAGCATCCCGTACTACTGAACTTTATGTATATTTATCCAGTGAAAGTGAAGTGCTATCTCAAATAATAATGCTACCCTAGATCTAGTGAAATAATCCCGATGGACTGATTCCTAGTGAAACGCTCTTCCAAATAATCAAGGTAAAAGTACTTTGACCGCTTATAATTCCTAAATCCTGCCTTCTCTGTAATATTTATATTTTAAATCATCTATATTAAATGTCTTCAAATATGTATTCTATAACTCTATATAACTAATCTATATTAAGCCTTCTATATAATGTTTTTCTTTTCTTTTATTTTCAAGCGGCAACCAATTTTCAATTTGATTTACGTATTTATGTTTTAAAATAAATGCCAATAGTATTCTAAAATCGCCAGCATATAATTTATTTTCATTTCCCCACCCATCATTTACTGGGTAAATAATTTATAATTTGATCAAAACAAGTCTTATTCGACTTGCCCAGGTGCTCACGATTTTAGATAAATAAACTAATTATATTTTTTATGTTTACTGTAGAAAAACAGATTTGACATCTGTTTTTTACATTCTCCTTCCTAAATAATGCGCTATCTTTTATTCTTAAATTATATTATATATGAAAAACCCATCTTAGCCATTACCACCACCCACTTATTTTGTAATCATTTATATATTTTCACAAGGGCATTGATTAACCAAAATTGAGATTTATTAAATGTGTAAAAAGTAATGAATAATATTAAGTAACATAATGTAAGGGGGAGGGGGATCTTAAGAGCTTAGTTTTATATTTAAGTATAATTATTATCCATGTTTGCTTAGTGAAGCCATATCATTACACCGAATATTTCATAATTTGTGGGCAATAAATATGTTTTGATAATCTTTAGAATTATATTTATATATTATATTATTAAGCGTTACGTGCATAAAGGCTATTTCGTATATATATATTTGTGCTTCTTTCTCACATGGAGGCATCTGCGAAGTCAGGCCCCATCGTCATTCTCTATGTCCTTAAACCAGGCTGTAAAACCACCCTGGGGACATCCTAAGTCTTATAAGCATGCTTTATACGGGGATCGCTCTGGAAAAATCCAGCCCGATAATGACATTGCCGACCATTCTTCGTCATCCAAGATTCACCTGTACTTCATTCCAGGGAATCTTGGATTCTTTCATTCGTCAAAACGACCCTGCCTATGTTTGCAGAGGAAATTGGTCATCTTCGTTCTTAAAATTCATGAAGCACACTCCAGGATCCATAATTGGACCGAACCAATCAGCCGCCATGCACACACCACCTTTCAATGTCTTATTAGTCACCCAGAAGTATTCATAAGCCGTAATGAAATGATTTCTTTAAACAGACATATTTCCATTAGTTTAATATAAGTATTAATGCGATAGATTTAGTATCATTTATATAATTATTCATTACCCATCCCATGCATTAATCATCTATAACTCAAATTAATCATAATATTGAATGTAACCAAGTGTAATATCTGCTTATGAAATTATTATTGCTTAAATTAAGTAAATGCTCTTTTCGTCTCTGGGGGTGTAATAGTATTCCAGTAATGTATTCTAATAGCGCTTATTCATTAAATCACACTTATATATATTGGCATAGCTGCAAATTATAATGTTATCGTTAAATATGAATCAAACACATATCTATAATACTTACGAGGCTCATGTAGGTAAATAACCCGACATAATTTTGTTATTAATAAATCTTAAATATATATATCAAACTCGAACCATTGCTTTCTTTTAGTTAAGATAATATATTAAGTTATTACTTATGGTAAATATGACTAGATGATCTCTGCTTAATCCATAATTAATATGCTAGGTCATGAGCCTTCATTGCTCATAAAATATATCTAGTTATTAAGTTATTCTATCATATAAGTTTAGCCTAGAGTCTTTTTGTGTCTCCGATGATCGATGCTGGCGGATGAGAAGTAAATTAATCGATGTCATCGGGATTGTTGCTCATAATGTTATAGATCTGGGGAAAAGGAAAATAGGGCAGAGTTCATGAGTGTTCCTGACCTGTGTATCTTGTGCATGATTGGATTCGAGGTACTTTTGCCTAGATGCTAGATCTTGTTACGTGAACATACAAATCCGACCGGCACAGATTTTTTTTTCTTTTTCTCTGGGTATGGCACATCAATGTAGGGCTTCGAATACAAACACCCATATACCTGAGATAGTAGTAGATAGTGATAGATATAACACATGTTTTTTTAAAAAAAAAAATTTCAAAAAAAAATTTTTTTTCCCGACACCCAGCTTAAAATTTTTTTGAATATTGGTACACACTCCCTGTGAGTCATTGTTAATATAAATATAAATATTTTCTCTCAGTATATATATAAAAATATGTTTCAAATAAATAGTATGTCATATACTCAATATTTTTATCCCATATAAAAGTTTAAAAAGTTTTTTCGTTTTCACGAACCTATAAAATAAAATTAATGGCAGTTTTGTTTTGTTTTCGTTCACGTGTATGATTTGAATAATGATGATGTTATATAATGTTTTATTCCTTGTCCATATTCATTTATTACATGTATAATTCCTGTGAGTTTTTTAAAAGAAGTAAAGAGAAGTAACAGCTTTTAAGGGGCTTTTACTTTCATATCAATTAAAGATAAAGAAGCGTTTTCCCAAATAATGTTTATAGTTTTCGTATACATGTAAATTTCCACTGATATAAAAGAGTGACAGCTTTTAAGGGGCTTTCATTTTTATAAAATAAAATGTGTTTTTTTCAAAGAAGCGAATAAGATGTTGTATAATGTTTTTTTTCTTGGTCATAAACGTGAAATTACATGCAGGATGCCCATAAATAAAATAGTGGTAGTTTTAAGGGACCTCCACAGTTATTATAATAAAGTAAAAAGTATGTTTTAAATAATGTTTTTTATATATAAAATTTTCCATAAATGATTTTAATAACAAGAGTATTTTCGAGTTTACAGTATGATAAAATAGTGGTAGCTTTTAAGGGGCCTCCACATTGATAATAAAAATAAAGTATGTGTTCTAAATAGTAGTGTTTATATATATAAAAGTTTCCATAAATGATTTTAAATAACAAAGTATTTTCGAGTTTACAATATAATAAAATAGTCATAGCTTTTAAGGGGTTTTTCTCATTTAAAATAGAAAGATGATAAAGAAGTGTGTGAGATATAGAATAATAATATTGAGATATATAATAATTTTTTCCGTTTTAATAAATATTTTATAAATAAATATAATGCCCAAGTTTTGAAATGTGCACTAAATAATAATATATAATTTTTTCATAAATGCTTTAAATAATGATGTTCTATATAATTTTTTTATAAATTTCTTTAAATAATGATGTTAAATTAGTGTCAGCTTTTAAGGGGCTTTCGCATTTAAAGATAAAAAGATAAGTAGTGTGTGCGATAAATAATATATAATTTTTCCATAAATGTTTTAAATAATGATGTTAAATATAAATTTTTTTTTTCCTTGTTAATACATCTGTTAAATAAGTATTTTAGATTTATAATATGTCCAAGTCTGAGAGTTAAATAAGTGACAGCTTTTAAAACGCTTTCACTGTTAAAAATAATAAAATAAAGATTCTAATAATCACAAATGTGCAGATTTTTTTTTTAAATATTCATGCGTATATAATTGCCTTAAATCAATGAAAAAAATAATGACAGTTTTTGTTATACTTTCATTCTCTTATATAGATATGTGCTAAAGCCATAATGTTTTTTTTGTTAAAGCTGTAAATGTATAACGATTTAAGTATAGATCTTAGAAAAGTATACAACCCAATAATAGCGGATCATCTGGTCAGAATATATAGCCCTATCCCATTGGCTGGCGCCCGGTATTAATACCAAAATAAATTTGCCAATAGGTGATCGAGTTATTTAGAATAAAAAGAGTTTAAAAGCAATGATTCGTAATAAAAGTTATATAGAGGTTTTTTTTTCCAAAATATGTGTATCAAGTGCATCAATGCAATCGTTAAATCAATCATTGTGTTAAGATGTTTCAGGTGCTGAAGAACAACTCCAAAAACAGACCACGAAAGAAGACATAAAGAAGGCCAGGTAGAAGTTATAATAATTTGTATGATATACTTTGCATTAAAGAGCTAAATAGTAAATAATCATTATAGATATATGTTTCACAGTAAAAACTAGATCTAGAAATAATTAATATTAAATAAAAGGTAGGATAGCAATAATCATTTAAATAAATAAAAATTAAGTATGGGAGGGGGAGAGTAGAATAAGGGGGAGAGTGTAGAATGGGGGGAGGAGAAGCTGGACGGATAGAACATGACGACATGGATATGCAATGGTAAATGATTTAGGATTATAATAAGTTGTATATATTATACCATAGTTTTTTATATTTTATTTTATTAACCAAGTAGGTTTTTTTTGAAGACAGTGAATAATTTGTATATATTATAATAGTTTGTTATTATTATTTTATGTTAATCAGTTAACCAAGCAGGTTTTTTTTGAAGACAGTGAATAATTTGTATATATAGCATAGTTTTTTGTATTATTATCTTATTGTATTCAATTAACCAAGCAGTTTTTTTTTTTAAGACAGTGAAAATTTTTTCTAGTAACATAGCAAAGAGGATACTCTATCATAAATGAAAGTCATAAATTTCTAATATAACACAGAGTTAGGATATTCGATGGTAAATGAAAGTCATAAAAATTTCTAATATAGCAGAGAGGGTATTTTAGCATAAATAAAAATCATAAAATTTCTAACATAGCAGAGAGCTATTCTATCATAAATGAAAGCCATAAATTTTTAATATTGCAGAGAAATGCAGGTATTCTATCATAAATGAAAGTCATAAAATTTCTAATATAGCAGAGAGTTATTCTATCATAAATGAGAGTAAAATAAAAATTTCCTTCAGATACATTGCCAATCCAAAGTTGTTCTTTAGTTACCTGGACATCAAGTAAAAGTTTTTTTTTTCTTTTTTAAACATTTTTTTCATTTTTTTTCGGTAAGTTCAGGAAAATGAAGCAGATGTGATGCTCAGATCCTGATTCACAGCCCACATCCAATTTCCTACCATCTAACTGTATTCAAACCCACTTTTACGCATGTATAAGTCATAAAATTTCTAATATAGCAGAGAGTTATTCTATCATAAATGAGAGTAAAATAAAAATTTCCTTCAGATACATCGCCAATCCAAAGTTGTTTTTCAGTTACCTGGACATTAAGTAAAAGTTTTTTTTTTCTTTTTTAAACATTTTTTTCATTTTTTTTGGTAAGTTCAGGAAAATGAAGCAGATCTGATGCTCAGATCCTGCTTCACAGCCCACATCCAATCTCCTACCATCTAACTGTATTCAAACCCACCTTTACGCACATATATACATAGCTATTAATATATATATATGTCTTTGCTCAGGATTATAACATAAATAATGTAAACGTATGTATTTTAATTTAAAAATATTTTATTTAATAATATTCTCATGTGTATGCGGGCGTAAATAATATCTATATATTTCAGTGTAGGAGATTGCGAATGTATTAATAGTTATATTATATATATAAGGTATTATATATGAAACTTATTATTTTTTCATATATAATTTTGTAGCCAGAAATTATGCAATCTTGTTAAAAAGTCTCTCGAAAAACAATTACCCGGAAGACCCCTTAGATTAAAGTAAAAGATTACAAATTGGTAATAATAAAATAAACCCATTAGTGGAAATTGTCCACGCTAGCTTGTTTTAAAATCATAAGATATATTTTAAAACAATCGTTCGAGAAACTGATAACAAACTTGCATTGTTTCAAACATCTTACTAGATAAGAGTATCCGGTCAAACTATTCCAGATGAAACTTAAGTGCTTAAACCGCCTCAGGTCCAGCAGTAGTTGCTAAGTTACAGCTTCAAAATAAAAGTAGATATACTGCTGGATTTGAATCCACTAAGGAGGAGACCATTAAATAACTAAGGTGCTATACATATTCCACACCAGTTTTAATTCTCACTCAATGTGTCATGAGTAGGAAATTTCGCCTTGTCCCTCTGTTCTAATATGCTGTTCCCATGAACAAAGCTCTGCATCCCGTACTACTGAACTTTATGTATATTTATCCAGTGAAAGTGAAGTGCTATCTCAAATAATAATGCTACCCTAGATCTAGTGAAATAATACCGATGGACTGATTCCTAGTGAAACGCTCTTCCAAATAATCAAGGTAAAAGAACTTTGACCGCTTATAATTCCTAAATCCTGCCTTCTCTGTAATATTTATATTTTAAATCATCTATATTAAATGTCTTCAAATATGTATTCTATAACTCTATATAACTAATCTATATTAAGCCTCCTATATAATGTTTTTCTTTTCTTTTATTTTCAAGCGGCAACCAATTTTCAATTTGATTTATGTATTTATATTTTAAAATAAATGCCAATAGTATTCTAAAATCGCCAGCATATAATTTATTTTCGTTTCCCCACCCATCATTTACTGGGTAAATAATTTATAATTTGATCAAAACAAGTCTTATTCGACTTGCCCAGGTGCTCACGATTTTAGATAAATAAACTAATTATATTTTTCATGTTTACTGTAGAAAAACAGATTTGACATCTGTTTTTCACATTCTCCTTCCTAAATAATGCGCTATCTTTTATTCTTAAATTATATTATATATGTAAAACCCATCTTAGCTATTACCACCACCCACTTATTTTGTAATCATTTATATATTTTCACAAGGGCATTGATTAACCAAAATTGAGATTTATTAAATGTGTAAAAAGTAATGAATAATATTAAGTAACATAATGTAAGGGGGAGGGGGATCTTAAGAGCTTAGTTTTATATTTAAGTATAATTATTATCCATGTTTGCTTAGTGAAGCCATATCATTACGCCGAATATTTCATAATTTGTGGGCAATAAATATGTTTTGATAATCTTTAATCTTTAGAATTATATTTATATATTATATTATTAAGCATTACGTGCATAAAGGCTATTTCGTATATATATATTTGTGCTTCTTTCTCACATGGAGGCATCCGCGAAGTCGGGCCCTATCGTCGTTCTCTATGTCCTTAAACCAGGCTGTAAAACCACCCTGGGGACATCCTTGGTCTTATGTGCATGCTTTATACGGGGATCGCTCTGGAAAATCCAGCCCAATAATGACATTGCCGACCACTCTTCATCATCCATGATTCGCCTGTACTTCATTCCAGGGAATCTTGGATTCTTTCATTCGTCAAACCGACCCTGCCTACGTTTGCAGAGGAAATCGGTCAACTTCGTTCTTAAAATTCATGAAGCACACTCCAGGATCCATAATTGGACCGACCCAATCAGCCGCCATGCACGCACCGCCTTTCAATGTCTTATTAGTCACCCAGAAGTATTCATAAGCTGTAATGAAATGATTTCTTTAAACAGACATATTTCCATTAGTTTAATATAAGTATTAATGCGATAGATTTAGTATCGTTTATATAATTATTCATTACCCATCCCGTGCATTAATTATCTATAACTCAAAATAATCATAATATTGAATGTAACCAAGTGTAATATCTGCTTATGAAATTATTATTGCTTAAATTAAGTAAATGCTCTTTTCATCTCTGGGGGTGTAATAGTATTCCAGTAATGTATTCTAATAGCGCTTATTCATTAAATCACACTTATATATTATTGGCATAGCCGCAAATTATAATGTTATCATTAAATATGAATCAAACACATATCTATAATACTTACGAGGCTCATGTCAGGTAAATAACCTGACATAATTTTGTTATTAATAAATCTTAAATATATATATCAAACTCGAACCATTGCTTTCTTTTAGTTAAGATAATATATTAAGTTATTACTTATGCTAAATATGACTAGATGATCTCTGCTTAATACATAATTAATATGCTAGGTCATGAGCCTTCATTGCTCATAAAATATAACTAGTTATTAAGTTATTCTATCATATAAGTTTAGCCTAGAGTCTTTTTGTGTCTCCGATGATCGATGCCAGTGGATGAGAAGTAAATTAATCGATGTCATCGGGATTGTTGCTCATAATGTTATAGATCTGGGAAATAGGCAAATAGGGCAGAGTTCATGAGTGTTCCTGACCTGTGTATCTTGCGCATGATTGGATTCAAGGTACTTTTGCCTAGATGCTAGATCTTGTTACATGAACATACAAATTCAACCAGCACAATATATATATATATATATATATATATATATATATCAATTGTATTGCAAATACCAATGTGTATATAAAAAGTGGATCAATAGACAATGTGTGTCAGATAGACACTTATATGTAAAATTCTAATCATTTTTTTTTATTAAATGTCAATTCAAACCTGTTCATTTTATATCAAGCCACATGCCTATGTGCTGAATGGGTTTTAAGTAAACCTAATGGAACATATATGTAAACCATAATAGTAACTTGAATTTTGTATAGTAATTTTGTAAATCACAAATGTGATAATTTTTATTATTATATGTTAATCAAAATCAGAAAGCTTTAATATGTATAGCCATATTCTATAGATCTTAATATCATTATTTTTATTATTTAATAAACTTGTATTTCAATTGATAAAAAATATATTGCATCATCTGTTGATTAATACAACAGATATAGATCTCATATTCACTGTTCTAGTTTCACACATAAGTCTGATTATATGATAGGTGATGTAGTTTTGTGCTTTTAGGAATCCAATGATGATAAATTGTCGTCATCTTGGTTGGCACATAAGATTGTATTCTTTAAAGCCCTGCACTACATTTTATTTTAGTTTAATCTTATTAGAAATTAAATTTATAGTTGGCCAGTACATTAATGGTACTAAGTGGCCAGTGTAGAGCACTGATGATGATCAGCATGTTTTAATGTCCCAGCATTATTGTTTTTATGTTGTGTATTCTGATGGATGCATCCAAATTAATGGTTATAATAATCTGCCACAAGCTGCCAAAAGCTAAATAGTTAGCCTGGTCTACAGTAGACCCATTTCAAATCCAGTCACAAGATTGACTGTTGATTTATTGTATTGATATATTGTTGATAATTCATGATGATGAATGGCTATTATGAGAATTACTTAAGACATTTTTAACTTATTGATAATGCTGGTTGATAGTTAATTATACTTATAGTTGTTCTAAAGAATTAACTGATCTAACTGTGCTGATCTCTGAGTTCTCTATGATCTCATGCTCTCTTGACTATATAACCTTTCTTGAATATATAACATTATTTATCTCTTATGATATATACAATTGCTTATATATTTATGATATTGAACATTCCTTTAATAACATCCTTTAAACATTGTTTAAACATTTTTTACAATACTAACATACTTTTTTACTTTAATATTAGACCTTCTAATTTAAATTTAATTGAAATAATTTGCGTACTTGGGGTTGATGATAATTTTCCATCACCCAAGATTCATCCTTATACTCCCATCCCATTACTATATATATATATATATATATATATATATATATAGTATATATATATATATTTATATATATATATATATATATCACATGATCACATTTCCTATACTAGCACATTAATTGTTGATAAACAGAGCAAAACTCTCCATACAGTATTGCCACCTGTGCTAAACAGAGCAATCAATGGATGCCAGAAGGCTTGTGCATAAAATCCCTATCTAATACCTACTCATCCAATATCCCCAGACTAGTTTCTGGCTTGTGGCCTTCGTCAGTGAGGAGCTTTGGATCTGAGAGCACTGCATCTAGATCTTAGGATCTAATGCAACCCTCTAGCAACCACCTTTTATCTCCACTTAACTACAAAACTATGAGAATGAAATTGAAAACACAAAAAAATATTTTCAATTTCATTCTCATAGTTTTGTAGTTAAGTGGAGATAAAAGGTGGTTGCTAGAGGGTTGCATTAGATCCTAAGATCTAGATGCAGTGCTCTCAGATCCAAAGCTCCTCACTGACGAAGGCCACAAGCCAGAAACTAGTCTGGGGATATTGGATGAGTAGGTATTAGATAGGGATTTTATGCACAAGCCTTCTGGCATCCATTTATTACTCTGTTTAGCACAGGTGGCAATATTGTATGGAGAGTTTTGCTCTGTTTATCATATATATGTATATATATATATATAAATAAATGGAGCAGTTTTGCTCTGTTTATCATATATATGTATATATATATATACACACATACATACACACACAAACACACTTAAATGATCACATTTCAATGTTAAAATTTGTTCTTAAAGTTACCTTGTATATATAAAATTTAAAATAATCACTTTAAAAAATTGAAACAGGCAACTCACTATAAATAAAATAAAAAAATTAATATATCAAATCTGTTTTTATTCCATACTAGAACTTTATCAAGAATTTTTTTTTTTACAAAATCACATGTGATGTGATGCACTGTGACTTCTCTTTACACGAGTCAGCAATCTCTCAGCAACTATGCCCAAAGAAATCTGTTAGCCACTTTCCATTCCTTTTCCATTCCCCAATCTAAGGTTTCCCATTATCTGCTCCATCCCATTTCCACAACATAATCTTTGTCAACTCCATGGCCTTCATATCAAAATTACCCTTACCTTTTCCCAAACCCAGCATAAAAACCAATAACCCACTTTCTGTATAATCACTTTGTTCATATTTGTTCTTCCATAACTTCATTATTTGTACTCTTTCTGCTTTCTAGCATTTACATTAAATTAACAGATGCCTAATATTTTCTATGCCTTCCTTACACAACTTGCAGACTAAATCACGCATATTTTTTTATTTACATGTATATTCTCTTGTTGCTAAAGATCCCATTTGAGCCTTAAACAATAAAGTGCTTTCCTTGCTATTATCATAAATTAACTCATATGCAATGTCCCATTTACTTCTATATATATTTAAACTCTTTTTACTCACCATACTTGTTCTCAATCTCTCCAACTCCCTATTCTTTATTAATCCATCTATTCTTCTATCTCATTCCTTACCACTATAAGACTCAACAATCCTCATAACACAATCATCTCACATTTTGTACAAGTATACTGATACAAATTCTTTATCCAAATCTTCTGTATACAGCATTACCTTTCTCACCCATCTTGTTGCCTACCCTTTACTAATAATCCAATTAAATACTATTTTGGCTATTCTTTTATTATCCATAAACTGCAATCTACTGAACATTTTTATTTTGCTTTTTGCATCCCTCATATAAAAATTTGACCATCCCATTTCTC
The DNA here is from genome assembly GCA_028023455.1 of Epiperipatus broadwayi. NCBI lineage: Eukaryota > Metazoa > Onychophora > Udeonychophora > Euonychophora > Peripatidae > Epiperipatus > Epiperipatus broadwayi. The sequence goes on along the minus strand of JAQFVV010012416.1, from coordinate 8,726,292 downwards.
CTGGAATTACATCCTTTGCTGTCAACACATCTGCATCTAATGCATGTCTTCCTACTTCCTTTTGTACTTTTTCTACCTAATCTAATATTCCTCTACTAATACATAACACATCATTGCCATATGTTAACCCTGCCACTGCAACTCCCTTTCATACAATTCTAGCTACAACATATTTATTATATGAAAACACTTAATTTTTTTATCATTTCCTTTCTTTTCTTTGCTTCATTTATCATTTTTTTCTCCCACTCATCCAAACAATTTTTCTGATTACTTAAGATGATTCCCAAATAACTATATCTATTCACCACACTTAACTTTACATCCCCCAATAAATATTTTCATCTTTTCTTTCCCCAGTTTTAACCATCATTATATTTGATTTTTCTTCACTAAATTTAATTCCCATCTCTTTACCTACCCTTGTGGATGTCCTCAGCATAACTTCCATATCTTCTCTTCTTTCTGCACACAAAAAGACATCATCCACAAAAAAGACCCGACAAAGTAACAAAGTATATACTCCCTTGCCACCTATTAACAGTATTTCTATCCCTCTTCCTTGTTTTTCTATTGCTTTCTCCATTTCACTCAAATACAGCAAAAACAAAATAGGTGACATAGGGCATCCTTGCCTTAGTCCCACTGCATTTTTAAATTTAACTGATTCTATACCCCCTAATTGATATGTATAGTAATTATTTTCATATAATTTTTTAATAATATCCACTAAAGCTTCATACATTCCCAAATTTGCTAAACTTACCCATAATCTATTTCTATTTACTCTATCATATGCCTTCTCTATATCTATAAAACTCATATATAACTGTCTGCCTGAATTCCTACTCATATCCATAAGTTGTGTAACTACAAATAAACTATCTCCTATACACCTAACTGATCTAAAATCTCCTTGCATTTCCCCCACTACATTATTTTCTTCCATCCATTTTGCAACTCTTCCAGCCCCATATATGAGAAAACTTTATATAAAACTGATGTTGCCATTGTCGGTCTATAATTGTTTAACTTTCTATGATCCTTACTTTTTCATTTATATAATAATCTTACTCTTATATTACTAACTACCTGAAAAAGCTCTCTTCTGTGCCATCTTATTAAAGCATGATTATAGCTTTACTTTTGCCCTATGCCCTAAATTCATTACCATCTCTGCTGCCCATGTGATGTGATGTGATGTACAGTGGCTTCTCCTTTAACAAAGTCAAGAATATCTCAGCAATTATACTGCAACTCCACTCAGTGGATATTATTTGCATTACATTTGCAATAAATACAATTAATCAAATACATACATATACATAAAAATGAATGAACTCATTACAATTCCTTTTTTTAAATATGCATATATTTACAAAACAATCTAAAAATGTTTTAAATTATAACTTTAAAAGTTTTCAATAATCTAAAAATGTCCATCACTCCCTAGTTGTACTGGACCTTTAATCATGTTTATACATTTGTTTAAATTTTCTTGAATATACAGAGTTAAATTTTCTTGAATATACAGTTTTATAACATTTTCTTTTCTTGCAATTTTTAATATACTTTATTACCTGAATATTTTTTACACAATTCATTTTATATCTAATATCCAAAAAAATGTATACATGGTCCTAATCTTACATCTTTTTTATTAATTGCCCTATCATGCTCTTTACCTCTTTCAATGGCAGTCTTTCCTGCCTGACTTATATAGATAATATTGCAAAATTTACAACTAATTTTACAAATTAGCCCTGCCTTATTTTTAATATTATTTTTTTTCATTGCAAATTAAATTTCCTAAGGATTTATTATTTTTTCATCCCATTTTAATGATAGGCTAAAGTTGAATAAAGAAGAAGTATTTGAACAGAAATTGGAAGTTGAGAATAATTATGTTAATATTGAAACATATTTATTCTGTCATATACATTTCACCTAGTTATCTTTTACAGTTCCCTCTGTGCCAGATTTAAATCCCTTAAAAGTACCTTTTAAGATGCCTACATGATTATATAGCTGTGAGCATATATATAAATAAAAACAAAATTTTAATGGTAAATATAATATATTTACCGTTAAAATTTTTTTTTTTATATATATATTTTATAATGGGTACATATATATATATGTGAGCATCTGTGTCAGTAATTGGTTTGTTATATATAGATTACAGTAATATGTATTTAAAATATATATAATTTAAAATAATAATTTGATTCCATTTATAAATCAAATTGTAATTAATTTGCTTAAATCACATATGTATAGGTGTATTTCATGTACATCATACATATGCTAACCGGTTGGGTTACATAACACACAATAATATAGTGTAAGTGCATATATATATATAAAGTTGAAAGGAAAAATAGCAATAGAGACAGACAAAAATTGTAGTAAATATTTTCTACATTCATTGCAATAAAAAAAATAATAATAACACTGATTTAAAATATTGTTTTATAAATTAAAATTTTAAAAGGTCTGAATAAATATAAATATTATATTATTATTCTGATTTTGAAAGTTAAAAACAAGTATGGCATTTTTGAAATTTTTAAATTAATTTGTAAATTTCTATTATCTAAGTGAAAACATATATATCATATCTTGATAAAATTTGAAGCCTGTTTTCAAAAGGGATTAGAGAGAAAAAAACCCCACTATTTTTAAATTTAGTGTTGTTATCACCACAGATGATTTTATAAAAAGGCTGATAAAAATATCAGCTGCAGTCTGGATATTAGTTTTTGTAATAATGGGCCAGCTGCAAAGTTGGTTACAATATTTTGTTGCAGCTTGTTGAAGTTTGCAGCAGTTGGTTTTAGCTGACCATAGCTGAAGGCATGACAGTAGATTGAGAAACTGCTACTGTTTTTCTTTGCAGGAGTTTGAATTCACATGGAGAAAATGATCTACTTCTTTGTGCTGAAAGTCATAGCTTTAAATGTGGAGTGAACAGTTGTTTGCCTGAAATCTATCAAACCAAGATAGCTGCTTGCCTGGAATAATCCTAGACAGAAAGAGACCAACTACAGACCAACATTTTACATGGATTATATTTTTCCTGATGATGACACACTAAAACCAAACTTACTAAGAAAATCTTCCAGCTTGCCCAGGGACCCCAGCTTTCTGAAGAAGTAAATATATATATGCTGATGTATCTAAAGGCAGAGAAGCACAGATAAATATATATACAGCTGTGGTGAGTAGAGTTATATATGATAACGAAATTTTAAATAATTTCTTTAGTAAAATTACATTTTGAAAGTGATGCATGAATTTTTAATTTTCATGTTTGTGGTGAGAGTATAGTTGAGCAGCGTTGCCTGGATGCAGTATGTTCACGATACTCTGAAGTATAGGCTCAGCACTATCCAGACCTAGATGATTGAGCTCCTAGAATAGTCCAGCAACATATATTGGTCTCATGAATAAGCCATGGTCTCATAAATAGACCTCATGTATAGGCCCCTAAGACTCAAAGGCGATGATCAGGGCTGGCTCAGTGCCTGATATTTTTCTCTGGATACTCCTCGTGGATAATCTCTCTAGATACAAGAGAGGTAGTGCTTAAAGATGAGATATTTTCTCATGATGTCATGGGGCATTGTGTAATGATAGTCCATGATTGGCTGTCTACTTATCATGGCATGGGGAGCTGCAGTTCATGTATTCACTTTTCCTATCCCACCTTGCCTACTTCATCAATATTAACTAATCAAGCAGAACAACATTTTGAAATTTATATTTTTTTGAGCCTATAAAATGATGTTATCTTTCTTTTATTAAACAGAAAAGAGAGACATTTTAAAAGTGAAGCAAACAACAAATAATTTTGCCTGTATTTAAAAAATTAAAAAAAGTAAAGAATCGATGATTCTATAATTTAAATTTAAAAAACATTGATAATTAATCAACAAATACCTGTCAAAAATTGACTATACTTTTTTTTTAAGAAAAAAAAAGGAACTTATAAACTGATAAATAATTTTAAATTATATCTATATTTTGTTTATAAACATGTATATGTGTGAAATTTACAAATGTTTTCCAAATGGAATCAATTAGGAAAATATAACTTCATTATTGTAACAAATTAAAATATGTAATTTTTTGTCAGTGTGCGAATACATGCACACACATATATGCAATTTTTTAGACATTTATAGTATTTTTTATATATATTATTTTATATGATGATTGTAATATAAGTCAATTGTACTGCATATTTGTATGTGCACATATATGTCAATGACTGTCAAGTAGGACATATATGCAAATTTTAATCATTTTTTGTTGTTGAATATTAATTGTATATTATAAATTGTGCATCTGTGCACATATACATGTAAACCATAGTAATAACTTGGATTGCATATTGTAATTTTGTAAATCATAAATAGGATAATTTTTTTATTGTATAGTAATCAAATTCAGAAGGCTTAATTGATATGTGAAGAGCCACAATACGATTTTTTTTATTGTTATTAATAAACTTATTTAATTGTTAAAAATTGTTTCCATCATCTCTTGGTCACATACAGTAATAGAGCTTATGTTCTCTGAACTAGATTCAAGCATGGGATGAATATATAAATGGGGATGTGTATTTAGTGCTTTTGGGCATCCAGAGATGATCAATCATCATCCTGGTTGGCACAAAAGAGAATACACTTTAAAGCCCATGCACTATCTTTTATTTTAGTTTAGTCTTATTTAAAATTTAAGTTTATAGTTGGCCAGTACATTAATGGTACTTAAGTGGCTAGAGCATTGATGATGATCAGTATGTTTTAAAAGTCCCAGCATTATTGTTTTGATTTCTGATTATTGTGTATTCTAATGGATGGGCAGTAATTTGGTGCATCCAAGTTATGTTTAAACAATTGACCCAAGCTGGCAAGGGCTCAATAGTTAGCCTGGTCCACAAAAGACCCATTTCCAATCCAGTCATGAGGTTGACTGTTGATTTATATTTTTTTATTGTTCAAATCCAACAACAAGATGTACTGTTGATTTTATTCTGGTTTATTGTATTATATTTTATTGTGGATCATTCATGATGATGAATGGTTTATTTTAAGTATTACTTATATTTACTTTTTTAAAATGCTGGTTGATATATGGTTGATGGTTAATTATGTCTTTAGTTGCTCTTCTGATCTCTCAATGATCTCAGAGGTCTATTGATCTCATACTCCCTCAAATATATCTTACTTAAATATAATACTTATTGATATTTCATTTTAAATTGACTGCGAGTGATGATGATTTTTCCATAACCCCAGTTCAAACCCTTTTACTTCAACTTTCTAATCCACCCAATCACGTTACAATATATAGCATCTTGTTATTCGATCATTTGCTGTAGTTTCTATATTTAATTTAACACAACCTGTAAAATAAAATCAAGCAATGCACATCTGTGTTAGGGTGGCATGATGATTAAATCTAAAAATTATTAAGACAATAAATGTTTGTTGAAAATATATTTCATCTTGTAAACAAGATTTAAACAAGCATATCAATTGTTTAAATCTTGTGCTAAAGTAAATGATCGAATCTTGGAAAACATTCTGGTCCAGCAGTAGTACAAAAGACAGGATTTATTTTTGTATTTAAAAATATAAAATTTGGAGATACTAATTGTTTGTCTCACTGGAAGAAAATTTGTTTTTAAAAATATAACTTAATGGAAGGCGAGTATAAATAGGCTAAAGCTTTTCCCTGTAAGATATACTCTGTAAAATCTTTGAAACATCTGTTAACATAGTCCATGCCAGTTTAAATTTTTATGGCTGAGTAGGACAGGCAGGGGTTACTGTTTCCCAAGTCCAGGGAATGGTGAGCTCCATCTCTATCCTATGTGCTGAAGAACACATAGCCATTCTAGTGATGGAAGGTGTTCCTGATAACAACTGATTGCACTGATACTACAAATGGAGAACTACTGCCTATTGCTACCAAACCTGCCACCAAGAAGTGCCAAAAAAAACAAAACAAGCTGCTACTGAAATCTTCAGGTAAAACCCTAAGGCCACTGCTAAGAACTCTAGAATAAACTTTATCTCTTAATTTAAAGCTATAGCTATCCTAAACCTAAATGAATGTTTAAAATTAATTTTTAAAACTTGTATCTAAAGTAAATGCAGAGTCTAAATAATATTGTAATTTGAAGCTGTAAAGTCTCTAATATTTCGTATGTTTAAGATATAAACTTCATAATTACTTGTTAATTGAAATCTTTCTGTTACTTTCATGTTTGCAGGGATGCTTATATGTTTTATACATTTTAATTCTTAATATTTTATTTTTTATATATGAGATAATATGCCAAATATATCTCGAAACAATGAGCATATTAATTTTAGTAATTCTGTACTGAAGATATCTTTATTTATATCTTCAACTTAATAAATATAATATAATGTCTATTTACCTTGAACTGACTCACTGTTTCAAAATTATATTACTTAAAAAATAATATCTGATTGCCTTGTAATCATTAAAATACTATAATTTGATTTAGATTAATATTCGATAATATTAATATTAACATTCTGGTTTGCTGCATTATAACTGTAAATTACGATTTTAAAAATAATTTTATCTGGCAGAATAGGTCTAGCCATAGAAATATAGTATTATGGTATATTTTATAATTCAGCTTAATCCCTTCAAATATATCTCCCCCCCTAGTAGAATCTAACAAAGGATGCAAATTAATTCTCTATTTAATGGGATTATTGAGTTATTAATTTAACTCCTTTTTATTATAGCTCTATAACTAGATGCTTGATTTTATGAACTGGCTTTTATTGGCAATGCAAATAGTAGCTATCTGCTTAAGGCACCATTAGTTTAAGTTTGACATATTTGTTATTTTGCCTTGTGCATTGTGGATGTATATTTAGGAAGTATGTATTCATACAAAGTGTCTTGCTAATCTTTATGAGCTAATGGCAGAGATCATCCCATTCTCTGGTTACCCTCATCCATGATGGACATCAAGTCACACTTAAGGAGAATATTGTTTGTGTAAGGCTATCACATATGAAACTGGGGACAGACCCAGAAACATAAATAAGCTTATCTGAGTTCAGAACTCATTACATTCACATTTCTTAATAATTCATTAGCAACCCATTTGGTCTCAAGATACAGAACACCTTATATGTAGAATCCTGTGAATAATTGCTCATCTGTACTGCTGCCTTTAATAATATGTAGTACACACTTATAGCAAATTATATGTAATGCTAGTTTAGCCCATTCTTCCTTTGTAAATATATATTCAGAATTTATCTGAAGCCATGGAAATCTCTGATTGATGGAGTCTGATTTTCATCATTATCAAGCTTCATATCATGCTCAGATTTTCTTTAATTTGATACAAAACACAGCCATATTCACACTGTATTAGCTATATATGTCTCAAGTTAGTGTTGTCTCCTTATCAATTGGCAAACCATAACTTCGAAATATTCTTTGGCATCTTCATTTTCCATAGGCATAATTTATTCACTGCACACAAAGCTATTAAACATACGACAATGAGATTATATACTGTACTACTCAAATCAATCTCATTTCATTGTAAGATGCACATATGTGTTAAATTGATGTATAATTTAATTTCTAGTTGATTGCAGTTTTGATTATAATTTTATTAATATTAGTAAAAAAAATTAAAATTTATCTTGTCTTCATTATCATTTTACTCATATTCCAATTTCAATTAAATAATTATTCATTAGATATCTTTGATATGCATTCTAGTTAATTATTAATATTACCTTGAGTTTAATATTATTAGTCTATTTAACCTGTTTATCTAATGCCTGTGTGGTTAGTCCCTGGGTCTCATGTCTTTCTCTGTTTGGAGCTGGATTACAAATTAAATTTAGGTCCATGTGTAACCTCAGAAATGTCATTCATTGGGTGATAAACCATAAAGCAGTAGTAAATGTGTTGAAACTTGATTGGACCTGGGATCTTCCTATCCCATTTTGATCAGACTCAGTGTATTTTACCTGGACTCTAGGTTTTGTTACATGGATATACAAATATGACTGTTACAATATGGACTATAAAAGAAAAGATATAAAAAAGATTTTCAGTAAAAAAGTACAAAAGATAGTGTATGACATATGTATGCAAATAGGAAGTGGATTTCAGTTCCATATTCAGAACATTTATATAAGACATTGATAAAAGAAAAGTTACCAGATGATATTAAAATAGGATGGAAAAATAATAAACCTTTAAGGAATTGGATTTGTAATGCAAAAAAGATGGGTGATATTAAAAATAAGGTTGGGCTAATTTGTAAAATTAGTTGTGAATTTTGCAATACAATATATATAGATTGGACAAGAAAGACTGCTTTTGAAGAGATAAGGAGCATGATAGGACAATTAGTAGAAATGATATAAGATCAGGGCTATATATATATATATATATATACTGTCCCACCAACGAATACATGGGTTAACAACACATGTATATGCAATACATGTTTCATAATTTTTTTTAAAACAAAATTATTAGTTTTAAGATTTTTAAAACAAAATTTTGCAAAAGCAAAAGATTGCATCATACTTTTCTTTTAGAATACAATTTCTTAGCAAGAGGGTGAGAAATCTAAAATATAATTAGAAAAAAATTTTAAACTTTTTTTTCCCTCTCTTTTTAAAGAAAAACTTTTATAATATATAAAATAAGCAAATTTGAAATCAGACTAAAAATTAGTCTGTAAAAATAAAATGTTTGTAAAACTTTCAAAATGTAATTAATTAGTTTATAAGATTACTGATTAAATTGTATTAATTTAAAAATCATGTACGCTATCTTATTGAGACAGTAGATGAATCTGAATGGATTAAGATTAAGGCAAATGTAAAAATCAATTAATTAAAATTTATTTAAAAATATATTTATTGACTTTATAAAATTGTACAGATGCATAATAAAAACACTTTTTAAATGTTGCCCTCCTTGCTGGGGTTGTTTAAAAAATACCTCCCCATATAAAATCTTTTCCCCCCCCCCAAATTGGGGTGGGGAAATGTTGCAAAAGAATTAATTAAAAGACAGATTCAAGTCAAGATAAAATAAAACAATGAGAGAGTTAAGATATAAATGTTACATCTTGGTTATTGTTCTTCAGTCGGGCCTGCAATTTTCTAGATTATTCAACAATTTGGATTATTATTCATTTTGGACAGAATGCAGAATCCAAACAACCAGAGATCCAGATATTTGGAAACTAAAAACACAGTAGTAAGCCACTCAACTACTGCTGCAGTCACAATCATGCAAAAGCCACAGATCTAACAACATGCATTACAACTTTAGAATATTCAGCTGGGCTTCAGGCCCCAAAAACCCCAATGAAGAGAAAATCAACTGAACCTTGCCTGAATCAAGGCCCAGAACAATGCCTAAATTGTAAGTAAATGCTGCCACAAACTCTCTCTCCCATTATCAACACAAAGAATGGAAATCAAGCCCTGGAACCATCGATAGAGACAAAAATGCCAAACAGTTGAAAATTGACAATCATGAAAACCTAGGTAAAGATACTTTTTAAATATATTCTTATCACAGTCTAGATTCTTTATTTTAAATGAATAAACTTTAATTAATAAACTATTAGAACTATAGCCTAAAGTAATTTATATTTTCTCTTATGTCAAATATTTTATTGTTATAGTGTGTTAAATATGTGTGCATAAAAAATATTAATGTTTGCTCTAATTGTTATTTTGTCTATTTTCTTTTTCTCCCTTGTCACTGTGTTACCAGTAAATTAGTGTAGAGTTATTTTTATGTGTTAAATAAATGTGCTGGATCCTGTGACAGAATGTGAGATAGTCATGGGATATTTCAAGCACTGGATTGTGTGCCTGACATCTGAAGCATGCTGATTACATAACTTATGATTGACTGATGCCTGAGGTTGATCCTCAAAATAAATAAAATGCATTTCATGGCTAGGGTTTGAATCTAGCAGTCAAGGTGGGCCATGGTCTGGAAATGCGATTGTATTATGCTTTGCATAACTCAACCTGACCATGGGTATGGTATTCTCCTCCCTGCTTGAAGGGTCAGTCTGTTCACGTAATATTAAAAATATAAATTAAAAACTATGTTAATAGGTATTTAAACCCAATTAAATAATAGCTTTTAAATGGCCCTGGTTCAATATATATTTTGGATACTTCTCCTAAAATGAATTGAGTGAAAAATATTCAGGTAATAAAGTATGTTAAAATTACTTACAAAGAAGGAAAATGCCATGAAACTTTGTATATTTAAAAAAATTTAAAAAATGTGTAAACATGGTTAAAGTTTCAGCACAACTAGGGGGGTGGGTATGCATTGTTAGATTATTGAAAACTTTAGAGTTATAATTTAAAATATATTTTTAGATTGTTTTGTAAATATATGTATATATAAAAAAAAGAATTATAATAAGTTTAATCTTTTTTATGTACATGCATGTATTTTATTAATTATATCCATTGTAATGAAATGTAAATTATATCCATTGGATGGAGTTGCAGTAGAATAAATGGTGATGTATGTAGCTAGTATGGAAGGAAATAGAAGTAGCAGGGATAATTTATGGTAATGATGTGATATGGGTTAGTAAAGGGTACTTAGAAAAAGTAAAAAGAGAAGTAGGAAGATATGCATTAAATGCAGATATGTCGATGGCAAATGATGCAATTCAAGAAGAAATGGGATGATTAAATTTTTATATGAGAGATGCAAAAAGCAAAATGAAAATGTTTGGTAGATTGAAATTTATGGATACTAAGATAATAGCCAAAATAGTATCTAATTGGGTTACCAATAAAGGAAAAGAAACAAGATGAGTGAGAAAGGTAATATGATATGCAGAAGATTTGAATAAAGACTTTATGTCAGTGTACTTAGACAAAAGGTGGGATGATTGTGGTAGGAGAATTGTTGAGTGTCATTGTGGCAAGAAATGGAATTGAAGAATAGATACACTAATAAAAAATAGAGAGTTGGAGAGGTGAAGAACTAGTATGAAGAATAAAAACAGTTTATATATATATATAGAAGTAAACAGAATATTGATGATAATAGCAAGAAAAGTTGTTTACTGTTTAAGGCTCTAACAGGATCTTTAGCAACAAGGAAAAATGTAGGTGATTTACTCTGCAAGTTGTATAAGGAAAGCATAGAAAATATTAGACATTTGTTAATTGAACATAAATACCTGAAAGCAGAAAGGATACAAATAATGAAGTTGTGAAAGAATAAATATAAACAAAGTAATTATACAGAAAGTGTTTTTATGCTGGGTTTGGGAAAAGATAAGGGGAATTTAGACATAAAGGCTATAGAGTTGACAAAAATTAGTTGTGGAAATGAGATGGAGCAGGATAGTGAAGAATATGGGAAAAACTTAAGAGTGAGGAATGGAAAGAGAAGGTAAAGGAACTAACAGGTTTCTCTAGGCATTGTTGCTAAGAGATTTCTGACTCCGAAAAAGGAGAAGCCACAGTGCATCACATCAACATATCACATGTGATTTTGTAAAAAGAAACATCTTCATAAGATTTCAATAAGGAATGAAAAAGCTGGGTTGATGTACTAAATAATTTTTTTTATTTATAGTGAGTTGTCTGTTTCAATTTTAGTAAACAGGCAAAAACTCTCCATATAGTAGTGTCATCTTGTGCACTACTATATGGAGAGTTTTTGCCTGTTTACTAACAGTTATGTGCTAGCATGAGATAGCGATCATGTGATGTTTAGTGGTTTATCTGTTTCAATTTTGTTTTAAATTGATTATTTTAAATTATATATCTTACCAATCTCATATAAGCTATTTTTAATTTTAGCAGCACTACTATGTGGGAATAAAACAGATTTTACATTTGTAGCTCTATTAACATTGAGTTACATTACGTGGTACTAATATGATCTGTTTTCTGTATTTGAATTCCAGCTAGCATATGCAGTTGCTTCTATTTATATATTATAAGGATTGATGAAGAGCTTCTTAAAAAACAATACACAGAGGCTAAACTCTCCATACAGTAGCGCCACTCAGTGCAAGCCAGAGTAATCACTGGGTCAAGAAGGTTTTGTGCATAAAATCCCCATCTAATGCATACTCATCCAATATCTCCAGAATAGTTTCCAGCTTGTGGATTTCATCAATGAGGAGCTACTATATGGAGACTTTAGCCTCTGTGTAAACAGCTTGTGTAAGCATAAAGAATAGTGATCACGTGATGTTTAGTAGTTTTTTTTTTAAAAAAAAATACCTAATAAAATAGTATTAAAAGGTTAAAGTTTATATTTTAAGAATGCTTTGTTCTATTGCAAAACTAGTAGTTAAAAGAAAGAAAAAGAAATGAAACTAAAGTAAAAATAAAAGATTTAACCGACTTCATTGTGTGCTAATGTGTATACTTATATAAAAACCACATACACGCATATTAGATGATAAAACATGTCAATATTCACACACAAAGTTTCAAAAGATGTTTAGAAAGAACGGTGAGTGCATGCCTGTTATAAATTAAAAATTTAATTATGGGTTAACAAAATAGCTCATTGAAGATCATTACTTGGAGAACCCATTAGTTTAACAACTTTAAAAGTTGATAACAGCGAAGCTACCTCTTTTTATCATTTTTAAGACAATCTTTCTTTTGAGTATACGCTTCTATGAGAATTATTAAAAATAAACACAGTTGTTTATTTTATTTTTTTAAAATTGGATTTCTATTTAAGTTTTAAATAATTTCCACGATATCTATGAGAATATATCACACGCTATGCAAAATTTGTTTTACCCAAGCACAAATTATAAAAGGGCTGTTTTTTTCTCTATAAAAAAAATAAAAATAGAGAGGCATGAGGGGTCAGAATGCCTAAAATGTCAACATAGGTAGGATGACAACCTTGGCACTATCAAGGGCTTTGAACGCTCCATCATCAGATTTTCAATGAAATGGAAGGCTAAAGAGTTGCGAGTTGGAATAGTTTGAAGCCTGTCCATTAAAGTATAAAGATTGGCTATCTTAATATAAAGCTGAGTACTGATTATATATATATGTGTGAGGATAGTAATCTAGACCAACTGATGATTGCTGGTTTAGCATGAAATACGTATATTGGTGATTATCTTTTCAACATGTGTGTGCTCAGGTGGGTCAGCAATATGAGATGGCACTGAGAGTGGTGAATCGTGTAAAAGTCTGAGTTCGAACCCGCATATATTACATATATAAATGCAGGTTTAAGCCTGTACAATGTACTAACAAAATTATGTAAAATGTATAAACTGTGAGGACAAACAGATGTAACCCAATAACTTCTTTATATGGTATTCTATCTACATTTTATTTAATTTTATATGGGAACATCTTAAAGCAAAAGCTACAGAAATATAATTTCTTGTAGAATAAAGAAGGTGAAAAAAACTTATTTTAAGATACCTTAGAACTCACACTACCATAAACTAAAAAAATTGTCTTTCTGATTAAGTTTTTAAGTAATCTACTATAGTGAACATCTAACTCACATGATCAAAGCAATATTATATAAAGAGCTCACAAATAAGCTCTTAATAAGCTTTGTAGAATATCCCTAATCCCCAGACAATACAAAAAGCTTGTTTAAATTGGTCATGTGACATCTGACTTGATTTCTTTGTACTCAGAGCAATAGTACCAAATACTGACTTAAAACTTTTCCAGTAAGCATATGGTTTACATTATTGCACAGAAGTTTTCTTTGAATTCTGTGAAACAGTACTACCAATTTAGGCTAAGGCATTACAATCACTCAGTTAATAGACTGGTTTTCACAAAGCCTTCATCACTGCTTAGAAAAAAATATACTAATATGTATATTCACAAAACACATAAGTACATTATCTTTATTAAGTAATAAAACACATCCAGTTTAAAAATAAATCTACCTTTTTTTAAAACAAATATTTTATGTATGAAATTCATCTAATCATGTATATCACATTCTTGGCTCAAATGGAGGTAACTAAGCAATTAATTAATTACAATAACCAAAGGTAAGACTTTAATTTGTGGTATTTGCTATTAGTGTCATCTCTTAATACAGTTTATTGTTATATCTTAATCTGACAGTATTTAATATTAGTATAGTAAAAACATTTACGATAATAAATACTTATTTACTAATAAGAGGGTTGTTTATTGTGTTTTTATTAATCAATTTAATAAAGTGAAATAGATATTTCTTTGATTGTAAAACTGAGCGATCTAAAGTAAAAAATAATTCATAAAAATTATTAACCGTAGTGAATTATTTATTTTTATTTTATTTAAGGGAATGCAATAAAATTATATCATGAATATAAAAATATTGTCGTAGTTTAACAATAATTTTCCAAATAATAAATAAGAAAATTTAAATAAATTTTACTATATCTTATCATCATCATCAGTAGCTAGTTACAAATGAATATGCCCATTTTAAGTCCAAGAAGAAGATAAAAGATTAAAAAAAAAAAAGCTTTTCCAAGAAAAAGAAGATAAAAGATTTTAAAAAAATCCAAAAATAATAAACTAGATATGCTCTAACCAACTGAGCATTACCTTAAAATTCAATATTCAAGAATCTAAGGATCAAGGTTTGAATTCCAGGCTAGTACTGTCACTAGTCAAGTCAGCAACACCTGAAGAAAAGGGAAGAATAATATCTTGAAATGTTGTGCATATACTAACCCGTTTGATGTGCTATTACTAACAGTTGAATGCATTTGGAATATTTAAATAAAGTTAAATTTTTTTAAAGACATTCAATACTCATATTAGGTGATGGAAATAGTCCAATATAAAAATATAACTAGAACACCATCATCACAAACCTTCAGGAAAACACTAGATATGAGTTTAGTACTGATTACATAAGTTGATCTGTGAAATCAAAGATGTAGTCCACACATATTTAACATAGTGTTTTATCTTGTTTTTTTTTTAGTTATTTTGCAATGCTATCTTTCAATGTTTTTCTTTGCAGTCAACTTTCTTTCTGAAAGACTTCAACACTTTGCCTAATTGTAGCTTTGCACTGTATTCTACCCTCAGTTATATCTCCTTGATAAAACAATATTATATTTTTTAGAATGTGTTAATGATATAAACAAAGTTTCCTTCTTTCAAATTCATCATAAAATATTTCGGTGCTTGTCTTATAGCTAAAGATGCCATTGGAAGGCGCCATTTTCACGCTAAAACTATAAAATATGAACATTCACGAGCCGTTGATTTTAATAATTTTTCTGTGCTTTTTTGTAATGCAAAAATAAAAACAAAACAAAATCGCCTTTTTTAAATATTATTTTTTATTAACGTATACAATTTAAATGATAATAATAAATGTAAAATAAAATCAACAAATTACAATTTGATTCGTGTTTTTTATATCATATACTTTTTAAATTGTGTTATGGCTTTTTTTTATCAATTTTCTATCGGATATTTTTTTATTTATGTTACGGCTTTTTTTTTTTATCAATTTTCTATCGGATATTTTTTTACTTGTGCTACGACTTTTTTTGTTGTTGTTTAACTAAAAAATAATAATCGTAATAAAAGTAAAAGTTGTTACAGTTAGATTTAGGGTTAGTTTTAGGGTTAGTTTAGGGTTAGGTTTAGGGTTAGTTTTAGGGTTAGTTTAGGGTTAGGTTTAGGGTTAGTTTTAGGGTTAGTTTTAGAGTTAGTGTTCTGTTGTTTGTAATGCTAAAATAAAAAAATTCAAAATCGTAACTGTACTCGGACAAAAGAAAGAAACTCAAACTTTTTTAAACAACAACAAACACATACAAATGTCTTCTCTACTTATTAAACATGTTTATAATATTTGCTTTTTATGAAATTTACAAAAAAAACTGTATATTTGGAGTTTTCTTACTGGATATTTTTTTCGTATTGCTCTTTTTTACTTCAAAAACATACAGATGGTAGAATCTTCTTTGTCTCATGGAATGTTACTAACAGTATGTTACTTGACATGTTCCTAATTGCAACTCAATAAAAACATAGATATTTAATATTTTCCCAAATAAAAGTTCAATACAGTACATTATAAAAAGTCTTATAATTATTGCTTTAAAAAATCTGAACATTTCAATAGTTTAAAATAAAAAAAATCCAATGAAAACAACAGTTCAATACAATTCAAATATAAACTCTCTCATCAAGCCGTAATTATTTTATAAATTGTGCGAATTCGGAAAATGTATTTGCTGCTATGCGACATACATGCTGTACTGCGATGTGACATAGTGGCCTGCATTCTGTAGCACAACAAAAAAGTTATATTATAGAAAATGCGGGTTCGACCGTGTCGGCCGCGGAAACAGCATTTTTATGTGTTTTGGCACGAAAAACGCGCCATAGAGCAGCATCTTTAGCTAAAAGATGAGTACCAATATTTCTTTTTTAGAAAGTCAGTTATCATTCATTTATTTTATAGGTCCAGTCCAATGAAGATATGATTTTCCAGTAGTAGATTTTTATAGTATCACATTCTACAAGTTTAAAAATACAATGACTGGTCTTGAGATTTTTCTATTTGTATTTTTACAATTTTATATGAGTACAAGAAAATAATTGTGGGGAGCTACCAGGGTAAGAATCTTACAGCTTTCTGTAAAGAGAAAAAGTACTTGAATAAATATATATTTTTATACTTGAATAAATGTAGATTTTTGTACTTGAAAAAATAAGACATTCCCTGAAAATAATCCCTATAGTGTCTTTTGGAGCAAAAATTAATATAAGACACTGTCTTATTTTTGAGGAAACATGATAACACAACTTAACAATAAACAGGTAATCACATGGTTTTATTGCACATGTGATGTGATGTGGTATATTTGGCTTCTCCTTAAACGAAGTCAAGAATATCTCAGCAACTATGCCCAGATAAACCTGTTAGCCACTTTCTTTTACATTCCCCACTCTAAGTCTTCCCATATTCTGCCCCATCCCATTTCCACAACATAATCTTTGTCAACTCCATGGCCTTTAAATCTAAATCCCCCTTATCTTTTCACAAACCCAGCATAAAAACTAATAACTCACTTCTGTACTATCACTTTGTTCATACCTATTCTCCCATAATTTCATTATCTGTACCCCTTCTGCTTTCAAGCATTTACACTCAATCAACAGATGCCTAATATTTTCTATACATTCCTTACATTGCACACTAAATCACCCATAGTTTTCCATTTACATGTATATTCTCTTGTTGCTAAAGATCTCGTTCAAGCCTTAAACAATAAACTACTTTCCTTACTATTATCATAAATTAACTCGCTTCCAATATTCCGTTTACTTCTATATATATTTAAACTCTTCTTACCCTCCATACTACTTCTCCATCTCTCCAACTCCCTATTTTTTATTAATGTTTCTATTCTTTTATTTCATTCCTTACCACTATAACACTCAACAATCCTCCTAACACAATCATCCCACCTTTTATAACAAGTATACCGATATAAATTCTTTATCCAAATCTTTTGCATACCGCATTACCTTTCTCACCCATCTTGTTACTGCCCTTTACTTATAACCCAATTAAACATTATTTTGGCTATTCTTTTACTATCCATAAACTGAAACCTACCAAACATTTTCATTTTACTTTTTGCATCTCTCATATAGAAACTTGACCATCCCATTTCTCCTTGAATTGCATCCTTTGCTGTCCACATCTCTGCATCTAATCCATGTCTTCCTACTTCCCTTTGTACTTTCTCTAAATAATCTAAAATCCTTTTACTAACACATAATGCATCATTACCATATGTTAACCCTGCTACTGCAACTCCCTTCCATACAATTCTAGCTACATCATATTTATTATATGAAAATACTGTTAGTTTCTTTACCAAACCTTTTCTTTTCTTTGCTTCATTTACCAATTTTTTCTCCCATTCAACCAAGCAATTTTCCTGATTACATAAGATGATTCCCAAATACCTATATCTATCCACCACACTTAACTTTATATCCCTCAATAAAAAAACTACATCCTCTCTTTCCCCAGTATTAACCATCATTATATTTGAGGAAATCATATGACATTGGAGCACTCTAGTGACAGAGTGAGCATTTAACAGTTTTATTCAATTAATTCAAGCTGAGTTTTTTTTATTTTTAAATTACAATTATTTAGTTGAACTCAGAGTTGACTCTGAGTTTATCATTCTGCCATTGTGTGTAATTTCTCAGGATATTTTCATAATGAAAGAGCTCAGTAAATCGTTCCAAAATTCAGAAGCTAAAAATAAATTAAGAGAGTAGTAACACAATGACTAATTATTACCATTGACGATGATCAAGTATTGTTTAATCATAGTACTCTAACGCGTAAATATTTTTTTACGTTCAGTCACAGAACTCAAACTACAATGATGGTATAATTATAACAAATGAAGTAAATAAAAAATAATAACATACTAATATTAGAAATATTATATTAAAAAATAAATAGCATTTAAGTAGTCTACTAAGGATTAAAAGTCTCTAGAGAAATATTAATTACAGTGAGATTTATTAATTTTATTCTCTAATTAAAACAAAAACACCATAACCCATTCACCAATCTATAATGGGATGGTTAACTATGAATCGACGTCACGACAGAAAAAAATAATTCTTGCATTTGGAAAAATAACACACGACTAAATCTGGACTGAATTTTACTCAAGCCAGATTCGAACCCAGATAATGAGCATGGTAAGCAGATACATCAAACACAACAAAACATATAAAAGTTTAATATTTTTTTCTTATTATAATTAATTTTTTTAATATTGTAATTTTTTTCGATCCCGACTAAAAATTTGCTAATTGTCATTTAAAAGTTTATCTGTGTGCCAATTACGACGAGGTTTCCGTAGGTACTTAAAAATATCTTGTTTGCTTTTAATTACTAAAATTTAAAAATTGCTAAGCAAAGTTGGTTGATTTTCATAATTTGTATTTACTTATAAGTAATATTTTTATTATATTAAATTACAGAATTTTATTAAATATAAGGAATGATTGTGTAATTTTACTTTATTACCGTAGACAATGTTTTAATAGTTGTCAGTAAATGACATTTCTTAGTTAAATTTTATTTATACTTTCATATTTGTATTATATTTTCATCAGAAAATTTTTGCTACTTAATTAAACTGTTTGAAATGTTATTTAAAGTTCATTTCCACAATTTAAACCGAAATGCACTCTTATTTATATACATGTTAACGCAGCGCACACACGCATTTAAATTATATAAGTATAAATGATTTTAAAAATTAATAAGAACGATTTTTTTCATCATCCGTTTATAGGTGAATTTAATTTTCTTTAGCACTTGTTATAACATCGATATAATTTAATTCTTTTTCAGTTTTAAATATGACATATATGCGTCATCTTTCTACATCTATATTTTAGTACAGATATACAAGAAAAAATGTATTAAATTGCCTGATTTGAATTTTAACTTCAATTTCTCAACAAGAAAATGAAAATATTCGCACGATTTGAAATACTCACGGTTCTGGCGAATGCATAGGTGATGACCCATGCCTAATGTACTGAGTGCATTGAAAAACTCGAAATGCAAGACTCGCTAAGAAATCTCGGGCAGTCAGTAAGCCAGCAGCTGGGCGGAGTTGAAAACCAGTTCTTCCTATTGAAAAGAAAAAAAAACAATTAAAACGATGGTACTATATATGAAAATAATTTTTTTGCTTTTTTAAAAAGTAACATTAAATTTAATATGTATTCAATCATGCATAGAGATAGTTACCTCATTGACATACAGTTTAGATCAAATTATATATATTGTGTTTGTAAAAGTACAGTATAATGTGTGAAAAATTATGTATAAGCTCATCCTATGACATATGAAAAAAAAAAACTCATCCAGGCACCTAGGAATAATATAATTTAGCGGGTTCCAGACTCAGGTAATAAGTGTATATTTCAACCTAGCGAAGAGGAAAGTAATTAAATGAAAGAAAAATATCCATGAAAGTAGATAAACACTAATTATATTGGATACAAAGAAGAACTGAGTAAACATTTAAAATCTGCAATATGGCGTTGATCAATCTAAATAATTTTATCTCATACAACTGATACACATGACCACACGCATAAAAAAAGATAAATGATGTCCAATATACAAACTCTGGCTGAACCAATACTCATCAGTTGGTTCAGATCATCATTTCCTACACACACATATAATCAGTACTTAGTTTATATTAAGGTAGTAAATCTTCAAACTTTAATGGACAGGCTTCAATTCTCTCCACCATCTAACTCTTCAGCTATCCATACCATTGAAAATCTGATGGTGTCAATATTATTATCATGCTCGTGTTGACTTTAAGTCATTCTGACTCCTCATGTATAGAACAATATTCATTTAAATACACAAAAGAGGGATGGGAAAAATGAATCTGTAATCGTTGATTGAATACAAATATAATTTATATACTTGGAGTTTTAGATATAAATGATAAGGGATTTGAACACAAACTTTCAAGCTCCCTTCAGCTGCCCACTCTATCGCATACAACTTATATACATAACCACACACATGTGAAAAAGATAAATAATTTCCAATATATGTATTTCATGCTGAACCAGTTGGCTCAGCAGTGATTCAGCATGAAATACATATATTTGAGATCATTTATTTTTTTCACATGTTTATGGTCACGTGTATCAGTTGTATGAGATAGAGTAGATAGCTGAAGAAAGTTTGAAAGTCTGTGTTCAAATCCCTTATAATTTACATCTAAAACTTCAAATATGTAAGTTATATTTGTATTCAGTTAAATATTATTAATGATATATAATTCAATTCAATTTATTTAATAAAGTAACCACCATGACAAATTTCAAAACCTCCAAATAAGAATAATTTGGACACGAAATTTACAATATAACTATTAATAATTTAAAATATAAATAAATAAATAAATAAATAAAAGTAGTAATAATAATATTAATAGCAAGACAAAAATAAAATGTCTAGTTTAAAATAATTATCAAGCACATGCATACATAAAATTAAAGTGAACATATATATAATCATATGTAGGTTGCCTTGACAACAGATTGATATTGTTGATTGTTATTGACATTGGTTAAGTATTGACTGCTTTCATGTATCTACATTATTTACCTATCTGCCCTTGATCATTTATTAGATTATCTAAATAATACATAGTTGGAGTGCAGTTTGGAAGTTATAATTGAATATTTATTAGTCTGCTTTCAGAACAGATTATATTTACCTGTTTAATAAAATTTATTTAAACTTCTTTGAATTACTAATTTCACTCCTTGTAGTCAAGTTGTAATATTTAGTGTCTATAAAATCATATTAGACTATATGTAAAGATGGAATTCCACTTTTATTGTTTAAAGAAGGTTGCCTTGACAACAGATTGAGATTGTTGATTGTTATTGATATTGTTATTGCTTAAACGTTGACTGATCTCATGTATATATATAATATTTACTATACAGATCTTTTTGAAAGCTATATACTAATTACCAAATCTAATGAACACTCACATGTCATTACATAAATATATTAAACAATTTAGAATTAGAATAAACATGTCTCTTATTATATATATTCCTTGAAAAAAACTTTATAAAGCCAGATGAAATTTATTGAAAAGATGATTTAAATAAATGTTACAGAGATTTATACAGAAAAGGTAGACTTTATAATTTAAGCTTTGACTGGTACTAATTGGTAGGCCAGGTCAGCAGCTTGGTGGCATTGTTTCTCTATTAAAATCACATAATTATATCGATCGGGAGGGGGGGGCAACTATTTTTAAAATATTTCTACATTTTCTCTGACTTTTATTAAAATATTTTCCCAATTTGTCCGACTTTTATTAAAATAAATCAATAAATATATATTATTTTTATACCATGATTGCTTGCTGAACAGTTTATACCATAGGGTAATAATACGTCATCAATAAAGCCATGAAAGTTTAAAGATTTTACCTGCCCATTTAGAAGAAACCTGAAAACCATCTCTTGCCTCAAATAAAATGCTTAAGCAAATCCAAGACAGGATAATTGGAGAAGATTACTACTTTTTGACCCAGACAAGAAATTTCTATTCTTCGCGGGAACAGAACTTCATCTCCATTCATAGGAACTTATTTGAAAAATGAACAGTTTCCAGCAGACTCATCGAACTTTAATTAATATAATGGGATAAGAATTGTGATTTTTGTTTTATTATTTTTTTATTTTATTTTGTCTATTGTAAATTTTATGTATTATTTTCGTTTGCTACAATTGGAAGCCAATGTGTTATCATTTTAGGGAAATTCTGTATGAGAGTAATGAGGAGGAAAATATTAGATTTAATTTTTTTTTTAATCATCTTCAATTGTATAAAAAATAAAAAATTACTAGTTTTGACCTCCCCATCTGACTGACTTTTGACAACTTAAAGAGAAATAAGAGGTAAGAAATTTTAATATTATCTCACAAATAAGCAACATATTAGATAATGATTGAGTTTATATTAATTTATTTATTATTAATTAAGCTTACTTTTATATTGCTTTTATATCAATGATTTATAACCATTGACCTATCTGGACAACAAAGATTTTTTGTTATGTTTATATATATATTTTAAATTAGCCAGCTAAAATCGCAATCACATTTATATATAATAATTTTACATATTCGTTGTTGTAAATAATTGGTCAAGTACATGAACTTGGATTTTATTTTTTTAATATCATTATAGATATCAATATGGTATAAATTCATCATTGACAAAACAAATTACATGTGTCAGATTAAATTGTTATTCATATTTTATATTTTTGTTAATCAATAAATGTTTATATAATTCGTTATTTTTAATTTAGTCTCTAGCTCATCATTATTTCCATATCCATCATCAGCTTTATAACTTTTCATTATTCACATATCCATCATAAACATTATTATCTTATTTAGTTTTACACTTATCAATATTATTATTATGATAGAGAAAATACACCTACATATTTAAGTCATTTATGATAACTTTTAATACATATATACTTATACTGCACATACATATTTTTTTATATTCTTATGGTTTTGGATATGCTTAATTGATTTTTAGTAATTAATAATCACCTATATAGAGGTGCAATAACTACTATTAGTGTGATCTCCTTCCCTGATAAGAGTTCTAGCAATTGCTCCCTGAGTTCGAATACTGTGGTATAACGTGGCTAGAAAGGGATGAGAATTGAATGAACTGACCCAAATTGTATCTAGGTTAATAAAAATAGGTAGAGATAGTCTATTGGAAGTAGATACAATCATAGGTTATGTATTTCATCGCATCGGCACTTGTATTCTATCCAAAGACCCAAAGTCTGACCATAGTAAGATGCGCTTCCCCTATCTCTTGTGGAATCCACCAGCCCGTTACAATATATTATTAATAAATATATTATAAAACATATGTATACTCACTTGTGTTTATATGTATAATCGTGACTAAACACAACATTTGTTTAAAGATTGGTGAACTGGTAGTAAATTTTGAATACTAGGATAGAATACAGTACATAAGGATAAATTTAATAAACAAACAAATACAAAAATAAAAACTGATTTTTTATCTTTTAAAATATTTGATGTTAAATTATCAAATCCAGAAAAACCAACATTTTTTAAATAATCAATTAAATCAAACAACTGAGTTTTTGAAACATCAAGATATAAAGAATTTAAATATTAATTGGATGTGATGTGAAATGGCTACTGCTTTATCAAAGTCAGGAATCTCTCAGCCACTACACTCAAAAAAAAAAATTGGGTAGACATCTTAGTTTCTCTTTCCATTTCCCATCCTCAGTTTTTCCCATATTCTTCTCTATTCTGCTCCATCCCATTTCCACAAGATCATCTTTGTCCATTTCATGGCCTTTTTCCAAACCCAGAATAATGACCAAGAACCCATTTTCTGTACAATCACTTAGTTTATATTTACTCTCTCAAAACTTCATCATTTGTACCCTTTCTGCTTGTATGCATTTACATTCAACTATAAGATGCCTAATATTTTCCATGTCTTCCTTACATAACTTGCAGATTAAGTCATCCACATTTCTTTATTTATTTATATATTCTCTTGTTGCAAATGATCTTGTTTGAGCTTTAAACAATAGACTACTTTCATTACTATTATTATAAATTAACTCATCCAATATTCTGTTTACTTCTATATATATTTAGACTCTTTTCTCCATACTAGTTCTTCATCTTTCCAGTTTTCTATTTTTTTTATTAATGCATCTAATCTTCTATACCATTTTTTTTTACCACTATAACACTCAACATTCCTAAACACAACTAACCCATCTTTTGTACAAGTATACTGACATAAAGTCTTTATCCAAATCTTCTGCATAACATACTACCTTTTTCACAGATTTTGTTGCCTGTCCTTTATTCATAATCCAATTAAATACTATTTTGGCTATTCTCTTACTAACCATAAATTGCAATCTACCAAACATTTTAATTTTTCTTTTTGCATCTCTCGTATAAAAATTTGACCATCCCATTTCTCCTTGAATTGCCTCCTTTGCCATCTGCATCTAATGCATGTCTTCCTACTTCTCTTTGTACCTTTTTCTAAGTAATCCAACAACCCATTACAAGTACATAACACATCGTTACCATAAGTTAACCCTGCTACTATCACTCCTTTCCATACAATTCTTGCTAGATCATATTTAATATATGAAAACACTGTTAATTTCTTTATCAATCCTTTTCTTTTCTTTGCTTCATACATTTTGTACTGGCACGTCATCTACTGGCACATTGAAAAAAAAATACAATTTTTTTTTATATTAAAACATTCATCGTTCTCCATTTCAAAGACTCATTTTTATCATTAAAAACTTCCAGATAATATTTCAGTGTTAAAGTTTTTTAAATGTATTGCTGTTGCATCCAAAGATTTCAACAATTTTTAAAATTTATTTTGTCTACCAAAGCGCCAATAACCTTAGCTGAATGTTTTTTACTTTTACTTGTAAATTTTAAAGTAAACTTTGCAATTAAGAGCGTATAAATACTTGAAATTTTAAAAATGCAGTATTAATGTTATTCAGTGCAAAAAGTACTATTCCAACTTTAATAGCCAACAATAATTTCAATTTTGTAAAGAACAATTTATCGAGAAAATATCTACATATTTTTTACAATTCATTAACTCTAATTTAGTTGCAAAATGATCTATAATAAATACTTCAAACAAAGATGACTCATAAAGAAAGCTTTGATTTAATCTAATAAAAATATGATCTAATAGAGCCTGCTGGAATGAGTTATACATATTGATAAAAAATAGTTTGATTAAAACAATAACCATAAAACAAATTCAAATAGTCTAAGATAGACTTATGAGTATTAATGTTAATCAAAATTTAAACCATCCATCATTATTACTGACGTTGAGCCTAAATCGAATAACAGAATATCAAGTTTTAGCATTGAAATCTAAAATTGTATTTGTACATGATATGTACAAAGAAAATATAGAAAAAAATAAATTGAGAAACTGTCAATCTAAATATAACATATTCTGTAGAAGTAAATTTTGGGATATTAAAAATAATCTAAACACATTTTATAAAAACGATCACACATACATGGCTGCAAATGAATATAAAATAAAGAATGCTCAAATACTCATCCAAATTAGAATAAATAATATTCCTATAAAGAAATCCAAATTTCAGTCAAAATTATTATATCGTAATAACAGAAAGGAAAATTGTGTCAATAAATTATAAATTTATCATAATAAATTCTGATAATATAATTATTTAAATGAAAAATTCTATATAAATTAAAATTATTTTCTCTAAAAGAGATTATATTATAAATAGTCAAAATAAGAGTCATAGATCCAATTCATAGATCACATTTATTTTGGAAATAAATTTCAGAATAATTCCAATTTTCTATAATTTTTAATTAAAAATTTGAGAAAAATTAAAATAATTTTGAATAAAATCTAAGTATTTAACAAACATTTTTTATTTAGCTAATTATAAAAATCTTATATTAAATGGTGTTAAACAATGATTTATTAAAACATATTGGTAGAATATCAAAAAAATAAAACATTTTCTTTTTATTAAAAATAGTTTAGCCAACTTACATGGCTTAAAGCAAGTTATTAAAACAGGCAAACTGTCCATACAGTAGTGCCATTCAGTGCAAGCCGGAGTAATCAATGGATGCCAGAAGGCTTGTGCATAAAATCCCTATCTAGTGCCTACTCATCCATTATCCCCAGACTAGTTTCTAGCTTGTGGCTTTCATCAGTGAGAAGCCTTGGATCTGTGAGCACTGCACCTAGATCTTAGGATCTAATGCAACTCTCCAGCAGCCACCTTTTATGTCTACTTAATTACAAAACCATGAGACTAAAATTGAAAACACAATAATATTTTCAATCCAAGCTCAGTAACTTATATAGTCATATAGATCTGAACTCAGTTCAGTACTCATACATTTTGGGGTCTTTGGTTCTTTAATAACCATAGCCACTACTATCATGTTAGGCAGGATTCATATTAAACCACTAAACATCATATGATTATCATTTTTTATGCTTGCTCATAACTGTTATTAAAAGAGACAAAACTCTCCATACAGTATTGGATAGTGGTAGCTATGGTTATTAATGAACAAAAGACACCAAAATGTATGAGTACTGAACTGAATGAAGATCTATATGACTATATAAGCTACTGAGTTTGAATTGAAAATATTATTGTGTTTTCAATTTTAGACTCATAGTTTTGTAATTAAGTAGAGATAAAAAGTGGCTGCTGGAGGGTTGCTTTAGATCATAAGATCAAGGTGCAGTGCTCTCATATCCAAGGTTCCTCACTGATGAAAGCCACAAGCTAAAAACTAGTCTGAGGATATTAGATGAGTAGGCCCTAGATAGGAATTTTATGCCCAAGCTTTCTGACATCCATTGATTACTCTGGCATGCACTGAATGGCACTACTGTATGGAGAGTTTTGCCTGTTTTAATTATGAGCAAGCATAAGAAATGGTAATCATGTGATGTTTAGTTGCTTAAAACAAGTTACAACATAACTTGAACAACGGATTCACATTTTGTATCAAAATATTTTCTATGTTATTGCTGTTACAACTTCAGTATTAAGGTTTATCCATTCTTGTAATAACTAATGATAAATCATCATTTATTTGACAAGATAAATCCTATTTCAATTTTATTGTCAAAATAAGTGTTTCTTAGAATCAAGTTTATCATTGATGATGATGATAATGATTATTATTATTATTATTATTATTATTATTATTATTATTATTATTATTATTATTATTTTTTTAAAAAATGATATGATAGTTGTTATGAAGATAATATTGTATTGTTTTTTTAGAAATGATCTAGAATGTGTTTGGTATGTTTAGTAATTAAAACATTATTTTAAATTAAGATGGAATTAAAAAAATTCGGTAGAGTTTGGTTACACATACTGTGGCCACCAGGTGATTCTAGAGAACTATCAAGAAGCCTGCAAGTGATAAATTTCTATGAAAAAATGGCTGAAATCATCAATGGACAAAAAATAAAAATAAAAAATCGCTGAAATCATAATTTAACAACAGACTTGAGTCAATAAGAAAAATACATACAGATTAAAAGAGATTTGATTTAAAGTATTATGATTGGCTATTTGTAACATTATGCCATGATGTTAAAAAATAATTTTGAGGTTTATTATTTGGGACAAATTCTTAGTGTTTTTTAAATAAGTAAAATGATGCTCTATTTTCAAAACAAAATTCTATTGTATTAGAAATAGGTTTCATATTTGACAGAACTGTTTTGAATATTATTTATACATATGGATTAAATAACATCTAACTCAAAAATATTTTAAAATTTGGGTAATTAATCAAAAACCATACAGACATTTTTAAAGAGGAAAATACATTTTATTTGCTTTTTCTTCTTACTTTTGTGTTTTTAAAAAACAATTTAAAAATTGTGTAGAATTCATATTATATTGGTCTTACTTTAAAAAAATGATAACATAATGTATAATATTTGGAATAATAAAATATTTATCACTAGTTATATAGTATTGATTCCAATCTACAAAGGCAGACTTAAAATGAATTTATTTCTGTTTGCAGACCAAGATCTTATATAAACAGTTATACATTGTTACCAAGGGATGTTATAAAGTTAGCAGTAGGAGGTTTATTGCTCATGCACATACACACACACACACACATATATATATACAAACACTAAAATGCATGACCCTCCTACTACCATCAGCACCCAAATCCCAAGGGTTCAATCTGCTTGACCCCACTCTATTAGTGGAGCTTACTGAAAAATATTTACTTCTAATAATTTTTTTCCATATAATATACATAGGGTATTTTTAAAATTCCAACCATTTTACACAATGTTGGATAAAATTAGAAATGAATGACATTGAAGATTTAGGATTTACATTACGTAAATTTATCAGTTATGATTCATATTCTTTTTTAAATTAACATATACTTAACATGCACCCACTGCATTTTATTATTTCATTAATTGGACCAAAGCAAATTAATTGTTAAATAAATAATTATTTATAAATCTTTTACTGCTGTGATTTTAAATGATTAGAAGTTTTATTTTATGCATACTTAATTATTAAATCATATATATTAAAATCTTATAAAAGAGTTGCCAAGATTGTTAATAAAAGTCCACCTTAACTATTTTATAAAATGCAATTTTATTATTATTTTATTGTTTTTATTTAACATATATTTAACACGCACACACAATTGAACCAGATCAAGTTTATTGTTAAATAAATAAATATTAATAATTTTCAGAATATTGTATTTTGTATTACAGATGCTTCAATTTCTGAGATTTTTAACAACAGTTCTTTTTTATAAGGGGGCTAGTTAGGTGAAATTTTAGTTCCTTCTTAAAAAATTTGCATCCAGGATTTTTAGCAAACTGCACCATTGGCTTCTATTTATATTACATAAAATCATCACTTATGATTTTTTATATGTAGGTTTTTATATATATATATATTAGTAATATAAAAAGAAATACTAAATCAGAGTTTAAATATATTTATTTAATTATTAGCACCAAGTATACTTTCAACACTTCCATTTCAGCAGAATAACCATGAATATTATGCGAAAGCATCAAGCATGTTCTTGGTGCTAATAATCCAATAAACACATTTAAACTCTGATTTAGTATTCCTTTTTATGTTAGCTTTAATAATTATGGCAGAGTATCAATTTATATATATATTTATAAATAAACGTTTTAATAAATACAACATTAAATGTATATATAATAAAAGACACAGATTATCTTCCGGAAAGTTATCAAATATAAATATATATTGCCATTTTTATTGTCATTAAACTTAAGAATAAAATAATCAACTATTTTGTCTAATAGTCTCTGATTTTATTAAGACTTGGTTTTGGGAAAATTGCTAAGACTAGAATGAACTCCAAATTTAAGCCAGATGTAAACACAACATTCTTAATTTTAACTTACACTTGAATACACAATGGTAGAGGCAGAATCTCCTTTCATAAGCTTTGTAAATAATAAATAGAAACCAAATACTTATAAACATTTTAATAAACACAACACCAAATGTACATATAACTGAATATAAACAGACTAACTTCAGAAAGCTGTTTTATTTTTGGCTTTAATGACCATAAAAATAAATGTTAATATTTACATTTGATAGGTTTTGGAAAGTCTGACTGCTTCTATTCAATAATATATATATATATTGTAACGATCCGGAGAAAGAGAGCTTAACATGATCTGCACTACAGGGCGCCATCTAGGCATTTGAACCTAAAAAAATTTATGAAGTAGGCAGATACATAAGTAAAAAAAAAAATTTTTTTTTTTATTTTGATTCCGGTCGTTAGCCCATGTCACTAGCTCAGTGGAATAGCAGAGATTAAATAATATAATCTAAGAGTATATAAAAAAAGAATAAAATAAGCCACTGCCAGTAATTAGCATACAAACATTTATTTATGCACATATATATAGGATTGAAAATTGTTTTAGTATCAGTTTACATTTTAACATTTAGCATTATTTTTAACTTTACTTTAGATTTTAATTTACATTTTAATTTCTATTACATTATAAGTTTACATTTTAATCAAGTTCGCACAGATGGAATTATAAAAATTTGTTTTAATAATGTTGAGTACAGATCGGTTACATAGATTACAAGGTTAAAAACATTTCAAAATAAACATAAACGATCAAAATATAAAATCATTGATACTGACAATTGCAGAGGGAAATTTATAAGTAACCCAATAGTATTCACCATAAGATACTTGCATTGTCACCAATAACTTAAAGGGCATCTGAATAAATACATTTTAGATACTCACCGTAAGGTATCATTATTTATCGAATGTCTATATATTTTGATCAAATATGACAACCCAAAACATACTTAACCAATAACCAATCCATGCAAGCATCTTTAAACAACTTAAATTTAATGCATTTTTATTTAGTGTCGAGTATGAATAGACTACATAGATTTGCATTTGAAAATAAAACATTCTATCCCTATTTAACCTTAGGCTAAAGGTTTGCAGCCAAAACTGGTGTCAATTTATCTGATATATCGATGCATTCAATGTAATATGAAATACGGCAGCACCAAAAAGTTAAGAGAAGAAATTGCCTCTCGTCAAATAGGAATATTACATCTATTTGACAAGAAGAGCAATAAAAAAAAACTCCATAGAAAGGAACTGCGTTCTCCATCTTATAATTCCTTCCATAGGCAAACAGGTGAGTGCGGCATATGAAACGATTCTGCCCATAGTGAATCTGATATTGCATCTACTAATCACACCAATATATCCCATCCATTGATCCAATTCAACTATGACACAAATAACCTAAGATTACCCTCCCCTAATATAACTTTACAAATCTATACAGCCATTCACGCCCGACTTAAGTTTAACATTTATATAATTAATTTAACGAAAAACAAAAATCATGATAAAACTTAAAGAACAAAAAATAAATAAATAAATGGAAAAGATTTTACAAAAGAAACACATCAAATAAAATTATAACTAATTAATAAATATTTTAGTTTGGTCAGATAGGATTCTATAGCAGTATTTACCAAAAAGTTTTAAAATTTAGAGTTCTTATTGTTCAAATGAATATAAAGTTCTTACGATTTTTTAAAACGTCCAATTTTATCTATTGCTTGCCATGAATGTGAATTTCCACGCCGTCCTAAGATTGGTATTCTGTTGGCCGATTTATTTATCCATCTGGAGGTTTTTGCTTTAACTGGTCCTCAATGTAGAAAATGATGTTTCACTCCCTTTTCTTTAACAGCTGAAGGAATTGAAAGTGTGTCTTTCAATCCCTTCACCTCCAACTTCGTACTAATACATATAGTCACATCGTAATAATCCTTAATAATTTTCAAATTTGTCCTTTTATATTAATTTGAAGGATTGAATTTACATTGCATCATCGATGAGTTGGTCTTTTCGCTGAGGTCTGATTCCATTGTTTTTCTCTTCTATCTGACCGATGTTTTTACATTTAAATGCCCAAGGCTAGTTTACATTTCTAATTAAAACAATCATTTCCATTTCTGATTAATTATGGTGTTTTCAAACT
The DNA here is from genome assembly GCA_028023455.1 of Epiperipatus broadwayi. Taxonomy (NCBI): domain Eukaryota; kingdom Metazoa; phylum Onychophora; class Udeonychophora; order Euonychophora; family Peripatidae; genus Epiperipatus; species Epiperipatus broadwayi. Next base: position 8,694,417 of record JAQFVV010012416.1, on the reverse strand, counting down.
TAAAGATATATTTTTATCTTTAAATCTCTACTGAAAATTTAGTTTTAAAACACTTTTGCTTTAATAAAGTTTTCGTTTAATAATTTTTTTTTTTTTTTTTTATCTGTGTGATTTATATATACGAGTTTAAGATGATATTTAATTTCAATTTTTAATTCTTAAAGAAAATTTTTAAATGCAAACTTTTTATTTTAATATCATGTTTAATAATAAAAACACAATGTAAAGTCGTCTGTGCTCGTTACATATCAGTAAAGTTGCTTAAAAAAATGATCAAAAAAAAATATTTTACTTAGGGTTAGTAATTACGGTACACGATTAACGAAGACATTTACAAAAACAACCAGTTAGTAATTTTACAAAAAGACTATATACAAAAAAAAAAAATGTTTACTATCATTTTCCTAACGACCATTTACGTTTACACCTCCCCACAAGAGTTCTATTTTTTTATACATTTTATTTTTAACAAAACGGCATGACAAGTGAATTATTTATATTTATTTAAGACAGTTGCATTGAGGTAAATATGTTTTAAGATAATGGGTTTATGCGTGTATATTTGCAGTACAATTATAAATACCACCAACTTATTTATGATTTATTAAAATGCTTACATAGGATTACACTGAAGTAAATTCCCAAAAGTACTCTCCGTAAGGTACCACATTTACCATCATAAACTTACGTGGCTGTGCGCTCCTATATACATTAAAGCATAATTTATATTAACAAAAAAAAACATATCAATTGCAACCTTTTGACTTTTTTTTAACAAAATACAGTTTAAAATTATTTATACTTTCTCATGTTTAATATATATGTGCAATTTCTTCTGGAAGTGCTTTTATAAGATTTAAAGTATACGACTTTATGTAACAGATACAAATATTTCATTTTGAAAAAAGAAGTTTACTCAGGATATACGTAGTTTTTATTAATAGATCGACCCAAGTTGGGTGGCCAGTTGTAATGATCCAGAGAAAGAGAGCTTAACGTGATCTGCAATACAGGGCGCCATCTAGGCATTTGAACCTAGAAAAATTTATAAAGTAGGCAGATACGTAAGTCAAAAAAAAATTTTTTTTTTTTATTTTGATTCCGGTCATTAGCCCATGTCACTAGCTCAGTGGAATAGCAGGGATTAAATAATATAATCTAAGAGTATATAAAAAAGAATAAAATAAGCCACTGCCAGTAATTAGCATACAAACATTTATTTATACATATATATATATATATATATATAAGATTGAAAATTGTTTTAGTATCAGTTTACATTTTAACATTTAACATTATTTTTAACTTTACTTTAGATTTTAATTTACATTTTAATTTCTATTATATTATAAGTTTACATTTTAATTAAGTTCGCACAGATGGAATTATAAAAATTTGTTTTAATAATGTTGAGTACAGATCGGTTACATAGATTACAACGGTTAAAAACATTTCAAAATAAACATAAATAATCAAAATATAAAATCATTGATACTGACAATTGCAGAGGAAAATTTATAAGTAACCCAATAGTATTCACCATAAGATACTTGCATTGTCACCAATAACTTAAAAGACATCCGAATAAATACATTTTAGATACTCACCATAAGGTATCATTATTTATCGAATGTCTATATATTTTGATCAAATATGAAAACCCAAAACATACTTAACCGATAACCAATCCATGCAAGCGTCTATAAACAACTTAAATTTAATGCATTTTTATTTAGTGTCAAGTATGAAGAGACTACATGGATTTGCATTTGAAAATAAAACATTCTATCCCTATTTAACCTTAGGCTAAAGGTTCACACAAAACTGGCATCAATTTATCTGATATATTGATGCATTCAATGTAATACGAAATACGGCAGCACCAAAAAGTTAAGAGAAGAAATTGCCTCTTGTCAAATAGGAATATTACATCTATCTGACAAGAAGAGCAATAAAAAAAAACTCCATAGAAAGGAACTGCGTTCTCCATCTTATAATTCCTTCCATAGGCAAACGGGTGAGTGTGGCGTATGAAACGATTCTGCCTGTAGCGAATCTGATATTACATTTACTAATCACACCAATATATCCCATCCATTGATCCAATTCCACTACGACACAAATAACCTAAGATTACCCTCCCCTAATATAACTTTACAAATCTATACAGCCATTCATGCCCGACTTAAGTTTAACATTTATATAATTAATTTAACGAAAAACAAAAATCATGATAAAACTTAAGGAACAAAAAATAAATAAATAAATAAATAAATGGAAATGATTTTACAAAAGAAACACATCAAATAAAATTATAACTAATTAATAAATATTTTAGTTTGGTCAGATAGGATTCTATTGCAGTATTTACCAAAAAGTTTTAAAATTTAGAGTTCTTATTGTTCAAATGAATATAAAATTTTTACGATTTTTTAAAACGTCCAATTTTATCCATTGCTTGCCATGAACATGAATTTCCATGCCATCCTAAGATTGGTATTCTGTTGGTCGATTTATTTATCTATCCGGAGGTTTTGCTTTAACTGGTCCTCAATGTAGAAAATGATGTTTCACTCCCTTTTCTTTAACAGCTGAAAAAATTGAAAGTGCGTCTTTCAATTCCTTCACCTCCAACTCCGTACTAATACATATAGTCACATCGTAATAATTCTTAATAATTTTCAAATTTGTCCTTTTATATTAATTTGAAGGATTGAATTTACATTGCGTCATCGATGAGATGGTCTTTTCACTGAGGTCCGATTCCATTGTTTTTCTCTCCTATCTGACTGATGTTTTTACATTTAAATGCCCAAGGCTAGTTTACATTTCTAATTAAAACAATCATTTCCATTTCTGATTAATTAATGTGTTTTCAAACTTAAAGATATATTTTTATCTTTAAATCTCTACTGAAAATTTAGTTTTAAAACACTTTTTCTTTAATAAAGTTTTCGTTTAATAATTTTTTTTTTTTTATCTGTGCGATTTATATATACGAGTTTAAGATGATATTTAATTTCAATTTTTAATTCTTAAAGAAAATTTTTAAATGCGAACTTTTTATTTTACTTTCATGTTTAATAATAAAAACACAATGTAACATCGTCTGTGCTCATTACAATATATATATATATATACACACATAAAGTTATGGCAAATAATAAAGATATAATATTGCAACAATTACATTACTGCATTATTTTGCCTTGGCAGTCACTGAAACAAGAATTTAAAATATTTCAAGATGAATTTTCAAAAGAAATATCTGAAAGAAAAAATGTTAGAAAACTTTAATGGATTTCTGAAATAAAGTATTTCAAAATAAAATATAGGAAAAATTAAAGAACATTCAAAATTTCTAGGAAAATTATTTGTTAAACCACTAAACATCACATGATCACCATTTCTTATACTAGCACATTTCTGTTATTAAAACAGGCAAAACTCTCCATACAGTAGTGCCACTTAGTGCCAACCAGTGTAATCAATGGATTTCAGAAAGCTTGTGCATAAAATCCCTATCTAATATCTATTCATCCACTATTAGAATTTAAGATCTAGGTGCAGTACTCTCAGATCCAAAGCTCCTCACTGATGAAGGCCACAAGCCAGAAACTAGTCTGGGAATATTGGATAAGTAAGCACTAGATAAGGATTTTATGCACAAGCCTTATGGCATCCATTGATTACTCTGGTTGGCACTGAGTAGCACTACTGTATGGAGAGTTTTGTCTGTTTTAAAATTATTTGTTGTTTCAAGAAAAGATTTTAAGTGAAATTTGATGAATCTGTAAATTGAATTCTGGAAACATTTTATAAAGAGTTGATGAAAAGCAAAATATGTTCTAAAAATTTCAAGTAAAAATGTACAGAAGATGCAAGAATAAATCAAAATATTATTACAAAAAAAATAAAATAAATGAAAAATAAATAAGAATGAAAATGTTGAAGATAGAGGATGAAATAAAACAATAAATGAAAGAATCTCAAGAGGAAATAAAAAGATTGTTTATTTTAAAATAAATGATGGTAACATGTAATAGAAATTTTAATAAGTGTAAAACAGAATTCTTATTAATATGAAACTAGTATAAGAATTTAAACATAAGAATGTATTTGCATTAAATATGATTTAAAAATAAATACATCAGGAAATGAATGAAAAAAAATTGAAATGCTAAATAAATCAAAGAATGAAAAAAGTTGCATTTTAAAACTAAAGTATTATGGATCAACGTTTTTAAAGGCAACTAGAATCGATAAAGAATACATAACAATTGCAAATGCTTTATGAAAAAATTGAAAACAATTTTAATATTGTAAGTAACAAACAGAAAAAATATATAAAAGATGTGCAAAAAATATGTAAGAGTATAAAAGACTAATTAATAGGTATTCAAGCAAAATAACTGGAAGAGATAAAGAAATATCAAGCCTTGAAATGATTTTGCAGGTAACATTGAGGGAGACACATTCACATTTTTAACATATAGTAATAGCTAGCAAGAAATCATTTTGTATTAATGATAGAAATGCTATGAAATGTAAATACAATATAGAGAGATTTATTAAATATAGATTCAGGGCTGGGAAAAATTATAATATAATTTATACTTTTATATACCTTTTAAAAAGCGTGATACATCTTCTAATTGTGGGATGTTATCTTTCTCGTAACCACATTCACGTTCTAGTACAGCAAAAATTTCAATATGAGGTCGGCAGGCATGAGAAGGAAATAAACTTTTCAGTTGAGAAAATATCAAACCCCTAAATAGAATGTAAATTAAAATATCAAGCATTCATGTAAAAAGCACTACTTTATATATGTAAGAATAAATTATAATATATGAATATACCATAGATAATATGTAATAAAATAAATTCTACAAGAGTGTATAGATAATTATAAATTATTACGGTATAAATTTTGATATAAAACAATATTTATTACTTTGCTAAGCCAGGCTTTTGATATGGTGTATCTTTGTCAAAGGACAACTAAAGTGTTCACTTTAGTTGTGCTTTGACAAAGATACACCATATAGAAAGCTTATTACTTTGCTAAACCAGACTTTCGATACAGTATATCTTTGTCAAACATGCCTAAAGTGATATTCACTTTAGTTGTGCTTTGACAAAGATACACCATATCGAAAGCCTGGCTTAGCAAAGTAATAAATATTGTTTTTTTACCAAAACTTGTATCGTAATAATTGATAATTATCTATATACTGTGGTAGAATTTGTTTTATTATTTATATATAATTGTTTACGATTCGTTTTTTTAAATAGACAAATTACTGTATCTAATTGTTTTTACAATACTATAATTCTTTTGAAAATAGATTAATTTTCTCTAAATAGACATTCAGTAAAAAGATCAATATAGCTTTCAAAAGGATTTAAGTACTGTAGGTGTTACTAGTCAAAGTACAATTATATACAAAGTCTTTCCAGATAAAAAAATCGTAAACAGTAATCTTTTATGTGTAAAAATCAGAATTAGCATAAACATATGCAATCAAAATTAGCATAAACATATGCATATATATATATATGAAGGTTAATTTAGATATAATACTAATTAGAACACATAAAATGACTTATTTTATGGCTGATCAAATATAACGTTAGGAATATAAATGTACATAACAGAGGACAAAAACCTGAAGAATATGTTCCTAGAATACATTACAAGCCAGATTTTGACAAATCATATTTTAAATAAATGCGTAAATACACTTATATTTGCTTATGAATAACAATACATTTGTGAAATAAAAGGTCTTCTATCTGTTGATTAAAATCATTAATATTATATTTATATTAATATTTAAAAGTGAAAGCTGGTTTAATTGATATAAAAGCTGCTAATTTGAAGTTTCAGGCTTTTGGGATATTAAATCATCAAACCATCATTCAATAATCATTTCACATGCCTAGACAAGCTGTTAGTAATAGCAGCGAACTCTCCACACAGTAATGCCACCAAGTGCAAGCCTTTAGTAACCAATTGGATGCAAAAAGGCTTGTGCATAATATCTCTATCTAGTGCCTACTTATTCAATATCCTCAGACTAGTTTCTAGCCTGTGGCTTTCATCAGTGAGGAGCTTTGGATTTGAAAGCACTGCATCTAGATCTTAGGATCTAATGCAACTCTCCAGCAGCCATCTTTGACCTATTTAACTAAATATAAAGCTAATAGTGATCATATGATGTTTTGATAGTTTTATACTTATCCTGACCATGGGATAATGGTTACTGTGGATTGAAAACATTATTGTGTTTTCATCTTGGACTTTTAGCTTTATAATTAACTAAATATGTAAAAGGTGGTTACTGGATAGTTGCATTAGATCCTAAGATCTAGATGCAATGCTCTCAAATCCATGGCTCCTCACTGACGAATGCCACAAGTTAGAAACTAACCTGGAGATATTGTGCAAATAACCATTAGATAGGGAGTTTATGCACAAGCCTTTTGCATACAATGATTATTAAGATTTGCCCTTGGTGGCACTACTATATGAAGAGTTTGCTATTGTTTTTGGATATTAATACTTAATGTATTTACATATAACAAATCAAAGGTCAGATAGAAGAGGATCTCCTTTTATTTGGCAAAATAGATTGACATTGATATAACAAAAGGTAGTATATTTGGAGGTTTATTTAAATACATTAAAATCTGGCTCATAATGTATACTAGTAATGTATTAAGATATATTTGCTCCATAAAATACTTATATATGAAGAATAGCAGGGCAATCTCTTCTCTATTAGTCATAAACCATGAATAAGTATGCATTGCTTACAAGGTTTGCCATTTTCAAAGTGATTAAGATTTGAGTAATGTTTCTTATTTAATACTTTAGTTAAGAACCACAAAATATTCATTTTACCAATAATATTAGATGGTTAACTATTATTGGTCATAAACTTAACTGGAATCTAAAAAAAGTCCTCAAATTTTATTCAAATAAAACTTAAATCTAGATTATGGGTATGACATAATGTCAAGGTGCCATTGCACCACAAAACCTCTTCTAATACATATTAAAGCAAAACACTAAGAATTAACCCACAATTTTCAGTATACCAACTTATAAATAAATAACTAACAGCTATAGCTAGCTTATGACATAATTGCCATCTCCAATAACATTCACAATCAAAAATCAAAATTTCATTGGAATAACACAATAGTAACCTTTCACTGATTGGCTAACTTTTTAGAATTTGTATATATTTACAGAATTATATGGCTCATATAATAAATTATCTATCATATGTGTAAAATATGTACCTTACATTTTTCGTTTCTTCAAATCATTTTCTACATGTATAAGAAAAACATTGTCTAAATAAAATCTTCTATTAGAAATAACTGAATGTTCAGCAAACACAGATTTAAATATATTCATGGATTCTCTTTTTAAGGCAAATGACTCACTGATGTAATCTGACCCACACTTTCATATTTTATTTATAACATTATGTTGTTGATTTTATTATCAACATTCTTTTCATTATTAATCAACTTACTAGTACTTGATGGTAATCTTTAATACAATATCAAAATGATAAAAATAACTTATGTAATCATACCACATACTCTATTATTTTTATATGGTAATGAGATTTTAAAATTAATCCTTTTCTTTCTTCCTTTATGTGTAAAGTTATATTATACATTTAAAATGTTTTTTTAAATCCTAGGTTCAACAATATTGAATAATTAAATCATTTTGAAATTCTTTTTTTAATATAGATCTATATAGTTTGTAACATCCAAGGTACATAATCTATCTTCTCTTTTTTATATAGAGCTATGTATTTTGTAACAATCAGGGTAATCTATCTTCTCTTTTTTTATATAAACCTATGTAGTTTGTAATATCGAGGGTACATAATCTATCTTCTTCAATACAAAACCAACTTATTCATCTTTGTGACTAAATCAAATGAAGATAAAATTGTAGGTTTACCAAATCATAATTCTTCAGGCAAAAACTTTTCTTAATAAATCAAATAACCTTTAAAATCTAATATAATTCTGACAGATAAATTTTTTTATGCACTTTTAAATTTCCAAAATTTTTTACCATAATAGCAATTAATAGATAAATATTTAAATACAATTTTCTATTAAGTAACTTTTTAAAATAAAGGTCAAAGTATTGAATTAATAAATTTCATTCTCTATGCATTCATAAAACAACTATGCAATAATGGAAATTTTAATTTCTTAATTTATTTATAAACTTTTCTTCTATTTCAATCTATATATATATATATTAAACAATCTTACAGTTTTGTCCTTTTAAATACACGTAATATAAATAGAACAACGTTTTTAAAAAAGTAATGTGGTTATAGAATGTATATTTTTCAAATGTTATTCCTTTATAAAAAACGGATTTTTTTTTCTACATTCAAAGATATGTTATTTAAATTAGCAAGAACTATATAATATTCTTTTGTAAAAAAAAAAAAAAATCAATATTCCATGGAATTGCTTATGACATAAAAACTAAAAGTTTCTTATTGTATTTTCTCAATGTTTTCTCATAAGTATCTTATAATCATAAAAATTATATATATATATAACCCAATACATCTTATTATTTGGATGTTTCCATATTCATGTCTATAAAGAATGTTTTCTTTTTCAAAAAGAAATTGTACAGTTTTTTTTAAAACATTCCCTAAATATATGTCCTCTTTAATTTCTGCTTCTATAATGGAATTTATCCACAACATTTTTATCTGTCAATTGGTTTTTTTTTATATTCTAGTTTTAAAAATATTCCATAAAAAATCATTTATTTTATCTGCAATATTGTAAAACATAAAAAAATCAAAATTTACATATAGATTAATTTATTCATTCTGATTTAAATTCAGCCAAAAACTATCAAAGATATGAAAAATAAAAGACTGTAGAGCTTTCTTGGTTTTAAATTCAGAAATAAAAGCTAAGAAATGATCACATTGGATGTTGTATTTTGTTGAGCCGTCCATTCATGTTTGCTTAACATGATAAGTATTCATAAAACAATAAATATCAAAATTAACACATTCATACAAGAATAAAGTAAAGATACTAATACAAAATTATGCATCGATATAATTAAATGGAAGATAATCCGAATATATAAGTATTCGCATTAACACATAAATTTTGACAAATATACTTAAAATAAAATCACTCATAGCTTACTGAAATATAGAGTTCATATTACCCATGAGTAGTATAAAACTTTTGATATCTTTATAAATTATTTGGAGTATGTATTTTTGCGTCCATTTTTTTCTGTTTGTTTCTGGAGGATTAGTAGAGAGAGGTTTCAGGGTTGAGATTGGCACTTTCAAAAGATCAGCTTTCCTAAAAATTAAAATCATGCTGAAAGAGTGAGAAGTTTGTCTTTTAGAAATGTCTAACCACACATACTATCGAAGGCTACAACTTAAATAGTTCATAAATTCATTTTTATAGCAGCAAGCTGCATATCATAAAATAATTGCAGGATATTAATGAAGACTCTTAATTACAAAGAGTTAACTGGTGATGAGTGATGAGAGCAGTTTGTAAATTAGAATGAAGACTAGAATTCAGAGTGTAATTAAGAATAGTATGATTAGACTTTGGCAAGCTTTTACAAAACCCACTGTCCATTGTTCTCTCCAGGAATTTCTTAGAATCTTCTCAGTTAACACATTATATAATATTTTTAGATAAGCCAGCATATTTTTTCTTTTTAATTAACAAATTCTTACATCTACAGCTAATTTCTTGTAATTACAAAATTTCTACGACAATGCTTAATGTTAGATTCTTTATCATTAAAGATCAAAACAACAGTTTATAGATGAAGCATTGTTTTAAAATATCTAAAATAATTTTATATAAAAGAAGTTCATTTTTTAATATAAAAAATATTACATTACATTCGCCAATAAAGAAAAATGTTTTACAATTATGTGTGTGCACTATATATATATTAGCACACACACTCTAACACAAGTTTAATAAAAAAAATATAAATTAATTGAAAATTAAAATTTTACTGACCAACTAATATGTATACATATATATTTGAGACCCGGAAAAGTGTCTCAATATATATTATAATAATAATTATGGAATGTCAAGAAAGAAGCTATTCTTTCACATTCATGTCATACCTATAAAAATAACTTTCTGGGTTTAAATCCATATAAAAACTTGGGTTTAAAATAAAAAGATCCCTTTTACTTCAACAAAAACTCAAACAAAATAATTATTATAGGTTAATGAGAAAGTTTGTTTAGCTTTAGGGATTGTCAATTAATAGAAACTGTTAATTTCTTGACAACATGAAAGATTAAAATTTATCTCTGTTTATATGGTTATCTCCTCATTTCTATTCTTTATTATAATAACAATTCATAGAAATATTTAATTAAATACACACACACACACACACACACATATATATATATATTAATTCTAATATTTTCATGGATAAAAGTTGAATTCATAGTATTACTTCAGGGAACTTCCATGTAATAAAAATATAATAGTTAAATAGCTGATTTTCAGTATAGTAACAAGTATCTTCCTCACCATACACATTCTTATGATTTGAGAAAGAAGAAACTCTGAGGAAAGTACTTATTGTACTAAAACATCAGCTACTTAGCTATTATATTTTTATTACATGGAAGCTCCTGAAAATAATACTATATATATATATATATTTTGAAGCAGTCAGATCTGAGTTCGATCCTAGCTTCATGACATCTAGCCATAAACCCACTTCAAACCCTAGTACTAACCTTAAATTTCCGATGCAATGAGGCTTTATACATTCATTCCACGCTAATTTCCATAAAGAAAAACTATTACATAAATGTGTGTTAAAATTAATTTGTTTGAGTTTAAATTAATCAATGCTATTAATAAATTCACGATAAAATTATTCATGAATTTATATATATTACAAATGTGTGGATTGTGTGTATATATTTATAAATATTTAAATATATATAATTGTTCGAAAGTTTCATTGCATCGGGAATGTTTTGATTTTACTTTAAAATAATTTGTTAAAATTTTAGTGATTAAAAGCTACATTCTTTCGATAAGCTTTCAGATTTTCCCTTTCCAAAACAATGGTTAAAGTTTTATTAATTAGAAAAAAAGATAAGTATTTAAAATGTAAGGATTTCCTAATTAAAATCATTTTTCTGATTTTAAGAATTCATTTTCTAATTAGAAAATGAATTCAAGTTAATGAGTTTTGAAAGCATTATCGAAGGAATGTATCAAAAAACAACTAGTAGATTTTGTAACATTGATAAGGAAAAAAGTGCTAGCCTGAAGGCATCAGAGGAGTAAAAATAGCTCTGAAAAGTTTTGAGAAGGGAGAAGCCATCTTTGTTGTAGAGAAGTGCCAGTAAACTCTATGCATTTTAAAGTCATGAATTCAAATAGTGTTCCTATCATGGTGAAGGGCTAAAACATCAGGAATCTGGCTACTGTTCCTGAAGTCCCCTGAAAATCTTCAATGAAGCTGCTAAATTCTTTCCGGACAAATCATGCTACCAAAATCAAATAAAATGCTGTTCAAGTAATCAATCAAATGCATGCCTAAATTTCCATCAACTCGGATGTGTAAACTAAGGAACCAGTCCCGGGAGAAACGTTAATATATTTCCATCATGAATCATAACTTTCTGGCCAGCTTGGAACTTTACTTTACACTCCCTTTAAAAGTTCTTCTCATTTATAAATGTAATACTTGGTGTAAAACCTTTTATTTATGCTATTTTAAAGTATATAAATTCTCTCAATCTCTAGTCTTTAAATTTAACTTTCCTTCCTTACAATGGCGGTTCATTTACTATATTATATATATATTTTGTGTGATTTATTAATGTCATTTATTTTTAATTATATGCCAATAATCTTTCGATTTGATGAGCTCCTTTGTCCCATTTGCTTTGTGCAAATAATATAATATTAATTCTGATAGTAATTCTTGCCCATTAGAAGTAGGGTTATACAGTTCTATTAATTACTGAGTCGAAAAAATTTATTAAATGTTTGTTATTTTTATATTTTGGCTAATAATAAATTATTAGCCCCGTTCCTAATCTATGCCCCAGCTATTTTCTTGTATTCACCAATATTTATTTATGTGCTTGTCTTATAGATAAAGATGTTATTGGATGGCACCGTTTGCACTCTAAAACTATAAAATATGACCATTCCCAGGCCGTTGATTATAATAATTTTGCTGTGCTTTTTTGTAATGTGAAAATAAAAACAAAACAAAATCATCTTTTATAAATATTATTTTTTATTAACATATACACTTTAAATGATAATAATAAATGTAAAATAAAATCAACAAATTACAATTTGATTCGTGTTTTTTCTATCGTATATTTTTTTAATTGTGTTACGGCTTTTTTTTTAATCAATTTTCTATCGGATATTTTTTTACTTGTGCTACGGCTTTTTTTTAATCAATTTTCTATCAGATATTTTTTTACTTGTGTTACAACTTTTTTTTTGTTGTTGTTTAACTAAAAAATAATAATCGTAATGTAACGATATATAAATATGTCGTTACATTAATTTAAAAGAAAAACAAAGTTCGCAAATAAAAATAAATATATTAAAAATCTATAAAAAAACTAAACGCTAAAATTAAAATGTTGTTAAATATATATATTCGCACAGATGCTAAACTTTAAAAATATTTTTTTTTTATATAAATAAAAAAAGAGTATTTGAATGTATTTTTTTTTTTTGATAAAAAAATACAAGAGTTAAATATTAAAATATTTAATATAAGTTAAAATAAAAACAGGTATTAATTAATTCCTGTAATCTATAAATGGAAATGATTGTTTATTATTTGAAAAACAAGCTAGCCCTCAAGGCTCTTATGTAATTAAAGGGTCAGATGGAAATTAGATAAGAGAAATTAGCTTGACCAATGGAAGCACCAAGCCTTGGCTCGGACCCTAACGAAAGTGATGGATTGGTGACGTTTTGTTGTTTGAATTCGTGTGGATAATATAAAAAGGAGAAATATTGAGTATTGGGCAGTTCCAGCTGTTTTTTGAGAGTGGTGATAGAGACGCACATATCACACACTCTCTCTCTATTTTAAAAAATGAACTGATTGTGATACCGAAATGAACCAGCTAATGCTACCTCCGGAACATCTGGCCGGGTTTCAAACAAGGACTCCGTGGAAAAACAAGAACCTGGACTCTTCTTCCGTAAGCTATTAACAATGAACTTAAATTTTTTTTAAATAATTAAGAACTTTCGTGCAAGCAATTTAAATGTTAAAATGGAATTTCTATCTGATCTTTAAGTTTAAAATCAATTGATGTTTAATTTTATATGTTTGTTATTGATAAAAAAATCATTTCCATTCATTTTAATTGTATAAATTATTTATTGTTTAAATTTTAAATGCATAAAATTTAAAGTTGGGTATAGACATTGCATAGATTAGTTAGCGGGTGATGATGTTGAGATTTTCACAGTCGATTAGAATGTATAGGTCAACGATGTTAATGCAGGCACCTTATGGTGAGTGCCATGGGTTTTGTGTATTCCCTTTTTGCAATTGACGTTATCGATGATTTTGTATTTTGATCGATTGTGTTTAATTTGGATGTTTTTGACCGTGGAATCTGTGCAGCCGATCTATACTTAACATTTTAAAACAAATTGTATAAAAGTTATCTGTGCGAACATATCTAAATGATAAATTTAAGTCGGGCGTGAACGGCTATATAGTTTTGTAAGGTTATATTAAGGGAGGGTAATCTTAGGTTATTTGTTTCGTGGTTGAATTGGCTCAATGGTTTCGATATATTTGTGTAGGTAGTAAATGTAGCAGGAGATCCGCCACGTGCAGGATTACATATATACGCCGCACACCCTCTGTTGCCTATGGAATTGGATAGTAAGACGCAAGACGCAATCCATTCCTATGGAGTTTTATGTTTATTGTTCTACTTGCCATCAGAAGTAGCATTCCTGGTGGTGGAGAGCAACAATATCTTCTCACTATACTGTTCAGATGTGCATTCCTGACAGTATAGTCTATTTAGTGCCGTTGTATTTTCATGCTACATTGAATACATAAATGTATCGGATGATTGGCGTCAGTTTGACTTTGAACTTTTAGCCTAGGGTTAAATAAGGGAAGAATATTGTCTTTTCAAATGCAGATCTATGTAGCCTATTCATACCCGACCCTCTAAATAAAATATTAAACATTATAGCAAGCTATTTTAAATGTAAAATTAAAAATTAAGATAAAAATCTAAATGTTAAACTTATTCCTCGGGTTTAGAATGATTTTATATGTGCGTAAATAAATATTTTTCTGTGTTAATTTCTGGCAGTGGCTTTTATTATTTTTTTTATATTTATATCTAAGGTTATATATTTTATTATCTCTGCGTCTCCACTGAGCTAGTGACAATGGGCTAACAATCTAAATATGTAAATAAAGTGGAATCCTAACAGCGCATATCTGCCTACTTTATAAATTTTTCTAGGCTCAAATGCCTAGATGGCGCCCTTGGTAGTGCGGTGCGATGCGATCTCCCACTTCGTTTGGATCGTTATAGTAATAAAAAGTAAAATTTCTTAGTCTATTTTTTATTTTTTTAGTCTTCGTTTTACATGTTTTTTTTTTTTTTTTTTTTACAGACAAAGAGATATTACAGCTATTTTTTACTTCAAATAGAATGACAATAAAAAGTAAAAGTTGTTATGGTTAGGTTTAGGGTTAATTTTAGGGTTAGTGTTCTGTTGTTTGTAATGCTAAAATAAAATAATTCAAAATCGTAATCGTACTCAGACAAAAGAAAGAAACTCAAACTTTTTTAAACAACAACAAACACATATAAATGTCTTCTTTACTTATTAAATAAATTGTGTATATTTGTACTTTTCTTACTGGATATTTTTTTGGTACCGCTCTTTTTTAATTCAAAAAAATACACACAGTAGAATCTTCTTTGTCTCGTGGAATATTACAAACAGAACATTACTTGATGCATTACCTAATTGCAACTCACTAAAAACATAGATATTTAACATTTTCCCAATTAAAACTTCAACAGAGTACCTTGTAAAAAGTCTTAGAATTATTACTTTAAAAATTCTGAACATTTCAATACTTTTTAAAAAAAAAAATCCAATGAAAACAACATTTCCATCCAATTCAAATACAAACTCTCTCATCAAGCCGTAACTATTTTATAAACTGTGCAAATTCGGAAAATGTATTTGCTGTGACGTGACATACATGCTGTACTGCGATGCGACATAGCAGCCTGCATTCTGTAGCACAATAAAAAAGTTGTATTATAGAAAATGCGGGTTCGAATGTGTCGGCCATGGAAACAGCATTTTTATGTGTTTTAGCATAAAAACTGCACCATAGAGTGGTGTCTTTAGCTATAAGATGAGTACCTTTATTTATTCATATATAATGTTAAAATGTTTTTGTAAAAGGGCCGATAAAGGAATCAAATATATCTAATTCAAACTTTTGTTACTTGCTATTAAGATTCAGGAGGGGCATGATGTTTGGGGCATAACTAAGATAATTTTATAAATGCTTTAAAATAATGTTAGTTAAAAGCTCGTTTGACTTTAATTAATTTGATCAAGTCATCACATAGAGCAGTCTATAATAAATCGGGCTTTACTATTCAAATGGTGACTATCAAGTCATCATCATCCAATGTTGCTGACATAGGGCAATCTTCTGCTCCTTAGGCTTGTCAGTGGTGATATTACTGATATTTTAAACTATAGAGGAAGAAAGCACTTCCTCCCCCGCTTATATTATATTCGGAACACTAAAGGTTCATAGTTATCACTCGGCCTGGCTTTCCCCGTGTTCCACATATCCAAAGAGCAGTAAGACTTGTGAAATACAGGCCACCATAATACTTAAACCACCGACCAGTGATTATCTTTCATGTTTACTTTGTAGTTCATAATTCGTCAGCACCGTTACTTCTCTGTTCCATTAAAGCCTGTTCTGATGCTCATAATTCGTGATGAAGTGATTTCAATTAAGGTCAAACAACTTCTCAGTTATTTCAAATTAAGTAAGTTTTCTAATAAAGGTTAAAGTTATGCCCTAAATATGCATCTTGGTTTTTCATGAATGGATTTGCGAATGTTAAAATAAATCTTACATTCTTTGTATAAAATTAGAATAATAATTTCCTTTACAACTGAATACCTTTATCTGCCTTTAGTTTCTTGTTGGGGGCATAGACAGATAGAATTCCATAATATTGCATAATACTCATTGGCATATAATAGGAACTGCCATTCTTATTATAATTATAAACTATGTTTAAGGACTAGAAGTAATTAATATAATCATCCTTTAAATTGAACAAAACTATTACTAGTATTATTAAATATTTTATTAACACTTACACACTTGGTTTCTTAAGTCTTTTATTCAATAATTATTTAATGTTAAGGCTCACTGTCTGTGTTGGCAACCTAAATATATACATATGATTCAACTTAAAATTATTTGTAGTCAGTTTATTATCTGATATTAATGTCAGTTCAGGGGTCTCTAATCCTCACCAACCATTGAGCTAGTTTCTTGGTGCATAGCACTGTGCCATCGATTTATATTTCTACTAATCTGAGCTGGTGAGTTGGGTTTAAATTCAGTTTGGGTCAACTGAGTTTGGATCCGACTTGCAGTTTAGGTGGTGTACATTTTTCGACCGGTACAATATATTTATATATACGATCACAGATGGAGCTCTACCAATAGCCCACTCAAGCTTGTTTACAAAAAATACTGAGAGAAAATTGAAAATTCAGTATCTCTTTCAAATTGTCCCCAACCTTTAAACCATGGTTTCAAGCTAATTGGCTTTCATCAGTAAAGGGTAGGAGATCTAGAAACTAGATCTAAATCCCAACTCTACTGAACAGCACTTATGTAAACTGTTTCTATAAGCTTGAAAGCACGAATTTTTCAGATATGCAAATATCTTAAAATCCAGCTAAACAAACTATATATCTATATGGGTCTGAAATCAGTTCAGTTTCACTACATAGTTAAAAGGTTCTGCAATCTATATCATTGCTAAAACCTTCAAAGGTACATTTATGATAAACAAAAACAAGTTAAATTTTTTTTAACTTGCCTATAGCTTGCATTTTATGATCACAGATGGAGCTCTACCAATAGCCCACTCAAGCTTGTTTACAAAAAATGCCGAGAGAGAATTGAAAATTTAATATCTCTTTCAAATTGTTCCCAACCTTATAAAACGTGGTTTCAAGCTAATTGGCTTTCATCAGTAAAGGGTAGGAGGACTAGAAACTAGATCTAAATCCCAACTCTACTGAACAGCACATATGTAAACTGTTCCTATAAGCTTGAAAGCACGAATTTTTCAGATATGTAAATATCTTAAAATCCAGCTAAACAAACTATATAGCTATATGGGTCTGAAATCAGTTCAGTTTCACCACAGTTAAAAGGTTCTGCAATCTATATCATTGCTAAAACAAGCTTGAGTGGGCTATTGGAAGAGCTCTATCTGTGATCATAAAATGCAAGCTATAGGCAGGTTAAAAATTTTTTAACTTGTTTACAAATGTTTTAGCAATGATATAGATTGCAGAACCTTTTAACTATGTCATGAAACTGAATTGATTTCAAACCTATATAGCTATATAGTTTGTTTAGCTGGATTTTAAAATATTTACGTATCTAAAAAATTCATGCTTTCAAGCTTATAGGAACAGTTTACATAAGTGCTGTTCAATAGAGTTGGGATTTAGATCTAGTTTCTAGTCCTCCTACCCTTTACTGATGAAAGCCAATTAGCTTGAAACCATTGTTTAAAGGTTGGGGACAATTTGAAAGAGATATTGAATTTTTGATTCTCTCTCAGCATTTTTTGTAAACAAGCTTGATGAGCTATTGGTAGAGCTCCATCTGTGATCATAAAACGCAAGCTATAAGCAGGTTAAAAATTTTTTAACTTGTTTTTGTTTATCATAAATGTACCTTTGAATGTTTTAGCAATGATATAGATTGCAGAACCTTTTAACTATGTGGTGAAACTGAACTGATTTCAGACCCATATAGCTATATAGTTTGTTTAGCTGGATTTTAAAATATTTATGTATCTGAAAAATTTGTGCTTTCAAGCTTATAGGAACAGTTTACATAAGTGCTGTTCAGTAGAGTTGGGATTTAGATCTAGTTTCTAGTCCTCCTACCCTTTACTGATGAAAGCCAATTAGCTTGAAACCATTGTTTAAAGGTTGGGGACAATTTGAAAGAGATATTGAATTTTCGATTCTCTCTCAGCATTTATTGTAAACAAGCTTGAGTAAGCTATTGGTAGAGCTCCATCTGTGATTATAAAATGCAAACTATAGGCAGGTTAAAAAATTTTTTTAACTTGCTTTTGTTTATCATATATATATATATTCAATTTTTAATAAAACGTATGTACTTTAGATGATTTGGAATCTATCAGTAACAACTTTGGATGAAAGATTGACTCATACATTTTAACATCTTCAGACTCCACAAATGTGCAGAAAGATAGGCCTTTATTATAAGAGATATTAATTCATTTTGTATTTATATTAGGATTTAATTTCTTATAAATGTTCTTGGTAAACTAAAAAGTAAACTAGCATCAAGACTACCCAACAAGTATGAGAAATTCTCTGTTGCTTCGATAAATGCTTCAGGATTGACAGAAATAGCTGACATTGTTATCATCTTTGAGCCACTAGTTAGATTGAGAAACTAAATTTTCAGTCAGCTTATAGTCTACTATAGTTATCTTTCCTTATTTACCATTATTAAAATATATGATTAATATGTCTTCTGCATTCCTTAACAATGTTTAACCGATGGCATTGAATATAAAATGAGATATACAACCTCATTTAGATTTCAATGAGGTATTACAATAACAGTATATTGCCATGACATTTTCTCCTTTAGATATTTCAAATTGCATTATATGACATCTATTTTAACATTAGCAATTGTTTAAAGTCTCATACATTAGATCAAAAACAAATTATTACTACAGTGATGGCTCCATTCTAAAATGATGGATAAGTTAAACTAAAATATATGACATTTCTA
This sequence comes from Epiperipatus broadwayi, assembly GCA_028023455.1. Classification (NCBI taxonomy): domain Eukaryota; kingdom Metazoa; phylum Onychophora; class Udeonychophora; order Euonychophora; family Peripatidae; genus Epiperipatus; species Epiperipatus broadwayi. The sequence goes on along the minus strand of JAQFVV010012416.1, from coordinate 8,675,210 downwards.
CAACTTACATGTTTTTAGGAGCAGCTCTCCATCTCCTTCTAACTTTGAACAGCTTCAGCTTCTTTTCATAAGCAGGTATAATATTTATTTGTTACTCAAGTTCCCAAAAATAAACGACAACTAGAACAAAAGTTTACCTAATAATGCTTCACCAGTAAAATTTTTTTGGAATATGTCAATTGCTTTTTCCAACTAAAGATCATTAGCTATACATCACTAATGAAATAGACACAAAATAGATTAATTTGCATATTAATTTATTAGCTTAATGAAATAGACACAAAATAGATTAATTTGCATATTAATTTATTAGCTTAATGTAATTACTTCAGTCAGAAATATTATAACAATATTCAAGCGTTGGTGGCCGAGTGGTCAGCACAGCCACCTTACACGCAGTTGTTCCGGGTTCGCTTCCCGGTTGATGCTTTGACACATGAAAAAAAAAAATTAAAACAATACTCAATTGACACTAGTAATATAAATGTATATTTTGAACCACCTATTAAAAAATACAATGAAGAAGTGTGGTATTATGTCAAAAATAGTGTTAAATGATAATAAAAAATATTTTATAAATGAAAATTTTCAAATGACAGGTAGTGATTGTTATTAAGATATCTGCAAATTGTAAAACTTGGTAATTGAGATGGAATTTCTTCAATTTTAATGAGCTAAATTTAATTCTATTAAAGTTAAAATTCTGCATAAAAATCCAGTAATTAATTATTATTAGGACTATTATTTAAGCTATGCTTATATATAGATATTGAATCTTAAAAAGTATTAAATATGTGTTGTTCTTCTTGAAAACTTGTAATAGTGATCAAATGAGGAATAAATCTCACCAAATATCAAAACAAGAATACATGTAGCTACTTGATATTACCAATCTATGATTATCACATGATCACCATTTTTTATGCTTGATTATAACTGATATTAAAACAGGCAAAACTCTCTATATGTATTGCCATCTCAGTGCAAGCCAGAGTAATCAATAGATGCCATAAGGCTTGTGCATAAAATTCATATCTAGGGCCTACTCATCCAATATTCCTCAGACTAGTTTCTGGCTTGTGGCCTTCATCAGTGAGGAGCCTTAGATCGAGTGGCAATATGTATAGAAAGTTCTGCCTGTTCTAATAACAGTTATAAGCAAGCATAAGAAATGGTGATAGTGTGATGTTTAATGGCTTAAAACTAATCCTGCCTAGTAGGATAGTGGTGTCTATGGTTATTAAAGAACCAAAGTCATCAAAATGGGTGCTGAACTGAGTTCAGACCTATATGACTATATAAGTTAATAAGCTTTGATTGAAAATATTATAGTGTTTTCAATTGAAGACTCATAGTTTTGTAGTTAAGTAGAAATAAAAGGTGGCTTCTGGAGAGTTACATTAGATTGTAAGATCTAAGTGCAGTGCTCTCAGATCCATTGTTCATCACTAATGAAGGCCATAAGCCAGAAACTAGCCTGGGAATATTGGATGAGTAGACACTAGATAGGGATTTTATGCACAAGCCTTTTGGCATCCATTGATTATCCTGGCTTGCACTGAGTGGCTGAGTGGCAATACATATAGAAAATTTTGCGTTTTAATAAGTTATAAGCAAGCATAAGAAATGGTGATCATGTGATGTTTATTGGCTTAAAACCAATCCTGCCTAATAGGATAGTGTTGGCTATGATTATTAAAGAACCAAAGTCACCACAATGTATGGATACTGAACTGATTTCAAACTTATATGAGTACATAAGCTAATGAGCTTGGATTAAAAATATTATAGTGTTTTTAATTTAAGACTCATAGTTTTGTAGTTAAGTAGAGATAAAAGGTGGCTGCTGGAGGGTTGCATTAGATCCTAAGATCTACGTGCTGTGCTCTCAGATTCACGGCTCCTCATTGAGAAAGGTCACAAGCCAGAAACTAGTCTGGGGATATTCGATGAGTAGGCACTAGATGGGGATTTTATGCACAAGACTTTTGGCATCCATTGATTACTGTGGCTTGCACTGTGGCAATATGTTTAGAGAGTTTTACCTGTTTCAATCTATGATTATTTGACATTTCATTAAGATCAATTAGATAAGAAAACCACTAATTAATCAGTAAAAATAAGTTCTCTACATGCTCTCATGTTTGTAAAAATTTCAAAAATAACTGTTGATAGTTGCAATGTCTTTTATAAAAAGATGAAGATGAAGAGTAATCATTACGAAGATGGCAATATATAGATTGGAGTGTTCTGACATTTGAGATGGAATTTCTTACCTTTTACTGGTAATTAAATTTAATTCAATTAGTTTTAACTCTGTACAAAATCTTTAGACACACTTTAAGAATTGCTATAGCTAATATTTATGGTTTAAATGTATATAATATAATAACAAAATGAAAGAAGATAATTAACATTAAATTTTGATATCTTTATATTAAGCAAAATGAACACTTTAGTTTCCATTTAACAAGTATTTTTTTGTAATGTAAACAATTATTAAAACAAAGAATAACACTTTTTTTTAAAAGTGTCATAGCATCGGCCGGGACGCGAACCCGCAACCTGGGAAACTGCCTGCATGTGCAAGGCAATCGTGCTGACCTCTTGACCATCAATGCGAGACAAAATTCCATCTGCTCATTAATTAACCACTATGTTGTTGTTAATTAATGCTAATGGGAAGTTTAGGATGAAGTATATACTTTTTGTATCAGGCAACACTGAGCACATAAATGTAGGTTCCATAATTTTTGGTAGAGATTGTGAGGGGTTGCTACCTTGCCCTTAAGCTTAATCTTAATTCCAACAATGATTCTATTTCATTTTACCAAAAACCAAAGTACTTTTGTCATTGACGATTTTTAAAAATAATTTCTTTTTACATTACATGCATTTATATTGCAGAACATGCTGACTTTAATTCATCATTCTTACTTGCCCTTCTTTATAAGTTTTCAATAAAAAAATATGTAGCTTCAGATCTTTAGCAGCTAATTGTTGAATATGTCATATATAATAATATTATGCCATTTATATTCTCAGTTTTTCAATATTTATCATTACTATGTGTCTTGGTATAATTTAAGCAAATAATAAATAGCATACAGTCTAGTCTCATTTTCATTCAAAACGTAAGACTTAAGAATTGTTGTGAAAATAGAGAAAACTTTTAGAGACATTACTCATTCAGATTCAAAATTTTTCCATTAATTAAATGCTCTGCATGGATAATTATTTTCTGATGTTTACTTACGATTGTATGACAATTTCATTGTGTAAACTGATTTTTAATTTTTCAAAACTTGTCAAACATATCGTAAAGTGTGTTAGAATTTGGGCATCTTAGCCATCAATAATACAATATTACACCCGAGAAATGATTATAGGATTAATTTAAAGTATTTGAAAGAAGAATGTGATGCTAAATATTAATCTGTGGATCATAGAGTGGATACTTCAGTGTATATTTAACAATACTGTATGATTAAAAATGATACCCATTGATTAATTAATCCTACATTAGTAACAAATTTTGTATATAAAAACCTGCAGAAATCTCAAGAACGCAATATATCCATATTTGTTAAAACAAGTTGCTCACTCTCTTTACTGATATAATAATTGTACTCAAGATAAAATTCTTCTATATTGCATTTGAATATAAACAAAAAAATCACATGACTCTAGCTTAGACACTGCTTTTCTCCCCTAGTTCTGCCACCTTCTGTAAGCTTGAGTAATCAACAGATGCTTGATTGCAGTATTAAATTACTATCCACTGATATCCTGTCCATACTCCCAGATTAAAGTTTGGCTTATATTCTTTAGCAAAGAGAAGTTTTGATCTGAATCTAATCCACTTATATTTTTGGGGTGTAATGCATCTTTTAATCCAACAGCTGCTTTTTATTTATTTTTGTATTAATAAGATAGTGGATAGGAATTGAATTAACATTATATAGAGCATGTATAGATTATTTAAGATTACAATATGTGGCAAGGCTGGAATATAATAATTAATTAATTAATTTCTTGAAAAATATTGGGTAAGCTGGTGTCACACACTATTTTTTGAATTTATACCAATCTTGGCTAAAGTAAAGAAGTGTTTATAGTTATGAAAAAAAACGGACGACATCACAATATATAGATACTGAATTGATGTCAGATATTATAAATTTGCAAATAAATAATCTTGGATTAAAAACATTAAGACATTTTAAAATTCCAAACCAGTGATTTGTAGGTGCAAAAAGTAATAAAAGATGACTACTAGATGGAAGGTGCATAAAATCCACGAACTCTAGGTACACTAAATCCAGATTCATAACTTTTGATTTCAAAGGTGTTAAGTTAGAAACTAGTATGGGGATATGAAAACAAAATGGTGGATAATGTTGTAATAAAGTCAGCAAGCAGAAAGCTTACAATGAGTAGCAAAACTAGATAAAATAACATCTGTTCCTGAAATGCATTTGGTTATCAAACAATGAACTTAAATAATTTGCATTCACCATTCTTAAGTAACTTAATGACTAAGTAATTCCAAGAAATCAAAGACCCAGAGATTTTTGTGACTCACATAATATTGCTAGTGCAGTTCATAATTATCTTTGTCAAAGAGTACATTTTTTCTACCTGAAATTATGTTACAACATTGGTGAAGTATCTGTCCTGCCCATAACTATCCTTTTTGTAATTTGTTCCTACTGTCTGCATCAATGTAAATGGTTTTCCAAAAAATATAGATGATTCATGTAGTTCAACAAATACTTAAGGTGCTCACAGATAAGGTAATAATTTTAGTGTTTACAGTAAACTAAATTAGCAATTTAATCAATTGATTATTAATAAATTTCATTATAGCATCATCTTTTATCCAATGTTATTTTACTTAGTACTGTTAGTCAATATTTTCTGGTTTATTTATGAATCTGGGTGCATTGTGATCCAATACGTCCCATTACAGGTTTCACATTTACAGTATTGTCTTTTGAGATAAACTATTTATCAATAAACCAGAGAGTACTTAATTTTATCGGTTGAAAGTTATTTATCTCCTTTATAAAAATATGATTATACATTACCACTTTTATGGAGCCTACTGTTTAAATCTTTATTTTTACTAATTAATTTGTTGGTATTATTACAATATTCCATTTTTTTCAGGTTATCCTCTGTATCATGCATGTTTGCTCCATAATAAGAGTTGGAATATCTTTCTATTCAATAAAAAAACCATACATTCTCAGAACCAACTCAGAATTTTTCTATCAACTTATAAAATTCTTATTTTAAAAATTGTGTTTACTGTGGAGTGCTTAAAATCCATTGTTTTATAGCTTCTGTTAATTATTCCAACTTTATATTTGATGCCATTTGGCACTCCAAGCAATTCATATGAGATTATATTTTTTGAAATTCTGCACATATTTTTGACATGACTCATCTTCATGGTATTTCTACCTCCTCACAATGTAATATCTACTATTTTTCATTTCATATTCTCTACTTTATTTCATGTTGATTTCACAATAAAACTCTGGTTACTACACACTGCTAATGAATATGTGTCTTTAATACATATTTTTCTACTTTCTTAAAACCATTATATTTTCTTTCTTTTTGTTATTTAATTTGAACTGTAATATATACATTTTTAAATCTTTGGCACCTTTTAAAACATGTATCATCACTCTCATGTAAGTTTGAACTCTGTACTAATTTGAATATTACATATATTAGAATATTGTTGTTTAATCACTGGGAAGAGATTTAGATCACTTTAAATTGTTTGAGTGGACAACCAAGATTTTTAGTTTACTATAAACTCTAACATACTCTTCATCATATTAATCTGACACATCTAATTAAAGGTTATTTCCTATACAAAGTAATTCCTAGCCATGCATTGAAATTTCAATTAGTTTCATCCTCTACCTTAAAAAAATAAATTAAAATTATGGTAAAGGTTTACTTTAGTGACCACAAGATAAAAATCATATTTGCCCTCTAGTTTTCAAAATTAGAAGTAAATTATTATTCAAAAATCTTACGTATATGCTACTATATTACAATTACATTAAAATTTATTAAAATGTAAAAGTTAATAAAAAAAATATTTACCATTTTAAAGAAATTGAAATAATTACACTAGATTAATTAAAATAATTAGTTTAAATTATTTGAAACTTAAGAATTTAAACTATCTATATTTATAACTGAACAATTTAAACTATCTAGATTTATAGCACTTATAAAAAAAAACACCGGTGTAAGCAAGAAAATAGTCATTGACTGGGCTAATTCTTATCATGAAGAATGTGTCAAATATTTAGACATAAATCCGATGGTTGTCAGCAAAATGGATGACAACGGGAAGCCTAGTCATCGAAATCAATGAAACTTATTATTTCCACAGAAAATATCACAGGGGGACTATACATAGAGGGCATTGGGTCTTTGGAGGTATTGAAAGAGTGTCAAGGACGTTCTTCTTGGCAGAAGTTGTGGATAGAATGGCTGGCACATTGGAGGCCCTAATCCAGCAGTACATTTTACCAGGGACTCGCATAATTTCAGATGGCTGGGCTGCGTACAATAATATCAGCAGACTTAGCAATGGGGTGCACATGCATTCGGTTGTTGTCCACCAGGACAACTTCATGAATCCCAAAGACCAAGACATACAGACCCAGAATATTGAGAATATGTGGATGAGGGCCAAGCGTAAGCTGAAATTCCAATCTGGTACCAGCAGGGTTTTATTTTCATCGTACCTCCAAGAATTTGCCTTCAGCAGTAGATATAGCACTGCCTCCCTTTTCTCCAACTTCCTACTATGCATAGGGCATAATTGTGCTTAAAAAGGTAAATGATTTTTTTTATTATCTTTTACATTTTAATTAATAAATATTTACTGTAATTGTAATATAGGAGCAGATATGTAAGATTTAGAATATTTTAGTTCTAATTTTAAAAACTAGATGGCGATTATGCTCTGGTCGCTAAAGTAAACCTTTACCAAAATTATTATATCAACATTTATTTTATAACCAGAAGTTCATTACCTAAAAAAAATAGCTCTTTTTAGTATCATATGTAAGAGAAATGAGCTCACAATGCAAAACACGGTAAAACGAATATTCCAAACATCTGTATAATACTCTGACCATTTTTTTTTTTTTTTCACTGTGTAATTTTTCATGTTTCAAATAGACTTAGGACTTTGCTTTAAGGTACCCATAAGCAGTTTAGTCAGTCTTTGGTAAAGGAATGTCCAGATATTATTAGCTAAAAAGTAAAAATTTCAGGATAATCTATATTGATCAGTTGAACGTCACTGTAATAACTATAAGAATAAAAATATTATTATAGTATGAGATACGATTCCTGAACCTATGCTTTAATTTTATATATATACTTAAGTAACGGTGATATGATATTTTTTATCTTTAATCACAAGACAAGAAAGCCATGATATTTCCTTCTGCACATCGTATACTGCTAGACTATCAGACCATTAGTAGAAACAATAATAAAGCAAACTTCTATAAGTTATTTGCGGTTTTATTATTATTATTAGAGTTTTGACATCGGAAGCATAATAAAGACATTAAATAACGAGTAAAATTTAGCTAAATCAATTCACATTTTAAAATATTAAAATAGCGATAAAATTTGAATAAATTACACTCCACTAAAAATTTACAAAAAAAAAAAAAAATGGTTATAATAAAGAATCGATAATTTTATCGGTAAAAAGATTTGTGTTAATGTAAAATATATATTTCTCAACCAGACCCAAACAGTAAATTTATTTATCGTTAATAAAACTTTAGGCATAAATACGATAAAAATAAATTATAATTAAACAATATCTTTAGTAAACACTATTTACCAGGTTTTGATTTCCTCTGGCGCATATTCAACCCGGGGAATCGGATTACCACTACAAAGAAAATTAGCTTCAATTAACTTTAAAAAATGTAAACAAAAAATATAATTTTTATATAAAAATTTAATATATATAAACATTTTTATATATGAAATTAGTAGTAACTTATGAGAACCTGAAACGAATATATATATATAATGTTTGTGTTAAACAAGTGTTTTTTATATTTCATATTTTGAAAACAAATAAATGGATAAACATCTGAAATGGTTCACGGAATCTGATTTAGTGATAATTAGCGATATTGGCGCTATATGTAAACGTAACAATTAGCCAAAATAGTATTTAATTGGGTTATGAGTAAAGGACAGGCAATAAGATGGGTAAGAAAGCTGATACGGTATGCAGAAAATTTGGATAAAGAATTTATAACAGTATACTTATATAAAAGATGGAATGATTGTAGTGGCAAGGAATGGTATAGAAGAATAGTTGCATTAATAAAAAATAGGGAGTTGGAGAGATGGAGAACTAGTCATGGAGAGTAAAAAGAATATAAATATGTATAGAGGTAAACAGAACATTGGGTGCGAGTTAATTTATGATAATAGCAAGGAAAGTAGTTTACTATTTAAGGCTCAAATCTTCAGCAACAAAGGAATATATACATAAATAGAAAAATGTGGGTGATTTAGTCTCCAAGTTATGTAGGGAAGGCATAGAAAATATTAGGCATCTGTTAATTTAATGCGAATGCCGGCAAGCAGAAAAGGTACAAATAATGAAGTTGTGGAAGAATAAATATAACCAAAGTGATTATACAGAAAGTGGATTCTTGGTTTTTATGCTGGGTTTGGGAAAAGATAAGGGGATTTAGATATAAAGGCCATGGAGTTGATAAAGATTATGTTATGGAAAGGAAATGGAGCAGGATAAAACTTAGAATGGGGAATGGAAAGGGAAGGTAAGATGGCTAACAGATTTCTTTGGGCATCCCCAACTTCAAAAAAGGAAAAGCCACAGTGCATCGCATCGCATATAATATAATGGTTATTTCTAGAGTTCTAAACAAAATAATCACTATCAATTAATTTATATAGTTTAAGAGTCAAATGAAGGGAAAATTCTCATTATAATTTTGTACATACAAAATATATCATGAAAATTGTACTTCAATATATATATATAATCAAATAATCAAAATTCTTATTTAATAGAGCTGTTTGCATTGACAACCATATTGGCTTTCATCAGAAACTGCAGCTGAATAAATAAGTTGACAAAATTAGAGATTATCTTGAAATATCTTGAAGATTCCTGCAGCTATAAAAAATTAAAAATAAAATTTAACTAAATATGTCTAAGTCAATTTTATAAAAAAAATTACTCGTGTTTTTTTCACCCCCATTCCCCAAATCGAAAATCTTGGAATAAATACAATATTTAAGGCAAACCTGTAAACACATAAATGCCTATGTAAATATAAGGAAGAAAATATTTTAATAAGTACGCAATTAAGATCAAATAATTTACATATTATGTATCAATTATAATGAGTGAAAAACAGATTATCTACTTATAAACATCTATTATCTATATGTATATACACAATCAAATACAATTAAACACTTTAATACATTATGATATTATCTATATGTATATACACAATCAAATACAATTAAACACTTTAATACATTATGAATTTAGGCACTTTAAGACAATAATAGTGCCTAAGTTTAGATTCTTTTCGTGTAGATATAAGGTTTTAAATTTAAAATAAACTTTCTTTTTGTTTCTTATCTCTTGTTCAAGAAAAATTGTTTTGTAAACCGATTACTTAAACCATTAATTGTCTATTTTCCTGAAAGTTTATGATGATGGTGTTCTAGTTGTATTTTTATATTGGACTAGTCAAATATAAAAATACATTAATTGTGTGGTATTGTAAATTAAATGTCGCTGAATTATTTTTTTATAGCACAAATTTGAAACTTCTGTATTGAGCAATGCCGCACATAAACCTCATATTTAGCTTAGATATATAGATAACATTTTTGTAGTATGTTCATGTAATGAAGAGAAACTTTATACTTTTTTCAAAAACATGTCTGGGGTTGAAGATATTCTACAAAGCTTGTTAAGAGTTTGTTTGTGAACTCTATATATAACATTTGTAAATACAAGCTTATTAAATTAGGTCATGTGACATCTGACTTGATATTTTTGTAATTTTCTTCAAATCCATAAACATTTTTAATAAAGAAATATATTTTAGAACGAAGTTTTCTAAATGATAGCCAATTTTTTTGATATTAAAATTACCGGTATACATAATATTATTCTAAGGATTAATGTTTACAGCAAATCAACAGGTAGCCATATTATGAGAAGTAATATTCTCTACAGTCACTTTTTAAAAGTTAGAAGATTTTGTGATGAAGAGAAATTTCTTCAACAAAGTAACAAGTAATTGTATAATAAAACTATAAAATGTAAGATATTCCAATATTTTGTTAGATAATGAGGAAGTGTTTTAATTATAGAATTATATGGTCATGAGATCTTTTATTATCAAGGGACAGCATCTATCACTATATATAATAAAAAGTAAAGTGATCACCAGAATGTTGACCATTAGTTTTGTATTTTAATAATAACTCATCAAATACTAACACATAGTATGGAAACAGTGTAACATATTTTATTTTACATATTATTAAAAAAGAAAAAAAACAAATAATTTTTCTAAAACACATACAGTTGTCTACCATAAACTTAAAACATTTAAATGTAGACTAGTCAAAATAAAATTGATCAATAATTATGGACCAATAAAAGTCCACTTCACATTACATATTTATTTTGCACAATAAATCAATCCTCTTTGATTTTCCATTTTCTGTCGTTCCTTTCTTCGTACATTATCTTAACAATACCAGGCTCAAAACCATATTCCTTTTCATGATTCTAGAAGACTGATACATTTGTTAAATCAGTATTAGCTTTCTTTTTTTCCCCATGTGTCATAGCATCAGCTGAGAAGCGAACCCGCTATCCTGGAACAACTGCTTGTAAAGCAGCCACCGCTGACCTTTCGACCACCAATGCTTGATAGTCGTAGCCTTCTTGTACATTAATAATTGAACTTTTGATGCTTAAATCTAGGTCATTTAAAGAAGGAAATATTGTAAAGAGTAAATAGTTAAAAAAAAAAGAATACAAGTAACAACAAAGTTAAAAAACAAATACATCTCATCTTTATATTTGATAACATCACTATCATTCAGGACATACATTTTACGATAGTTATAGAAAATAAGAAAGTTATTTTAGTGAGACATTGCAAAAATGAGCAACTGAATAAGAATTTATAACAATAAGGATGAGGTCAGTAATATTATTAGCAATGATTAAAATAGAAGTACAGAATAAATAAAAATAAATCAACCAGCATTAAATGCAAAAATAATGAGATCCACAATTTTAGGTATATACACTCCCACCATATAAATATATCTAAAAAACACAACTACAATGTAATAATTAGATGAAGTATTTTACAAAGTAAATTCAAAGCATTACAGTTCAATTTTTTATTTACTCATAAGATCAGATCAATAAAATTTCTATATGGTCTGATGCAGCTGTAGGGTTGCAGATTTTGGAGATTACGATCCCAGATCATGATCCAGTTTTATTGCTTTCCATTTGGAACTTTTTACGAACTCCTACACAATAAAACCATTTTTTATTTTTGCCCTTCCTGAATGGGTTTTGTTCAGTTGCAGAGTCTAGACTAGGAATATGATGAAGATCCATGTGAAACTATATAGTTCTTACATTTCTTGCACTCATACTTCTTATGAATTGCGTATGGGCAAAATATTCATTTATTATTAATGATGTAATTATAAATTTATTTTACTGCACATTGATTAGGTAAGTAATATTTACTAAGGCAATAAATAAACCTTTAAGCATGTGCACTTGAAAATGCAAAGGTAGGGACCTCTATAGGTCTTAACCACAAGCTTACTCTTTGGAAGATAAGAGTGCTTACTCTTTGGAAGAAAAGAATAAGCTTGTGATTAAAACCTGTAGAGATCCCTATCTTTGCATTTTCAAGTGCACATGCTTAAAGGTTTATTGCTTTAGTAAATATTAATGATGTAATTAATAGACAGAAATCAAAACTTGCGTCAGAGTTTTACTTTACCAGCTACAGTGGAAGGTTGTCAAACTCACGTAATTCCAGCATTTAAATCAAATTATATTTCATCTAATGTTTTATTACTTGGAGCTTTTCTTAGGGAGATTTTCTTTTATAATTTTCAAATGATCTATTTACTACTATAGTTATCTCCAAAGAAACTTCATAGCCATATATGTATCTTATTTTATTTCTCCTAATCCATATTTTCCTACAGTTTTATTATCTCTCTCTTTGTAGCTGTTTTTTTAAATTAATCTGTGTAGCACGTTATTTAGAAATTATGTGCAGACAATTAATAATAAGCAATTTTTAAGTGAAAATTTTAGTTTTATTTCTAAATAAATATATAATTTTAACATATTTTTAAAAATAACACTAAGTTAGTTAATATTTAATTTTTTTTTTCATATGTCAAAGCGGGAAGCGAACCCGGGCAGCTGCTTGGAAGGCAGCTATGCTAACCACTAGGCCACCAACGCTTAACAAATACTGTACATTATTTTAAATTTTAAAAATATATAAATAAAACGTAAACACGTATTTGTAAAATGAATGTAAATGGTCGATAGATGTTAATTAAAATGTGATTAGATTATCATAGAAAAGATGTTTTTCAAAATATAGTTGAGTCTTTTGGGAAATTAAACAAACAAAAAAAATCACAATACCCGGCCGATGCTATGACACATGAAAAAAAGATCACATTACAACAGTTATTTGCCACGACTGATCATATCAATCTAGATACTACGGTATAATGTGTATGTGTAAGCATACAATAATTGAAGACGATATCTTACTGTTTATATTCAAAGGCAATATCTGCAATTTTCTTTCGTCTTGCACGATACTGTAAATCAGAAAAACCCTATAAAACGAACAAGAAAAAAAAAACAATTAAAATCAACGTGTGTGTATATATATTTATAAGTATTAAACATAATTAATAGAATGAAGTATTATTTGCAGTAATAATTTCAAAGGTTTCTCACAAAAAATATTAAGTAAAATGTTCATTGAAGCAAAATAATGGATTTGTTTTTTATAAGAAGTAAATTTGTAGACCGAGTCTTTGATATAAAAATATAAAGACTTTTTTATTTGGAATTTACAATAAAATTTTTTTTACCTTGATGGTAAAACTTAGTTTCTATACGACATATTTTATTTTTGTGCGCAAGGTATAAGCACTTACATGTAAATATTCTCTAGCTTAGTCTAGGCAATGTTGGCCTTTTCACGTTAAAAGAATAATCGACATAATACGATTTTATTATATAAACTGGAATAAAAATTAAGTTTATAAAATACTAACTTATAAAAAAAATTACAATATTTTATAATCAGAAACAATGTATTACATGACCACTTATGCTTGTGTATAACTGTTGTTAAAACAGGCAAAACTCACTATACGTATTGCCACACACAGCAAGCTAGAGTAATCAATGAATGCCAGAAGGCTTGTACATAAAATCCCCATGGATGCCAGAAGGCTTGTGCATAAAATCCACATCTATATTGGGGATTTTATGCACAAGCCTTCTGGCATCCATTGATTACTCTAGCTTGCTGTGTGTGGCAATACGTATAGTGAGTTTTGCCTGTTTTAAAAACAATGTATCACAAAAGAATGTAAGGGCTGGAATTGATAATTCCTATTGAATACCTAGGAATTGAGTTAACTTTCTAATTTTAATAGTAACAATTTTTTTAATAAGACATTTCATAATTAATGATTTAACAAACAACTATTCTATATATCAGTAAGATAAACCATTTAAGCTCTCAAGACTCATTGTCAAATATAAAAAGTTTTTTATTTTTTCTTAGCAAAAGTTTATTAGCAAATTAATAAATAATATTTCTATAATGAAATTTTCGCTACATCACTCATGCAATATAGGGACTGATTTCTATTCTGTTTTAATAATCAGTGGAAGGGTATAATAAAGATATGACCAAAGATGTGCGGAAAATATGTATGTTCCCCAAAATGCTCATTTCATGGTTAATCTGCATTCATCAGTTGACCCAGATCACAATCTCTTCACTAAACATCACATGATCACCATTCTTTATGCATACACAAGTTGTTTACACAGAGGCAAAACTTTCCATATAGTAGCACCACTCAGTACAATCAGCGTAATCAATGGATGCAGGAAAGTTTTTTTGCATAAAATCTCTATTTAGTGCCTATTCATCCAATATCTCTGGACTAGTTTCGAGCTTATTGCTTTTATCAGTGAAAAACTTTGGATCTGAGAGCACTGCATCTAGATGTTAGGTTTCTAGCTTGTGGCTTTCATCAGTGAGGAACCTTGGATCTGAGAGCACTGTACCTAGAATGTTCTCAGATCCAAGGCTCCTCAGTGATGAAAGCCACATGCTAGAAACTAGTCTGGGGATATTGAATGTGTAGGCACTAGATAGAAATTTTATGCAAAAGCCTTCCTGTGTCCATTAATTACTTTGGTGTGCACTAAGTGGCACTACTGTATGGAGAGTTTTGTCTCTGTGCACAGTCTCTCACATATATCTTTATCATTGTTTAGTATATAGATAGCCAATTACTACAATTTAATTGATTAGTGTCAAACTTACTGTCCTTACAACATTGGCTAGAGATTATCCATTTAATGAATAATATTTCTGTAGTGCAATTTATACTATACTACTTTCATGACATCACTCTCACACAAGAATTGTGTGGTGAAAATTGCATGACAGAAGGATTATTAAGTAGACAATCTCTAGCCTAATAAATAACTAATAAAAATTTATTAAAAAACTCTCACTTTCAGCTGCTTATAAAAGGAATGCAAAAATTTCTATTTGCAATGCAGAATTCAGGAATAACAGCAATTTTTGACAATAGAAAAGCCCCCTTTAATTGTCTCAGAATGTTATACATTTTTTTTCTTGTCACAAATGTTTTTTTAAAAAAATGACAAATTATTTGATGACACCCTAATTTTTAACCTATGAGTTGCATGTGATCTACACAACTTTCGCACCACTATTCAATTTTTGTATAAAGTGCAATAAGATATAGATAAATAATATTTAGTTTTTTTTTAGAATGTAATAATATAATAAAGAAAAAAATGTAAAATTTAAACAATATTTACTTTAACGAAAATTTTGGTGGCATATCCCCCCTCAAGTTTTAGTAAATAATAATAGTTATCAGCTGCTAGTGCTTAATATTACTCCACCCTGTGCTGTCCCAATCAATACTCCCAAAATGAGCCAATACTGCAGCTTTCATCAATGAGGAGCTTTGATTCTTGGAACAATGCACCTAGACCTTTAGAATCTAATGCACCTTCCAGCTGCTACCATTTACCTTTCATATATACCATCAAGTTACCAACTCAAACTGAAAAGCATATAAATGTTTTAATATAAGCCAACTAGCCCATATGGTATAGAAGAGAGATAGGTGGCAGTAGTTAGAAAGAAGGTATATAAAATCCTAAATATTCCAGATGCACTGCTCTCAGGTTTAATGCTCCTCACTGGTGGAAGCCATAAGCTTGAGACTAGTCTAGGTAAACTGAATTGGACAGCACAAAATAGGGATTTATTACACATTATCATCTGCCATTTATCATAACTTATAGTAAGTGACATAGAGATGGTCATAAAGTATGCTGCTAAAACTACAATATGTAAGGTGATGTCATGTGACAGAGTCACGTGATATTTAGTAACACTTCTGAGTCTTTTTGTTTTCAGATGACTTTTAATGTTTGGAGGTATGCAAAACATTTTTTAAATTTGAATAAACAAAAGTGGCATTGTGATATCATTTTTTATCAATTTCATTCATGAAAATAATTTTTATAAAAACAAGCCATAATCACAAGTTCAATGCATTACATTTTGCTCATATCCATATGTTAACCTTTTTAATTTATACAATTTAAAATGGCTTTTTTTAAAGGCAGATTTGGAAATTTCACAATAACTGCAAATATTACAGATAAGGTTTAAACAATAAATAAGTTTACTTGAGAAATAGCTGTTTTAATAAAAAAAACTTAGAACTTTATTCTATAAAATTAGCATCTTTTATTAACTTTGTTCTTTTGTTGGCTTGGCCAACCTATGGTTTTAAATCCAATATATTCATTATCAGATTTGCATCTGAGAAAGTATCTGATTAATGATTTCAGATTCTTTGAAGTTCTTTTGAAAGCTCTTCAATTTATTTGCAGCTGCCATTTCTACTAAAATTCTACTAGATTTTATTAAAACAGTCAATATTTTAAAACACAGTGTAATATACATTATTACTTTGAATGAATAAAAATAAGATCATACTCAATTTTCTCAGGATAATCTTAATTTAATAAACTTCAAGGATCATCATTTAATTCATCCAAAACATTTGAAAGCTTTGATCCTATTGCATCAAATGTCACAGCTCCAATAAATTTAAGATAATCCAAGATTTCAATCTTTCTAAGCATTCATTTACTGAAAATTAAGTTTCATTAGTGAATAATCTCTAGTCTAATGAAAGTATATTAATAATTATTAGTCATTCATTAGACTAGGGATTATTACTCATTATTGGATTAACTCTAGTCTAATGAATGACTAATAAAATTATTAATATACTTTCATTAAGTGAATTTGTAGTAAAGTTGTGAGGGCAGCAGGTTTGACACATCAATTAAACTGTAGTAATTTGTTATCTACATATATTGAGCAATGATAAAAGATATGTGTAAGAGATTGTGATCTGGGCCAACTGATGAGTGCTGGTTTAGCATGAAATGCATCTTAGATATCATAGATCTTGTTTATGTTTTTGGTCATATGTTTATGATTGCATCTTTTTACAAAGTGTCAAAAGTGGATAGAAACCACCCCTACCTTACATGAGAGTTGTGTAGTAAAAATTGTACTAAGAAATAGATTTTCTTAGTATTTGTTCTATTCTTAACTGAGTGGAATTGTTATTTCTCATGTGTGTGAAGTCTTTAGATTCAGTATTTACTTATCACTGCATTTGTTTTTAAGAACCAATATATCTTGAATTTAGTTTGGTCATATTTTTGACAAAGAGTTTTTTTTAATGATCATCTACTAAGTTTGATTTGTGAATCCTTGATCCTAAAAAAACAGGCAAAACTCTCCATACAGTAGTGCCACTCAGTGCAAGTCAGAGTAATCAATGGATTCCAGAAATCCCTATTTAGTACATACTCATTCAATATCCCCAGACTAGTTTCTAGCTTGTGGCTTTCATTAGTGAGGAGCTTTGGATCTGAGAGCACTGCACCTAGATCTTAGGATCTAATGCAACCCTCCAGCAGCCACCTTTTATCTCTACTTAACTATAAAACTACGAGTCTAAGATTGAAAGCACAACAATATTTTCAATTAGCCTATATAGTCATATAGGTTTGAACTCAGTTCAGAACCCATACATTTTGGTGTGTTTGGTTCTACTAAATAGAGAGATTTGCCTGTTTTAATAACAGTTATGAGCAAGCATAAGAAATGGTGATCATGTGATGAATTCTTGATCCTGTTTTTTTCATTTTTAATTTTCATTATGAAGTTAACTGTTTAGGGTTTTATGTTTGCTGGCCATTTGATTGTGAGTTATTTTTTTATATTTAAAACATTTTTTTGTATAATTATTTGTAATTTTACTTTTGCCTTAGTTTATTAATTTTCTTAAATATATTTGCATATATAACAAAAAAATATTTTACAAATGGTGGGTGAAATAGAAATGTTTTATGTAAATCAAAAATAATAGTTTTAGGATACTTACTGGATGGTCATGATCCAATTCAGGCTCGTATTTAGTCACTAAATGATTACAATTATCCAATTCGTGAATGCTTCTAGGAAACCAAGGATCTGAATAACAAAATTACATAAATGCTTTAAAAAAAAAACAATATGTAGGACTTTTTAAAAATTTTATTTTGAAATTATAATCAGATGAAAAAACCTTATTACAAAATAATTTATTAATATTTTAAAATATTAAAATTTTGCTTCTTTCTTTATTTTTTGTAGACATACAGATGAAACCTCATTTTATGTAAAAAATGTATCAATCTCCATTAAAATAAATATTGCATCTTCTCCTTAGGTTAACATAAAATCAAGTTTATATCTGCATTAAAGATCTCTAATACTAAGTATGAAATTTGATCAGTTGATCCTATATTGTACAGAGAGAGAGAAAGAAAAAAATACAAAGAGAGAGAAACGAAATTGAACACAAATGACCATTTGCAGAATTCAAGATAGTTATTTCAAATGGTACATTTTAAAGTTAATTATTGTATACATATATATATATAATTACTTCACGCAATATCATATATATATATAATACTTTAATCTAATTTCATATATACACACACATTTGAAATTCTAATATATATATATTTGATATTCTAATATGTGGAAATATTTGTTTAAATTTTCATATGACAAAAATTACTGTCATATGTTAATAGATAATAGTCAATCTTTCTTCTTGTGTAGTAACAAATGCATTATAATAAGTTTAAAATATTGGCACCTGAAATACGTTAAAGCCCTTTCTACTAACTTCTGCAAGTGACACTTTATAAATATAGATCCATTATGTTCCCTCTGTCATAGAAATGAAGAAACATTAGAACACTTTCTTATGGATTGTTCCTCACTTATTCTTTGTCAGACTCTTATCACTAACACGACTTATTTAAACTCACTAACAATCAACAACCTCATAAAAATATACAAAGTGGTTCTTTTCCCAATATAAGAATTACTACATTCATTCTTTTAACACTTTGGTTTGTAAGATGTTATCTAAGTTTTAATCTCACACCTCACAATACTAAATCACTCTTTCTAAAACAATTAAATAACATTAGGAGTAGAGATCAAACCCATGTATCAGTTGATATTTTTACGGCTACACGGAATATGATCTTATTAACAATAACCCAGTGATTTGGCTATTGAATATACTAATTAATATGCATTAGATATATATTGATTATAGCTCAATTATATGAATATTTATCGTATTGCTTTTTGACATAAAATCTCTTTTGCTTCAATAAGACTTGGCAATAATCTCCAATGTATATCATAAACCTAATAAAGTTAATTTAAAACTAAAAGTATCAAACTGTAAACACTTTCTGCATTCTTTTAGTCTCTCTATATAACAAAAGATTGCATGCAAAAGCATACACTTTTGAAATGCAGAAAGCATCTACAGTTTGCTATTTTCATTGATTACAGTCTATTAACATCTATCATATGAAAATTTAAACAGATATTTCCACATATTACAATTCCATCTATTAAAAAAATTATAAATTTATATTACAACCAAGATAAATACAAAAAATGTTAGAATCCAACTAAATTTATTGCCTTCAGAGACTATAACGATGATAGTACAGATAAGCGCAATGGATTATGGGTTATATTAATATTTACTACAGAGACATGCATCAAAACAAAGGAAATTATAAAACAATAACAAAACGCATCTTATTACAAAGTAATGAATAAATTAGAAAGAGGAAAAACTTCGCTCATTTCTATACAACATTTTTAGAACAGAGATTTTCCTTCATCCAAATGCATCCTCTAAGTAGCGTAAGTATTTTGCATTAAGGGAACATCTTATAATAGAATTCCTTTCTATATCTTCTTCAAATATCATAAGGAGCAAATATTTATCACCAATCAATTTTTATTGTCATGATCTGATCTACTCTACTCTTGTAGGGTGAAAGATAATTTACTTTTCTTATAGTACAATGAGCAATCATACATTTCTTATACAACAATATTAACGTCTGTGTTAATGAATGAGTTAATAATAAAGCAATAAAATAATAAGTAATGATCCCAGGGTTGTTTTTTATTAATTTTGAAAATAAATTATCATATTATATTGTGGAACAAATCCATGGCATCCTAATAGACTATAGGAGCCAAACACTTCTCTTATAAGCTAATGTATCCTAATATATTATGATAATGACAACAATTACTCAAAGAAAAGTTTAATCCAATTAATCATTGCATAAAAAATATAATTTTGGAAAGATCTAAGCCTTTTACCCAGGGTGATGATCAAGTAAATAGAAAGAAAGAGTATCTTTTATACCCTTCTACCACTCATCAACACAATCAAAAATAATCAAGTTCTAAATAATGTATTCTTGTTTTTTTTTTCATATGTCATAGCATCGGCCAGGAAGCGAACCCACAACTGTCTGCAACCAACTACTTGCTTGCAAGGCAGCTGCAATGCCCTCTTGGCTAACAACGCTTGACAATGTATTCTTGGTTTGTACGCTAAATAAAATAATGTGCAGTCTGATAATGAACTAAAGAATACAAAATAAACTAAGCGAATGTTCAATTCTTTTAACAGTAATTTCAATCTTTGGAATTGTACTCTTATGCAATTTTTGCACATTAAAATTAGGATTTTGAATCTGTATAAAAATTGATTATCTGATTTATTAAGATTTCTGTAATATAAGTAAGAATTCAGGACATAAGAAATCATATATAGAAAACAAAGACTAAATTTAAGTAATAATAAATACATTTATTAACATTAATACTGACTTTACAAGTGACAATATTTACTTATAAAATTATTATAGAATGTCATTTGATGAACATAGGCACTGTTACTTTAGGCAGTTGCCAAAATAAATAATAAAATGATTGCCTATACACTAACAAATTATCTATTACAGTTACAGACATTTAAAGAGAACTATTAATGATACACTCATTTGAGATAAACTGTTCCAATATTTGACTAAATTATTTTTAATTTTAACCTATTTGAGGCTAAACTGTCCTATTAAACATTCATTCAATACAATAGTTTAAACTATAATTAAAGCAATACTATCATTGAGATACACTTCTTTGTCCAGTACCAACTTATAATCTTTTTATTGACAATGTTAGAGACACATTAAAGATTTTAAATAAACTTTAATCTGAACTGATACATAGATAAATTTGTATCAGCAAAGTTATATGACAATGACAGTTATCATATAAAATACAATCAAGACAATTACTGTCTAACATTATTTGCTTAGTAACAAAAATATGAGAATATTTATCAGAAGCCAAGCACACAACATGTATATTTTTGACTAGGTCCACATAATAAAATATTTAACCTTAAATGTCCATTAGTGATTTACTTCTGGATGGTAATAAAGATGATTTGGCATGTGTGTATCCCTTATTATGCTATGTATAAAACAAGCATTAAAATTACTAACATGTTGCTAGTTTACTTGTGAACTGCTGGTAAAGCACAGCAGCACAATATATACTCTGTTTCACTTAACAAAACCCTGCAGATAGTGAAGTGCCCTGTGAAGCAACCAGATACTTCAAAATCTACCTTATCATTGCCATATCAATTTTAAAACATGAATAACTTCATCTTCCATGGTGGAAAATAACTAACATCATGAGGGATAAATCAAAAAAGAAAGGCTCCTCAGAGTATCACTACATGATTGAAAAATAGCATGATAGATTCTAATACCTTTATCTTAGGAAAAATATATGTGGACAAGATCTCATTACATAGACAAGCAGAACACATACCATGAAAACAATACTCTCTAGAGACAAAGTTTCATTAGCTAAATATGAAAATAATCCTAGAATATAAAATACCATCCTCTCATGGAAAACTAAATGCTAGATAATAGGGAAAGCATGCTCCATTCCTCAAAGCACAATATAAGTAAAATAACATTTAATAAAGCCTCATGCTTTCTAGCTGTACTAATGAGAATAAGCATCAATCCTAATCTAAACAATGGCAAGATAACAAAAATTATCACTCAAAAGCTAGAGAAATTATTATTTACTCTAAAAAATATGTACATTAAACAGTGTATGAAACCAACAAGTTACTATAAGTCAAATGACTGTAAAAATATTTTAAAATAGCATATTAAAGATTTTGCAATTAATAAGGAACACTTACTGAATAAAAACAGCATAAAATTTATAAAATAAAAGTGGACATAATAGCATAGACAAATATGACTAAACATAAAAGTAATACATGCTTTATTATATGAAAAACTTAATAATGAAATTATTATATTATATTAATAATAAAAACTATTGTGAGATTTTGATAAGCATACATTAGCTGTTCGCCCATAAGTAAATAAACTATTAATAAAATGCTATTCATAAATGTAAGAGAGATATATATCAACCTGGACAAATTATAGCATAAAATTGATCTTAAAGCCAACAAATATAAAATTATATAAAATTTACCTTCCATGTTATGAAAGTAATTACATAATTATGTTATAAATTATAGAAAAATACCTTGGCATGGTAGTAACATAATATAAGATAGTAAAGAAAATGAAAAAAATATTTTTTAAACACCCTAGTCCTTCATTAGAATTCCTTCAGTAGTGAGCAATCTGTCATGGCCAAATGATGTCTTTTTTCAGGTGAATTATCTAAAGAATGTCACATCCATACTTGCCATATTTTTTATAAGAAAATAAGAGAAAGATTTTCTGGAATAAATAATAATATAACAAGAACACTTAATAACTAGTTTTTTTTTAGCAAAGATTTGGATCCATTTTTACCAGTTCGCAATAAAAAAAACATCAGCTAGCTTGTTTTGATGTTTTCATTTTAGTAACAAATATTATTAAAAAAACTTTCACTTAATTCTATACATGGTCATACTGGAAAAAATAAACATTTTTTTACCCTTTTAAAATGCATTTTAAATATAGTTCTTAACTCACATTTTTTTGTTTAGTTCACTCAGATACATTATTGCAGAATTTTTTTTAAAAAAAATAATATCAACTCTTAAAAGTCTGGAATGCATTTAAATAATGTATAATAGTCTTAGACCTTAAAGCCATGTCTACTTCTGTAAAACTTCACATTAGTTTATTCATTCAAATTCTATTCTAAATGTTCTTTGGCAAAACATTAATAAAATAAGTACATAACAAAGTTCCTTTTTATCAATTTAGGCAAGTCAGGATTTAAAAGTCTTTATTAAGAAATACTTCACATAGATTTTTTTTCTCATGTGTCATAGCATCAGCCGGGAAATGAACCTGCTAATCCGAGATAACTGCTTGTAAAGCAGTTGTCGCTGCCCTCTCGACCACCAATGCTTGACTTCTTCACATAGTTTACTTAAATAATCACGAATTGAGCATTTGACAGATATTATTAATATTAATTGTAGCATAACTTTATCTCTAAAGTCAATTTTTTAAAAAGTCTTTTCACAATTAATTTGAATATCTTTTTACTAAAGGTGAAATAAAATAAATAAAGACAAACCAGTACAATGTTCAATATAGTCTTGGAAAATAATATAAAACATATCATCTGGTATCTTTTAGAATTCTGTTTTAAGCATATTTGAATAAATTGAATGATTACAAGATAACTATTCTTTCAAAACATTTTGTTAATCATTTAGATGATTCCAATCAGGTTAGACATAAGAAACAAAGAATACCTTATTATTTTTGATCTAGCCTCACATTACTAGTTAAAGAATGATAAATTAGATATATGTTGGACTATTTTCATCACCTATTGAAACAGTAAGATTTGCTCTGCAGATCTTTGTTTCACCTTTGCTTACATCTTACCTGCCCTCATACACTATTTCAAACCCTAAACTTATCGTAGGGTATGCATATTGCACATATATACCAAATCCCATCTAATTTAGACTTCTAATGGGGTACCCATGGGTTTTAATCATAATTAGATTTCTTTTAATGGTTTTATCTCAAACTGTCAAATATATACATATTCATTTAAAGGTTGGTCACATATTCTCATCTACACACATATGGTGATAATATTTTAAAACTTAAGTAAAATAATTTTGTTGTTTAAAGTTATTTTGTTTAGATCTGTTTAAAGTATGGAAATATTACATTTGTAATATTTCTTTTCATTTAATATAAAATAATATTCAACTTTAAATAGATTTAAGCATTTAGAATTTAAAAAAGTGAATAATTTTGTTGTTTTATTTTAAAATATCACATATTGCAAATTAGGTTTACATAAATTTTACAAAAACATTATGAGAATAAATACATGAAATCACATGATAACATTTATTAATACATTTTGAGAGTGTGGGTGGAGTTGGTGTTCCATTGGTATATGTTTGTATATAAATTGGACTTATTAATTGGTGAGCACTATAGGTGTCATGCCTGTCTTATTGTTCATGTTCTGGGCATTTAGAGTTCATTTGAGATAAGTTGATGGAGTGATCTTGTCAACTTCTTTGGATCAGTGGTTTGATGAAGTGGGGGTACTGTATTACTTTCAAGTATTGCAGTATTTATTTCCAGAATTCATTCTGGTATGATATTTTAGCTATGAGTTTATGTGTGGTAGGCACTTGAACTGGTTGAGATTCCAGAGAGTGGGGTGGAAAAGATATAGAGAGCAGTTGGAATCTGTGGCTGATATAATGATGAACTTGAAGGTAAAATGTTTTAAATAATGCAAAATATCCTCTATAGCATAATAATAATGATAATCCTATCAGTAAATGCAGCTTTTCCATTTTTAAGATTACAAAGAGCAGTTTAACTTTTTTCAATTGAAATAAATCTGAACAAATCTAACTGAAATGGTAAATTTGGTATAGCATTAAAAATAGTCACCTGAATTGCTTTACTATTATTTAAAAAGTCATTAAAATGTTTCCTTTATTAGTTTAAATCATTATTTTCGTGTAAAAGAATGCAATACAAGTCAAGCGTTGGTGGCCTAGTGGTAAGCATAGCTGCCTTCCAAGCACCTGGCCCGGGTTTGCTTTCCGGGCACCGCAATTGACATATGAAAAAAAAAAAAGCAATAAAATAGTTAAACAGAATTAGGATTAACATTTTAAAGTTCATATATTATTTTCAATACTTCAAAAAATATATATAAAGAGGAACCAGCAAATGAGAGTATGATCTTTGCAACTTTAATGATCCCTTCATTCTTGAATCTTTTTTCGATTAATGGCCTCTATTTTTTAATGCCTATATTGTTTAAAGATCTCCATATTCTTTTATTAAACGTCAAATATAAAATGTTACATTTCTTGCTTAAAAAGATTTTATACTTCCGTAACGTGATAATCTTGAAATTCAAATTAACGATTTTAGTTTTTAAATTAGTTGAAATTCAGCATGTAGTCATTTGCTACAAAAGAACAAATATCCAATTTTATGCCAAAGCCTTTGAAATGCCTATTATTTAATGCAATTACATTTGAAGCACGGATTTTATATTTTCTTAATTATAATATATTTTATAAAATGTTATTGTTTTGCATTTAGATGTATGATTTTTTTTCCTAAAGAAAGAATTTATGTAATTCAATCCAGGCACAACGCAACATTTAATAATAACAAAAACTTTGAGTTTATGGATCAATATTATTAGTTCTAATATCTTTGGGCTACAATTTATATTGATTTTATCAACAGGTATATTAAAATTCTCCAAAAAAAATTCAATTTTCTAATGGTATTGATGTATTAAAATTATCTGACAAATGTTGAAACATAACTTCCGATAAAATCAACTTAAATAAAATTACACAAAACAATATTTAATATTAACAAATCACAACTTTTCAATTCATGCAATCTTATTAGCATTTTACTAACATGTTCAAAAATAAACACCAAAAATCACATGACCACCCTTTCCTATTCTTACAAAGCTGTTATGAGCAATAGAAACTCTCCAGATAGTAGTGCCACCTAGTGCAAGCCTTAGTAATCAATGGATGCAGAAAAGTTTGTGCATAAAATCCCTCATCTAGTTCCAACTCCTCCAATATTCCCAGACCAGTTTCTAGCTTGTAGTTTTTATCAGCGAGGGCTTTGGATCTGAAAGTATTGCACCTAGTACTAAGAATTCAATGCAACCATCCAGCTGCCACATTTTACCTATTTAGTTAACTATAAAGCTAGGAGAGTTTGCTACTGCTAATAACAGCTTGTGTAAGAGTAGGTAATGGTGATCATGCAATGTTTTGATTCCTGCCTATGGAATGATGGTGACTGTGGTTTTTGATAAGCCAAGGACACCAAAATGTATAGATGCTGAAATGGGTTCAGATCTATATGATTATACAGGTAAATGATCTTGGATTGAATACATTAAGGTGTTTTCATGTTGAGATTCCAGTTTTATAATTAACTAAATAGGTAAAAATTAGCTGCTTGAGGGTTGCATTGGATTCTTAGATCTAAGTGCAGTGCTCTCAGATCCAAAGCTCTTCACTGACGAAAGCCAGCTAGAAATTAGTCTGGAGATACTGGATGATTAGGCACTAGATGGGGATTTTATGCACAAATCTTCCTAAATCGATTGATTACTAAGGCCTTCACTAGGTGCCACTCCTGTCTGGAGATTTGACTATTACTAATGTTCAGGAGTTCTAAGAATAGGAATTGTTAAGTTAGATCTTACTACAAACCTAACATCACAAAGTTGTTTTTCACTCAATGGACACCTTTTTCAAATCAATTTATAATTGTCTACTGCCCAATGCTTTTCCTGTATAAAATGAATTTCATTAAAACCAGCTATGACAGTCTTAAATTATGACAACTTCTTAATTATAAGTGTTAAACCATATTCAAGATTTAAGTGTTCAATTAAAGCAAAATTAATATATTTTATGTGAATATGTTAAGGAAAAAAATATCTTTAATATCATGCCTATATTCCAATTAGGTAAGCATTTAAGTAAATGAACTTTAGTCAAAACCACTGAATAGATTTAGTGACATAGGTTACTTTTAAGCCACTTTTTAAAATATCGTTTCACATTTATAGTAGCAAAGAGATTCCTAAATAGGAGTGTCCAAAGAAACACAGAGGTGCTAATTAAGTTTTCAGCTCCAAAAACAGTTTTAGTAACACTTTGCAGTTGCAAAATCCCAACTAATGTTCCCCAATGTATGCCACTGCCACTTTTCAATTCTATTTTTAATATATTGTGTACTTATCCTTGTTTGCATATAAAAAAAATAAACAAATGTCTTAAAAGTCAAAGTTATTTGTGCATATAATCAAATAATGAAAATATAATCGTACAAATACCCAAATCCATCATTATGGTTTGTCCAAAATGACTAATGCCATAACAAGATAATATTTTGTGAGAAAATGACAATATAAAGAAATTATCAAAAAATGCATATATCAGAAATATCTATTTTTCATGAGTTAATATAATATTTTGCTATTGATTATTTATAATTAATCCTCATATCTGAAGATAATTTTACTATCTGCCAACTTTGCTATTTGTAGATTGAATTTAGAACACAATTTACATAGCAATAAGGCAGTGGTTCTAAAACTTTCTATGACTCAATTTTCAGAAGAGTAAAATACAAAATCTGTTTGAAGTTCATTGATTGGGCACTATTGTACACAGTGTGCATCATATAATTATAAAACACATATAATAAAGCATATATACAATATACATAAGTAAAAAGATGACTAGTTCTCTTTCTGGGCTGCCTATATTGCTATCTCTAAATCAACATGTGTGTTATATAATTATATACTTTAGCTACTTACCTCAAATATATTAAAGTATTGTTAACATGACTCATGAGTTATGAAATGAAATATGATCATGTGATTCATACCTTAGTAGATTATCTTCAATGCTTCTCCTGCCACCACAAAATCTAGAGCATTATTTAAAAACATTTTTGTCACTCATGGATTCATTACCACAGAGGGTTTGAAACATTTCAAATATTTCAGTATCAGTTTTTCCAATTTAAAAGAGAATTTAAGGCGGGCTGTTGTTTCATCTGAGTTAAGATATTAAACACATTATCATATTTTATACCATAACTCATAATCTCGATAGCTAGTATTTTAAATTTTTTGTGGTAATAAATCTAAATTTAGTATCTTTTTTCTTTTGTCTTTCTTTGCAAACTTATTATTATCTAACTTGCTTTTTAACTCATTCCAAAATATTATTCTTGACAGTTTTTCTAATAATATGATTATAATCTTAAGAATTTTTATTTTTTTGGTTTATAAGATTTCATTTATGTTTTAATATGATATATCCAAATACTGTAATCTCTATTTTATTATAAATTAAATAAAATAACAACCAGAGACCAGACTCTTGACCTTCCCGATAATAAATAACCTCGTGATAAATCTATGCTGCGATATGAAACTTGCTTTTATTATTAACACCTCTTTGCCAATAAAAACAATTCTTATTCTAAATTAATTATTTGTCATTTTGCACATATATGTGGGGTAACAAATAAAAGACATAAAACAAGAGCACTAAATATATATATATATATATATGGGAGTTGATAACTGATGAATTCTGGTTCAGCACGAAATACGTATATTGGTTATTAATTATCTTTTCTGCATGTGTGTGGTCATGTGTATCAGTAGTATGAGATAGTGTGAATAGTTGAAGGTTGTTTAAAAGTTTGAATTCAAATCTCCTATATTTATAAAACAAGAGACTAAAAATGTAATTTTTTATTGTTTTTTTTTTTGTTATATAATCATACAAATAGTAATTAAGGTATAAGCGCTAGAAATGCTAAATAAGAAAAGCTTAAGTTTATTATAATCTTATGGTAAACCGCTTTCGACATCTTGATCTTCATATCATATTTATAGCAATGACTGATGGAGAGAAGGGTAGTAGGTATACATATAATGTAAATGTATACAAATGAGTTAAATAGCCCACTTTTTAGAGACGGAGAAACATGATTCTAAACGCAAAATAAAGGAGGCATGGCAAATCGCTAATAATTCGAATTCTACAAATGAAAAGAATCCTACTTCCGCTTTCTAGAAAGTGGGGCTATTTAACTCATTTGTATACATTTACATCATATTTATATCTACCATCCTCCTCTCCATCAGTCATTGCTATTAATATGATATCAAGACCAAGATATCGAAAGTGTCTTAGCATAAGATTATAATAACTTTTACACTTAAGCTTTTCTTATTTAGCGTCCCTAGCGCTTATAATGTGTCTAAGAAAAGTTAACCAACATTTATATATATATATATAATCATACAAATAATAAATAGTCATTCTGATCCCTCATGCACCGGAGAACAACCCATTTACATACATATGCAAGGGATGGGCAGACCTTTAAGCACTATGTTTCAATATGTAATTTAATATCCTGTATAGGCTTATACACAACTGCACATATAATGTAATATATAAGAGGTTCGAACTCAGACTTCTATATATGTTACAGGAGTTATTAACAATTTATGCATATTATGTATATTGATATTCTGACAAATAATAATTTTATGTAAAATATCCCATATTTATGAAATTGTTTTTTTTTTTTTTTGTAATATAATTTGAATAAACATGATTTTAAAATATCTAAATCGAGTGTTATTTATAAATATCTTTCAACCTACATTATTCTATACAAATATTTTCTGAAGCTCCGTTGGAATGTTGTCATCCTTAATTTGATTAAATAAAAAAAAAAAAACACAACAATTTATATACGTGAGCACACACATATAAACAAACAAATCAACCAAACAACAAAAAAAGTTTTTAATAGAAATTTAAAAAATTCGTCACGAATTTACGTTTTCAATAAAATAATTTATAGATATTTATTTTTTTAAATAAATAATGTTAATAATGGTAGAAAATATTACATTTTATTTCTCACCAGGAAATTAAATTATTAAAATGTTTGTTATTTCATGTAATTAAAAAACCCCCATAAAGAATTAATGAGAGTATGGTGCGATTAACATATTAATGGAAAAAAATTAAAATCCATATTGCTTAACATAATTATAACTATCTCTCGTTTAGCAATTCTTTCAAATTCGCAAACTTTCCACTGTGTTTATTAATTAAATTTATTTAAGTTGTTGAATTATATATAATAATATGTAATATAATTTAATAAAGCAAAAATATTATTAGTCTTTAAATTGCCAAGTTTAACAAAATAACTTCTTTTATTATTATTTCATATAACAATGTATTCATATTTGATTAAATTTACACAATAAACTCCTACAACACGTTTTCAATTATATGATTGAAAAATCTAGTTGTATTTTTTTTGTAAAATTATTTTATTTAATTATTAAAAAACATACAATTGATTAAAAATTATACATATATACACACAAAAAATGTTCTATTATCTTCAAATAATAGTTAATTTTCTACATTAATTCATTTGCTTTCCTTTTCTATCTATTAGTTTTGTTTATTTCTTATTTAATTTATTATTAAAATTACCTACTCTGGATAGCAACTGTATAGGATGATCTTGGTGGTGCTTGCTTCCACTTGTGTCAATAAAAAACTTATGTCTTCACTGAAATATAAACTACATGTATGTTATTTTTATGAATATCTAAAATGCTACTTCTGTATCCAAAAATTACTGTAGACTTGATAGGTAGGCACTGTGGAACTGCAGCACCCCTTATAACATTCATAATGAGTCTTTTTGTCTTTAATGCTTTATACTTGTACATTATATAATCTTTAAACTTAATGTCAGTAGATCCCTAGTTTATGAAAAAATTATAAAAAATGTTGTATGGAACTATGTGCTTCACAATTCCAGTGTTGTGTGCATGTGCAGATATCTGAGATAAGAATCTGCATACTAATAGTATATAAAGAGAGCACTGTCACTCACACAGTGCCAACCTTCTCTCTATTTTTGATAGCATCCAATGTAAAGATTTAATGAGACTTTTTTCCTTTAATTCTTTGTTTATAATTGTACATTATATAATCCTTAAGTTTAATGTCAAAAGCCATCCCCTAGATCATGAAAAAATTACAAAAATCTCCTTATATGGAACTGTGCAGTTTGTAGTTTTTATGACTGTTATGCACATGTACAGATGTCCAGGATAAGAAGCTGCATGCTAGTAGTAGATAGAGAAAGCACTGCCATTCACACAGTGCCAACCCTCTCTCTATTTTTGATAACGTTCAATATAAAGACTTCGTGAGTCTTTTTTTTTTATACTTGTACATTCTATAATCCGTAAGCAGGAAAGTAAAGCAGGAAGAATGAATTTCCTTGTTAAATAAATGGATCAAGCTTGTATTGTAACAATTTAGGCTATTAATAAATTAAAAAGATAAATATCACAGCCATATTCATCCAGCAATAATTATTTTAATTTGTGATCTCATAAAATAATGCCTGCACAGGATCTTCAGACAAATGGTGACCTAAAATTATATTTAAAAAAAAAAGAAAAAACATATTTACTCTATAATAATGACTAAATTTATTTTAATCCAAATAATGATCAATCACTGGGGTAGATAGAACTTTTTAAAGTCCGACAAAGTAGAAACGAAAGCATCCATTTCATTGTGACAACATTTTTGCATGACATCATATCATAGTTTAAAATGTTAAATTAGCAGATAAAGCAAGATTTTTAGTAACAAGTTTATCACAATCGAAAGATTATGTAATATTGAGATAAAAAATAATTTATTTTTATTTTTAGAAGATTAAATTATAATAATCAATAAAGCAAGTCATATATAGCATGACATTACTTTATAAAAAGCTTGTATTTACAAGAATGTAGTATAGAGAGCGTACCAATAGTTCAAACAAGCTCTTATTAATAAGTGAGGTACGAGAAAATATTTAAAATCTCTATCAATGTCTGAATGTTCTAGCTCCTTGCTGAGGTGAGCCATAATCTTGAAACTAATTGGTCTGGAGATAAGAATATTCCAGATAAAGATTTTAAATATTTTCTTTTACCGCATTTATTAATAAGAACTTGTTTGAGCTATTGGTACGCTCTCTATACTGCATTTTTAGAAGATTGTAACTGTGTTTAATTCAGTATTTATTTACAGATTTGTTTCCAAGTTAAAGTTTCAATCACAGCAGGTTTAATACTTATTTAGGATTTTATCAAGTTTGGGTATAAAATTTATTTTTACAGATTTGTTTCATTTTAAACAATATAAAAACAATAGCCAAACGTTTTCTGAACCAGCACCCTCACAAGTTTTAGTTACCAGCCATCCCTGGACTTGATGACACATGATAATGTTTAATATTCATCATCATTGTATATTTAAAAGATGATAGTAATCATTGGCTCCTTGCAGAAAATGTAGCACTTGGAAATCGATTTATGGTAGTGTGCAGTGGGCCAAAGAAGTACTGGTTCTTCTTACATATTTGTTTGAAGTGCAATAGTATTGAATAGTAGTTTTCAAATATATCCAATAATAAAGCAGCTTGCAATTCAATGCAGGGTTGCAAAATAGGTCTGGAAGGTAAAAATCTATAGATCAAAGCTCTACCATCACGTGATCTTTTGAATAATAATAATAATAATAACCATTATAGGAATAATAATAGTAATAACAACAATAATAAATTATTTAATATTTACTTTTTTTAATGGCTCGAAGATAACGGGGGAAAAAAGCCATGATATTTTTATTGTTAAAACTCAAAAGTTTGAAGTTAATTACTTTTATGAAATTTTACCATTTCCTGTTTTTTATTATAATACTAAATATTTTTTAAAATTCAATATTGCCTGTATTTGCCTTCCGAGATTATTTATTAGAAGAATAATGTAAAGACAATTGTCATCAGGTTATTCTAACTGATGTTTAGTAAGGTTTTAGAAAGTTTTCCCTTTTTGTTAACCCTTTAGCTAATAAACATTTTAATGATATTTAATGTTTAGAATAAAGTTGATGGTGTAAATTTAAAATTAAAATACTAAAATAGATTATATTTAAAAGATGGCAATCAATGATGAATTACCCCCAGCTATGATCAAACGTTGTTATATGGCTGCTTAACCTATTTTTGCGTAGTTAATATAACATAGTACAATGATAACTATATATAAAACTTATATATTAAAGAAAAGGTTTTCATGGTTAATAGACACTTGCTTACTGTTAATGTTAGTGGTATTCATCAATATTTCGACTGGGTCTCACTAGCATTCAAGAGTTATAAAATATTTGAAAATCAAGAAACTGTTCATTTAATTTAAAGACATCTTAAATACTTGATTTTAAATTTTTTAAGTATTTTATGGAGTTACTGTGTTCAATAAAATCCAAAAGCAAGATATGTAGAAAAAAGAAAGGGTAATGATAAATGAGAAGCTGAACTTGAATCTAATGGCTTAGAATAATATGTTTTACACAATTTATTTAAATAGAAAGTAATTTTTGTTCAATAAAACTTTAATAATGGCATGAAAAGCAAGAGAGAGAGGGAAGGAGAAAGAGAGAAGAGGAAAGGAGAGAGAAAGGGAGGAGGAGAGGGAGAGAGAGAGGAGAGAAAGAGGGAAGAGGAGAGAGGGAGGGAGAGAGAAGGAGGGATAGATAGAGATATATTATGATGAATTATTATTATGATGAACCCCCAATAACTTCACATTCTGGTTTACTATTCATCACTACCATTCGTTACTGCTTCTGAGTCATAGATAGGTTTTACTAGACAAAAACTAACTTCTGTTTAAATATTTTGTATAAAACATATTGATCAACAAGATATTAAGATTCAAATTCAGTTTCTCCTGTCCATTACCACCTCTCTACATAAGTTATTTTTCGATTATTGAACAAAATATCTCAATTACATGCTGTAAACAAATTTAAATTAAATTATTTAATGTAATTTAAATTGAAAAAATAATTTAAAAAAACCCCCCATACTTCTTTTTTAAACTTGTAAAATATAAACAAAGAGCTTTGATAATTGCTCAACAAGCTTTGTGATATTAGCAAGAGAAAGCATTTAAAATATCTCTATCAGAAACCACACCCAAATACCAGACCAATGGTTTCATGCTTTGGCACTCCTCAGTGAGATACTAGGAACACTAGTGCCTCACTGAGGAGTGTCAAAGCATGAAACCATTCGTCTGGGGTTTGGGCATGGTTTCTGATAGAGATATTTTAAATGCTTTCACTTGCTAAGCATTTCCCCAGTGTCTCACTGAGGAGTGTCAAAGCATGAAACCATTGGTCTGGGGTTTGGGTGTGGTTTCTAATAGAGATATTTTAAATGCTTTCTCTTGCTAAGCATTTTTTACAAAGCTTGTTGAGCAATTAGCAATGCTCTTTGTTTAAAAAAAATAATTCTCTTATTTTATGAGTATCTCTATATTATCCTTGAGTGACCTTTACTACAGAGTTTATGGCAGATATGATCCTATCAAAAATGCTAATATTGGCAACTGGCATATACAAGGCTAAATCCATTTTATTGTTATGTAATCCCTCTTTATTTAGATTTTCAATATAGCAAGGCTTTGTAGTATATGATTAGCAAAATTTTGCTGCAATACAATTAGTTTTTTTTTCATTAATCAAAGATTATAAGCAAACTAAGGATATTTTAATAACAGATTATAGCTAACCAGCTCACTATCTAGTTGCTAGTTATTAAATGATTATTTAACTAAAACAAACAAAATCCCCACACCCACATACAAAACTTTTCATTAATATCAGTTGTAGAGTGTGTCTGCTACTACATTGTTTAATATACTAGAGAAATCTTAGTCCAGCATCAGTCTTACTAAGACTAATTTATTTCACACACTCTTGCATACATAATCAGAATAGATATATCTTCTAATAACATAAGATGAAGTAATTTTTAAATTTAGTCACAGACCTATTACATAACATTGTAAAAAATAGTTATAGATTTTTTTCAAGTCTAAAGTTTAATCTGAGCTTCAAGTTATATGCTATTTTTATTTAGATGGTTGCATAGTTACACTATAGATGAAGTTTTAGTTTAATACATAGAAAAATTCACATAATCTTCCAAGATGCATTTCATGCTGAAATAGCATTCTTAATTTAGTCAGATTACAATTTCTTATATTACTTCATCATCAATTATCAATGCCAACTTTTTGCACTTTGATTTACAACAGTCAAAGTATTTGACATTTGTTAATCAAACTGTAATAATATATTAAATATATTATACATTTATTTATATATTGCAACACTGCTAATTCAATTGCAGTTCACATTATTTGTATTACAGAGCTGCGTGGTGAAGAAAACTGAATAAAATATTCTGATAGATGGATTAATAAATTTATATATTGGCATGTGTGGGCATTCATCTTTAAATACATATGCATAACTAACTTATACCATTGTAAGAAATTAAAAGAAGATAGATTTATAGAGCTAATAATATTATTAAATATTTAATAAAAGAGATATATTTTATAAAAATACTATTAGAAAAATGATAACTCGTATAATATAAGAAAGATATTAGTTTTTACTGCATGCATTTAAGTAGTTTAAGACAATGTACCATATTTTGTAACCCTTTCAGATTTGCCTGCGAGATGAGGGTTTAAAAATAGTTTGCCTTTTCTTGTAGTAAAATGAATGGCAAATATGAATACATTATTGAAAATTATAAGACAGTAGGGTTGATAATTTAGAAATTGAGTTTCAAATTTTGGTCATAATTTTTTTTTTCTTACTCTCTAGCTAGTATGAAAACAATTTTATAATTATTTGTAAAATTGATCTGAATGTAAAATAAAAAAACAACAAAATGTTTTGTAAAATTACAATAAATCTTGTAATTAAATCTGGATAAGAATCTTTTGTAAAAAGCATCCTGACATCAATTGCTAAACTTTATTATCAGTTACGAGTTAAAAATATATTATGAAGATATGGAATATAAATGGGTCTGGAAAAATAACAGTAGTTTTGACTCAAAAAGAAAGCAGTAGAGATTGATTCTGTAATGAGAGGAGAAAATGCATATTAGTGAAGTAGCACTTAAAAAGAAAAATGACTGGTTTAAACAGTTTCCTTTACAATAGCTTCAGATATCTGTATCTTCTGACTGTTTTAAAGTATTTTTCAATACTCCACCCATCTCAGCAATTATGATGATATTAGATTGTGTACCATTTATTTATATGGTACAAATATATTGGCATTTGGTAAGATATTTAAAAGCTAAGAAAAAAAAGTAAATTTAGCGATCTTTCAAAAGAAGAACATTTTTAGATTTTTCTGGTTAGTATAATTTATTTTTTTAAAATGTACAATGGAAATTAAAATTGTCATTCATTTCTTTTGTAATTAAAAATAAAAATTAAAATTGGAGAGAACAAAAGACACACAGATTACTAATCCAGATAAATTAAAAGAATTCCAAAAGTAAAAAGATAAGCTAAAAGAAAAATGTTTTAGCTAATTAAAGATGGCAGAATTATGTTAAAAAAATAAAGACTTTGTAATATAAATTTTATAAAGAATGTACAAGATTATTAACGTATATTTTTGCCAAACAAAAGGTAAGTGCAGAAGTCTGAAAACTGGACCTCTAGTATAAAAAGAAGAGGCCAGTTTGATCAATGTCTTGTTTCATTTTTTTCTGCTGATAGTTAGTCCTGGATAACAAGAATATATCCAGGATCATCCTACACTGAAATAATTCTGCATGTTGGAGTGAACCGGAGCTTCTGCTGACATTGTTCCTGAAGATGGACACCAGAAAAGCCTTCATGACCGACTAGTAGAATAGACCACAAGATCAACTACTAACCAATGGCCGAGCTCATTCTCCCACACCAAAAAAACTATGCATAGTAATCTACAAGCTTCATAAACTCACTAAACTTACCAGTAAGTTAAGATTAACCATTCCTGATTGTGACAAAATTAAACATTTGCAAACAATTCTTAAAAATATGTTTAAATAATCCCGATAGAGACATTAATTTTCTTATGCAAGAGACATTCATTTTAAGGAACTTTCTAGAAGAAATTTGGAAGTGAATTATAATTGTAAAATTGTCTTTTATTAATTGATTCATGTTTGGATTAATGTGCATGTGTTCTCTCCAGTTTATTTAATTAGTAATTTGTCTTTATTTTAATTTGTTAGAATAAAAATATTTCTAATACCAACTTTTCATTTGTACATTATTAATAATAGTTATTAATGATTATTATTAAATTTATTAATATTAGTTTAGTAAAATTTGAAAATATAATTTACCTTTGCCAATATGTTTTGAATAAGCTCCAGGAATAATATCTAAAAAAAATAATTCTAGTATAATATAATACCGATTATTTTAAAAATATTTTTTCATTTTAATTTACGAGTTACGATATATTTGATGCAGAATCAGTGAGTCTAAGCACCTCTGGCACTCTCATTTATAAATTAGAAACTGATTCAGCTAGAAATTGTACTCGTAACAATTCTAGGCTGAGTTGATCAAGAAATATAGTTATGGTTTTAGAAATAGGAACAAAACTTTCTTCTTTTTGCATAACTTGATCAACTCACACATTATATGTGTAATAGAGGCCTAGTCAGACACGGAAAATGTTACAATGGCTTCCCAATGTGAGGCTCCAATACAACAACCACAACCTGAGATATATTGTAATAGTATAAGGAACATTATAATGATGACCTAAAAGCCCATAGCCGGAGATTAAATAGTAGTTTTTTTTTAAAAAAACAAAACACAACTAAGTAAACCCTGATTATGCAAATATAAAAATATTTGTTTAATATGACTCACAAAAAAAATATTTTTTTTTAATATGTCTAAAAAAACACGATCGTGGCTGATGTAGATGTAAGTCACAAGTATTTGACCAGGTAGGCTGTTACTGAAGAGGGGAAAAAGCATAGCCCCGAGTCTGTGTGTGTGGTATATAACAAGACTGTCTTTATATGCCCATCAATCTATTTCTAGCAGGATCCCGATAATAGGGAGGGTGGGCCAAGCTGCCGCGAGCCTGTAAGACTCAAAACGATGAGTAATGCTCATTTGTGCTTATAACTTGGGATTCTTATCATTACTATTATGCTTAAGCGGAAAGGACACAGATGAATGTGGAAATATTTCTCATTCCTGCCATGTTAGACCCAAAAGTGGGCATTAAAGCCAAATGTCACTTGTTGAATGAGTCTCATGAGATAAATCAGCACACTAATACAAAAAAAAACCACATGAATATGAATTTAAAAACTTAAGAATAAATTTAGTGTAAACCCCTATTTTATTCTCATCTCCTGACCCTGGTCTCAGTGGTATGTACCGTTTATTTATATTGTACAAATATATTGGCATTCGGTAAGATATTTAAAAGCTAAGAAAAAAAAAGTAAATTTAGCGATCTTTCAAAAGAAACTCATTTTTAGATTTTTCTGGTTAGTATAATTTATTTTTTTAAAACGTACAATGGAAGTTAAAATTGTCATTCATGTTTTTTATGTAATTAAAAATAAAAGTTAAAATTGGAGAGAACAAAAGACACGCAGATTACTAATCCAGATAAATTAAAAGAATTCCAAAAGTAAAAAGATAAGGTAAAAGAAAAATATTTTAGCTGATTAAAGATGACAGAATTATGCTAAAAAAATAAAGACTTTGTAATGTAAATTTTATAAAGAATGTACAAGATTATCAACGTATATTTTTTCCAAACAAAAGGTATGCGCAGAAGTCTGAAAACTGGACCTCTAGTATAAAAAGAAGAGGCCAGTTTGATCAACGTCTTGTTTCATTCTGCATTTTGGAGTGAACCAGAGCTTCTGCTAACATTATTCCTGAAGATGGACACCAGAAAAGCCTTCATGACCGACTAGTAGAATAGACCACAAGATCAACTTCTAACCAATGACCGAGCTCATTCTCCCACACAAAAAAAACTATGCATAGTAATCTACAAGCTTCATGAACTCACTGAACTTACCGGTAAGTTAAGATTAACCATTCCTGATTGTGACAAAATTAAATGTTTGCAAACAATTCTTAAAAATATGTTTAAATAATCCCAATAGAGACATTAATTTTCTTATGCAAGAGACATTCATTTTAAGGAACTTTCTAGAAGAAATTTGGAAGTGAACTGTAATTGTGAAATTGTCTTTTATTAATTGATTCATGTTTGGATTAACGTGCGTGTGCTCTTTTCAGTTTATTTAATTAGTAATTTCTCTTTATTTTAATTTGTTAGAATAAAAATATTTCTAATACGAACTTTTCATTTGTACATTATTAATAATAGTTATTAATGATTATTATTAAATTTATTAATATTAGTTTAGTAAGATTTGAAAATATAATTTACCTTTGCCAATATGTTTTGAATAAGCTCCAGGAATAATATCTAAAAAAAATAATTCTAGTATAATATAATACCGATTATTTTAAAAACATTTTTTCTTTTTAATTTATGAGTTACAATATGTTTGATGCAGAATCAGTGAGTCTAAGTGATTCTGGCGCCCTCATTTATAAATTAGAAACTGATTCAGCTCGCAATTGTATTCATAACAATTCTAGGCTGAATTGATCAGGAAATATAGTTATGTTTTTAGAAATAGGAACAAAACTTTCTTTTTTTTGCATAACTTGATCAACTCACACATTATATGTGTAATAGAGGCCTAGCAGATGAGGAAAATGTTACAATAGTAAATGGCTATTTAGTATGAGTGGCTAAAAAAGTAAAATCGTACTAATCAAAAAACCTGGAACACTGCAGTTGTATCCACTTACGAATGTTGAAGCTGTATAGAATGCATTGAAGCTACATAGAATGCAACATTGCCTGCTTTATAAAAGGAAAACATGTAAAGGAAGAGAAGGACACCCAATCTCTAGGCATTCATCTACATTGTCTATAATTATTGATACCCAAGGAAAATAATCATAACCAGGACTGTATTAAAGATTTTCACACACATATATAGTAAGCTTACATTCTCTAAAAATCATAGTTTGAAACATTGTTATTGTCTGGTAAGATCTTTCTTTATGTTTAACTTCTTGACCTTAAATATAATGTTTATGTTTATTCAATTCAATATTTTGCATGTATATGCAATGAATTCATATTTAAATAAATTATTATTTTTATTATTTAGTGTGATTTTGCTGACTGAACTCATTCCGAACATAAGCCTTTAATATACCAATAACCCTGAAAAATCTTGCATTTTACTGGGGGACAAGCAAGGATAATGGCATTACATTACAATGATGATGCTCAATTATATTAAAATATCCAGAAGTAATCTTTCCAATTAAGAGAGACTGACACCTAAAAATTAATTTTACATTTAATCTAAACAAAGAAATTTAAAAAAAAAAAACACTTTTAGAATCATGTTGCCCAACCTTCAGTGTTAAAATATTATTTTGATCATTATTATCAGAGTCGCTTGCTAAATGTATATATTCCATTTCTATATATTTAATTTGAATTTATATACTTATGTAGCTTCAAATCATTAATATATATATATATATATAAAATGCTTACAGTACATTAAATGATATTTATTTGTTTAGTTAATACAATTTTTTTTCTCCTTTATCTCTTTTTATCATATATATGTAGATAATTACTAAATCAATAAATGTTCTATTTATTAGTTATATTAATGCATTGCTCTCTGCTGTGAAATTTTATTTGCAAACATAAAATTGAATCATGTTAATGTGATCTCATTCAATATGATTAATAATTTAATTCCATAAAATAGAGTTAATTTGTACTCATTTTAATACTTTTATAAATAAGTAATCAAATGATTAATTTAAAACATTAATATTGTGTGATTTTATTGAGATTTTGATTTTTAAAAAAATTTAATTGTAAATCCTATTGAAGATGGCATTCTTGCCTAAAGCTAGCTATAATTGTCATTTATTTATTTACAGGTTAGTGCCATGGAATTTGTAGAATTCTAGTACTCTGTTTTAATATAAACATATAATAAACAATTTAGTGGCATTGCAAAGTGAAATTAATTGAAGTGATATTAAAGTCTTTCACTATATTATTTTTTTCATTCCATAACTTGTCACATGATCAATCTCTGCAGGTAACATGTTTTACACACCATGCCATATCAATTTTAAAGACAATATGCAATTCTTTATATATATTGTGTTGTTTTACATTTTGATTCAGGCCTTATATTATGCACTATAAAGTGCTAGTTAATCAAACTGTTTAATGAGAATAGTCCGTTCCAGTAGGAGTTCGGATATTTCAATAATAAAGCTATATTTCCTGATTAACTGACCTCATATTTATTACAATTCAAATTGCAGGAGGAATAATTTTTTTTATTTATTTAAAAGGGTGCCAGGATACCATCACATCATCAAATTTTCACAGTAAATAAGTGAATGTAATATTTTTTTAAGATTTTTTTTTTAACGTTCGTATATTAAACGAACATGTTGGCATAGGTAATTTATACAATTCTCTAACCTTAATACTAAAATCTAAATAACAAATGAAGAACATACAATAACAGTGTTATCATATTAATGCAAAATATTTTATTAAAACCAATTAAAATATTTAAACAATAAATTAATAAAATTGAAAAGCACATACATACTAGCTCATCCAGATAATAATATTAATCAAATAATTAAATAGTTCCTATTTAATTCTCTTTTAAGTTTCTTCTAGAAAGTAATCCATGGATAAAATGAATTCCCTTTTTATAATAATGTCTCTATCAGTATTTGAAGTTCAAAGTTAACATTTATAGTTAAATTTAGTTTGCAAACATTTAATTTGACACAAGTTTAGGATTTGAACATTAACTTACTGGTAAATTCCACAGGTTTATGGAGATCACAGATTATGATAGCATACATGTATTTCTTGGGTTGAAAGAGCTCATTGATTTCTTCTGTAGACATTTTCCCATTCCTGGTCTGCTTTAAGGATGGGCTTGAAGGCTTTTTGGAGTGACCTCTTCATGATGAAAGGTGTTTGAGAACACTTCCGTCCACTCCTGCACAAAGACTTAGTTCAGCATATGAGTAGTCCTGGATGGAGACATCTAACTGCCATTGTGATCACAAGACAGCTGCAATTATCTTTTTATCCCTCCATTTGGGATGTATGGGAACAGTCAGACAAAAAAGAAAAGCACAGTAGACCTTATTCAAAGTTATTTTCTTCCTTTTATACTCTCCACCAGTTTTTTAGATTTCTGCACATATATTTTTCTCTTTTGCTTTTGTTATCAGAATACAAGTTGATAATCTTGTACATTTATTATTATTTTTTAGCTATAAAGTCTTTTTTTATATATAAATTATTTCAGCCATCTTTAATTATCGTTTAAAAGGTTTTACTCTGATTGTAATCACTTACGTTTGGAATGTCCTTTTTTAATTTATCTGGATAAACAATCTGTAGCATCTCTATTCTTTCCAATTTTAACTTTACTTTAATTAAACAAATTATATCAAACACAAATAACTTTCATTGTGCTATCTATAGTGATTGGCTAAATGTACAGATTCGGTTCCAAACCAATAGACAAATGATAATACTACTTCAATGATTAATATGTATAATATATTAGTCTTAAAAATATACACACATGTTAGTTAATAAAATATATAAATATGGTCTATACAATTTAATGCTGAGGTAGTTGTGCCGAGTAATGGAATTCACTTCCAGCTATATAAGTAGCCTGCCTCATGAGTTCCAAGTATGACTCTTCCATCTGTGCAGTGCAGCTTGCCTCGAGTCGGCTCTAGTTCAGACTTTTCTGGCTATGCAGGACAGCTTGCCTCAGCATGATTACCTCAGCATTAAATTGGGTTCTTTAGTATTTTCCAACCAATGATGTATTACCCTGAATCCATATCAGTCTGATCTTTCGATCTTTAAGATAATGTCTCCAAGTGATTTGCAGACAAATGCAATTGCTAAAATTTGTCTGCAGATCACGTGGACTCGGCATGTTAAAGATCACAAGATTAGCTTGATATGCCTTCAGGGTAATATGTCATTGGTTGAAAAATACTAAAGATGACCATCAGGTAATGAGCACCATCATGTTTCTCGGTCCTAAGCACCACCATATTTATATGTTTTATTAACTAACTTGTCAAAAAAAAAAGCTAACTAAAAAAAAAAGAAATCTAAATTGCATCTATTGAACGATTTTTAAATTCTACTTCTTTTAGCTTTTAAATATTACCAATGCTAATGCTCTTGTACCATACTATACAAATGATACAATATAAACTCCATCAACATGATTTATTTGATAAGTTTAAATGTATTAGCAGTATTGTACAATTGCTCAGTATTATGTAACTCTGCTTTGCATGTTAATTAGCTGTTTAAATGGTCATTATTAAAATAATAACACTAAGTTATATACTCAAACTTTAACATCTACATAAAGATAACATTGTTATATTTGATGAGTATGTTGGACATCTTCAAAAAGAGTTAATAAAGATGGATTTTGTAAATGGCATTTTGAAGATTTAATATTACTTCAACTAAGGCCCTTTGAAGATTTAATATTGCTTCAACTAATATCTTTGCTTCAACTAATTATCTATCTATCTATCTATCTATCTATCTATCTATCTATCTATCTATCTATCTATCTATCTATCTATCTATCTATCTATCTATCTATCTATCTATCTATCTATCTATCTATCTGTCTGTCTGTCTGTCTGTCTGTCTGTCTGTCTGTCTGTCTGTCTGTCTGTCTGTCTGTCTGTCTGTCTGTCTGTCTGTCTGTCTGTCTGTCTGTCTGCCTGCCTGCCTGCCTGCCTGCCTGCCTGCCTGCCTGCCTGCCTGCCTATCTATCTATCTATCTATCTATCTATCTATCTATCTATCTATCTATCTATCTATCTATCTATCTATCTATCTATCTATCTATCTATCTATCTATCTATCTATCTATCTATCTATCTATCTATCTATCTATATCTATCTATCTATTCATCCATCCATCCATCTATCCATAATAGCAAAATAAACATTAATAAAATACATACCTTTAAAATTAATTTGTTGTTCACTTAAGATGGTAACATCTGCTATATCTGGATGCTGCTTTATATGTTTTACTATTTCCAATAATATCTTGCGGTTACTTTCAAACTTGATTAAAACTTCATACTGAAGACCTTTTTTTTTACTTGGTCTTGATTCAATGTGAATAATTTTTGCTGTATTCTGAAACAATACATATATAAAAAAATCATATAATAACTAACTATTGTAGTTACAAGTAAACAAAAACACTAACGTACTTTTA
This sequence comes from Epiperipatus broadwayi, assembly GCA_028023455.1. Classification (NCBI taxonomy): domain Eukaryota; kingdom Metazoa; phylum Onychophora; class Udeonychophora; order Euonychophora; family Peripatidae; genus Epiperipatus; species Epiperipatus broadwayi. The sequence continues at coordinate 8,630,809 of JAQFVV010012416.1, read as the reverse complement.
ATTTAAATAAAATTACATAATTATCACTTCCTGTAACATAAACAATAAAACCCAATAATCCAAATATCTATTATTCAAAGCTTTTCTGGACAAAAATTCCAAAGATGATTCTTAACCATTTGCAAAAAATCCATTAATGGGTATATTCATTTGTAAATAAAATTAAAAATTGCCTATAAATTAGTAAGCTTACTAGCTACAAGCTGCCTATTATTTCTATTTCATCTAAGACTTCTATTTAATTTATGATTAATGCTATAATTAGTATTTTTTTAAAAAGATTTTATTGAATTGTTAAGTGGAAAGATCTTCACTTTAAAAAAAAAAAATTGAATCACAAAGATAGTAATCAGAAAAATATGTTATTGTTTTGATTTTTGGTTTAATTACTATTATAAATTTGTTTTATACTAATTTAAAAATAAACATATTTTGTAATTGGTGAATTTTATTGATATTGGGATTGTCTAAGTATTGACTGGAATTTAATGATTACTTATAAACCCATTTAGCCATGAACATTATTACACTTATTATTTAAGTAATACTTTGGGTGCAAATTGAAATTTATAATTGCAGTTTGTAATATTATAATTGACTATTTATTAGTCTGCATTCAGAATAGGTTGTATTTACCTATTTAAAGAGGTTTATTTAAACTTCTTTCTATCAAGAATTTCAATCTATGTAGTCAAGTTGCAATCTTTAGTCTCTATATAAGTATTTTAGACCATTAATAAGGGTGGGATCCCAACTTTATTGTTAAAAGAAGGATGCCTTGATGACGGTAGGAAATTCTTGATTGTTATTGATATTGGGATTATCTAAGTGTTGACTGGCTTTTAATGATATATATGAACAAAATTAAAGATAATAAAATCAATTGTTTATTTTTCAAAAGAGTTTGGATTTACAAAGAGGAGATAAAAGGTATATTCTTAAAGTTCAAAATATTGACAAATCTAAGCCCTAGGCATAGGGATTTTGGATTAAAGATATTTTACCTACTAAAATCTTCAGTTTCAGACAAACTTAACCAACCTAATTTTTAATATCATTATTCACAATTTGGAAGCTAACAAAATGTTATTCCATAAGACAAGTGTTGTATACACACTTATTAAATGCAGTTTTTATTAAGAACGAGCATCCACAAACACATTTTATTATATTAACTTAATAATTATAATGGATATTCCTGCTTTGTTTGATGCAATGGTAGACTTTAGAGCACAAGATTCATGGACTGTGATCCAATAGAATTTCTTATTAACTTCCAAATGAATAACCCATTCAATTATTTTCTTATAATGAATAAAAGAGTAGTAGCACCAGCAATAACAGTAGTAGTAGTAACACCACTAGTAATAGCAGTAGCAATAATAGGAGTAATAGTAGGAGTAGTACGAGTAGGAGTCATAGTCGGAATAGTAGTAGAAGGAGTAGTAGTAGCAGGAGTAGTAGTAGGAGTAGTAGTAATAACAGCAATAGGAGTAGTAGTAATAGTGACAGTAGCAGTAGGAGTATGAAACAGCAGTATCAGCAACAGTAGTAGTAATAATAAAAAAATCATTTTATTGCATATATTTTGATTATATATGACAATGAACAACTGATTTTTAGATTTTTACAAGTATTATATACTCATTACAAAAAAGTAGTGGACATAATCTGATAATAAAACAATACATAATAATGAAGTAATAACAATAATATTATTGTATATTAAAAGCAATAAAATAAAGTATAAAACAAAATAAAAATAAATCAAAACCGTAAATTTTAAACATGAGTTCTTATTTTATTAATCTTATATTGTTTAGATTTGACACAAAATTTTTTTTAATAGTATGTAGAATATAAAATAAAACCAAACCAATACCATAAATTTTAAACATATAAAATATATTTTTTAGTTATTCTTTTAATTATCTTGTACTATTTAGAATTAACATACAAAGTGGTAATTTTAATTTTATAGAAGGTAATCAAACCGCCACATCAGCGCCATTAAACAAGATCTTAAAATTACAAGGATACTCTCACCCAGCCACAACATAAAATCTTTAAAGAAATAATTTTGTAATTTTTAATCTATTTCCATATTCGTTCCTGTATTTAAAAGAAGTGATTTATTTATTTCTAAGAGAGCTACTATAATGAGATAAAATTTTTGTATTATTAAAATAATATTTCTTAATTATTATTATTATTATTATTATTATTATTATTATTATTATTATTATTATTATTATTATTATTATTATTATTATTATTATTATTATTATTATTATTATTATTATTATTATTATTATTATTATTATTATTATTATTATTATTTAAGTGTCATAGCATCGGCCGGGACCTATAGCTAGAGGCTAGTGCTAACTACATGGAACAGTTGTGTTCAAACCCATGCTAGTGGCTATATAATTGGCATTAGGTGAAGCACAAATATGTACAGCAATATTTACAGCTTCAATATATACTCCTCTTTTACAAATAAATAAAATTTATATTAATTACAATTAACCAATTATATACATACATTATATAACTGAGTTGAAATAATTTTCAATATTTTGGAAACAACATTATGGACAAATTTATTTATTAATACGTTTAACTATTAAGGATTGAAAAACAATATAATGTGATTCCATAGCGTAACAGAGACTCACGCAATGCCTTGTAAATTATTATTAATATGTTGTAAAAGAGTAAAAAATAATTTATAAATATAAAATAAAAATGTCCGAATCTGGAAAATTAAATGACTTAAAGATATTTAATCATTTCAACGTCTTCAATCTGTATCCAAGAATCATTACACCTAGAGAATTCTAATATTTGGTACAAGTGTTGGAGTAGGTAAAAATTTCAAAACTTTTTTTTTTCTAATGAGGTGAAGGTATTTGCATAAATTTTGTTTGCTTTTATTATTATTATTTTTTTTTAATAAACACCCATTCAACAATTTTATTATATCTAATGTGAAGATTTTTGAAATTAAATTCTATATTTGAATTTATATTAATTAAAATTAATATAATCTGCATACTGATAGATTAATTTTTATTATAGATTTCCCCAATATCATTGACAATGATTAAAAATTAAAAAAAACTTGGAAGAGAACCCTGAGGAACTTCATATTCAACTGTTTGCCACTTAAAGCTCCATTAAATTCAAAATCTTGCCATGAATTATATATTTTTCTAGACATAAGGAAAGGAATTCATATCAATACGATCAAAAACTTTTTAAAAATCCATAAAAATAACATGAACATTTGTATTAATTGTTTGTTGGACTATTTCCATAATCTAATATTAAAAACTGTAATGTCTTTAGAGAAATTTTACATTTTAGTATTTAACACAATAAGTTGAATGGTAATATTCTCCTCTTTTCTGCAGGTATTTTTGGCATGACCAGTGACTGTATTAGCATAGAAATTGAACCTGAACCCTTAGATTCTTGAGTATTGAATTTAACCTTCTAACCAACTGAGCTATTCTGCCAAAAGTAACAGTCAGTAGAAATTTTATATACTTTTGTTTATGAGTCATACTGATTTGTCCACTTTTTTTTCTCAAGAGTAAGATTAATTAGTGGCTTCCAGTCATTATGTACAATGACATTGGGTTGACTTATATGAATATCTGCAATAGTTATGTGGGCAGCTTCTTTAAATTTTTTTTGTACTTTTTTCTTTCTATCCAAAATTTTGTGCATTTTCTCAATTGAGCATGTCAGCTTTCTCTTACCTAATCATCAGTTAGTTTTCTCTTACCTAATCATCAGTTTGTGATCTTTCAATCACTTTTCAATGAGGTGATTGGTTTCACCAATATACACCCTTCTACATTTACATGGTATTCTATAGATGCAGTTTTTGTTTTTCAGCATTTCAAGTTTGTTTTGTAGATATTAAAATTCCTATTAGTGTCTTATGGCTCTGGAAGGTTGTACTAATGTTATATTCACTGCAGATTTTTTTTTAGTTTGTCTGCTTGGAATGTTTAGATACATTAATGTTCCAATAGTTGCTTTCTCATTTGATGTTTATATTTTGTCTATTTATTGTGAATAAGCTTTCCACACCAAAACTTTCTAATATGACAGGTCTTTTAATTTTCATGTTCTTGATTAATTTTACAAACTGTCTAGAATCCCTGATAAAGGACTGTCTTGTATGCCAAAGGACTGAGAACTTTGAGAAAAAATAGTGACAAGTTTAGGCAAGGTGAATTTCTAGAACTAACAATAGATTTTAATAGAACATGCTTTTTATAGATTTTAGACAGACCATAAAAAGAGAAATTTTATTGAAATACAATGTTAATTTACTTTTTTCTGAATGAGTGAAATACTTGTGATTCATTCTGAGTAGTGTTTGTAACTTTGTTTCTGTACTCAGTATCTGATTTTTTGCCATGAGTTTTGTATTGGCTTGCTGTGAGGAGTTATTATATCTTGTTATCATAATCAGTTGTGCCCATTGCAATCATAGCATTGCTTTTGTCAGCAGAGAAACTGACTATAGGTTTGTCTACTTTGAAAGACTTAATAGCTTTCGTTTCATCATAGAAAATGATTGATTTCAATTTTTGCTGTCTCTCAAATGTTTTCTTTATCTTTCAATATAACTATTGATACTGTATTGTATCCATACATACTAGAAATAATAGACAAACTAAAGAAAAACTGCTAACATCAGTACAACATTCAAAAACTATAACACCCTAATAGGAATTTTAACATTTACAAAACCTAAACTTAAAATGCTGGAAAACAAAAAGTACACCTATGAAATACCACATAAATGTGGAAGAATGTATACTGGTGAGACCAACTGCCACATTGAAAAGTAACTGAAAGAGCACAAATTGAAGATTAGAAAAGAGAAAACATATCCTAAGAAACAGATCATGCATATACCAATGAACATATGCTCGATTGTGAAAATGCAAAAATATTGAATAGAGAAGAAACAATATACAAAAGAAAATTCAAAGAAGCTGCTCACATAAATATGTCAAATGATTTCATAAGTCAACCCAGTGTGATTGTACATAATCTCTAGAAACCACTAATTAACCTAGCTCTTAAGAAAAAAGGGGAGAAATCAGGACAACCCTCATAGACATGTATGTAAAATTTCTAATGACTGTTGCATTTGGTAGAATAGTTCAGTTGGCTAGAGCATTAACTTTAAATTCAATATTAAAAAATCTAAAGGTCCAGATTCAATTCCCATGCTAGTACTGTCCACTAGTCAGGTCAGCAACATCTGAAAAATAGAAGGAATTATACCACTTAAAATATTGTGTTAAATACTAACCTCTGTGATATTATCAATAGTGAATGTATTTAGAAAGTTTAAAAAAAAGTTTAAAATTTTCTAATTCCTTAATTTAATATTAGAGATGGAAATAGCCCAACAAATAAATAATATTAAAATACCATTATCACAAACTTTTTAACTATGATATAAGCATATTTTTTTGTCATTTAAGGTAAGATTTTTATTATCAGAAACCCTCTAAGAGACTAGTAGTACTTTTACATTAAAAAAAAACATGTGATTTTTTAAAAAAATTAAAAAAACAAACAATCTTTAATAGTATTATATAAATATTTCTCAATTATTTTAGATATACACCTGGGTCTCGTTTTATGTGGATTTATTTAATGCGATTTTGAAGTTATGCAATTCATGTTTCTCCGGAAGTCGAACTCCCATAATGGGCTATTACTTTAAGTAATAAATTTCGTGCACTTATGTCATATTGAAAGTAATAGCACATTATTGGAATTCAATTTTCATCTTAATAATTTCAATATTTTCAGTGCTTTATAATAGTAAGATTTTATGCAATAATGAAATTAAAATCATGATTTCCACATTTTATGTACACACACTAAATTTTACAAGATTATAATGTAAATTTGTTTAAACATTGTGCGTGTTAATTATGCATTTTAAATCACATTCTGTTTTTGCTTTTTAAAAAAGAACGTAATCAATTATTAATCATTTAGTGTCCGCAAGTTTATTTTTAAAAGATGAGTAAAAGCAGTGGGCACAATTAAATTTGACAATTAAAAATTAAAATCTGATTTTTAATTGTAATTAACAATTTAAAAATTACTTAAGGTGACCTGAAATTAATGTGATGTGAAACAAAATTTGATTTTTAAACGGAATTGAAAATTAAAAACAAAAATAAGAATTTAATTTTTAGTTGTTTCTTTTAATTAAATTTTTCCCAGCAGTGTAGAAAAGGATAATGAAACAGAAGTGGAACCTGTTCCTTTCACTGCAAAAATGATTCGAGAAGGTCTTTAACTTGCTAATCAGTTGGCAAATTATTTTCTTATTAATGACAGTAATCACGAATGTGCTCTTAAATTCCAACGAGAGCTAAATGGTTGTATGTCTGGATATCACGAGCTTCATAAACAATTAATAAAATCATTATCTCAAAGATTAATTACTAATTACATTGTCACCAGAAAACCATTAACACAACATGAGAGTGAAGTTGGCGCTAGCTGTATTTCCTCTTGTGAAGAAACTGATTTTTTATCAGTTTGCAAACGAACCTGTTTATTGGCAAATAGCAATAATAACTAAAACGTGTATAAAAAAATGTAAATTACTGTAATGTAAATTATGCATAAAAATATATTATTTTGAATAAAATTAAATATTATAGTTAAAAAAAGTTTGTCTTGTATCAATTTTTTTCAAATTTGAAATTTTTTATTAGTCATTTTATTTCCTTATTTTTTTTTTTTTGTGTGAATTTTAAAGTAATTTTATGTTGGTGCTTTGCTTTATGCGATTTTTGAAAAATCACAGTCCGTATCCCCCCTTTTTCAAGGTTAGTTACATCTATTTTTGTGCGATTTCTTTTGCGCGTGTTTTCTGAGGAACCTATCTATCGCGTAAAACAAGACCCAGGTGTATAGGAAAAAATGGCTATAGGTCTGTAATTATTAAAGCCATTTAACTCTATTTTATAAATGGATATAATCATAACTTTTAATATATCAGGAAATCTATTTTGAAGAATAATTTTATTAATAATGATAAGTCATAGATCACTAAATATATCAAAATTCTATTCTAATACCATCAATACTTGGACTTATACATTTCCTCCTATTTATCATTGCACAAAATGTTAAACTATCAATATGAAGAACAAAGCTATTTCAGTTTTTGTTGTTTATTGACTTAACATATTCAGAGATAACAGAATACTACTTATTCTGACTGGTATTGATTTGGTTCACTAAGAAAAAGCAAAATTTATCTGCTAATACAACGTCACTACTAATGTAATATTTTTTGTATAAGTCAACATTATTCTTTTTTTTTCATGTGTCAAAGAACGGCTGGGAATTGAACCTGGGACAACTGCTTGTAAGGCTGCTGTGCTAACCACTCGGCCACCAACGCTTGACAACATTATTCTTTTTTGTTGTTGATGTACTTAGATTAACATCTTTTCATGTTTTTTTCATATCACTTTTAATGCAATTAATAATAATAATAGTAATAATAATAACAGCAGCAACAACAACAACAATAATAAAAAAAAATAAAAAAATAAAAGCATTCCCCTGTATTATATCTGATAAAATTATTGAAATAAAATAGAATTAAAATTCCTATTCATACAGTCATGTATTTATATGAGTGCTATTCATAATAAAAACTGCAAATGTAATCAATATGTATCAGAAATCAGTCACATGTTCAAGTAAAACCATTAACATTTGTCATACATAAATCACAATTTGTTAGTTTTTAAAATTTGATTCATAATGTTAAGGGAATGAAGTGCCATCTGAAAAAGAGATTTCTTTAAATGTAACCTTTAGAATTTATTGTTTAATTTTTAGAAACTGGAAATTACGTAACATCTAAGGATACTTATACGTGGATGCAAATAATGAATAAAATGTACATAAACATAATCTATAATATATGTTTTTCAATTTTGTATGGTATTAATTCTATAATAGTTTACACAAAAAACAATATTGGATCGAAATTAGTGCAACAGGATAATACGTATATTGTAAAAAAAGTACGAATATAAAAGGACAGGATTTACAAAATAATGCTATTTATATGTTGATATAAATCAACTCCTTTTACATTTATTTATTTTTGAATTTTAAAGTAATATCATGAATAAAATAGATAAATGAGTAAATAAATAAATATATAATTAAAAATGGCAAGATTGGGATTTGAAATATACTGATTAATATGTCTACAAGATAATAAATAAATGTTCAGAAATACATTGTTGGATAGAGTATCAATTATAACGGTCGGGAAAAATCTCCAAATTATCCAGTCTTAGCGTATCTGCTGTACAGGGCGCCACTAGGCCATTTGAACTTAGAAAATTTATAGAGTAGACAGATACGCGCTGTTAAGATTACGACCGCCAGCCCTTGCCACTAGTTCATGGAGTAATAGAGTTTTAAAACATTTATTAAATATATTTCTCTTAAGAAAGAATAATAAAAACAATTACTAGATCACTGTCAGTACTAATAACATAAAAAGTAACTTTATTTACGTATATATAAATAATAACACAAACTTAAAAAATAAATTATGCTTTATTTTGTTTCATTATCATTATTTTATTTACTTTTTACTTTAATTTTAATCTTAGAATGTCGAGCATAGATAGACCACCCAGACGACACCTTTAAAAGATCTTCAAGGTACTTGACTCCAGGCTAAAGGTCCGCAACCACGCCAATGCTCACTTCCAGATATATATCTGCAATCAATGCAATGTGAACATGTTAGCATCAAACCACACTGACAGGAATGTGCATCTGAATAGCATGATATTATTTGAAGAAGCATGACCTTCATCCAGTACAGGAATTTACATCTGTTTGGCTAAGGAATCATGCATGTAATATAAAGAGAAAAACGCTACGTATGGATGGGAGAGTGGTCTATCTTGCCGGCTTATTGTCTCAATTCATAGAGCTGCAATGGATCAATGGTGCAGGAAATACATCTGTGTCCATTGCAATGGTATGACTACCTCTTTGGGGTCATGCATTCAGTTGGACTCATGCTAATACACTTCACATTACATTGATGTAAACGTCCATATATCTCTCCACCAGCATTGACACAACTACGAAACAAATAGTCCAAAGTCAAAACCCCTAATTCAAATGAGGCTAAACAGCTACCCACACTCAACCACATTTAAATCAATTTATTAATCTAATTCTAAAAAAAATCTTTAGTTTAAGGTTTTAAAATCATTTTACGATAACACATTATATTTAACTTATTTTTTTTTCCACAAATACTATTTTTAACCTATTTTTAGAATTTAATAATGCACAAATAATGATGCATATATCTTTCAATTTTATGTTTGCAATTGCAAAACCCTACCCTATTACAAACAGATCTTATTAAGCATGAATAAAAAAAAACAATGCATATTTTAAGAGATTACGTTTCAATTTTAGATCAGAGTTTAAAATTGCAAAGTTTATAAATGATAAAGTTCAGGTTTGTTCAGGAAAGAAAGTTTATAATTCATTTTTAGAAACAAATAAAGTTCGAAGAATTTAAATTTAAGAGAGTTTAGATTTCATTTTTATCATTTATAAATTATATTTTCCTTTGTCTGAACTCGTTCCTTCGCGACAAAGATCTATGACGATTTATGAAAATTTACGATGATTTCTGAAGACGGGATCTGTGGAGATGAAAGCTGCCTCCGGCTGGCCCAACCAAAGGAAGCACAATGAGGCTGATTATATTCTTGGTGACGGCGATAATAGCTTTTTAAATTTTTTATTTTTACTTTCAGCAAAGACGAATAAGAATGAATTTAAAACTTTAATTTTCTAATTCTCCAATTAATTATTTCTTTTGAAGTCTTCCTTTTATAGTCCTGAGGCATCTTATCTCTGGAATTCACAGATCCATCAAACATATTCCATCTCTGTATTTCATTGGTTCATTGAGTTTGTCACCAAGTAGATTTTGGGTTTGTGGCTAAGTAGATTTTGGGTTTTCCACTGAGGTCTGTGTCTATATCTTTGGGTGGGAAAAGCAAGTCTTTTGTTTTTATTCCTCGACTCTTATCTCTTTCTTAATCATCTTTTCAATGGTCATTTTGCCCTAAGGATCTGTTTGTAATTTTTATTTTTAAGATTAAAAACTCGATTCGTTATTTTTAAAATTAAAAGGCTTTTATTATATTTTACTTAAACTATAGAATCTTTGCTTCGATTCTACAATTTTTTTTAAAGCTTATCTTATTTTAATATTTAAATCAAACATATTAATAAATTAATAATTCGTTATTTGTGCATTTTGAACGTTTGTGCTTTTAATTCAGTATTAGATATTTACAAAAATATTAAATATTAGAATTTAAATGTAACGCATATATATATATATATCCCGTTACACAATAATTACACGTCCATTTATGTAATTATATTTTGAAAACTAATTGTAATCAAGAGTAATTTAATATATATTATTGATTAAACTATTTATTAAAGATTGTGCAATATTGTCGGTAACTGAATATGTTTTTATTTGATTATTTTGAAAATATATCCTATCAATAACTGTAAATTATCAATCCTATTTTGTTTGTCTTGGAAATATACTATGAAAAAACTAATAAATTATTAAAATTGCTAATTATTTGGTTATTTTTTTGAAAAATAAAATTGTAATTAAAAAATATACAAAAAAGTATATATATATTATTATTATTACGTTGTTGAATTCAAATAATATTGTATAGTTTATTTATTTTCTAATAAATATCAAGAATTTCAACGATTGATGTAAAAGGTTGGGCATTGTTTTTAGTTTAGTTATATATTATTTGACTTTTATGGATATAAATGAATGTGACTATATTTTATTCAAAGTTAAGGAAGAATAAAACTATAGCGCCAAAGAGTTAACGTGTTTCCGAAAGTTAATAAGGCTTTTTTTAAAAATGTTAATATCTGGATGATTTGATTTAAAATAAATTGATTGGAACAATGCTAATTGGTATATATCTATTGATAGTAAAACTTATTTTTGTATTGTATTAAATATACTTCTGGAAAAATGAAGTTTGTTTATGTTGTTTATTTAGAACGAAAGTTTTAATTTCTCTAATAATAATTTTAATTTATTCAGGAAGATTTCGAAAACATTTATATCCAGAAAATATACCATAAGCATTCAGAAAACTTTAGAGAGACTATGAGAATAAACTATCGTAAAATATAAAAATAATGATACATTTTTTCTTTTTACTATAAAATATATATATTGTTAAATAATATATCATTTTATTGGTATTTTGATAATATTATAAAGATATTATATAACTGTTATTCATCAGAATAAGTATGAAACTAACATGCAGATGCAACCATGAATATAAATAATAACACATTAAAAATACATGGTTGTTTATCTATTTTTGTGTGTACTAAGTTATCATATTTATGTTTATGTGAATAATTTTATGCAGATATTTGACATTGTATTTAAAAAGGATATGACGTTAGTTAATAAATTATCGCCTATAGATTATCAATCATCTTTTGTCTAGGTCTTAGTTCTCATTAAAATATATTTAAACTATTTTGTTCTTACTGAATTATGAAACAGGCATGTATATTAATGAAAAAAATAGCAATAGGTTAGTGTTAATCATTATCTAATTACTATAAATAAAATAGGATATTATTTTAATGATCTTCATCACAGTAATGTGTCCAACTAAATTTAGAATAAGTCAAAATCTTAAGTTGATAAAATTGTAGCCCTAACCTATGAGTGATTTGTTTATTGCTTGTTTATTATTGTAGGCATTTTGTACAAAAGTGCTATATTAATTCACTATTTTTAAAGCAATATTTTCTCTATTTTTTCTCTACTCCGATTGATTTCTACACTTCAGACTCCTTGGCTATCACCAATTTAACTTCATTTATATAAAAAATTCCCACATTAAATAATTTACTCACATCCATATATATATATAATTGCAAGGACTTCAAGTCACATATCATGTGACTTAATTTAATAAGCTTGTATTATAAATGTTATATAATGAGTGTGCCGATAGCTCTTAACAAGCTTTTCAGAATATCCCTATCCTCAGACCAATTTCTAGTTCAGGTTTTCATCAGTGAGGCACTAGGATATTGAAGCATTAGATTTAAAATACCAGGACAAACCCAACACTTTATCTAATGTTTAACTATTAAGTAAAACATCTAGACATCCATATGTCTTCAAATCCAGCTATCTAATTTAAATAGCCATATGGGACAAACAATATAAAATTGCCAAAGCCTTAGAAGAACTAACAATAATTGCAAGAAAATCAAGTCATATATCATGTGACTTAATTTAATAAGCTTGTATTTAAAATGTCTTCTAATATTAACTTAAAATTAATAGGTGACAAAACTGAGGGAAATAAACATTTTGATAAGCCCCATATTGTGAATGCTGAACTACTTCAAGTTGAATCTCATTTCTCATCTCACACTCAATCATGTTACTGTTTGAGATCTAATGATTTTTCTTTCAAAAGTCAACCTTGACAAGGGCAATGCTAGTTCATTGAAATATCGGTTTGTAATGCAAAATAACACACGGTTTAGTCCCAAAAATAATAATTTATCTATATTATACAACTGTGAAAACCTTAAATATAATATTATATATATATATAACTGGTTAAAAGTTGGAAGTAAAATAATTGCTTGTTTTTTTATGAATTTTTTTTGAAAGTAAATTTTTGGATGTGGCAAATAAAACACCTGTTTGGTTCATGGATGGTTAAAGTCAATTTTTTCTCTATTATATTATGTTTTTTGTGTAATTCTTTAACTCTAAATAACTCAGTCCATTCTTTACATCATTTAGTAAGATAAATTTTTTTCAAACTTTTATTTTCTTGCCATCCACCATTCCTTCCAAAATATCTCTCATTAAATAATTGTTTTTCTCAATATATTTCTGATCCAGTTTCTCTTTCTGGATTCAATCTCTTTAATTAATTTTTTATCATTATTCACTCTCATCAAAACTTTTTATGTGTCATTCTATTTCTCAATTAATCCTTCCCATTTTTTTACACCCATATCTCAAAATTCTTCAATCTACATTTAATTTTATTATTCAGTATTTCTGTCTCACAACTATATAACATAACACTCCCCACATAGCACAATGAATGTCTTTCTCAATTTTCTCTTCAAAGGTTTATATAATATTCTTTTCGTTTTAGTAAATGCATTTTCTTGCAATTATTATTTTTTTAAATGTTATTTTTCTTCTTTCCTCTTCACTTATCATTTTCCCAAATATTTTAAACCATTCATATGTTGAATCACTTCATCCCCAAGTTTTGCCTACATTTTTTATATTCGTTTTCACCCATAAATCTTTGTCATAACTACATTAATTCTTATTCCATACATCAGTCCATTAATATGTTTAACATATATCTGAGATTTCTTTTATTTTAAAAACAAGACCTATATCATCTGTGAATCTTATACAATCTTATTATTCTACCTTCAATATTAGCATCTCCACAACCCAATTATATATTTATCATGTTTTTTAAATAAATACTAAAAAGGATACATGATATGCAATAAGAATATTCTTAGTTATTTCTCATAAATTACTGTAAGACATAGATATTAAAAACTGTTGTAAATTATTCTTGAAAACAAGTGAGAAATTAATTATTTTTTATTAGTATTAAATGTTATGAATATGAGCAATCGGGAGTTTTTTTATTAACTTATTATTAGCATAACTGATGAAAAAATTTCCCCTGAGACCAATTTTGTGAACTTTGTATTATCATAGTTTGAAATTCAGAATTTAGATGTGATGTGATGTATTTTGGCTTCTTCTTAAATGAAGTCAAGAATATCTCGGCAATTATGCCCAGATAAACCTGTTAGCCACTTTATTTCCCATTCTCCACTCTAAGTCTTCCCATATTCTGCCCCATCCCATTTCCACAACATAATCTTTCTCAACTCTATGGCCTTTATATCTAAATCCCCCTTATCTTTTCGCAAACCCAGCATAAAAACAAATAACTCACTAGATATATAATTCTAAGCAGTTCTGCCCCCTATACCTTTGTCACTGACTAAATTCCATTATTCTTTTTTCCAAAGATATAAAAAGAGGTAAACCATTTATTATGATTTTATTCTTTTATTAATTAAATCAGAGTAAATTTACAATTAAATAAGCAATTATTAATAGTTTTTATTTTATTTTATTACAGATGCTATGTTTCTGCTTAAAAGTTTTATTTTGCCCACACTTAATTCAGAAAACATATATATTTGAATCTTATAAAAGTATGAAACCATGGTCAGGGGTTTTGGGGGAAAGGGTTCCTGACAGAGATATTTTAAATGCTTTCTCTGGCTAAGCGTTTATCACAAAGCTTGTTGAGGAATTGGCAATCCTCACTGTTTATAACTTACAAGCTTAAGAGAATAGGGTCATGTGATCTATGACTCTTATTTTGACTATTTATAAAAGATTTATTTATAATAAAGCATTGTTTGTTTATGAAAAAAAATTCAAGTTCTATTTTTTCTGCATTGAATAAGTCTGTAATTAATTCATAAATTTGCAACCTTTTTTGTTTAACATACATTTAATTGCACGAGAACAAGTTTACTGTTAAATAATTATTAATACTTTTTCAGAATACTGTATATTTTACTATAAATACTCTTTTCTACCAAATTTTTACAATAGTTTGTTCGTTTTTATAAGGATTGCTTATTAACAATTTATGTCAGGAATTTTTAGTGAACTACATCACTCAGTACTACTTTCGTGACTGTACCCGGTCTATGGAAAGGCCGCCATTTTTGTAAAAGTTTTTTTATTTGGTTGCTTTAACAAAATGTTTTAAAGATTTAATGTAAATTAAACAAAAGATTTTAATATTATATAAATAAATGTGAGAAATGTACCTGGCCCGAAAAGCCGTCATCTTTGTAATAAACTGTTTGGTACACTTCAGAAATTTACCTGGCAAGATATTAATAAATTTAGCTTTATTTAAAGCTCAATTAAAATTAAAATTTCTAAATATAACTTATATTTGACATGTGAATTTGACAGTGTTACACAACTATGTATAATAAGATTATGAAATGTCCTTTGAATAAAAAATTCAGAGGGCACTCCAGTAAAGTATTAGAGACAAATATACATTCACATGGATTTTACATATATAGATAAAATATATTTTACATTTTACTTAAATAATGAACTGATAGAGGACACCTAAATACCATTATTCATAACATTATAAGATTTAGCTTCTAATATGTTAATTTTATAATTGATACTGTTAAATATTATTTATTTGTTTTGTACAAAATATATTTAGTTTTTAAAGTGTACAGTGATCCTTTACTATTAATAATTTATGAAAATTCCATCATTAAAATGTAATAAACTACATGCAATTGTAACACAACTTCTAACATAAGGAAAATTAAGAACATTACAGTCTATACTAAGTAATATGATTAATATTCGCATTAACATTCTTAAAATTCTTTCCATGTGAAAAGCAATGTTATAATCACATATATGAGATTAATATAGGTATTTGTCCAATTGCTATACAAAATATATATTTTTGCTTAAGATGATATGTTACATTATTTTTACCTCTCATCATTCTGACCAAATTTTTTTAGCATAAGTTTATAAATAAAGTAATTAATACATTTAATGTTTTCTTTATACAATTCATTATGTGATCTTGTGCAGTGATAGAATAGTGACAGATGTGATTAGAATCCCCTAAGAATCTAAGCATTCAAATTGGCTTTTATATTTATATTAAACAAATATTTTTATTTTAAAAATCGATACAATTAATTTTTTCAATACAATTTTATTAGAATTAATATTTTTTCTAGCAGAAAAAAATTAATATCACATTATCACCATTCTTTATGCTTACACAAGTTGTTAACACAGAGGCAAAACTCTCCATATAGTAGCGCCACTCAGTGCAAGCCAGGGTAATCAATGGATTCAGGAAGGTTTGTGCATAAAATCCCAATCTAGTGCCTACTCATGCAATATCCCCAGACTGGTCTCTAGCTTGTGGCTTTTATCAGTGAGGAGCCTTGGGAATTACTATGGCTTGCATTGAGTGGCACTACTGTATAGAGAGTTTTGTCTTTATGCAGATAAAATTTAATTAGCTGAATATCTGTATATCTAGATTTTTACTTTTAAGAAAAAAAATAACATAAGAATAAATTTGTAAGAAAGAAACTTTATTAGAAAGTTTTTTATTAATTGGAAGATAAGCGTGAGATTAATTTTTTTTTCATTACAAAATAACATATATATACAAAGAAATATAAAATAAGGATTCTAACCTTCTTTTAGTTTGCTTAGGACATTAAATGAGTTATTGGTTTTTGATTAAACATTTCAAATGTTAGCTAAGTAACAGTTTATTCCATATGTCCATTTTACTAACTGCAGCTGAGTAATATATATTAAGGCTGCAACCTTAAGACTATGCACCTAGATGTGACAGAAGGGACCTTTACAAATCTTAAACACAAGATTAACCACTTTAAAAGACAAGAGCTGCCTCTTAACTTCAACCTACTTTTTAATTATATTGTCTTAAAAGATTTCTAATTATAAGAGTTTCACACTGACTTGCTGTAAACCGAAAGATTTTGCATGCATACGTTAGCTTGTATAGAAATTGTGGACTTAATCAGTGAAGTAGTTAATAGCTTTATGCTCTCAAATCAAAATGCTTTAGATTCGATTACATAATTAAAAAATAGCTCGAAGATAAGAGGTTGTTCTTGTTTTTAAAGTCATTAATCTTGTGATTAAGATTTGTAGAGGTCCCTTCTGTCACATCTAGGCACATAGTTTAAGGTTATAGCCTTAATATATATTACTTAGGTAATGAGTATGTGCTTAACAAATTATTAATTATAACTGTAGCTGAGTGACATTTCAGCAAGTGAAACCAGATGGAGCCAGAATCATAGCATGCATGAATCTGGGTTCACGAATCGGAAGCACGCTCAGCTACAGTTAACAAAATTAACATGTGGAATAAATCTTTACTTAGCTAATGTTCAAAACATTTAAGCAAAACAATTAGAAATAGGATAAGGAAATGGATAATAACCTGAATATAAAATGACATAATAAATGAGATTGTTTTGATACAGTTGAAATTAATACTACATGTATGAGGATTGACTGTGTAATGTGGATAAATTTAACAAAATGTCATATAGAATTAGTAGAACTTACAATGCAGATAATGAAAACAGGTATTGACAAAAAAACTCATTGGATATTAAGTTATAAAGCTAATTAGTGCTTTTAAATGTTTGAACATTACTTAATTGATAATGAAAGCAGCGTGACTGCATTGCACTAGCAGGCAGTTGCCCGGGTTGCGGGTTCGCGTCCCGGCCGATGCTATGACACTTTAAAAAAAAAAAAATGAAAGTAGTGATCAATAAATATGAATGAGACTCGCAAAGGTTAAATAAAATTTTACTAGAACAAGATTGTTATGTAGATTATTGAAATTAGATTTTAAAAAATGTCCTGTTAAGTATTTTATTTGGAGTTTAAATTTATAAGAAGCAAAGACATGGATAATTAGATAGAGAAAAAAAAGATTGGAGATTTTAAATGTAGTTATATTGAAAATGATCAGAAGAGTTACGAGTTAGAGGGATATTGTATTAACAATATAAAAAGTACTAAAAAAATACATTAAGAAGTGATTGTTTATTGATGAAATTATAAGAATGCCGGACTTTAGAATCATAAAAACTTTTCGAAAAAAACCGAAAGGTTAAAAAAAGGATTGAATAAAAATGCCAATTGGATATCTGAAGGAAGTTAATATAAATGTTTAAAGTCCAAAATAGATTGTGGAATAGAGAAATTATTTTGTAGGTGAGACCTGATTTTGACAGCTACCCAGTGAAGATAGCTCAACCAGAAATAGCGTAAACAGCATGTTTTATAGACTTCCATAATAGTTGAACAGTTTATCTAAATAAATACATAAATAAAAAAGTTACATTTCTAATAGTAATTTAATATAGAACTATTTATACAATAAATAATAAGCATCATACAGTGGAAATTATATCCACACTGATTACATATTGATACCAAACTCTATTAAGTCTAAAATATACAATAAAATGAAATAACATCTAAGATGTTCTGTATATGTAGTTCCAGTTTTGTTTAGGTTTTAGAATGTACAGAGAGCTGCATTCTTCATCTTTTGTATTCTAGTAGTATAGAAGTATAGGCTTCTTTTAAATAATATGTTTCTTTATCCATTTAGAATTTTGCTTTTTTAATTTTATCTCTTTGGAGTATTAAATCTTCACCAGGTTAATCTGTGGTTTCTAAATTGCTATGCAAATTAATTCTCTCTGTTTAAATAAACAATTTAATCTATTATATTTGATGTTTTCATGGTTGAATGTAATGTATGCGGGATTCAAACTCAGACTTTCACATGATCCTTAACTCTCCTTGCCATTTCATATTGCTGACCCACCTGATCACACACATGTTGAAAAGATAAATAATCACCAATACACGTATTTCATGCTAAACCAGCAATCATCAGTTGGTCCAGATTACCATCTCCACACATAGTTAAATTATTTTTTGGGTTAAACCGTGTATTATTTTCCATTACATACCACTTTTTTTTTTCATGCAAGATTTTTCGAAAACTCTTAAACGATAAAACAATTTCTCCCCATATAAAGATTAATAATATTATATTTGATGTTTTCACAGTTGAATGATGTAGATAAATTATTTTTTTGGGTTAAACCATGTATTATTTTCCATTACATACCAATTTTTTGGGTTAAACCGTGCATTATTTTCCATTACATACCAATTTTTTGGGTTAAACTATGCATTATTTTCCATTACAGATCAATTTTTTGGGTTAAACCATCATTATTTTCCATTACATACCAATTTTTTGGGTTAAACTATGCATTATTTTCCATTACAGATCAATTTTTTGGGTTAAACCATCATTATTTTCCATTCCATTACATATCAATTTTTTGGGGTTAAACTGTGTATTATTTTCCATTATATACCAATTTTTTTGGGTTAAACCGTGTATTATTTTTCATTACATACCAATTTTTTGGGTTAAACCGTGTATTATTTTCCATACACGGTTTAACCCAAAAAATAATATATCTACATCATTCAACTGTGAAAACATCAAATATAATATTATTGATCTTTATGGAGAGAAAATGTTTTATCGTTTAAGAGCTTTCAAAAAATCTTGCACGAAG
The DNA here is from genome assembly GCA_028023455.1 of Epiperipatus broadwayi. Taxonomy (NCBI): domain Eukaryota; kingdom Metazoa; phylum Onychophora; class Udeonychophora; order Euonychophora; family Peripatidae; genus Epiperipatus; species Epiperipatus broadwayi. Next base: position 8,611,336 of record JAQFVV010012416.1, on the reverse strand, counting down.
AAAGGAAAGTGATATGTAATGGAAAATAATACATGGTTTAACCCAAAAAATAATTTATAAACAATTTAATCTCTTTATAATCTTTTACTTTTTAAAGTCATTTTAATTAAACATCTCTTTTTAAATGATAATTAACAGATAACATTATTAAACACAACTTTTAAACTGAGAGAGAATTTCTATTATATTACACTATTTGTTATATTCACTCCCTCATTTACACTTGTGTAAATAAATTAAGCATTATATCAACAAATTCTAAAGAACAGGTGGTGCCATTTTATTTTTTAAGAGTTTATTTACATTATGTACATCAGTGGAAGCTACAGTTACTTCCGTTTCAGTTATCTATGGTATAGCATTGTTGATGAAAATCATCTCGCGCGGAAGTCTGCAAATGAAATTTACAATTATTGGATAATTAAGCTTTTAATGATCAAAAAAGTAATAAATGAAAACAATTTTCAGATTTCATTTTATAAAATACTGGAATTATTATATAAAGAAAAATATTAGCAATTGGCTGAAGTGTGTAAATGTCATTTAAAAAAAATATACAATAAGGAGATAAGACAAAAGCCAATCCTTTACGTATATTTCTTGTAGTGGTTTTCAACTTGGATGGAATATTGCATTTCAGAAACCCCCCAAAATGTAATGAAAGGCCACTCCATAACACATTTATTATTAAAAATAGAAAAAGAGATTAATAGAGCATGAAAAATGGATTCAATAAGGACACATGGAAGTTTAAAATTAAGTATAAATAAATAAAAATTGATACATTCTCAATAGATTTTTTATTGCAAAGAAAACTTTTTTTAAAATGTTGCAATTTTATACTATTTATTACTGTAAATTAGGCATTTTGTACTAGTAACTATTAAAGATCCTATGTGGTTTGGTGGAATGATAGAATGACAGATTCTGAAGATCAAAGTTCACCAAATCTCACCCAGTTTTGTTACTTTAAGTCACTCAAATGTCTTATGGACTTGCTCGGTGCAGTAAGATTATTCTAGAAACTGCTAGAGGGCCAAAAAAAAAAACCCCTCTGACTCGGGACATTCCTGAAGTATAGGTAAAAAAAAGAATGACCTGATATTGCTGGTCCTGAAAGACCAAAAATTGGCAGAATTTGAAGAAGTCATCAGTTGAAGAAGATAAGAACTGCAATGGGTAATGTGAAGTTTCATAATAACTGAACTAAGCATATAATGAAACTTATAGATTACAAACTATAAAGCTATATGAGATTTGAGTTTTGTATTAATGTTATTATAATTCAAATATTTAACCGTGTCATGAACTAATTATTTCCTATCACCATTACATACTATTATAGTTATTATTAATGATTATGTTTATAAAGAATAAATATATATATCACCTCAACCTGTTTGTATTTGATTAATTTGTTGCTTTTCAGGTGAGCAGGGCTTTCCTGAATACAGAGCAAAACTCTTGAAAAATAAAGTTATTTATTTATTTATAACTATTAAAAATATAAAATATAAAATAATAGTATAACACGTCTTTTGAATATTTCATCTAATATTTAAAAAATCTGTGAGTGGAATCAAGCTCAAATATGCATTTAAATATATTATTTTATTGTAATTATTATTTATCATGTTTATTATTTAATTAAAATTATAAATTATTTAATATCTTTGTAATCGTGTTACTGAAAAAACTATGTGCAAATTAGTCCATTCAATAAATATTAAAATTAGTTTTATATAAAATTCTCATTTTCTCTGTTGTCTGATTGGTGAATGTATAAATGTCTCTCCATAAGGCTGTCGCATGTCAAACTCACAACCTGTCGCATGTCAAATTTACAACCAAAACTATTAATAAAGCTAACTGTATTAATACTTTGCTGGGTACATTTATGAACTGTAACAAACAGGTCCAGCTGTTTCAGACATTTTTTTTTCAATTATGAATTTCTCACATTTATTTATATAATATTAAAATCTTTTGATTAATTTACATTAAATCTTTAAAAAAAATTTGTTAAAACAACCAATTCAAAAAACTATTACAAAAACGGCAGCCTTATTAAAATAAAACTATTACATTTGTTTGTAATGCTGCCATTCCGCCATTAATAATTATATTTTTTTTTACAAAGCAGTTGTTCATAAATATTAAAATATTTTATTTAATTAACATTAAATCTTAAAAAAAAAGTGGTAAAGCAACCAATTTAAAAAAAGGACAGCATTTCCAAGATCAGGTGTATCTGGTAATTATATAAAACAATGGCCTATACATGCGCAAAATATCAAAAATATTAAAATTATTTATAATTATATAAAACACTGAACTATTCATATGCAAAATATACAATAAAGTAGAGACATAGCAAGAAAAAAAATATAATTATTAGAAAAAAGTTGAAAATCATTGTTCTAGGATATATCTACATAAAAAGTATACTCTTTTTTTTTTTTTACTAACTTTGAGTTTGGTTAAATTGATATATACCAATCTTCCAATTTTTTGATAGACCAGATGTTTTTTCAATTGTGACATGAAACAAAAAGGGTTTCTTGCATCAATATAAGCAAGATTAAGATGATAAACAGAGCAAAACTCTCCATACAGTATTGCCACCTGTGCTAAACAGAGTAATCAATGGATGCCAGAAGGCTTGTGCATAAAATCCCTATCTAATGCCTACTCATCCAATATCCCCAGACTAGTTTCTGGCTTGTGGCCTTCGTCAGTGAGGAGCTTTGGATCTGAGAGCACTGCATCTAGATTTTTGCTCTGTTTATCAACAATTAATGTGCTAGTATAGGAAATGTGATCATGTGATGCTTAATGGTTTAAGATTAAGATGAGTGAAAAAATGATTAAAAAAATTATATATTTATGGAAACATTATTTATTTTAATATTCAAAAAATAATACCAGGATAAAAATATTTAATTACTTCATAATTAAGCACAAAGTATTCACCATTAAATTTTGATCAATATTAAAATTCCATATTTTATTTTAGTTTCTTGAATTTCAAATTTACGAAAAACAACAAAACTATAAACAAACTTGAACTACACATGAGCTTAAGCATTATAATTAATACAATTAATAAATAATTAATGCCATACATTAGTATTGATTTATTACAGATTCAACCTGAATTCTGCTCATCTCTCTGTATAATTAAATGGATGTATTAAGGTCACATATATGAAGAGTCAGAGTGACTTAAGGCCAATAATGTTAATATAAGGATGACAACAATATTGGCATCAACAATGATTTTAGCATTCCATCATCAGATTTTCAATGGTATAAATGGCTGAAGAGTTGGAGAGTGGAGAAAATTGAAGTCTGTTCATTCATGTTTGAAGATTTGCTATCTTAATATAAATGAACACTTTTTATGAATATGTGTGGGAGATGATGATCTGGACCAACTGATGAATGCTGGTTCAGCACAAAATACGTATATTGGAGAACATTTATCTTATTCACATGTGTATGGTCATGTAAGATGGAGAAGATAGAAGGAAACTTAAAAGTCTGAGTTCAAATCTCCTTTAATTATATCTTAAAGTTCAGTATTTACAATATACTAGTATTAATTTATTTTAATAAATACAATTTATATCTTTCTTTATTTTTTAAAATTCAACTTTGCCAACAACTGTTATCAGCATTTGCATGATCAATTACTAATTTTATTAATTAAAAAATGATCAAAGAATTCATAATTTTTATCATGTGAAAATTATTTTCTTAATATATTGTCATTGGTGAATTTAACAAAGTACAGTATACTTTGAATACCATTATTTTTGAATGTGTATATTATAAACTAGTATAAATATTTAATGTAAAAAATAAAAAAATATTTAAATGTTTCATTTTTTAAAATACTTTTAACTTTATTTGGGTCAAATTTTGTAACTGATTTTTAACACATTTCTGTTAAATGAATTTTCTTCAAATTTTGTACGTATCTAAGGAAACATTACAATGCAATGTGGCATTGAAATATTTCAGAGATGTTCAGTCACTTGTCCAGTCTCACAGTATTGGTGGGCCAAATTTTTAAATGTGTGTAATTAGTTTGGTGAGTTTTCAGTGTTATGCACTAGATGGTGGTATATTTTTTAAAAAATATGGTTTTATTGAATATTTCTTAAAAATATTTACAGTTAATGAAAATAGAAAAGAAATGAAGGATGAAATATTAATTTCTCTTGTTTGTTGAACTAAAACATCCTTTTTTTAAAATGCTGTCTTCAGAAACAAAATGCATGAATTTCAAAAACGAAAAATATGGTGTTTATATTCTTAGTTTAAAATTTGAATATGAATAGTTACAAAAAGTCTATCATAAAATATTTGAATATTAGAAAATAAAAAAATAATATTTATAAAAAATATTTTATAAAAAGTGCTTTTATTAAATTGAACTACATAATCGTTAATATAGACTTATGGATATGACATTATATTCTTGCTTCATTGACTGATTTGATTTCATCCTCATCCTATCTGGAAAGTATTCAAGTTCTTCTTGACCCACCATCATCTTTTATGTTGGTCATTTTACTGCTGCATAAAATTTCATAGTCATGTCTCAATTGATCTATGTATAGTGATGATGTCCAACATCACTTTAGATAATCATTGTTCAGACTTTTTGGTGCCCACTGAATAAATGGCATAGAACTTGGGAACTTCATCAATATTTATTATTCTTGTAAATTGACAGTCTTGGTATATTTTTACCATGTTTTGATTTATCTTACAGTATTAACATTAGTAGGCTTTAGACTTGATATCAGTGTCTAAGATAAGTCTTTCATTTGCTTGGTCTCTAAGTGACAATTATACAACAAGAGTGTCCCTTCCTCAGTAAAAATCACTATTTTCAGAGACCAGACAATGCATCCATTTTCAACAGAGAACTATAGCTTAGGAATCCTGTAGATTTGATGAGCACTTCCTGGATTTTTATTTGGCCAAGACAAATAGATTCATTTGATTAATTTTCGGAATCTGGGTCACCAATAGTTATTTGGGCAAAAAATTTACTACCTGTCTGTGCTTTTGTTTCTCAATATACTTTATGAATAGATTGTTTGATTTCAGTTTTTCCATTGTTAATTTGTTTATGTGGATTGAGAGTCATAAATAATAACCTAGTTTATTATCAAAAATACTAGGATAATCCTTTTTAAAAATGTATATTTGTGATTTGGTTAACTTTTACAACTGCATAGTTTAAGTAGTGAAATTACTCATGCCCTAATAAATATCTATGCTTTTCTAAAGACTGATCAAGATGCACATTTAGTGTTTTCTAGATATTGGAACTTTTATTTTTGCCTTCTTTGAGACACGAATTTGATTATCTTGATAATCTGTAATCACTTTACTGTTGGGTTGCAATCAATGATTACTTTTTTTATTAATGAAATCATAATATTAGACTCTGCAGATTCAGAATTCAGTTTCATTAATATCAATATGTTATTAATACTTTATCTTTCTTATTGCATTGCCAAATCCATATAATGTTAATTTCATCTATGTTCTTTATTACTTTTTACAATGCTTTTTTATAACCCACTATATATATAAAGTATAAAATTATATGTTGATGTATACTTGTATTCATGAATTTATATTGTGTTTTTTATAGTTCTGAAGGAGATTGCTGGTGCAATCGAAACAGTCAATAGTGGTTGTAAAAAGCATTGTAAAAAGTAATAAAGAACATAGATGATATTAATATTATATGTCATTAATAGTTTTTAAGACATTGAAATCTGAAATAATGTTTTTCAAGTCTTTTACATTAATTTCCGTTTATTCTTCAGGTTTTTGAGAATAGATTACTATGCTGCTTGCTTCCTGTCTTACTGGTTTTTTTTTTTACACGATCACCATTTCTTATGCTTGCTCATAACTGTTATTAAAACAGGAAAAACTCTCCATACAGTAGTGATATTCAGTGCAAGCCAGAGTAATAAATGGATGCCAGAAGGCTTGTGCATGTTGGATGAGTAGGCACTAGATATGGATTTTATGCTAAGATTTAGGTGCAGTGCTCTCAGATCCAAGGCTACTCAATGACGAAGGCCACAAGTCAGAAACTAGTCTGGGGATGTTGGATGAGTAGACACTAGATAGGGATTTTATGCACAAGCCTTCTGGAACCCATTGATTACTCTGGCGTGCACTGTGTGGCACTACTGTATGGAAAGTTTTGCCTGTTTATTTTACGAAAATGAATTCTATATGGTCCAATATTATTATATTATCTGCAAACTGTATATTTATATTGATGTTCAGTATGTGTGTTTCCACTTATTACATCTATAGCAAGATTTCTGATACTTTCTGCTGCTTTATTTGGGTAGTCTTTAAAGTTACTTTAGTTGAGAAATCCCATAGTTTTGTTTTGACCAGATTGGTACTTCTCTGACCCTGATTTTTGGCTGAACAAGTTAATAATGATATGTAAGGTGCACGCAATACAAGCCCTATTTTGCCTTTTATAAATTTAAGACAATGATTGATAAAAGAGGCGAGGCTGGGGGAGGGTGAAAATTAAATTACATTTGCAGATATTTTATTTATTTTATAATTAAAAAATGACTGGATAAAATCGTAAAACTATAGGCAAACTAAAACCGTAGATATGCTTAAATGTTATATATAACTCATATCTTTTACAATTTTTTAATTACGACTTTGTCAGCAAGCATTATTTGCATTTCCCTGATCGATTATAAATTTCATTCATTAAGAAGAGATTAAGAAATTCATAATTCTTATCACTTGAAAACTTTCTTTTTTAAAATGTTGTTATCGCTGAATAAATAAATAAAGCATACCCTGAATATCATTTTGTTTAAGAATGTATATATTATAAGCTAATATAAATATTTATTTAATATTACAGAAATAACAAATATTTATTTAAATGTTTCTTTATGATTTTAAATTTTGCTTGTAAGCCCTGCTTATATAATCTATGAAACCAAGATGGCTGTAATGGTCTTTATATAGTAAAATGTATTGTGTATTTTTTTTTTAAAAAAAGTATAAGAGACTATCTAGTCATATAATCAGATTCATTTCTGACCAAATTGTCAGTAACTCCATGTAAACGCGTTCATTTTCATTATAACTTTAAAAAAAAAAAGGCAGAAATAAAAATCAGACACCATTTTCCGTATTTAAAAAACACGGAGGTAGTTGAAACAATATGAATAATCGTGATAAACATTATTTATGGCTGATGGACTACAAATCAGAGTACATTACTAATAGAAAAATTGCTTTAAATACTTTATTGTAGACATTGTAATTTAATATATATACGATTTAAATTTATAAATTAGTTTAGTTCTTTTATAATATCTAATTATAATAGAGAATCTTAGAAAGATCGTTACTAACCTTTTAAGTCGAAATATTACTCATACAGATTAATGTTCTTTTCGTATTTATTTCAAATTTCATTCTTACAGTCAATTATCTTTTTGATAGCCTCTCCTCCCAATAAAAACTTACTTAAAACAGATATTGAGCAAAAATGAAGATATATATATATATAAGAGGACTGGATCAATTGCTGAATGCTGGTTTAGCATGATATTTGTATTTTCGGATCATTCTTTCATATGTTTTTATTCAAATGTTTTAAGAAGGCATGGCAGAATGGAAGTTTTAAGTACATATTAAAAAGATACTATACTAAAATAAGCTATAAAATTGAATTCTTTTATGTGTTTAGGTGTAACTAAAAAACATAGATGTGATGCGGATGTGATGATGTATTGCATTATGGCCTCTCCTTTCTCAGAGTCAGGAATCTCTCAGCTACTATGCCCAGAAAAATGTGTTAGCTACCTTACCTTCTCTTTCCATTCTCTACCCTATGTTTTTCCCATATTCTTTTCTATCCTGCTTCATTCCATTTCCACAGTAATATCTTTGTCCACTCTATGGCCTTTATATCTAAATCCCTCATCATTTTCCAAACCCAGCATAAAGACCAAGAACCCACTTTCTATATAATCACTTTGTTTATATTTATTCTCCCACAACTTCATTATTTATATCCTTTCTGCTTGTAAGCATAACAGATGCCTAATACAGAGGCAAAACTCTTCATACAGTAGCACCACTCAGTACCAGCCAGTGTAATCATTGGATGCAGGAGGGTTTGTGCATAAAATTCCTATCTACTGCCTACTCATCCAATATCCCCAGATTAGTTTCTAGCTTGTGGCTTTTATCAGTGAGTGGCACTACTGCATGGAGAGTTTTGCCTCTGTGTAAACAGCTTGTGTAAGCATAAAAACTGGTGATCATGGATGTTTAGTGATGTGATTAAAATGTATATATTAATCTTTAACTGAAGTTTAAAGTATTAAATCTGGATTAGTGACAATTTCTAGTTTAATACATGACTAGTAATAATCATTAATCCTCCAGACATCATGGTTCCAAGAAAAAAAAATCAATACTTTAACTTTAAACACATGGCTGTAAATAATGGGAAATGATTTAAATGCTTTTATTATGCATTTCAACCAAACTAGATTTTTTTCATTCTGCCAAGACATTCATCTTATCACTAGTTACTTTAAAATACTAATAATAACAACTTTTAGATACAAAAGATTGTAAATATTTTATAGCCTTTTTCTAAAAGTAGAACTGCCAAATTAGTAATTTTTTGTGGCATCTATATTTATTTATATACTTTGCATCAGACAAATATTATAGGATATATATAAAAATGTGTTAATCTACCAGTTTTAGCCCATACACAGACAATTTTTAATTTCTTTGAACACTTTTTTATATACTCTAATAAATGAATAAACAGATACATATTTAATTTTATTAAATTTAAAAATTACTTAAATTACTTAAAATACAAAAATATATACCAAATTTACAAAACGAAATTAGATAATACCTGCATTAAAGCTATTTGAAAATATTGTTAAAAACAAATTTCATTTGGAAATTAATATGATTTTTCAATGTAATTTTTCTATCTTTTTTTCAGATAAAAAGAAAAATTAAAATGAGTGATAGTTAAAACATTTTCATCAGGTTATAAATTTTATACAGTAAAAAGAGGGTGCTAATTCTGCTTGGAGTTAGTGGTTATAGTTTTGTAAACTTGTAAATATTTAAGGAATATGGAAATCATCTTAAATATATTGTAGCCATAATATATTCTATATTTTGTTTTAAGCTCCCCCACATAATTGTACATCATCAAAAATAGAAATTAATGAAATCCATTATGCTGTTCTTTCATACAAATTTATAATAAATAATAAAATTCATACACAACAGTTATATATTATAACGAGCACAGACGTTCGTTACATTGTTTTTTTATATATAATTATTAAACAAGTTAAAATAAAAAGTTCGCATTTAAAAACTTTCTTTAAAAATTAAAAATTGAAATTAAAATATCGTTTTAAACTCTTATATATTAAGTCGCACAGATAATAAAAATTATTAAAATAAAATTTTTATTAAAGAAAAAGGTATTTTTAAAACTAAATTTTAAAAAGATTTGGAGATAAAATTATATCTCTAAATCTGTCTTTAAATATATTTTTGATTTGGAAAACAGGGTAATTAATTAGAAATGGAAATGATTGTTAATTAGTTAAATGTAAACCAGCCTTGAGCATTTAAATGTAATAGCCTCAGTCAGATAGAAAAAAAAACAATAGAAACGGATTATCCAATGAAAGAAATCCATTTGGGAAATCGGACCTCAGCGAAAGGATCATTACATCCATGACGCAATGTTAATTCAATCCTTTGACAAAAATATAAAAAGGACAAGTTTTGGAAAGCATAGGTTAGTGACTGGAAATTGATTGATTATTGACGATGTAACAGCTAGGTGTTAGCGCTGGGGGGATTGAAAAAGACGCACAGCTTCAATCCCTTCAGTTCTGCTAAGAAAGAGAAAAAAATGGGCCATCATTTATACAATGAGGACCAACTACACGAAAAACAAAATCTCCAAAGGATAAATAAATAAATCAACCGGATACTAATCTTCGGACGACGTGGGAATTCATGTTTAAACGGCCAGGAATATAATAGGATGAACTATTTCAATAACCGTAAGAACTTTAAAATTTATGAACAGTAAATTAAAAACTTTTCATATTTAAAATGATTTTAATATTATTCTATCTGACCAACAATATTTATTAATTGGTTATAATTTTATTTAATGTATTTAATTTGTAAAATCATTTCCATTTATTTATTTATTTATTTAATTTTGTTCTTTAAGTTTTATTATGATTTCTGTTTTCCGTTAAATAAATTATAAAAAATGTTAAACTTAAGTCGGGCGTGAATGGCTGTATCGATTTGTAAAGATATATTAAGGGAGGGTAATCTTGGGTTGTTCATTTCGTAGTTGAATTGGTTCAATGGATTGGATATATTTATGTAATTAGTAGGTGTAATATGAGATCCGCTACGGGCAGGATTATAGATATACGCCACACACCCTCTGTTTGCCTATGGATGGGTTTGTAAGTCGGCAGAATACCGCAGCCCATTCCTATGGAGTTTTTAGTTTATTGATCTACTTGCCCACAGATGTCACATCCCTGTGGGTGGAGAGTCAATGTCGTTTCTATTTCTACATATTGTTCAGATGTACATTCCTGACAATATTGTTGTGTTGTCGTATCATGCTACATTGAATACATGAATGTATCAGATGGATTGGCGCCAGTTGATTGCGAAATGTGTTGCCTAAGGTTAAGTAGGGATAGAATATTTTATTTTTAAATGCAAATCTATGTAGTCGATTCAGGCTCGATCCTAAATAAAACTATTAAATTTAAGTTGTTTATAGACGCTTGCATGGATTGTTTATCGGTTAACTATGTTTTGCGTTTCATATTTGATCAAAATATATAGACATTCGATAAATAATGATACCTTACGGTGAGTATCTAAAATGTATTTATTCGGATGTCTTTTAAGTTATTGGTGATGATGCAAGTATCTTACGATGAATACTGGAGGGTTTCTTATAATTCCCTATGCAATTGTCAGTAATCAATAATTTTGTATTTTGATCGTTTATGTTTACTTTGAAATGTTTTTGACCGTTGAAATCTATGTAACCGATCTATAGCAACATATTAAACAGGTTTATAAGCCCATCTGTGCGAACTTGATTAAAAATGTAAATTTATAATATAATAGTAACTCAATGTAAATTAAAGTAAAATCAAAGTTAAAAATAATGTTAAATGTAAATCACTAAAATAATTTTAAACCTTATATATATGTGCATAAATAAATCTGTTTGTATGATAATTACTGGCAGTGGCTTACTTTATTCTTTTATATACTAGTAAATGATATTATTAAATCTCTGCTATTCCACTGAGCTAGTGACAATGGGCTAACGATCTAAATATGTAAATAAAGTGGAATCCTAACAGCGTGTATCTGCCTACTCTATAAATTTTTCTAGGCTTAAATGCCTAGATGGCGCCCTTTGGTAGTGCGGTGCGATGCGATCTACCACTTCATTTGGATCGTTATAATATATATTAATAATAATTAGACATAAAAATATTTTTCTGCACATAATTTCATGCCCATTTCAAATAATAATCATCTGTTTTAATATTAACTAATTATTGCAGATAGAACACCATCTAGTGTTCTATAATGGAAGTAAAATAACACTAACAAAACAAAATATCAGAAAATAAAATAAAACCTTCATATAAAGATTCAATATAACTTAAAAAAATGACTATATAACATAACAATGCACATAATAATACATACATAATATACTATCTTATTATTGTATTTTTATATTGGACTATTTCCATCATCTAATATGAGTATTGAATGTCTTTAGTAAATATAATTTTCTTTAAACATTCCAAATACATTCAACTGTTAGTAATAGCACATCAAACAGGTTACTATATGCACAATATTTCAAGAGGTATTCTCTCTTCTTCAGGTGTTGCTGGTCAGACCAGTGACAGTATTAACATGGAATTCAAATCTGGCTCCTTAGATTCTTAAGTATTGAATTTTAAGGCAACGCTCTAACAAACTGAGCCATCCTGCCAAAGACAATAGTCAATAGAAATTTCATATATTTATCTATGTGATTCCTCCTGATTTCTACATTTTTTTCTAAGAGCAAAGTTGATTAGTAGTTTCCATACATTATGTATAGTTTTCATTAGGTTGACCTATGGAATTTTTTGTCATTGTCATGTGAGCAGCTTCTTTAAATTTTATTCTTTGTACCTTTTCTTTTCTATTCAATATTTTTGTATTTTCCCTATTGAACATATGTTCATTGGCACATACATGATCTGCTATCTTAGACACATCTGTTTTCTCTCGTCTAATCATCAGTTTGTGTTTTTGCAAATACTTTTCAATGGGATAACTGGTCTCACCAATATATGTTCTTCCACATTTACAGGTTATTTCATAAATGCAGTTTTTTCTTTACAGCATTTCAAGTTTAGGCTTTATAGATATTAGAATTCTTCATAGTGTGTTATGGCTCTGGAAAGCTGTTCTGATGTTATACTGATTGCAGATTTTCCTTAATTTATCTGCTATTTTTGGAATGTACAGGTACACTACAATACCAATAATTGTCTTTTCTCTTGATAGTTTTTTTTGTTGTCTATTTAATGTTTTTTTAATAACAGTTGATAAATAACCATTTTTCACAAGTGTTTGTTCTATATAAATCTTTTATTTTTCCAAATCACGGGTTTCTGAACAAACTTTTTTTGCTCTGATCCATAGTGATAATATAACTCCTTGTTTGTGTTTCTGGTATAATTGGATGTATAGGCTAGGTATTTTCCTGTATGTGTAGGTTTTTGGTAAACTGTAGTTTTGATTTTACCATGAGGGAGTCTTGTTACAAGAACATCTAAGAATGCCAATTTTTGTTCTTGTTCTGATTCTATTGTGAATTTAATTGAAAGGGGATATGTTGTTGATATGTTTCCAAAAATTTTATAGCAGTGCTTCACCATGTGTCCATACAACAAATGTACCATCCACATACCAAAGCCAAACTTTAGGTGGATATGAAGTAGTTTGGCTTCAGGATGTGGATGATACATTTGTTGTATGGCAACATGATGAAGCACTGCTACAAACTTTCTGAAAACACATCAACAACATATCCCCTTCTATTAAATTCACAATAGAATCAGAACAAGAACAAAAATTGGCATTCTTAGATGTTCTTGTGACAAGACTCCCTCATGGCAAAATCAAAACTACAGTTTACCAAAAACCTACAAATACAGGTAAATACCTAGCATATACATTCAATCATACCAGAAACACAAAACATGGAGTTATACCATTACTATGGAACAGAGTGAAAGGAGTTTGTTCAGAAACCAATGATTTGGAAAAAGAAAAGATTTATATAGAACAAACTCTTGTGAAAAATGGTTATCCATCAGCTGTTATTAAGGAAACATTAAATAGACAACAAAAAGAGCCATCAAGAGAAAAGACAATTATTGGTACTGTAATGTACCCATACATTCCAAAAATAGCAGATAAATTAAGGAAAATCTGCAACCAGTATAACATCAGAACAGCTTTATAGAAACCTACCACACTACAAGGAATTCTAACATCTACAAAGCCTAAACTTGAAATGCTGAAAAGAAAAACTGCACCTATGAAATACTCTACGAATGTGAAAGAACATATATTGGTGAGACCAGTTGTCCCATTGAAAAGCACTTGCAAGAGCACAAACTAATTATTAGAAGTGAGAAAACAGATGTCTCTAACATAGCCAACCATGTATGTGCCAATGAACATATGTTCAATTGGGAAAATATAAAAATATTGGATAGAGAAGAAAAGGTACAAAACTGAAAATTTAAAGCTGCTCACATGACAATGGCAAAAAATCCCATAACACAACTTAATGTGACTACACATAATGTATGGAAACCACTAATCAACTTTTCTTTTAGGAAAATTGGAGAAACCAAGAGGAACCTAACAGATAAGTATATTAAATTTCTACTGACTATTGCCTTTGGCAGGATGGCTCAATTGGCTAGAGTGTTACCTTAAAATTCAATACTCAAGAATCTAAAGGTGTAGATTCAAATCCCATGCTAGTACTGTCACTGATCAGTCCAGCAACACCTGAAGAAGAGAGGAGAATAATACCTCTTGAAACATTGTACATATACTAACCTGTTTGATGTGCTATTACTATCACTTGAATGTATTTGGAATATTTAAATAAAGTTTTCTAAAGACATTCAATACTCATATTAGATGATGGAAATTGTTCAATATAAAAATACAACTAGAACATTATCATCACAAACCTTCAGGAAAATAATATCTTACTATGTATATTATTATATTACATAGTCAATTTTTTAAAGTTATATTGAAGCTTTTATTCTATTTTACTGATGTTTTTTGTTATTGTTATTTTACTTCCATTACGAAATACTAGAGGGTGTTCTATCTCCAATTATTGGTTAATGTTAAAATAGATGATTAATATTTGAAAAGGGCATGAAACCATATTCCAGAAAATATTTTTTATGTGTAATAATTATTAATATATAAATATAATAAATATAATTGTTGTATATGATTTTTATTATTGCGAGGAAATCAAGTCATATATCTTGTGACTTAATAAGCTTGTACTACAAATATTATATAATGAACGTTAGCTTTTCTGAATATCCTTATCTTCAGACTAGTTTCTAGCTGTTGGCCATCATCAGTGAGACACTGGAATATTAGATCTAAAAATACCAACTCAAGTGTAATATTTATCTAATAGTTAACTATTAAGTAGAAAATCTGACATTTTCAGACATCTATATGTCTTCAAAACCAGCTATTTAACTTAAATAGCTGTATGGGATTGAACTAAATTCAGACACACTATATATTAATAGCTTTAGCAATATAACATCACCAAAGCCTCAAAAACAAAACTATAATTGAAAGGAAATCAAGCCATACATCATGTGACTTAATTTAATAAGTTTGTACTATGTTATATAATGAGCATTAATAGCTCTTAACAAGCTTTTCCAAATATTTCTATTTCAGAACTAGTTTTTAGCTGTTGGCTGTACATCATGTATAAAAGCTCACATTTGTTGATAAACTATTATAATAGAGTATGTATTGCTTATTGAACTGAAAGTGTACAGTATTTTTTAATATGCACATATAATTAACACAGACACTTTTTAAATATATAATATGCATATATAAATTAAGATTATATAGTATGAACAAACTTTTAAAAATTAATAATAATATAATTATTAGTAATTTGCAGTCTATATTTAAGGATATTAAAATGTAATATTTTTAACTTAATAAAGAATAATTAATTATTTATACATTTATTAAAAGATGATTTTCATGAATGAAAGTCAGCAAAGCACATGGTAACTTATAAAGTTTATATAATATCCATCAATAAATGACCTTATGGTATGTAGCCAATGCATTAACTTGCTAAACTCATTATCTAGGGTTTGAGTATGGACCAAATAATTCTTGACATTTTTTTCAGAACACATAAATCGACTTAGGATTTTTAAAAAAATATATAATCAATTCAGTCACCTATCTAACAATGATTGGTAAATGGGTATCTAGATATTCTCAGAAAAACATAAAGGCCATTATTTAAAGTTCAGATAAATATTAATGTATTGAATACAAAATCAAAAATATACATATTTACAATATTATGTTGCCTTTCCTTTTATGGAAAGGTGCCATACTTTTGTGGGGACTAAGGTAATAGTTATCTTTACCTTATCTAAATAAATACCTGAGAATAATATATAGCATTCAGAGAGCTAGATAAGGTTCAATCAAGCTAGAAAGATCTATTTAGCCAAAGACGTTTTAGAAATCATTGACTTAATTTTTGTCAAAGGTCTACAGCCAATTTGAAATTTAATTGAAGTTATTACTTATAATTATATATTAAGAAATTTTATTTATTAATATATATCCATAGAGAAAAATAAAGTATATTTTGTGAAAATAATATATATATATAGGCATTTTTTGAAAATTTTTGTAGTTTTATTCTAGTGGATTGTTATATATATATATGATTCAATGAAAGAAAAAGAATTATCATTTTTAATTTAATTCATTAGTAGTCATTACTAATATTTCTAACTAAATTAGTCAATGCTATTCATATACCATTCTCGTCATTCTTTTTTGTACCTTAATATTTTCAACTATTTAAGCTAGTTCTAAGCCCATCCTTATTCACAAACTTCTTATATATTTGCGGAATCACGTTTTAGCTAATTCTGATTCAAATCTTTTCACGTTTTTGTTTTGTTATCTAATTATATTCTTCCCATTTTTTCTTTCTGGAGATTTCTCACACTTCTTTACTAATGTCTGCTAATGAAAAGTGATTTAAAAAAATAATCCAATAATAGATTTCAAAAAAAGTTTACTTTTTTTTCATTTCTCTGCTTGGTAATAATTTTTCGTTTCGATTTATAAATAATTACTCGTGTTACTAAGGAAATTCTATTCAAAACTTCAAATGGAAGCTATACACCCCAAATATAGCTTTAAACTACGTGGAAGAACATATATTGATGAGACTAGTCATCCCATTGAAAAACGCTTGATTAGAAGAGAGAAAACAGATGTGTCTAAAGTAGCAGACCATGTATGTGCCAATGAACATATGTTTAATTTGGGAAAATACAAAAATATTAGAGAAACTGCTCACATGACAATGGCAAAAAATCCTATAAGTCAACCTAGTGTGACTATACATAATGTAGGAAACCACTAATCAACTTTGCTCTTAGAAAAAAGTGGAGAAATCAGGAGGAACATCATAGACAAATATATGTAATTACTACAGACTGTTGTCTTTGGCAGGATGGATCAGTTGGTTAGAGCATTACCTTAAAATTCAATACTCAAGAATCTAAGGGTTCAGGTTCGAATCCCATGCTTGTACTATCACTGGTCAGGCCAGCAAAACACCAGAAGAAGAGGGGAGAATAATACTGCTATTACTAACAGTTGAATGTATTTGGAATATTTAAATAAAGTTAACATTTTCAATACACATATCAGATGATGGAACTAGTCCAATATAAAAATACAATAAGAGATAGATATCCTAAGTGAATATAACATAAAAAAATTTGATCAATCCATACAAACAAAAAAGATTCGTTGCAGAATTTACAAATAAAAGCTTCCACTAATTCTGTTTCTATTTAACAGTTAATGAAAACTTAATTAACAAACTTCAGATTAGAATAAATAATTATGTAGTAACTTTTTAAAAAAATTTATACTACTTAATACATTTAATGTTAATTTCATAATTCCAAAAAGAAACCGTCAGTCAAGGGTTAATACTTTCTAAATTATGAAACGATCTTTAATCTTATTCAAACTCACAAAGCTTATATAAAAAATAAAATTATAACTTATTTCCTTCTCCTAATATGTTAATGACTAGTTAAATTATTACAGTTTGCTTATATTATTAAACAGTTTTAGAGGATTGAGATATTAGTTAATTGAAGTAATATTTGAAATTCTTCTGATCTTCAATTTGGAGGTGTTAATCCATACACTTTTATAGAAATAATTTTAATGATGTGATAAGATGGTTGTATTCGCATACATAATATCCAAAACAATGAAATATTTTTAATTGCTACAATTCTAAAATTATTTTATTTTACCCTCAATCAACCAGGTATGAATGAGAAATACTAATAAGAGTAAGACATTTTTTCTAATTATATGAAAATCACTTTTATCGAAACAACGTATATTTTTTATAATTACTAACAACATCATCATCAATTATTATTAATTATTGCAGCCCAAAAGTTTATCCGAGTTTAATCCAGTTTCTCCCATATCTATCGTATCTTTTCCACATCACTCTAGCATTTTTTTTCTCACCGGGCTATCTAATGTGATCTTTTTCTAAATTTCTTCCAATATCTAAAAATCTAGATGAAAACTTTAATGATCCAAATATTATTATCACTTTTGTGATATGCCAAAATAGTTTTTTTTTTTTCAAAGATATCTATGCTATCTGTTTGTTCTCTAAATTTATGATTTTCACTTTAGATCTCTCATTATTAATCTAAACATACATGCATTCATAATTTTCTGTATTCTCTGCAATCTTATATTCGGTGTCCCTATTTCTCTATATATTGAAAACGAGAGAAAAACATTCTATCCAAATTTAATTGTATGATTGATGTTACCCATTATTTTTATAATGCATTACCTTTATCGTCATAAGAAACCACTTTTCAAATAGGTATGATCATTCCAGCTTTAGAAAAAAATAACAAAAAATCTAAGTGAAGAAAAATACAATCTTTTCCCCCCCATATGTCAGAGCATCAGCCGGGAAGCGAACCCACAACAACTGTCTGCAAGCAACTGCTTGCAAGGCAGCTGCACTGACCTCTTGATGCCCAAATACATTCACATGAATAACATGCTACTTCTTTAGTCTGCTTATTATCATCTTTGAAAATCTATTTTTATACCAGACACTAATCAAAATAATAATGTATTCAAATATGAATAATTATAGCTTTAACATAAATGAAATTAAAGTGGAAGTTACTGTAGATGCTCAATGAGCTATGTATGACAAGCACATACTTTACTTTGAACACTTTTTAGCAAAAAATCTTTTATAGTACATATACGCATATACGATCTTACATTTCGACAATCCTGCAATCTTCTTCAGAGCTAATTTTACTTTTAATATTTAAAAAGTAAAAAAGTGTTCAAAGTAGAATGGATAAATTGCATTTATGTAAGATTTTACAGCTTAATAAAGGAAGTGGTGAATTTCGTAACACAAAGTTATCTATAAGTCGAAAGCAACAGCATGGCCCTACTTGTTCTTTGGTACAGATCATATTTAAGCATTCAATTTATTGACATGTTACCACACAGAACATGAATTCTGTATATTAACATGATTTTAGTACAACCACAAAACATTTTAAAATCACCATCAACAACCAGAGAATAAAGGCTGCATCTCATTTTCTGACACGTCAATAAATTAAATGCTTAAATATTACTCAAGCTAAGAAACAGATAGATCCAGATTGTTGTTTTTTGTATTGACAAGTTTCTATTAGTTTATCCATACCTCACTGGGAATTTGCTGTAACTTCTGCTTTAACATGTATTTGCAATAATTATGATAATTCCAGAGAATTGATTAGACCTAGACTTGTACTTTCAATATTTAATTTAAATTTCACTTAACTCAAGTAGCACATGCTTATCCAAATAATATTTAGTAGATTTATAACAGAAAGGGCAACAGGATCATTCATAAGAACAGATGACTCATTAAAAAAATATTAAAAATCAATTTTGGTTATAAAAAATAAACATTAAAAAAAGTCTCAATAAATATCAAATTAAACCACTAAACATCACATGATCACCATTGATTACTCTGGCTTGCAATGAGTGGCATTACCGTATGAAGAGTTTTGTCTCTGTAAACATCAAATTGTTAATATATAAACTTAAAAAAGGATATCTATTAAAGGATGGTAAACTTTTAAATTTATGATTGCATTTTCAATTAAATAAGTTTCACACTGCTATATAATTGCTTGTTATATTTGAACATTTTAAAATATAATATTTTTTTTTAAAACATACATAAGATTTAAGATAGGCCTGAGTTAAATATTTTTAAACATTTGATAGTACTTTATGTTCAACTTCTTGCTTTCTAAAAATGTTCACTGATTATCCAATAGCCTTCTAGCATAGGTTCAAATTTTATCAAAGTTTCTATACATCTTACTGATAGCAATACAAATATTCTACCTTTTCTACTAACACAGATTTCTTAATTCAATTCCAAAGACTGTGTTGATAATTTATTTTTACATTTATAGATAAGACACAAACCAAAAACAATGGAATAAATTTTATTTACAATACATATTATTTTGAATTTTACTATAATAAATAGTCTAGCACATGTGCAGCGCACCTGTTCCCAAAAGCTACAAAATAGATAAATAAAAACAAATGAGCTGAGTGCTTTCAAAGGATCTTGTCTTCATAATAATAGCTTGCTAATGTGTTTAATGATATGCAAATATGTTAATTCCATTTCTTCAATAAAGCATAGCACATGTCCTTCCTGTTTATGGCACTTTTGTCTCGTGAGATGAAGAAGGCCTCTTTGATTTTTCTTTTAAGGTCATGTCTCTCTCTACACACGATTGTGGGATTGTTTGGAATACACTTATGGTGACTTGTGCTCTGGTGCTGAAAGAAAACTGAATAGGTGGAAGGATTGTTGAGAGCTCTATTGTATGAATATTTATGTTGTGCTAATCGCATGGACAAAGATGCTCTGCTTTCTCCATAATATGCGCCTTTACAATTATTGTTGGAGCAAGCAATAAACAGGAAGGACACATGCTATGCTTTATTGAAGAAATGGAATTAGCATATTTGCATATCATTAAACATATTAGCAAGCTATGATTATGACAGCAAGATCCTTTGAAAGTGCTCAGCTCGTTTGTTTTTATTTATCTATTTTGTAGCTTTTAGGAACAGTTCCGCCGCACACGCACATGTGCTAGAATATATATATTTCCCCAAAGTCAAAAAATATTTGATTTAATCATATAATAAATAGTTTAGTTATATAGTGCAAACTATACATATGTAATATAAATAAGGCAACAAACCTCCAGTCATGCGCTTTTATGAATTTGCGTGCACTCAATGATTTTTTTTAAATAAATAAGAGAATTTTTAAATTCAGACAAAAATGATAAATTTTGATATCTAAATCATCTCAGAATATTTTGTTACTCCCCCATTTATGTAATATACATATATAATACTTAATTTTTTTTTTTTCAATTTTGACAGTATCTTGATTTGTATATGTCTGCAAAATATTTTACCAATATCAAATTTAGTCTAGAAAAAAATATCCGCTAAAATTTATGAGTTTGTAGTATGGTATTTAATAAATTAAAATATAATAAATATTGAAAATGGTACATTTGAGAAACTATATAAACATTTTCTTCTTCTAGATTTTATAGGGATTAATATTAAGACAAAAGTTTATAAAGCACAAAATGTATTTTAGCATTTTGATTAGTCAATAATTCTATCAAATTAAATTTTTGAAAGAGGATTATTGTTTCTTTTTCATTCCTTTTTTGCATTATCATTTATGAAAACTGACATTTTTTATAATTAGTTTATATATTTTGTCTTTATTCCTATAACAACTTTATAATTATCTATATAAATTTATTTATAAAACAGACTAGATTTTGTTTATCATTTTAAACTTAAACAATACTTATCATAAAGTTTCTTTTCCACAGCATTTTATTAATATAAGTTAATATACACAATAGATTAACTAAAATACTGATATTTAGTCATAGTTATTAAAAAATTTTCACTGAATTTTCATATTAATACTTCTAAAAACTAAAAAAATATGAAACCTTAATAAATATAAAAAGTATCTTTATTAGATTTTCTGTTTTGCACATTCATTGAAAAGAGTCTCAGAATTATTTTGAATAATTTAAATTTGGAAAATCTCAGTAAGAGACAATTAATAACAATTACATATTAAATATATGACTTTACAAATTATATCTAAAGAACCATCAAACATCACATGACCACCTTTCTTTATGCTTACACAAGCTGTTTATCACAGAGTCAAAACTCCATACAGTAGCGCCATTTCCTGCATCCATTGATTACTCTGGCTTGCACTGAGTGGCACTACTGTATGGAGAGTTTTGCCTCTGTGATATACCTAAAGAAGTTCTGATTTTTTAAAAATAAATTATTCTGATTAAAAAAACAAATATTTATCAAATAATTTCACCAAAAACAAAAAGATATACATTTTATAGTTTTTTTTTAAGCAAACAATTCTGAAAGCAATTAGTTCTTATTTGTCTAAACTTATTAAATAAAAAGGAGGACCCTTATTTTATCTTTTATCCATATACTTCGGACATTGTTTTTTTTTTAAACTAATCTTTCACATTATTACAGCTTCATCTCATTATCAAAATGTTACACCTATGGGATATATTCCCAAGATATTTTGTCATCTCATATTCAAGAGAAGTACTCCACACCATCATTAAAATGTAATATATATACAATGCTATCTACCTATTTTGAGCCCTGCATCAGGAGCAATAATAGTTAAAATAGGCAAAACTCTTTGTACAGTAGTGCCACTCAGTGCAAGCCAGAGTAATCAATGGATGCCATGTGATATTTAGCAATAACAGTTACTTAAATATAGCCCTTACTCATGTACAGTCTCATGTAAGTCTGTTAAATGAAAACTTGCACTAGATCAGCAACTGTATTATAAAAAAGGGATTAAACTGATAGTTTAATCATCTTATTTAGATTTTCATATCCACCAGGGTCAGCCATACTTAGCCTAGATAAAGCATTTTATAAAGCCCCACATTCATAGAAGGATGCCCTATAAGACTCTTATAGAAAGATAAACCCAATATTCCTTTACAGGTTATCTCTCATACTAGTTCTACTGCTCTAACTTCAAGATGAATAGTCTATATTACAATAAATACACATAAATTAGGACTTTTTATATTGATTAATTATGGAGTGAGATGAATAAATACATTGAACATCAGTTATTGACTAAATACAAAAAAAAACAAAAACTTATTTTATTAATCTTAATTATAAATTAGAAACAGAAGAACAAAATAGTAATAATAATGATAACATGGAAGAAAAAAATATAACACACTAATTAGCAATGCAAGAGAACACCCCTTTCTTTGTCAAGCATTGGTGGTCGAGAGGTCAGCAATGGCTGCTTTACAGGCAGTTGTCCCTGGTTGGCGGGTTCGCTTCCCGGCTGATGCTATGACACATGAGAGAAAAAAAACACCCCTTTTCTTCTATTCGTTTCATACTGTATAACTTAATGCAGCAGATTATGGGTATATAAATACAGACATATATAAATAACAAACAAAAAATATATAATATTCGTACTGATCGATATTACATAAACAAAAAATATCAACAAAATTAATTTATATTTAAATCATGCTTTTTACACATTAACAAATTAAAAAAAAGTATTTCCTTTTTTTTTTTGTTTTTTAAATGACCTTATTCTTATTCATCATAGATTTTATAAAGAAGTAAACAAAAAATATATATAATTAGATCTAATTCTATATGCACACATATTTTCCAATACATGTGGCTTAATAAGATATGAATTACTTAAATCGATATATTTTTAAAAATAAAAAGAGGGAAAACACAAGACCAAAAAAAAAAAAAACCATAATAAATTTAAATGTTTGGTGCTTATACCAAAGTAGGGGGTTATACACATTTTCTTTGTGTTCTTTCTGAATATTTATAAAACACTTCTGCAATACTTATCCATAGCAGTCAGTATATATTGTTGGGTTCTGTGATGACCATTTCCCTCTGTTCTTCTTAACGAATACAAACTTCCCCACCATGCTCTAAAGATAAAAATCATTTTTTTTATTTCTTGCTAGGCAAATTTCAGCATAACAAAATATAGATCACATGATGATTACTTAGGGATTAGATCTGGCATATCTGGTGAACTTTTATTCCATTCAGTTTAGTTTATTTGACTCTTACATTAGCATTAGTTTTTTTCTCTGCTACTTATTGTCTTCTCTGCTGGCACTCACAGGAATTTCTTCACTGCAGAAATTGTCGCACTCACTCAATTATAGTCCTCACAGAATTATCACACTCATTGTTCCTTTGCCACTGATTGTCCTCATAAAGTCAAATCTTGTCTTTTGAAGAATAAAACCATGAAAGCTGTCTTATTTTTGATTTAATTATTTTTCTTTAATCAGCTCGCAGATAAATCGTTTAGTTACAAACAAAAAGAAATAATAGAATTTTTTATAAAATATTGTACAAATTAAATCTGATAAAATCTTTTGGTATATATATATATTTTCATATGTCATAGCATCGGCTGGGATGCAAACCCACAAACGTCTGCAACCAACTACTTGCTTGCAAGGCGGTTGCGATGACCTCTCGGCTAACAATGCTTGACATCTTTTGGTATATTTAAAAAAATAATTTCCCCCTGAGTGAAGATTAAAGACTGTTTAATTTTTTTTTTTACAAACAGAATTATACCAAAGAGATAATTTTTTTTAATTACCCACAAAAAGGAATTACAATAATTTTGATACAACAATGTATCTAATTGGATCCCAATAACATTTCTAGGTTCATTTTAAAAAAAAAATTATTTTCTCTTGAGCCCACAGAGTCCTTTTCTTTTTAAATTACATTTTCACTTTTAAATTTTATGATTCAACTAACTGCTAGCTGACCAAATCCTATAATGAGGTTTGATCATCATCATCATAATATATATATATTGGTTTTCTTCCTTCATTTGTATTTGTAATTAAATTTTCAAATTTTTGTTCATCTGCTAAGAGGTATGATTATGGTGAACTTCACAAAAAGTGCACTTAATATTAGGTTATAAAGTTAGGCTTTCATGACCTGAATTTATTATACTTTTTTTAGGTAAGTTTATGAATATTGTTAGTGAAAATGAAAGCAAAAGTTTTAGAAAAAGAAAGATTAGAGAAGCAGATGTGCTGTATTGTTTTTAATAACCCATGTGTACAAGATGTTATTCCCTTCTGATGAAAATTATATACGAGTACTGCAACTTGAAATTTAAATAGCGATTTAGAAGTGTAATTCAATATATCAATACTAATAAATACTTCACATATGTACTTAATATTTAAGCACTTTCTTTATTCTGCCTTTATTTAAGCTAACGATAATAACATAACAAAATAATAACAATAAACACATAATAGCAAAATTATTATCACATGACTTTTACTCGTATACTTTCAAAAATAGTTTTCTTCACCTCTTTTCTTGAGTCAACTACTGAAAGCTTGAGTAATAAATAATACTAGATGATATAATGCTATAATATTCCTATCCCAGATTGGTTTCTAGAGTTCACCTTTATCAATGATAACTAGCATTTAAAACTGAAACTAATACAATTATGCCACTAATAATCATTATATAATATCCAAATTAATGGCTTGAAATTAAAACCTTAAGTTTGGTACTCACTTGAGCCATATGTCGATCTGATATGGGGTCAGTTTCTATGTATTTTATAGTCATGCCAAATCCAAGTTTTTTCTAACCTTTGGTTAGAAAGGTTAGTATCAACAATGCCACTCAATATTTTTATATGGTTACTTACATGTTTTCCAGAACAGTTCTCTTTACACTACTCAGCAATAGGTGGCTCTAGAGTAGAGTAAAGAGAACATTGAATGTGTTTAATATTTTGTGAAGAAATATCTAATTCTGAAGATTGTTGGACTGTCAAAACTGTTAGCTCGAATAAGGAAATGAATACTAAAAATCCATTAGATATTAAATGCATATGGAAAGTGATTTAACATGATTTTTATAATTAATGTAATATAGCCAAAGTAAAGAAGGTAAGGGAAGATTGGGTTATAAGAATAATTTACTATTATGAGAAATTGTTCGCTGAAATTCTAGAAATCCCGACTTTAAATAAAGAAGAAATTTATCCCAATTCTCTATTATGGACACCACTTATTCAGTTTATTCTCACATTTATTAGCAATACTTTTACTCAGTTAATTAGGCAAAAAATAATTGGAGTAAGTTTCCAAGCTTGTTTAAAATTTTTTTTTTTGCAATATTTTATTAAATTTGTGGTATCAAAAAAACAAACAAACCACTAAATCAAAAAGACTATAAACTGCATGCTTATTTTTTTAGCCATTACCATAGTAACTTTCAAACAAATATGAATTCTGACAAGAATTAGTAATATTTCATAAAAAAAAGTTTGCTGGCTATTTCATATCAAACACTTTTTAAAAGCTTATAATAACATATATTATCATTGTCTATAAAAAATTCTATCTTTTAAGACCTTCTGTATATCATTTCACAAAGTGGTTTTAATTTTATCTTGTAACTGTTAAAAATCTTTGTCAAATATATAACAAGCTGGCTTCTGCTAAAATTTAAACATTAAAAATCATTTGCATATGTGAGAAGATAATTAATTCCTATAGGTAATATATAGGGTATATGAGCACAGACTTTCACATGACCCACAACTCACCACTTTATCTCATATCACTGATACACTTGAACACATATATGTTGAAAAGATAAATATAATCACCAATACTCGTATTTTATGCTAAATCAGCAATCATCAGTTGGTCCAGATTATCATCTCTACACATATATGCAATAAGTGCTCAAATATATATTAAGATAGAGAATCTTCATACTTTAATGGACAGGCCTCAATCCACTCCACACTCCAACTCTTCAACCGTCCATCCAATTGAAAATCTGATAATGGAACGCTTAAAGGCCACCCTGAGACTGAGATTCTTGTTACACCCATGTTGACCTAAAGTCAATCTGACCCCTCATGTACAGGACAGAATCCATTTAATACATATACAAGGAATGGGCAGATATCTCTACTATGTAATAACTAAAATACAGGCTTATTTCTTAAAAAAACTTTTTTTTTAGAAAAACTGGTGAGCGTAGAAACAGAAAACAGTAAATTATTTACTAACTTAGTAATTAAATTTTATTGTAAAAAAAAAAAAAAAAATCTTTAACTTAGTATATTTTAAAGTGTGATAATGGGGAATAAACGATAATAAAATGTTTATTTAGATCGTACTCCAGATGACATCACTAACTAATTGCCAATAGAAATTACTTATGGTAATAATGCAAATTATTAATAGTTTTAAAATGTGTTTGTTATTTTGTACGGATGGATGCGTATATAAAACACACACCTACACATAATTTATCATTTGTTTAGTTATTTAAGAATATGCATAATTTTAATGATATCGTAAAGATAGTTAAACATAAAAGAAATATAAGTATATGATTCTATTAAAACTGAATTGGATGTTTTGTTGAATAATTTAAAGTGTTAAAAATATGACACTGATTCTGATTGTTTGTGCTAAAGTTTGAGAACTATTAAAGAATAAAATAATCTTGTCTTATTAGTTAGTTAGACTGTTATTCTAAAAATGAATTTATTTGTTATTATAGAAATGAGAAGATGAATTTAGCGATGTAAATTGGTGAATTTTAAATGCTAATATCTTAGTATTAGGTTATATAAGACCAGGATAATATTGTATGTAGGGTTTATTTATATGGGAAGAAGAATATACTATATTGATGTTTATACAAGTATAGCTAACATAGCCCTATATCTTGTGTATATTCATGGCAGTGTTTATTTTTCTATGTGTTAAAGCTTAGTGTGCCATAGTGCTGAATGAATAGCCTGGACATTATACTTGGTAGAAGAGGTTATTAAACAAATAAGTTATACCTCAGTTTATGTACACTGTGCCCATGATGGTTAGTTGATAAAAGGTTAAGTTGAAGTTATAGTTTACCCCATATGCCTACTAGTTTATGTGTTATTGAAATTTATTGGATTACATTGTAAAAGATGGTTGTTTTAAAATTGAAAATAATAAATAGGTTTGGAAATAGAGAATCGTTAAATTGGATAAGATAAGTTATGTTGCTTAGATTATAATAAGTGTAAAAATTATAAAAACATAATTTCATCAGTGAAAGAATCATAAAACTTTTATAGTTAAAATGATATTTTTTTTTTTTTAGAAAATAAATAATTGACAATTTAAAAGAATTTATAATGATATTACTTAATTATTAAGAATTTTTAAAAAGACATACTTATAATGCATATTTTTATTTATGATTAAATGTAATAAACTAAATCGTGTTGAATGAATGAAAGTAGTCATAAGTTTTACAAAAATAATTTTATAACACACTAATCCATACATGATATTTAAAGTTTAAAGTAATAATTAGTAAGTAGCTTAGTTTGATGGTCTGCTATGAATTAAGGTTGTTCACATAAATATTGAAAAATGACTATATAGAATGCTAAATAACTTTAAAAACTAAATAACAAGGATAAGTACATAATAAAAGTATTACCTATATTTTTTAAAGCCTATAAATTAATAATATCGAATAACTGTAATAAAAAAGTTATATAATGATATTTTAAAAAATAAAAAATATTTTATTGAAGAGATGTTTTGTATCTTATGTTTTAAGTCATTTGATTTGTCTTGAAAAAATACCTGAATACGAATAAATCAAAATGTAAATAATGTAAATAATTTTATTGTCAATTTGTTAATAAAATTGTTCAATGTGTTTTATAAATCTTCGTGTTGACTCAATTTCTTCACATCACAATTACATAATCACAGATAATTATAATGAAGACATAATATTTGCACATCATAGGTAAAATTTTATTTAGGAGTTATACTTTATTGATATATTCTATTTAAGAGGTTTTACTTATGATATTATTGTGATGGTCATGGAATAATTACCAAAGATTTACGTTAAATTATCTTTGTAATGATTGCCACATATTCTCAGATTGTAATATCATACTAAATATATTATTTAAGATGCCATATGGATAATAGAAAATTATATTACATTTTATTATAAGATATACAAGAATAACATTATAAATAGAAAGATAGGAGAGTGAATGATAGATTAAAGATTAGTATTACTATTTGTTATTAGTATTATTAAATTGTAGTTAGGAATGATATTAAATCCCTTATCATACTTGATTACAAAAGTTATAATTAATTTATCATTATTTTAAGAGAACCTGAGATAATTTGAGTTAAATTAGTTTTGGAAAAGATATTAAATTAATTTGTTAAAGATAATTTACTTAATTAGTTTTGATTAAAGACGTAAGAGTACTATAAATGTAGTATTTGAGTAATAGGAATAAGGATAGTATTCTTATGCCATTAAGGTGATATCCAGTGGGAGATTATCTTAATGTATTTGCTCTACCATTTGTAAACTCACTTCATAGTCTCATGATTTGATTAGATATTCATTTATTTCATTTTATAAACCAGAACTATATTATTATTTATTAATTAAGTTAATTTAATCATTGATATTCTTAAAAATATAGTTATTATTAATTTAGATACATTTTAGATAAACATAGTTATTTATCTGAGCTAGATCAAGTGATTATAATTATATATTTCTGGGAAGTGAGGGTACAATATATATATATATATATATTGTATATATATATATATATATATGCAAATATATATATATATATATATATATATATATATATTTGCATCCATATGAAAGAATACATTCCTATCTAGTTGTCATAAATTAGGAACCAGTATTAAAATGAGCCATCCCTGTAAATTATATTAAATTAGGATTAGAGCCCAAAGACCAATCCATATAGTTTTTGTCATATGAAGACAGCAGTTGTGCTTTAGTGAATTAGGATTCTAAAAGACCATTCCTTATAACTATTGTTATACAAGGATAGCATTGATGTCTATCCCATATAGAATATATGTATAAGTTGATACTAGAAAGCATACAAGTCAAAGAAATGTTTTATATTTATAGAATCATACATACTTATAGCTATGTTTTAAGTCTACTGAGGTTGAAGTTCACTATATCGTGAATGTACACTAGTGTTTATACTATATGAATATTATAATGTAAATGAAGATTAAAATTAAACTTGGCAATGAAATCTTGGATGTGCAAGAATTATCTTTCTGCATGCATATGAAATAAGGCAATAATGTATAAATATTAAAAGGACTTTGTTAAAAAAAAATTATATATATTAATTAATAATTATATTTTATAATCAAACTATTGTTATCTGATTTCTTAAATTCTTTAAATGTAAGATCGTATGATCTTCCTTTATTTATCAAAAGGGGTATTACAAATAGGGATTGTGTGGGGTGATCATCATTACTTGATAAAGTAAAATATTGTTTTAAATATACACATGTTGGTTCATTTTCCTGATAGTTAAAATCAGGTGGTGTCCATATAAATTATATAAATAAAAATAAATCTCAATCATAAAATATACTGAGTGTGACCATTACAATATAGATGAACTCATCTAGTTATGGACTTATTTGGAATGACAATGAGGTCATTTGAAGTTTAAAATTAAATAAAAAGTATCCTAAATACATTGACAATAAATATCTGGACTCTTCATCAATTTAGTTATCATATTTATGCAATATTAGAGTATGCCACTCTTTAAATTTGTATCATTCTTTATTAGAGCTAAACAACATACTGTATTTGTATTTTTATATTAAACTATTTCCATCATCTAATATGAGAATTGAATGTCTTTAGAAAAAAATAACTTTATTTAAATATTCCAAGTACATTCAACTGTTAGTAATAGCACATCAAACAGTTAGTATATGCACAATGTTTTAAGAGGTATTATTCTCCTCTCTTCATCAGGTGTTGCTGGCCTGACCAGTTAGTACTAGCATGGGATTCAAACCTGGACCCTTAGATTCTTGAGTATTGAATTTTAAGGTAATGCTCTAACCAACTGAGCACAACAATCAGTTGGTTAGAATATTACCTTAAAATTCAATACTCAAGAATATAAGGATCCAGGTTCGAATCCCATGCTAAGCCACACCTGAAGAAGAGAGGAAAATAATTCCTCTCAAAACGTTGTGCATATACTAACTGTTTGATGTGCTATTCCTAACAGTTGAATGTATCTGGAATATTTAAATAAAGTTAAATTTTTTAATGACATTCAATACTCATATTAGATAATGGAAATAGTCTAATATAAAAATACAACACCATCATCACAAATTTTCAGGAAAACAACATGTTGTATTACCTAAACCATTATGGTTTTTTTTATTGCAAATATGTTAATGTTTGTAAATAATTTGTTACAAATAAATAAAAAAGTATTTGACTCAAATATATTGATTTCAAAATAAATAAAATATTTGTAAAGATAA
Organism: Epiperipatus broadwayi; assembly: GCA_028023455.1. Lineage (NCBI taxonomy): Eukaryota > Metazoa > Onychophora > Udeonychophora > Euonychophora > Peripatidae > Epiperipatus > Epiperipatus broadwayi. The sequence goes on along the minus strand of JAQFVV010012416.1, from coordinate 8,580,137 downwards.
AAATTCTGCAAAGTAATGAATCCATATATTATTTTATGTAAAAGCATTTTTTAATTTGATCAATAGATGTTGTTTAATCTGACTTGTGAATTATTATAGTAACATTTTTAGTTTTAATTGTTTTGAGAGCACTTTTAAGTTAATATTTATTAAGTATAATTGTTGTATTTACGATCTAAGAGACCCCATACGGGTTTGTCATTTTCATTTCTGATCATAAGAATATGTTTTAGATTTGAAATTTTATATTTTTGAATATTTTTCATTTAATTTAGGGAAATTGAATCTAAAAATATAACATTCAAAAATTAAGTTTAATTGTTGGTATCTATTTTTTTTTAACCAATCAGAAGAGATTTTTTAAAAAGTTCAGTTTATATATAAGTAAATAAAAAAGAAAAATATATGCTGGTTAAAAAAATGCTTATTAAATATATTTAATCTGCTTCTAAATGGATTCTAAGAACCCCCCCCCCCAACAACCTGTAATTAACATTAAAAAAACCACGAGAGATTGAGGGAAGAAAAACATGTTTTTATCAGGTATCAGGAAGACAGGAAAAATTCTCCATACAGTAGTGCCACTCAGTGCAAACCAGAGTAATCAATGGATGTCAGAAGGCTTGTGCATAAAATGCCTATCTAGTGCCTACTCATCCAACATCCCTAGACTAGTTTCTAGCTTGTGGATTTCATCAGCGAGAAGCCTTGGATCTGCACCTAGATCTTAGGATCTAATACAACCCTCCAAAAGCCACGTTTTATCTCTACTTAACTACAAAACTATGAGTCTAAAATTGAAAACACAATATTTTCAATCTGAGCTTATTAGCTTATATAGTCATATATAGTAATTAGCTTATGCAGTCATATAAGATCTAGGTGCAGTGCTCTCAGATCCAAAACTCCTCACTGACAAAAACTACAAGCTAGAAACTAGTCTGGAGATATTGGACAAGTAGGCACTAGATAGGGATTTTATGCACAAGCCTTCTGGCATCCATTGTTTACTTTGGCTTGCACTGAGTGGCACTACTGTATGGAGAGTTTTGCCTGTTTTATTAACAGTTATGAGCAAGCGTAAGAAATGGTGATCATATGATATCAGGAAGACTATATATAAAAACTTAATACCATTATATTTATTCACTCACATGCATTCACTATCATTCAATATTTATATTATTATCACAACATGATCATAATGCAGCACATGGATACAGAACTTATATAAAAAAGTCATATAACTAGAAAGTCTTGTTAGTGGTAATCTTATTGTAGCCATGACAGAAAATGTTTTTATGTGGATAAATTTTAATAAGTTTGGCCAAAAATGTACACTCTACAATGTTTTTATGTCACATTCATAATTAGTAGCCCAAAAAGGATGATAATACAGAACTTAGCCTTATTGTCTCTGCCCTAATAGAAATTTACACCTCTTGTTCAAAAGGTTCTTTAGTTTCTTGAAGCAAGCAGTATACCATTTAAATGATTCAAACATCTGAAATTGAAGATTAATGTCAAGCATGGATGGTAAAGCAAATACTATATGGGATAAAGAAATATTAAAAGACAACTATGATAAAGAATGATCTATTATTTAAGAAATGTATCTGGATAATAAGCTTACTTTAAGACTCTTAATGCATTCAAATGTGAATGTAGTTAGGCCTAAACTATTTTTTAAAATTATAATTCATTTTATTTTTTTATCTAGCAGATTCTTATATATTTATTGGATTTATTGAAATTATAATTTAATTTTTGTTTTCATTGTGATTCAAATGTTATGGTTGCATTCATTTAGAGGGTTATGTGTAAGCAATGTTCCCTTTGATTTATTGTGAAATGTTAACCCAAGACAAAAGAGCTATGGAATAATAGAGAAACTTGTTTATCACCAGGACTGTCAATGAATAATTGATGTTTCCTGGCAACATCAAAAGGGTAAAGGTATAAATATAATCTCTTAATTTCCATTCTTTATCAAATTCAAAATTCATGAAACATTTAATTACATATTGTAACTAAATTAATGGTGGTTCAAATAAGATCCAAGTAAAGGTTCAAAAGTAATAAGTAAAGGTGGTTCAATGGAAATAAAATTAAAGGTCGCTCAAATAACTATTAAAGTATCTGAGTTGTCCACAATATATATAAGATCATAATATTTAAAATAACGTTGGATTTCTCAATATCCAAATATCAAGAATTATAAGCAAATTATTAATAACAAGTATTATAACTCAGGTATACAGACAGTAGGTTTTTTATCCACTTTCATTTCTTGGTTTGATGTTAAGTGCATGTTTAAACAAATACTAAGTGAATATGGTCTAGCAGGGCGCCACTAGATTATCTGAATCTAGACATGGTTATATTTAATAACCTTTTCACAGGTACCGGGTTTGAATCCCTTCTTGGTACTTTATTTCTAATAAAATGGGAGATTTTGCTTTTTGAGCCATATCACTATATGCACTGATATTTAGGTAAAAGTAAAACATCTATAAACCAAAGTGGAGTATATTAGACATAAATCATTTCTCAGATCTTAACATAACAAATGTGTTTCAATATTTTTATAAGTTTACTAGCTCAGATTATATATAACTAATTTAGGATGGCAATTCACTCATCCTTGCATGAAATAGTTGATGGGATGTGGTTATAATAATACTAAGAGATCACTAAATATTATGAAATTAATATTTATTTATGGCCTTTAAACAGTTAAACAGCTCATTAATTAAAACATTGATGACGATGATGATGATGATAATAATAACGATAATGACAAGGGTTTCAACTACAGCTCTAGGACTAAGCCTAAACATAAAACTAATTTTTATAAAGAAATTCATAATTATTGCTTAATTTTAGCATACTTACTTATATCTTAAATAACTAATATTCAACCACTGATGATGATGAATAATCACACTTAACAAAGACTATACTTAATGAAATATATATGCCTCGTTTAATAAAACAAACTAATATTTATTACTGCATTTCTAACATATACATAAAAATTTCTAGATAAACATGAAAATTGACATGAATAATAATAATGATAATTGATTATATATCAATCCTCAATTAATTTCAAGTTCTTCCCCCTTTTCCTTCAAATGTATTTTGTATTAAGTTGGACGTCACATTGACCATGATTTTCACTCCATGAGAAAAGTATTTCAAAAAAAAAATATTATCTGCTCATTAGCACACATACTTTATAAATCTAACATGTAAGTAGAATGTAAAAGAAAATGTTAATAGAATTGAAAGAGCAAGTTTTAGAAACAAGTTTTAAATTATTTTCTCCCCCGCTCTTCTACCTCTGAAATGCTATACTTAACTTGAAACAAAATAATCTAATATTCTAATACTACTCATTATTTCACATTCACTCACAATTATACACATATAAAAATATTATTATGTATGTGCGTGTTTTATCCCATAATAAAATATTATTTAAAACCAAAATAATAATAATATATTAGTTAAAACTAAAATCATAATACCATAAAAAAAAATTGTTTTACACATTAATATTTTTCATAACTGTAAAATTAATAAACAAATAATTTTCATACATTCAAGATCATTTATGAAGCTCAAAGTTATTATTAGTAAGACATTCTTGTTTTTAATCGATCTGAATAGTCTTTAAATAAAATATACCACTTTATTGCTAAAATGTTTATTAAGACTGATATCATAAAGAAAGTAGATATAAAAGTCATATTACCGATCTTTTGTTTGTGGCGAATTTCCAAGGGTTCAAACTTGTCTTGTATAATGTCTATATTTCTGCAGCTACCATTTCCGTTTTACTGGGAACAATCTCTTTCTTGAGATGTATAACTATTTGATGATGATGACTCTATTGAGGTTATTTGCTTTAGTGGATAATTTGGAAATCATTATATTAACTTTTCTTCTCTTCCTGTCAAGCATGATTCTTTTAGTGGATGAAATACAGCAGTTGTTTTCACATTTATAAATTTTCTTGAGTTTAAAATCAGTTGTTGGAACAATAAATTGGACTTGATGATTAATATTTATCAGTAGATTAATTCATCTTTCATCGAATGCAGGTGAATGCTTTCTTCCTTCTATTAAAAACATCTTATTTCTCTGGTCAGTTGAAAGGTGTAGAATATTATTTTAGACACAACATCTTTTCTTTCCTATGTGATGTGCAGCTTCCCCAGATGGTCCGGCAAAGATGGGACATACATATAATTTTTCTAGCCAGCCATTTCTTATATTTTCAACATTCAATTTAATATTCTAATAATCTGAATCATAATCACAATAATAATAATAATAATTCCAGACAGCTTTTTATATCCGATTTTTAGCTAACTTAACCAATCAGAGATAGCATCACTTGCTATTTTTGGACAAATTCATTTTAATTAGATCTCTAATTTATTTTCAACTAAATTATTTTTCAACTGAAAAGTTTAATCCTTTTTCCAGACACTTTTGTTTTAAAAAAATAGACTTAATCCTTATTTCCTTTCTTTTTTACATTTAGGTAACATTTCAAATCTTTGAGCTTCCTTCTTTAGATCTTAAGATAAGACAATTTCAAAATTAGAGTTCCCACCCAAATTAAGCTCCCAAAGTGAAAAACAATCATTTACAAAAAAAAATTGCTACAAAGATAGATATCTGATTAAACAGATTTCCTCTTTTAACAAAAATTGTACAAAAAAAATAATTTGACAGATTTAATCCTTCCTTTTCTTTCAATATTTAGTAAATGTAAATTTCTGTATGTAATGTACATACATCCTTCATTCTTTCAAATCATTCATAAACTAACATTAAATAATATAATTGCTAGCTTAGTAATTATAACCCTATTATTTAATTAAATCTGTCACTTTTAAATCCCAATTACATTTAAAGAAAAGCAAAATAGAAGTATAGAATAAGACATTAAAATTGATCAAGCATAAGTTAGTTTTAAAGAAAGTTAAAATGTTGAATATTTGAAATATAAAACAATGAAATAGTTTACACATACATTGCCTATACGTATGCATTATAACTTTGCTTTTTAAAGAGAAATTAAAATTTTAAATATTAAATGTGTGTACTGCTCTTTTTGAGATTTATTAACACACAAACAAGTAAAGCATATAATTGCTGTCCCACTCTCTTTCTGTCTAAAGCTTTTAAAATTTTGGATCTGGTAGGGTTTGAACTTGGATGCCCTACAGCTTCTTTTATGGTTATATAAAAATGTGATGATGATTTTTGGTTTACCTTTTCTACATGCATATTACTATAAATTTAGCTAGTGACTAAATTGTAATGGCACAATATATATAGTTAAAAGTAGGTTGCCTTGACAACAATTTGAAATTGTTGATTGTTATTGATATGGGATTGACTAAGTGTTGACTGGCTTTCGATAATATATACATATATGACAGAATAAAGAAGATGATAAGTTAAATTGATTAATAAAAATTAGATATTAAAACCTTATATAAATTATTATTTTTTCCTTCTTTAGTTGAAAATAATGGCTATATCTTTCAGATATATAAGTTAAAAATTATAGTACATCTTTGTCTGCATATAAACAGGGATAATTTTTTATTATTATTAATCAGTCATTTTAATAAATTGTTTTTGTTATTCAAAAATAAATTTAGTATCCATGCCATTCTTAGTTAAGTCTTGTATTATTTTCATTGCACACTTAAATAATTTGTCTGTGATCCTGAGGGGTTTATGTTCTAAACTAGGAATATGTCAGAATGTTAACTGGAAAAAAGTAAGATATTATGATATGAAAGTAATACTTCATCATATGTAACCTTCTGTAATGAAAATAATACTCCACAAGCATATATTCTGACTATAAATGAATGATGTGAGTCTTAGTCTGACCATCAGACAGATGGCTGTAAATTGATGAAGTTCAGACAATATAATCTTTATGTTATAGACAATTTATATTTGACTAATGGACTTGTCCAGATACTGCCTTATCTAATTCAGATTCAGCAGTCATCACTATAGATAAATGGATATATGAATAGATAAGATATAACAAATAGAAGAAATAAGCCAATGGGTGGCTACAAATAGTGAGTGTATTTGGAAATGGGGTCAGACAATAACAAATTACTGTCAGAACTGAATGGCAATATACACATTGTCAACTATAAGGGTAAAGCAATGAGGCAAATTTATACTAGAACTGAAAGTTGCTAGAATATAAACTTGACATGAGGCAAGCTATCACAAAACAGCCAGAAGTATTACTATACCTACACCTGATAAATCTATCATGATAGAGCGGGAAGAGTTATGTAAATCTAGAACAGCACCTGAAGATCCTTGCTTCAATAGTTGCATAGTGATCAAACACTGTATCAAGTCAACTTATCAGGCATACAGTATAGCAAACATTATTATATATATTTTGTAAATATATTGTATATATCTTGAATAAAATATTTAATCACATTTATACGAGTCTATGTATATATTCAAACATAACACAACACTGAATTTTTTAAATTTTTTCCATATGATCTTTACAAATTGTAAATACATGATCCAATCAGCATTAGCATTCTCATCATTAATTGAAAACTGAAATTAGGATCTCATGTAAATTATTTAATAACTTGTTCTTATTATTATATAAATGACTGTACCAATGTGGGCACCTATAAATAAATATACATCTTTATACATCCATATTTATCCATTTTTTCATCTGATATGTAAATAATGCGCAACATGGTAGAATATGTACACCTCTCTTATTTCCCTGCTTTTCACAATATATATATATATATATTATTTTCAACCTATTATCAATCTACTGCAGATTGAAGATGTCTCCAAGTTACAATCCATCTTTTCCAATCTCTAGCCTTTCTTCTTCAAATGATCCCATCACACTTCCTTATTTTACCATCCATCTCACATATGCTCTTTTTCTAGGTCTTTTGCAATTTCTTGGAATCCATTATAAGATTTCAACTATCCATCTATTTATCAACTCTTTTAGTAATACATCCAGTCCAACTTCACTTCAGTCTCTTAATTCTTTCACTGATGTCAATAACACCTGTTTGTTCTCTTACCCATGTAGTTCATTTTCAATCTCTTCTTGTTATTCCTAACGTGAATCTCTTCATACTTCATTTAATAGTCTGAAGTCTCTATATGCTCTTTTGTGAAATATCTAAGTCTCAGATACATAAATAAGAACTGGTAAAGTACATTTATTAAAAACATTTTTTTTCAAACACAACATTTACTTTTAATCCTACTTTCTTACCTTCATCTTATAACTCTTGCAACATTTCTTAAAGCTCTAAAGCATTATTTGAAAAAAACAAACAATTGCATCATCTGCAAAACATAGATGACTTTATATGTTATTTTAAAACAGAAGTGATCTTCTCAATTTTAATCTATCTATCGCATCAGGCTTTCAATATCTTAGAACATCATTTCATTAAAATTTAATGATGTTAATTTAGCTCAGATGTTATCTTATCTGTTTAAATTCCATGATAACGTTTAATCATGCATCATTTAACACATATCACAATATAAAAGAACAAAGAAAAATACTGTTGTTAAATTTATATTTCTAGAACATAATATTAAACAACAGAATAGGTTTTTGATCTAAGAAAAGTTAAAGATAATCAAAGAAAAAATAAAAAGACAGATTAAGAAAGCATAGGTCATTGTAAATGCAAATGATATCATAAATCAATGGTCAAATACCTTTCAAATGTATACAATATCAAATTTAAATACATAAGACTGTAACTGTATTACAATCATTAATGCCATAATTATGATACTCCAAGATATTGAAAATTAACTCGGGTAAATACATTAATTTGGAGAAATCATTTCAGTTTTGAAGATTGACTTTATACATAATAGTTAATATATCTATCCAATAGCTAATATATATATATATATATATATATATATCTATCCAATAGCTAATATATATATATATACATACAGTATATTGTTAGTATATACTTAGAGTTGAAATCTATATAAATATAACTTATTTATAAAATGTTGCTACGTAGTTACTTAATTCATAAAACGATGCTGCTCTCATAAGAGATTCGGTTTTATTTCTATCTTGTTATGTCAGGGGTCTGAACTTAAAGCTTATTAGCTTAAAGTGATTTGCAGGATGAAAGCTATTTTCCGTAATAGGATTTATTATCCTTTTACCCAGTTTCTTAGCAAGTTAAACCTTTTTAAATCAAAGAATGAAGAGATAGAAATTTACATTTTCGTTAGTAAAAAACTTGATTAAGCGGTTTTATTTTTAATATTTTTTAGGTTAATTGATTAAACATAAACACATATATTATTTAACGATTGTGATTTCACACACACACACACACATATATATATATATATATTTTAAACTGGATTCCAAGAGATTGTAAAAGACCCAGAAAGAGACCACATGTGAGATGGGTGGATGAAATAAAAAAGTGTGCAGGGGTGATGTGGAGAAGAGAAGCTAAAGATAGGAAAAGTTGGATTGAACTTGGAGAGACCTTCATCCTGCAGTGGATTGATAATAGTTTATGATGATAATGATGATACATATATACGTGGTACTAAAACAATTACGATTTATATCTTAAAGGCGAAGCAATGCATTATTGCGTGTAATGATTTTCTGACAATATATATTTAATTTAGTCTACTTAAATTCTTATCAGTTAGACATCTTTGTATATTTAAATACATGTATATTTTCTATACACAACTTAATGTAATTATAAAGGACTTGAACTCAGATTTTTCGAGCTCCCTACAGGTATTGATTCAACATGGATATGACAATAATATTGGAATCAATAAGAATTTTGAGCATTTCATTATCGGATTTTCAATGAAATGGATGGCTAAAGAATTGGAGGGTGGTGAAGATTGAAGCTTGTCCATAAAAGTTTGAGAATTTGCTATCTTTATATAAACTGATCACTGATTGTATATATGTGTGGGAGGTGAGGATCTGAACCAACTGATGAGTGCTAGTTCAACATGAAATATGTATTTTGGAGATCATTTATCTTTTTCACATTATGTGGTCATATGTATCAATAATATAAGATAGAATGGATAGCTGCAGGGAGCGTGAAAATCTGAGTTCAAGTCCTTCATAATATCTTTGCAGAGTACACGAAGCATTACTATCATAGTTGCTAATATCAATCTGTTTAATGCAAAACAAAATGTAGGAGTGAATATATTTACATGTAATATTAGCAACAGTGTTTTCCCTCTTATCTCTGTACCTTTTTAAAAAAAATTTCCACTTTTTTCTTTTACCTTACTACTTCAGCCACTTAAATTAGTGTAGGATCCAGGCATATGTTTCTCATATCAATTAACTACCCAAACTAATTGTAGCAATAGAATTGTATGTTTGTAAAACTTATTTTCATCCTTTGATTACGAAATTCAAATTCAAATTAATATATAATATCAAATTTATATATTTGTAAATCAAAATTTGACTTATATATATATATATATATATATATATCAGTTATCATTTACTCCGTTAATATGAGCATGCACATAAATCAAACATGACAAGAAATATGGCGACATGCCGGAGTAAGAAGAAATTCAAAGACTTTACTGTAATAGTGCTAAGGACACAGAAGATACTTATAGAAAGATGAATTCTTACATACTTTTGAGGGATGACTCTAAACCAACCCCTCGCCCCACTCTCAGAAGGAAATTTAACTCTCCTCCTGAAAGGATATGCAAGTTCAAATAACATTAGGGCATATGTGCCGATAAATAATTATTCATACAAAAATAATAAATAAGTATCCTCGTGAAAATAAGGATCTACTCTTATACTCAGTTAAAAGAATGGGGATCGGAAAACTTGTATAACTAATTAATATGGGGTTAGAGAAAGTAAGTGATATATATATAAATATATGTCAGTAGTCACTTTAGAATTATAATATCTTTTATTAACCCAATATCCCCTACCATTTATAACATAAATATAAAATCAAAGTTCCCAAATTGAATAAATATATAATGAAAATCATACAATACATAAATCATTTTATAAAACAAATTGTAAGCATATAGAAATACTTGTCGAAATAATTGTTAAACTAAATAAAGGAAATGGTTGTCATAGAATAGCTGCTAAATCCCACTCAATGGCGCAGTTATCACACTAAAATTATAAAATATAATCATTCACGGGCCGTTAATTATAATCATTTTGATGTGTTTTTTGTAATGCAAAAATAAAAACAAAAAAAAAATCGTCTTTTTTAAATATTACTTAATTTTAAATATTATTTTTTATTAATGTATACAAATTAAATGATAATAATAAATGTAAAATAAAATAAACAAATTACAATTTGATTCGTCTTTTTTAGTTTTCTTTTTATTAGAAAAAATCAATTTTCTATCGGAGATTTTTTTTACTGGGGTTACGGCTTTTTTTTTTTGTTGTTTACCGCTAGTTTTTATTTCAAATAGAATGATAACTAAAAGTAAAACTTGTTACATTTACGTTTAGGTTAGTTTTAGGGTTAGGATTAGGGTTAGCTTTAGGGTTAGGATTAGTGTTAGTTTTAGGGTTAGTTTTAGGGTTAGTTTAGGGTTAGTTTTAGAGTTAGCTTTAGAGTTAGTTTTAGGGTTAGGTTTAGGGTTAAAATAAAAAATATCAAAATCGTATTTTTGTAAATATTTTTTTTACTAACATCTATAAAATAAATGATAACAATAAACGTAAACTATATTCAACAAAGAATAACAGTAGTCGGAGAAAAGAAAGAAACTAAAACTTTTTTAAACAATGACAACGCTTTTTTTTTTATTTCAAAAATATACACACTGTACAATCTTAAAATGTCTCATGGAATGTTACGAACAGTATGTTATTTGACTCATTACCTAATTCAAAATAACTTTATACATATATCTCGTCAACATTTACTACTTAAAACTTCAATACACTACAGTGGTAAAAAGTCTGTTAATTATTACTTTACAAAATCTGAACATTTCAATACTTTAAAATAAAAAAAAATCCAATGAAAACAACATTTCCATCCAATTCAAAAAAACACACCCTCTCCCCAAGCCGTAATCATTTTATAAACTATGCGAATTCGGAAAATGTATTTGCGGTGTAAAACATACATGCTGTACTGTGATGCGACATAGCAGCCTGCAATCTGTAGCACAACAAAAAAGTTGTATTATAGAAAATTTAGGTTTGAAGGTGTCGGCCGCGGAAATGGCATTTTTATGTGTTTTAGCACAAAAACAGTGCCATCCAGTGGGATATATCTGCTCATCGATGACAACCAAAGAAATTTCTTAATAATAAAAGTATATTAAATAATTAATATGGGAGATAGTGCTCTGTGGATTATAAACGCACACACATGTATTAAACGAATAAGGAAAAATTAATGTTATATACAAGGTGTATTGGTTTGCGTATTTACATAAATATATTTATGAAGTGGATATTAACTTGTTATATAATAAACACACACATACAAAAATTATAGTATACCCGACAAAGTTTGTAGGCTTCGTCCTTCTATGGACTTTGAGTGGGCAGTCTATCTGTTCATCAACTGCAACAAGGACTGGACTTGATGGTGGTACAAGTTCGTAGAATTAGTCATCATCACTTTGGTGTTTGGTGATCTCGGCTTTTACATTATGTTGGGTCAGCTGGAGCGGAGATGGACAGACACACAGAGGTAGGCTTCTACTCCATAATCATTTTATAGGCAGGCAAAGGCTTGATTGGCATCTTTAAGTTGGAGAGATGTATATTAAACAGGATATTAAGCACTATAGATTGTCCTTTCTTGTTTTATGAATCCTAGGTTAACTGCAGGCTTCGATGGCATGTTGTAGTTACGCTTCCATCAGAATCAACTGACTGGTTAACTGCTAGATTATTCTAATGATGGCCTGGATTAATGTCCATTGATTTAGAATGATGAAATGAGTATTATTTCTTTTTCTTTTGATTAGAATAAATCTTCCGGCTTATAAGGTATCAGAATTAGCATGATTAAAAAGTTGCATGACTTTGTGTGTTTCCCAGAATAGCATTAGCTTCCTGAACATAGAAATAGGCTCCCAATAAGATTTACCTTTTTAACAGCAAGACAAAAGTGAACTGCTCTCTTTGAAAAATCAAAGGTAAACTGATCTTTTTGAAAAGCAAAGGTAAACTGCTCTCTTCAAGAAGTAAAAGTAAAAACTGCCCTCTCGCAACTTCAAAACAGATATCCCACCTCAATATAATCTCAATTCAGGTATCCCCTCCACAACACAAAATTAAATAATTAAATCTTATTGAATTGGTTTTAGTTTTACTAATTGGTTTAGCTGATTCATAAAACATTCCAATGTAATCGCCCAAGTGATCTCAAAAATTCCATTTCCAATTAGTTTTATTTATATCCATTCAGATCTCAATATCTCTGATGACAATTTCAATAAATGATAACATCTTTTTACTTTTTTATTATTTCCAATATCACAATCGAAGTTTTTTTTGTTTTAATAAAAAAATGTTTTACATAACTTGAGCATTCCTCTCTCCATGCATTATTGCAAGTTTAATTAAATTCTTTTTGTCCAGTTAGAATTATTTTAGAGTGGACAGGAAACCAGAATGCCTTTAGGCTTTTTCTAAATTTAAGACAATGGCCCCCCTCCTTTGCTCAAATGCAACTAAAGAGAAAAATATCCATTACAACTCCGATTTTGAAATTATTTTTAAATAATAGCATGTTAAATTCCCCCTTTTACATTGATTGTAAGCACTCACAAAAAAATAAATAAATATGTACTGACAAATTGTAAATTAACGTGTTAGCATTTCTTTTAACAAACAAAACAAAAATCTTCAAAATTATAATTACATTTTGGAGTTTCTTTCTCTTTAAAAAAATAATAATAAAAACAAACAAAAATCAAATTACAAATTCATATTTCTAAGCCTTTAAATATCGGCTTTAAATGTATGTGTGTGAGTTTATATTATCGCCACATTTCTCTCTCTCAATTTATAACGAATATTGATTATATAAATTGTATAACCCCCCGTCTTTAATGACTATTTAAAAAATTTTAGACCATTTATTCATTTAACCTTAAGTTGTGCTTGGCCACATTAAACATGCCTGGCACAATATATATATACACACACATCTTTTATGCCTTGACAACAGTTTGAAGATTATATGGGTATTTATTCCCCATTGTTCAGATGAAAAATTGAGGATATTGACTTTCCTGGATTAGGACTAAGACAATCTTTAAAAAAAAAATTAAATCTATACCCTCTGAGAGACTTTTGTATTTTAGGACAGAATCTCTTTTGAAAAGTCAAAACAATAACATCAGCATAGATAAATTTCATGCCTCAGAATGAAGATAACTGATGAATATATTTAATAAAGTAGATAATCATACAAAACTTATACTGTTGAAGTTAATATGATAAGATAAATATAATACCATAAGACTCAAGAAACACTGAGCTAGCTTTTGGCAAGTTACTGCCAGAATCACAATGCTAAGACTAACTGCATTATTAAATACATATGTATTGTACCACTGGTGAATGTATTGCATCATCTTTTTCTTTTACAAATAAAAGAGTATTAAAGAGGGAGTAGGGGGGAGGGGAATAGTTCTAAATAACAGTTGAAACTAGTTCTCTTTTATAAATGTAGAAAAAAAAAATAACGACAATAAAAATGTAAAAATGAAATTAAACTAAAAATATAATTTGTAAAAAGAAAACTTAAAATTTTCAATTCATTAAAGATTACTTGGATGATAAAAGAAAACTCCAATTTGAACTAATTAAAGAAATAAAGGAAAAGACTATGGATACTATCTTATCGAAGTATTAATCTAACAAGAGATTAGATTAAAATGGAATGCAAAAATTATTTAAGAAAATATATAATTAATTAAACTAGATTGATGGACAATAAATAGAAACAATGAGAAAAAAACATATGAAAGGACCAAGAAATGAGTAATTATTGTTATTGTCATTATTATTGCTAGTCAGATTGTTTCAGATGCAGCAAAATTATTGTTCAACACTACTGTCTTATAAAAATTTTTAAAGAGAAGATGGTGAAAAGCCATCCATGTTTCAAGCATGTGTGCATCTACCTATCTTCACTGAAGGCTGAGCTAGCAGCATATGGTGCTAAAGAACAACTGAAGTGTGTGGCCAGCCTTCAATCCCAGTTCTCAGTAACATCAGATGTTTTCCACCTGGAACACATGCCCACCTCACGATCTGTGAAATACCAATATCACTCTCTCCCTCATTGCAAACTGAAAATTAATAAGAAGCCAAAACCATTGATGGAAAAAAAGCCAACTGGTTATTTATCGAAATAAGAAAACAAGCAAGAAACTGATTCCTTAAAAGTGTGACATGCTAAAATCCTAGGTAAATACAATTCTTATTCTCACATTCTAAAGGTTTACACATATATATGAATGAAAGAACTTTAATGAACTCTAATAGTTACAGCCAATGTAATTATTAATATTGCATCCATAAATTCTTATTATATTGTATTAGAAATAGATGTGTGTGTATATGTAATTTTTTATTATATCATGTTATAATTATGTGTGTGTGTAAAATAAAATATTTTTCTGCCTCATTGTTGTCCGATTGATTCTCTCTCTTATAACTGCATCACTAATAGATTACTTTATAAATAGCTATATGTATTGGGCAAGTGTGTCAATGACCCCCCCCCCACAATTGAGAAAAGGAGCTAGCTTGGGATATATCAAGTGCTCCAGGCATACTGACTATGTAATCTGTGGTTAGCTGGCACCTGAGGTTAATCCTCAAAACAGATAAAGTGCTCTGGGTGATAGGGGTTTAAATCTAGAAGTCAAGAAGTGCTATAGCCTGGAAATGTGATCATACATTGTACTTTGTATAGCCTTGATCTGGTTATAGGTATCGTGGATGTTTAAGCTATCTGTGATATTATACTTCTCTGCTTGAAGGGACAGTCTGCTGCCATAATGGAAGTGCAGCCTGAGTAAAAATCGAGATTTTAAAATATATAATCAGAGCAATTTTCTCTGACCCAGTTCAATATATATATATATATATATAGTGGCAAAGATCAATATGCAAATAAAGTACAGTATGTAAATTAGATTTTTAAAAAAAATGGTATGCGGGAATCTTTTCTATTTATGGAATGAGGATCTCTAGCAATAGCCCACATCCCCTATTTTACTGGTGGGATATGTAAGATGTGATCTTATAATATATATATATATATATATATATATTATAACGGTCGGGAATTTAGTGATCATAAAGTCTTACAGTATCTGCACTACAGAGTGCCACCAGGCCATTTGAACCTGGAAAATTTATATTATAACAGTCAGGAATTTGTGATCAATCCATCTTACTGTATCTGCCATACGAGGGCGCCATTAGGCCATTCGAACCTAGAAAATTTATAATGTAGACAGATATGCATTGTTAAGATCATGACCGCCAGCCCTAGTCACTAGCTCATGAAGTAGCAGAGGTTTAAAAACATTTATTAAATACATTTTTTAAATAAAGAATAACAAAAGCAATCACTGTCAGTATTAATAACACAAAAATTTTATTTACATATATATATAAGTGGCGACACACAAATTTGAAAAATGATTATATATAAAAAAAATTATGTTTGTTTCATTACCATTTACTATTCTTTTATTTGTTTTAACTTTTATTTATTTTTTTTTAATCTTAGAAATGTACAGTATAGATGAGCTACCCAGACGACACATTTAAAAGATCTTCAAACATTTGATTCCAGGCTAAAAGTCCACAGCCACACCAACGCTTGCTTCCAGATATATATCAGCAACCAATGTAATGTGAACATGTTAGCATAGAATGACAGGAATGTGCATCTGAACAGCATGATATTATTAGAGAAAACATGAGCTTCAACCAGTATAGGAATGTACTTCTATCTGGCAAAGGAATCATGCATGTAATATAAAGAGAAAACGCTATGTATGGATGGGAGAGCGGTCCTATCTTGCCGACTTATCTTCTCAATCCATAGAGCTGGAATGGGTCAATGGTGCAGGAAATACATCTGCATCCATTTCAATGATATGACTACCTCTTTGTGGTCATGCATTCAGTTGGACTCGTCACCCTAGGTGCTAACACACTTCACATTACATTGATATAAACATCCATATATCTCTCCATCAGCATTGACACAACTATGAAACAAATAGTCCGAAATCAAAACCTTTTTAAACAAACATATTTAAACTAGTCTAGCAGCAACCTACACTCAACTAAGATTTAAATCATATTATTAATTTATTTCTAAAAAAAAACTTTAGTTTACTTTTTTTTAAAAATCATTTTAAAATGACACATTATATTTAACTTATTTTTTTACTAATACTATTTTTAACCTATTTTTAAAATTTAATAATGCACAAACAACGATAAGTATTTTCATCTTTAAATTTGTTTGCAATAGCAACCCCCCACCCCATTACAAACAGACCTTACACTTAGCATAAATGAAAACATATAACACATATTTTAAAAAGATTATGTTTCAATTTTAAATAAGTCTTAAAATTTTTAAAGTTTATAGAGTTCAGATTTGATCAAAAGAGAGAAAGTCTATAATTCACCTTTAAAGGAAAATAAAGTTCTGAGATTTTAAATTAAGAGTTTATAATGTTTTTTTGTTTAAAATGTATACGTTCCTTTCTTTCTCCGGGCTCGTTCCTTCACGATGAAGATCTGAATTTATACAAGATCCATTTCTTATGGGCGATGACGATTTATGAAGATGCATTTACAATGTTTTTCTGAAGATGGTACCAGTGGTTCGATCCTGGGATCCGTGGAGATGAAAGCTGCCTTCAGCCGGCCGAACCGAAGGAAGCACGAAGAAACGGATTACATTCTTAGTGACGGTGACAATATATATATTTTTAAATATTTTACTTTCAGCAAAGCTTACAGAATTCAAAATTTAATTTTTTAATTCTCTCTCTAATTAATTATTGTTTTGGATTTTCTTTTTATAGTCCTCAGGCACCTTATCTCTGGAATACAGGATTCATCAAACATATTCCATATCACTATTTTATTGGTTAATTCAGTTTGTGGCCAAGTAGATTTTGGGTTTTCCACTGAGATCTGTGTCTCTATCTCTGGGTGGGAATGCTTATCTATTTCGTAATCATTTTTTCAAAGGTCATTTTGCCCAAAGGATCCGTTTGTAATTTTTATATTTAAAAATTAAAAAATCTTCACTATTATTAAAAAGGTTTTTATTTTATACTTTATTTAAAGATTAGAATCTTTGTTTTGATTCTATAATTTTTTTAAAGCTTATTTTAATATTTAAATCAAACATTTGTAAATTAATTATTCGTTATTTGTGTATTTTGAACATTTGTGTTTTTAATTCAGTATTAGATATTTACAAAACATTACGTATTAGAATTTAAATGTAACACATATATATATATCCCATTATAATATAGTAGGCAGATACGTAAGTTAAAGATTCAACTTTTACATAAACATTTTATTGCGACCACCAGCCCTTGCCACTAGCGCATGGAGTAGCAGAGGTTTAAAACATATTTATTAAAATATATTTTTAATAAAAATTAAAAAGAATAAACTAGACCACTGCCAGTACTAATAACACAACAGATTTTACTAATGCACATTTAAAATTCAGGAATAAAATGTATATTTAGATTTTAACATTAATTTTTAAATTTGAATTACTATTTTAAATAGTCTGCACAGATGGACATTTTAATAATATTTTACTTTAGCATGTTGGGTATAGATAGGCTACATAGATTCCACAGTTAATAACTTTTCAAAACAAATCATTCAATCTCAGACTAAAATTTTGTAGCCAAACCAATGCCTGATTCCAGATATATAGTCACAACCAATGCAATATAAAGATGCTAGCATAAAACCACGCTGACAGGAATGTGCATCTGACAGCATGATATTATTTGAGGGACATGATCCTCATCCAGTACAGGAATGTGCATCTGTCTGGCAAAGGAATCATGTATATAAATTAATTAAAGAAGAGTGCTATGTATGGGGGAGAGCGGTCTATCTGCCGACTTATAATCCCTGTCCATAGAGCTAGAAGAGATCAATGGCACAGGAAATATGTGTGTCCATTGCAACGCAAATGACTACAATATTAGGTCATGCATTCAATTGGGCACGTTGCCCTGTATGCTAAACATGCTTCACATTACATTAATATAAACACCCATATATCCCTCCACAAGCATCGACCTAACTATGAAACAAATAGCCTGAAATTAAAAGCCCTTTAAAATAAACATAAATAATTAAAATACAAAGTTATTGATGAAATTGCAGAGGGAAATTTACAAGAAACCCAATGGCATTCATCATAAGATGCCGCATTGACACCAATAATTTAAAAGATATTCGAATAAATATATTTTTAGATACTCAACATATTTACCGAATATCTATATATTTTAATCAATATGAAAAGAAAAAAATAATTAAACGTTAATGAATCCATGCAGTTATCTATACCCAACTTAAATTTAATGCATTTAAATAATTTAGTCAATAAATATTAATAATAAAAAAAATGGAAATGATTAAATTAGCAAACTCAAAATATTTAAAATTAAACATCATTAATTGATTTTGAAAACTTAAAAGTCAGATAAAAGTTCATTTTAAAATTTAGGTTAGATGAATATTAAAAGTTTTGTCAAATCTTGATGAAAGTTTTTTTTTACTTTCAAATTTTTTTTTTAGAAAATTGTATAGTTCATATCTTACAGTAGAAGAGTCCCAGTTCCTGGTGCTAATTCCCATGAAGTCTTTATTGAAAGACCGGTCTGTTGTTCTGGAGGTGGCCTTAGCTGGTTCAATACTGGTACTATTTAATTGCAATACCCATATGATTTGGGGTCTGCAACAGTACCATTCATAATTCAACAGTCATTTCATTTTTTAAATAAGTGAGAGAGGGTGATGAGTGCGTCTTATCAGCCCTCTCAAAAATCAAGCTGGAACTGTTTTAATTTGAATATTTTTTCCTTTTATACCAATCATCCAGATTCACTCAACATAGTTTCCTATTCCAATCATTTTCATTAAGGTCTGAGCATTGGTTTGCTGCTTTTATTGGACATCTAATTTTTTTTGTTCTCTTATCTATATCTTTCATCTGACTTTTTTATATAAAAGCACCAAGGGCTAGTTTTCTTTTTGTTTAATTTATAAAACAATCACTTCCATTTATTTGGATTACATAGGAATCTTTTAACAAAAATATTTTATTTTTAGATCTTGTACTTTTTTTATAAAAAAGTACGTTCAGATACTTTTTATTTTATTTTAAAAAGAAACTAATACTTTTAAAGTTTTCATTCCATCTGTGCGATGTATTATATACATTAAACAACTTTTAATTTTCAGTTTTTAAGTTAAGTTTTTTTTTCTTTTTAATAATCGATTTTTATTTATAATCTTTTTATTTTAATTTAAAATAATGTAACGGCATATTATATACCGTTACATATCAGTAAACTTCCTCAAAAAACAAAAACATTATAAAAAAAAAGAATTTACTTAGTGTTAGTAATTACGTTACACAAATTAATTATATACTAAACTTTTTTTTTAAAAGACAAAACTTTGGTTAGTAATTACACGCAAATATAATGATAAAAAAAATTGTTGTTGACTGTTGATTCTTTACTACCAGCTAAATTTCTGCCCCCTCCCTTCCAAGTTTCTTTTCTCCTACTTTTAACTATTATTTAGGTGGGTTAAACAGTTGGATTTTAAATAAGCCTTTTTTTAAAAAAAATTATGATGTATATTAATTATTACGTTTTATTCCTTGCATTTATTTTTCTATATATGTGCAATTTTTCTTACTGGCAGTACTTTTTTACAAGATATTCAAACCATAACTTTATATAATATAGATAAAAATATTTCACTTTTAAAAAAAATTTACTCAGGGTACTCGTGGTTTATTATACATCGTGCCACATTGGGAGTCTAACTATAACGGTCGGAAATTTAGTGATCATAAAGTCTTTCCATATATGCACTACAGAGTGCCACCAGGCCATTTGAACCTGGAAAATTTATATAGTAGGCAGATACGTAAGTTAAAAATTCAACTTTTGCATAGACATTTTATCGCGACCGCCAGCCCTTGCCACTAGCTCATGGAGTAGCAGAGGTTTAAAACATATTTATTAAAATATATTTTTAATAAAGATTAAAAAGAATAAACTAGATCACTGCCAGTACTAATAACACAACAGATTTTATTAATGCACATTTAAAATTGAGGAATAAAATGTATATTTAGATTTTAACATTAATTTTTAAATTTAAATTACAATTTTAAATAGTCTGCACAGATGGACATTTTAATAATATTTTACTTTAGAATGTTGAATATAGATAGGCTACATAGATTCCACAGTTAATAACTTTTCAAAACAAATCATTCAATCTCAGACTAAAAGTTCGTAGCCTAACCAATGCCTGCTTCCAGATATATAGTCGCAACCAATGCAATATGAAGATGCTAGCATAAAACCACACTGACAGGAATGTGCATCTGACAGCATGATATTATTTGAGGGACATGATACTCATCCAGTACAGGAATGTGCATCTGTCTGGTGAAGGAACCATGTATATAAATTAAAAAAGAGTGTTACATATGGGAAAGAGTGATCTATCTGCTGACTTATAATCTCTGTCCATAGAGATAGAAGGGGTCAATGGTGCAGGAAATATGCCTGTGTCCATTGCAACACAAATGACTACAATATTAGGTCATACATTCAATTGGACACATTGCCCTGTATGTTAAACACACTTCACATTACATTAATATAAACACCCATATATCCCTCCACAAGCATCGACCTAACTATGAAACAAATAGCCTGAAATTAAAAGCCCTTTAAAATGAACATAAACAATTAAAATACAAAGTTATTGATGGAATTGCAAAGAAAAATTTACAAGAAACCCAATGGCATTCATCATAAGATGCCGCATTGACACCAATAACTTAAAAGATATTCGAATAAATACATTTTTAGATACTCAACATATTTACTGAATATCTATATATTTTAATCAATATAAAAAGAAAAAAAAATTAAACATTAACGAATCCATGCAGTCATCTATACCTAACTTAAATTTAATGTATTTAAATAATTTAGTTAATAAATATTAATAAAAAAAAAAATGGAAATGATTAAATTAGCAAACTCAAAATATTTAAAATTAAACATCATTAATTGATTTGGCAAACTTAAAAGTCAGATAAAAGTTCATTTTAAAATTTAGGTTAGATGAATATTAAAAGCTTGCCAAATCTTGATGAAAGTTCTTTTTTACTTTAAAATTTTTTTTATTTAGAAAATTGTATAGTTCATATCTTACAGTAGAAGAGTCCCAGTTCCTGGTGCTAATTCCCACAAAGTCTTTATTGGAAGACCAGTCTGTTGTTCTGGTGATGGCCTTAGCTGGTTCAATCCTGGTACTATTTAATTGCAGTACCCATATGATTCAGGGTCTGCAACAGTATCGTTCATAATTCAACAGTCATTTCATTTTTTAAATAAGTGAGAGAGGGTGAAGAGTGCGTTTTATCACCCCTCTCAAAAATCAAGCTGAAACTGTTTAATTTGAATATTTTTTCCTTTTATACCAATCATCCAGATTCACTGAACAGTTTCCTATTCCAATCATTTTCATTAAGGTCCAAGCATTGGTTTGCTGCTTCTATTGGACAATCTAATTTTTTTTGTTCTCTTATCTATATCTTTCACCTGACTTTTTTTATATAAGAGCCCCAAGGGCTAGTTTGCTTTTCGTTTAATTTATAAAACAATCACTTCCATTTATTTGGATTACATAGGAATCTTTTAACAAAAATATTTTATCTTTAGATCTTGTACTTTTTTTATAAAAAAGTAAGTTCAAATACTTTTTATTTTATTTTAAAAAGAAAATAATACTTTTAAAGTTTTCATTCCATCTGTGCGATATATTATATACGTTAAACAACTTTTAATTTTCAGTTTTTAAGTTAAGTTTTTTTTTTTCTTTTTAATAATCAATTTTTATTTATAATCTTTTTATTTTAATTTAAAATAATGTAATGGCATATTATATACCGTTACAATATATATATATATATAGGTAAAGATCAATATGCAAATAAAGCACAGTATGTAAATTAGATGTTCCATTTATTTTGACAATGGTATACAGGATTCTTTTCTATTTATGGAATGAGGATCTTTAGCAAGAACCTCTTTTCCTATCATCTCTTTCTAGTATTACATATTTTGTGAAAAGTGTATAATTTTTGAGATTTACATCCCTATACAGTCATCATTATATCTAATTGGCTGTCATATATAAAAGTGCATGTGAGAAGTTTTCAGCCCTTCACTTTAATTATAACGTAGATAATAGAACTGAAAGAACTGAATCTTATCACAGTTTATTCTGTAAAATTGTGTATCCTCTATGATGATCATTTGAATACCAATGAAGTTTTTCTTTGGGGGAGCATTTTGTCAAATAAAGTTATGACTTCCACCAATTAAGAATTTTAAATTTTTTAAGAAGAAAACAATTTTTCGAAACATTAAGCTGAGGTTCAATGTATTTTGGAAACCTTTCTCAATACAAATTATTAAAGATAAAGCATGTTTATAACAGCTTCTTTCTGACTTAAAACCAACCTGCTATATAGGAAACTAATTTTCAACTATTTAATAAAATTCTTGTCAATATGGTCCTTTCAAAAAGCTTATAGACAATCCATAATAATGGTATTGCGCAATAAATTTTTGGATCATTGATGAGTTTATTTGGTTTTATAAATGTAATAGGTTTGCTTTCATTTTAAAGTTTGGATTTTTTTTTCTGAATAATATTATAGAATAATTTTGTCAATTATGTTTGGCTTTACGTACTAAATTTTTTAAAAGCTCTGGAGGTTTTCTATCTGCTCATAGATCCTTTTCTCATTTTAGATAATCAAGGATAAAATCAATTTTGCCAACATTTACACATTTAGCAGATTTGGATTGGAAGAACTTTATAAAAAGGAAAAAAAAAATGCAATTTTGCTTTTTCAATCAGGGGTTTATAAGTATAATATATAAAATTGGCAATCTCTTTCTTTTAGAGTTACTTTTACATCTCTTAATCTTTTATAAAACTGCCTTTCTAAAGTTCCATGGTGTTCACACTTCTTTTCTAGTATCATATAATGATTTCACAAGTTTTTTAAAAAATTTCTGGATCTTTGGTAAACCAAAACTGATTAAAAAAGTACATCTGCTTTTATTGCAACCTGGACTAAATTTATTTCTATACCCACAAAGGATAGACTTTATAGTAGTGTTTTTAAAAGTTTGGTAAACCTATTATAATAAAAAATTGGAGAGATTCTACTAATATTCTGTTTAAGATGTCTAATATTATCAATTCATGTTAGCTTTCTTTAAATTCCATATTACACAAGATAATGTCCAACTAAAGAAAATGTAAATTTCAAGATTCATTAATTTATGTTTGGTTATGGGGGAAATAGTTTAATTCAGCAGAGAATTGTGAAACATTTTTTTGTTAAAATGAAACATAAATCTGGAGTTGTTCTGTTCTTTATTTGGCTGAATAAAAGGTTTATCCTTATTTAGCATGATAAAATAAGTGCATGATATTTAAATCCACTCATTCTAAAATATTGATACCTGATTTGTCATCATTTCCATATTTCTATATACTGTTACAAAAATTAAAATCTTCTATAAATTCAGATGTAGAAAGATCTGAAAACAAAAAGGTAGGGCCAATTTACATCGGGGAGTTCACAAACATTACATACATATCAGTTATCTACTTGTATGTTGATTGCAATATCTTTCAAACAATCTAATGGAAGTTGTAAGCTTTACAAAGTGATTTGAAACAAAAGAAATCATACAATGCTTAGAATGTATTCTATCAAGAATCAATGTAAATCAAAAACTTTTAAGAAGATAAGCACTGTTAGATGATTGCTGACATCTTTGAAATACAATTATATGAATGTTTTACTGAAAAAATAATTTATAAAAAATTTCCATTTTGGATTTTGATGAGTCAATGTTAAATTGGAGTTAATTTTATTGTATTTTATAGGTGAAAAAAGAGACCTTGTTAGAAAGTGTATCTCACACTTCGAGATGTCCCTTAGTTGCCAACAACTTGTAGTCATTTTTTATTTGAGAAATTAGGAGATTCATTTCTGTAGATCTTGTGCAGCTATCTCTTCTCCATAATTTAACCAGAATTCATATTAATTATTTTGTAATATTGGTAATCTATGATTATGGCTCAAAATAAAATGAATATTGTAAAGACGATTACAGATAGGTGATACAAAAACAGCAGTTCACAGTAAATTTTTACTTAGAATTAGAAAATAATTAATATAAGCACTAATGCTTAGCATGAATATTATACCAAGATTATGATATTGAAAACTTCTCAGCATAAGATAATGAAACTTTTATTCTTAAGCTTTTCTTAAATAGCATTTCTAGTGCTTATTACAATTGTATAAGAAAAGTCAACCAATGTATACAGAATTAGAAAATAAATAAAACAAATAGGAAAAAGTTTTAAAATTATTTTTTAAAAATAAAACAATGTCTTGAATTCTATAAAGTAATAGGAAAGCAAATGAAATGATAATATTAAAAAATATAATTGTTAATTGGCAAAGAAAACTATAAGGAAATAAAAAGGTCTCAAAAGTATGGCACCTTTTGGCAGTAGAGGAAAGGAAAACATAATGGTTTTGAAAAACACTTCTACATGTACAAACTATTCGATAATTGAATTGAATAAAATATTATGAAAAATATAAAGAACTGCCTTTTTTATTTTCAGATTTGCTTTATTCTTTGAATTGGAAAGAATAATACGATCACCAAAATACTATGAGATACCTAGAGAATCCAGTAAATTCACTTCCATTTTTTTGAAATTTAATTGAATTTTAATCAGTGGTTTCAACTTTGACGATTTTTGACAAGTTATTAAAAAAAGGCTGATGACTTTATTGATCAGAAGTTCATAAGAAGTTTGAGAGTCCAAACTGTGAGCACTAAAAACAATCTTGGACTCCCCCAATCCCAAACTGAATACTCTACCTACTGCGCCAAATGGCACAGGGCAAGTTATAAAATATGCATATATATATGCCAATCCATACATACAATGATCCTCAATATTAGTTATTTTTGGAGAAAGATCAATCATTTTAGTCATAACCCCTATGAATTTTTGATTTAGAATATTTTTATCTAACTTTAAAATAAAAATAATTTATAATTTTAAAAAATAGTTTCCATGAAAACATTCAACATAGGTTTTTTTTGGCATAAAAGAATTCCAACTAAATATATGTATGTAAAACAGGGCATGCATCCCTCACCCATCCACAGGCCTTATACTTGGCTCATTTACATGGGAAACTTGCATGTATGAATTAGGCTAAAAAATGATAAATTTTTTTAGTGCCACCTAACCTAGAAAACATATGTTAAAATGCAACTATAGTTTGTATATACCTCAAAAAAGAACAAAATAAAACTTTGAATATAATAAAATAAACTATAATACTACTTTTACACACAACAATTTAGAAAAAAGTATATTAAACACTATTATATTTAAATACAAATATACTTTATATACTTGGTTTAGATGCAATATAGAGAATTTGAACTCAAACTTTTAAGCTCCCTTCAGCTATTCAGTTTATCTCATACAATCAATATACATGATCACACACATGTGAAAAAGATAAATAATCATCAATATATAAATTTTGTGCTCAACCAACACTCATCAGTTGGTGCAGGTCATTATCTCCCATGGATACATATAATCACTGCTCAGTTTATATGAAAAAATAGCAAACCTTCAAACTTTAATAGATAAGCTTCAATGTACTTCACCCTCAGATTCTTCAGCCATATCTGTACCAGTGAAAAACTGATGATGAAATATCCAAATCCCTTGTTGCTGCCAATATTATTGTCATGCTCATGTTAACGTTGAATTTAAACCTGATTCTCATATATAGGACCTTATCCATTTAAATACACAGTAGAAGAAGACTGAATCTCTAATATTTGAATACAAATATACTTTATATACTTGGAGTTAACTTCAAGTATATAAAGTATACTTGTATTTTTACTCCAAGTATCTTGTATTCGAATATTATAGATTAAAACCTTTATTGTGCCTATCTCTCTTCTGAATATTTAAATGGATAAGGTCCTACATAAGAAGGGTCATATTGATGTAAAAGCTAACATGGACATGACAATAATATAGGCATCAACAAGGGTTTGGTTGCGTTACCATCAGTTTTTCAATGGTATGGATGGCTGAAGAGTGAAATAGATTGAAGCTTATCCATTAAAGTTTGAAGATTTGTTATCCTAATATAAACCGAGCAGTGATTATACATATATGTGGGAGATGATAATCTGGATCAACTGATGGGTTCTGGTTCAGCACAAAATACATATATATATATATATATATTGGTGATCATTTATTTTTCCATGCGTATGGTCATGTGTATCGATTATATGAGATATAGTGGATAGCTGAAGGCAGTTTGAAAGCTTGGTTTTAAATTCCTTATATATGATATCTAAATTAAACACTTTTTTCTATAAATGCTTATTAGTGCTAGCATGGCACCTCTCGGTTTTGGTGCGTTGTTGCACCATCCACATCACTCTTGTTGCATTTTTTTAAACGAAGATTTATTTGTTCATTTGAATTTTACTGATTAATTTAGAATGTGCTTTGGTAAGTTCAAAGTTGAATATTAACCAACTATTTTGATAGTTTTGTTTTTGTTTCTAGCATCACCTCAAAATTCATCCAAGCATAAATATTTTTGACAAATGGTAAAACAATAAACAGTAACACCCTTGCTTAGATAATAAAAACTGTTAAAATTTTACTTATGTTTCAAAGCAAACTTTACTTAGTATCAATTGGTTACATCAAAATTGGTTACAGTAGGGTTACATGTACCTATATGAAAAAGTTCCTTTTAATTTTGATTTGGTCCTTGCCTTTGAAAGTTATCTTGTTTAACCAGGTAACAGAGATTCATTGTTACAATGATTGGCCATCAAAGGGTTGTGTTAGCTTATCTCATTTTTAAAATTTATTTTTTGCCAGCTTGATATATATATAATTCCACTTCTTATTTAACTTATTTTTTTCTTTCTGTTAGTTGATGTAATACATAACAAATTTGTGGTTTAAATTTTGCCTTATTTTTCGAAGATATATGTATGGATATATAAACACACGCATAAAATAACTATCTAATATGCATACAATGACAATAAATGTCATATTTTAAGAAAGTACGAGTTTATGCAATATTTACAACTTAAAGGCACTGGTAAATCAATTTCGTAATAGTGTGGTCTTTATAAGAAAGATATACTCTATAGTGACAGAAGATTAGTCAGATTTCAACAGATCTAAAATATTTTCGTTTTGTCTGTTAAGTTCTTACAGCTTTAAGGGAAAAAAAAACCCGTTTATATTATATATACGAGTTGTTTTTACTCGAGCTATTTAACCGATTTCAATAGTTGTCCCATGAAACTGTTAGCAAAAATTGCTTTCAAAAAGATTTTTTAAAGAAAAAAAAATATTTTGATTACAAGAGCGTAATTTCCACAAAGAATTCTTCGTATTATTCATTCTATTCATCTTTACATGTTATTTCCTTTTTTCTCGTTCTCATTATTATTACTTTGGTGAAGAATCTCCAGATAAAACCCATGTTTTCATAAAAGTATAAAATAAGATAAAATAACCATATTGTTCTGAAATAAAATATAAAAACTAAATTGGTAATAAAAAAAAATAATTACAAGCTTATTATAATGGGAGCAAAACCTTTAAAAATTACCGAAGTATTTTACTATGATTATATACGCTTAACATGGAAAAAAAAACAGACTAAAGGAAGTTATTATTCCCAGTAAGAATACTAAAAAATAAAATAGCTACAAAATTGCTCTGAGATATTAATCTGAGTATAAAAGACA
This sequence comes from Epiperipatus broadwayi, assembly GCA_028023455.1. Classification (NCBI taxonomy): domain Eukaryota; kingdom Metazoa; phylum Onychophora; class Udeonychophora; order Euonychophora; family Peripatidae; genus Epiperipatus; species Epiperipatus broadwayi. Next base: position 8,551,775 of record JAQFVV010012416.1, on the reverse strand, counting down.
GTAATTAAAACTTTTATTTCAAAGTACGTAAATGTAAAGGTTATATATAAACTATTTATTCAAAAATAAACGTAAAATGTAATCTCTGAAAGATTTTTTTTTTTCAAAAATAATATTCTATTTTCAAAAATGATTCTATTTTAAAGAAAATGATAATTAAGATGAATAAGGTATAATAATACATTCAAGAAATAAACTTTTTTTTTTTAATTCTTAGCATAGATTTTAAAAAAGATTGTAATATAAAAGAACAAGGCCGCACTCACGTACTAACAGGATTCTTAGTGGTTGTTAATAAAATGAATTATAGGGATATAGATATGGTTCAATAAAAGTAGTCTTTCCTTTTTCCCCTCTATACTCTTTGGTTCTAATTTCTTTTTTACGTTATTATTTTCAGTTATGTAGGCCAGTATAAAAACTAGTTATATTGAACTCATGGTATCAGCAGTTTTTCTGCAGTATTGAGTTTGAGTGTTTGTGAAATCATATCTTCATGCCTATCGCAATATATATATATAATAAAATTGACTATTAATCACAAAAAAATTATAAATGAGTAAATACAATGTGTAGAGAAAAGAAATCCTTGTTTCATAATTATATTTTGTCCCAGAAAAAGAATCTCTTCAGGTGATCCTGGGAATTAATATCAGTACTCTACAGTCATCAATATGGTAACATTTAATATTGAAATTAAAAATAATGTTTTTATTCAAACAAAAGAAAGAAAAAAAAATCTTAAAAAATGCCTATTTATATATTTCAAGAGTTTTGTTATTTCTCTCCATTAATTTAAATATTAAAACTTACCATAATGATATATGAAGAGGGAAAAAAACTGATGATAATTTTCAAAATCACCTGACGAGATCTATATTCTGGAATAAAATATGTATAGTGATAAAATGCCTGATGTGCTTTTTGCCCTATATGGATGACTAACTATTTACATGATTGTAAGTGGTTTGTTTAATCAACTTTGTTAAATGTATTTAAGCATGTTTGAAATGTCTTGGATATATTATTTATATTCACATATACTCTATCCCAGTAAAATGTGTATATTCAAAAACCTACAATGTTCTTGGCATTAAAAAAATATTATGTAACTGACATAGGAGATTGGATATTCTAATTGGGTTCTTTTGTAAGACTATACAACCACTAATAATTCACTTAGAACTGAATCTATGACTGACATTTCATTTAACAGAAGACTGAATATTGAAACTCTATAATCACTGCTTACTACAAGTAGGGAAGTTCCTAGAAGATATAAAAGTAGCCTGGAAAAACCTGTCTAGGTAGCCCTACCTGGTAGATTGCTCATTTAAATGTTAGAAGTAATATAATATCAATTTCAATTTTATATGAAATAGGCTATATTTAGCACGTAACACTTAATATAAGACACCTAAGTAACTATCAAGGTTTAGTATGCTCTAGTAAAGTTTATTTTGGTAAAGGCAGTTCACTGTGTGAAAGAAGATTGCATGGGCTTATTGCAAAGGCTCTTCATCTACTTTCACTTCCTGGAATTGATGTAACAATGATAGGCAAATAATATTAAAAAATATTTTCTTATAATAATATTTGTGCCTATTCAATCAGTGCTTATCTCCAGTATTACATTATCAAAGTTGATAGAGAGAAAATATTTTTTTCGTTAGATAAAGTTACTTTATGAATGGCCATAACAAATAAAAAAACAAAACATTTTTTTTAACACTTTAATTTATTGTTTGTAAAGATAGTAAACAAAAGTCCAAAATTATTGAAAATGGTGGAATTGGTGTTGTGATTATTAAATGTTTATATAATATATGGAATGACTATTACCAATATAACATCTTGTGGATTACATAATAGCTAAGTGCATTTAATATACAGTAAAGTTAATTATTCTTTAAACTGTAGAAAAGAAAATAATAAGATAAAAAAATGTGAATGAGAACAATATAATGGATGATGTTAAATATTTTTTTTTAGAGATTGGTTCAGGAAAGACTGTTTCTCTAAACATTAAAGCTGTTTATGAATATGCAAGATAAAACTATGGCTTTTCCTTTATCAAAGTCAGGAATCTCTCAGCCACTATGCCCAATGAAACCTGTTAACCACTTTACCTTCTTTTATCTTTTTCCAAATCCAGCATAAAACCAAGAACATTCTGTATAATCATTTTGTTTATATTTATTATCCCACAACTTTATTATTTGCACCCTTTTTGCTTGTAAGCATTTACATTCAATTATCAGATGCCTAATATTTTCAATGCCTTCCTTACATAACTTGCAGACTAAATTACCCATATTTCTCTATTTGTGTGTATATTCCATTATTACTAATGATCTTGTTTGAGTCTCAAACAGTAAACCACTTTTCTTGCTATTATGTAAATTATCTCACACCCAATATTCTGTTTACTCCTATATATATATTTAAACTCACTGTCCATACTAGTTCTCCATCTCTCTAACTCCCTATTTTTTATTAATGCATCTATTATTATATCCCATTCTTTGCAACTACAACATTAAGCAATCCTCTTAGCACAATCACCCCACTGTTTATAAAAATGTACTGATGTAAAAACTTTATCCAAATCGTTTGTATACCATACTACCTTTCTCATCAATCTTATTGCCCGTCCTTTATTGATAATCTAATTAAATACTATTTTGGCTATTCTCTTACTATCTATAAACTGCGATCTACCAATCAAGCAAATTCTCCACACAGTAATGCCATCCAGTGGCAAGTCTTAATAATCAATGGATGCAAGAAGGTTTGTGCATATGGATGGTTTGCTACTATTTTAACAGCTTGTATACGCATAGGAAATGGTGATCATGTAATGAAATGTGCAAGATCTGAGAAATATGAATAAATGGAGATTGAAGAAATAGAGTTAAATTTGTTAGCAGGTAGACGTGATTAAGAAATAAAATACATTATCTCCAGAAATATATATGAAAAAAAATAAGTCTTTGTTAAAAAGGACATTAAAAATATTGTAAAGAACATATATGAATTAAATATCTAAACATCACATGATCACTATTTCTTATGCTAGCACATTACTGTTATTAAAACAGGCAAAACTCTCCATATAGTAGTGCCACTCACTACCAACTAGAGTAATCAATTGATGCCAGAAGGCTTGTACATAAAATCCTTATCTAGTGCCCACTCATCCAATATCCCCAGACTAGTTTCTGGCTTGTGGCCTTTGCTCAAATCCAAAGCTCTTCACTGACAAAGGCCACAAGTCAGAAACTAGTCTGGGGATAGATCTAGATGCAGTGCGATAGATTCAAAGCTCCTCACTGATGAAGGCCACAAGCCAGAAAATAGTCTGGGGATATTGGATGAGTAGGCAGTTGATAGGGATTTTATGCACAAGACTTCTGGCATCCAATGATTACTCTGATTGGCACTGAGTGGCACTACTGTATGGAGAGTTTTGCCTGTTTAAAGAATTAAATATGTAGTATATTCATATTTAGTTACTAAAAATGACAAGAATACATAAAAAAAAATAAGCATTTGGAAGTTGTTTAAAAGATCACAAATGAGTTTAAAAAATATGATTATAAAACAAAGATTATAAGTAATATAGAATAAAGAATGAATAGATTATTATTGTGAAGGATATGTGAGAAATGTGAAATTAAAATTGGAAATTTTAATTTTATTATAAATAAAAAGAAGATTACATAGTAAAGAAGAATTTGAAATACATTGTTTTATAATTATTATTATTATTATTTTTTTAAAAAAATTATAAAATACATTGTTAAAATTAGATATTGGTAGATAAAAATAAATTAGGAAAATTTAAAAAAATATATAGTAATGATTATGAGTTTATGTTGATAGAATTAGGAATATCTGAAAGATTAGATACAGATTTTTATAGAAGGGATGTCTTGAGATTATTGGGGAACAAAAGATGAAACTAAATTAAACAGTTTTAATAGTGGTTTTTAAAAAAATTATAAAAGAAGAATGAATTTAAAACAGATAAAGAGTAATATGATAGGTAAAAAAAGTCACAGATAGGTTTTCTTTTTTGGAATTAATAAAACTAATAATAAAACATGTATTATTGAATCTACCACTTTCTTTATTTTGCTGTAATATCTTATATAAATGTAATTTATACACCTTACTTTGAACACTTTATAGTAAATTTTATTATTATTATTATTATATATATACACACTCAGTCTTATGTTTCAACTGTCCTCCAGTCTTCTTCAGAGCCACTCCTATTTAGAAATTAAAATAGGAATGGCTCTGAAGAGAACTGCAGTTGAAACATAAAATTGTGTGAACATTTATATAATAAATTGTTTTTTTATGTAAATGATATTCAAAGTAAGGTGGATAAATTGAGTTTAAATAAAATAACGAAATACATTAAAATATGTAAAAAAAATACAGATTAAGCATGTAAGGAAGAAAAACAACATGCAAAGAGCACACACACATACATATTGTAACGATATATAAATATGTCGTTACATTAATTAAAATAAAAACTTAAGAGTTCGCAAATAAAAGGAAAAAACTAAACGCTAAAATTAAAACATTGTTAAACGTGTATACATTCGCACAGATGTTAAACTTTAAAAATTTTTTTTTTTCATAAACAAAAAAAAAAAAGTATTTGAATGTATTTTTTTTAAATAAAAAAATACAAGATTGAAATATAAAAATATTTTAATAAAAAAAATAACGTAAGTTAAAATAAAAGCAGGTATTAATTAATTCCTGTAATCTATAAAAGGAAATGATTGTTTATTAATTATCTAAAAGCTGTTTAATTAAAAAGTCAGATGGAAAGTTAGATAAGAGAAGAAAGAGATTTTAGCTTGACAAATGGAAGCACTAAGCCTTGGCCCGGACCATAACGAAAAAACAGATTAGTGACGTTTTGTTGTTTGAATCCGTGTGGATAATATAAAAAGGAGAAATATTGAGTATTGGGCAGTTCCAGCTGTTTGTTTTGAGAGTGGTGATAGAGACACAATATCACACTCTCTCTCTCTATTTTAAAAAATGAACTGATTGTGATACCGAAAGGAACCAGCTAATGCTACCTCCGGAACATCTGACCGGTTTTCAAACAAGGACTCCGTGGAAAAACAAAAACCTGGACTCTTCTTCCGTAAGCTGTTAACAATGAACTTAAAAAATTTTTTTAAATAATTAAGAACTTTCGTGAAAGCAATTTAAATGTTAAAATGGAGTTTCTATTTGACCTTTAAGTTTAAAATCAATTGATGTTTAATTTTATATGTTTGTTATTGATAAAAAAATCATTTCCATTTATTTTAATTGTATAAATTATTTATTGTTTAAATTTTAAATGAGGTAATTTCAAGTTGTTTATAGACGCTTGCATGGATTCGTTTGCGGTTAATTATATTTTGGTTTTCATATTTGATCAAAATATATAGACATTCGATAAATAATGATACCTTACGGTGAGTATCTAAAATGTATTTATTCGGATGTCTTTTAAGTTATTGGTGACAACGCAAGTATCTTATGGTGAATACTATTGGGTTAATTATAAGTTTCCCTCTGCGATTGTCGGTATCAATAATTTTGTATTTTGATCGTTTATGTTTATTTGAAATGTTTTTGACCGTGGAATCTGTGTAATCGATCTATACCCAACATTTTTAAATAAATCTGTGCGAACGTATATAAATGTTAAAATTAAGTCGGGCGCGAATGGCTATATAGTTTTGTAAAGTTGTATTTAGGGAGGGTAATCTTAGGTTATTCATTTTCGTAGTTGAATTGGTTCAATGGATTGGATATATTTGTGTAATTAGTAAATGTAGTATGAGATCCGCTACGGGCAGGATTATAGATATACGCCACACACCCTCTGTTTGCCTATGGATGGGTTTGTAAGTCGGCAGAAGACCGCAGTCCATTCCTATGGAGTTTTTAGTTTATTGATCTACTTGCCCACAGATGTCACATTCCTGTTGGTGGAGAGTCAATGTCTTCTCTATTTCTACTTATTGTTCAGATGTACATTCCTGACAATATAGTATTTTGTGTTGACGTATCATGCTACATTGAATACATGAATGTATCAGATGGATTGGCGCCAGTTGATTGCGAAATTTGTTGCCTAAGGTTAAATCAGGGAAGAATATTTTCCTTTCAAATGCAGACCCATGTAGTCTATTCATACCCAACCCTCTAAATAAAATACTAAACATTATAGCAAGCTATTTTAAATGTAAAATTAAAAATTAAGATAAAATCTAAATGTTAAACTTATTCCTCGAGTTTAGAATGATTTTATATGTGCGTAAATAAATATTTTTCTGTGTTAATTTCTGGCTGTGGCTTTTATTATTTTATTCTTTTATATTTAGGATATAAATTTATAGATTTTTATCTCGGCGTCTCCGCTGAGCTAGTGACAATGGGCTAACGATCTAAATATGTAAATAAAGTGGAATCCTAACAGCGCGTATCTGCCTACTTTATAAATTTTTCTAGGCTCAAATGCCTAGATGGTGCCCTTTGGTAGTGCGGTGCGGTGTGATGCGATCTCCCACTTCGTTTGGATCGTTATAATATATATATACTACTTATAATAAATCTCCACTTATATACTTTAATGCAAATTTTTTATATAATTTTTTTAATTTCCTAACAGTTTTGACTGTCCTGCAGTCTTCATCAGAGCATTTGCATAACCTTTCTTTTCCTTTTAGATATATATAAAAAATTAATCAAAACAGAATTAATCATTCTATAATGCAGCATCATGCCTCTTTTCAGCATTTTCTGACATTTTTTTTTGTCTCACACATCAATGTAAAATATATGATAAAATAATTATAACTTTTCAGAAAATAATAAATTTGACTTCATTTGATAGATATTTTTGTTTATTACTGAAACAAATTTTAAATGTTCACATTTTGTTTCTGTAAATATTAAAAAAAATGAGATCACAATCAAAACAAAGACTTTACATGCTATCATTTTTAGAAACATTATTTTCAGTTTATAAAATCAACAAAATATTTTTTAATCATTATTTTTAAACATTGAAATGTATAATTATTTATTTCTCTTATATCTAATGAATTATGCTTTAAAAGTTTAAATTTTTTGAATATTTATTGCAAAATTGCGATATTTTTCTTACTTTTAAATATAAAGTAGATTGTTTATGTCAAAGGTACTTTTTTAATTTGTTTCAGGGCATATTTACGTTAGTTGCTAATATAATGTTATATTTTTGAAAATAAAGTATTTCAAGTCAAAATAAGTTATTAATATTTTTATTTTTTGATATCTAATAAATATAGTGCAAATTATTTTAAAAAATATCTAAAAGCATAATAAATTCACAAATAAACACATTTTTGCATCCTTGGAAATTACAATGTTGTAAAATGCCAAATGTTTTACAGTCTTGACAATAGACAATGACTGACCATGTCAGGGCAGGGTTTATGTCTATTGTAAAAGTGGGAATTTTGAATTTCCTGTCTTTTTGCACACAATTTTTTGGAAAAAAATTATTATACTAAAATATACCACTTCACATGCATTTTAACATATAATACTTACAAAAAAATTCACTAGGGGGAGAATTGGCCAAAAGACGAAATAATTCGGGTCAACTATTCAAAAAGTTAAGAAAGAAATGGAGTAAACTTAAGAAGTTAATCTGAAAAAAATAATAATACAGGAGGAGAAAGTCCTAAAATTTTTGGAAATACATTAATAAGAGAAATAAACAAAAGAGCTGCCATAATGTTAAAAGCAAAAGGAAGAGAATTTGAAGATTGAGAAGAACCTAAAAATAGTAATGAATTTGTAATAAAAACCTTGGTGATTAAGAGTTGCTAAGTAAATGTGATTTATTAGGAAGCTCAATTTACACACAAAAAATGAACCGAATGTTAAATTAGGATTTAAATAGAATCAGAATAGAATTGATAATGAAATAAGATGACTTTAAAAAAGCAAGAGGATTAGATAAAATATTAGTATGCATTGTTAAGGAAATAAAATTTTTGGTTTAAAAATAATATAGGTGATAGAATTCCAGATAAATAAAAAATGTGAGATTTAGATTATTAAAAGAGAAAGATTTTAGATAGTTAGCTAGTTGTAAATCAAGAGCAATATTTTCAGAAATTTGTAAAATATATATATATATATATATATATATATATATATATATATATATATATATATATATATATATATATATATATATATATAGTGAAGCAATGGATCTGAAGTCCAATCCATGCTTCGCAGCCTCCTATAAAATTAATTAGTATTGTAAGCCTGAATTAAGTTTATAGTCCAATATCGGCAGGGCTTTGCATTAAAGCTAAAATTAATTATGTTTATTAAATTTGTATTGCATTTAAATATTTTGTTTTAAACAAATTCCATTCTAAGATTAGATTTTTGTTTAAAAAAATTACTTGTAAAACCTATTAGTCAAACATATATATACGTCAAGCATATATATATGAGTTAATGCAAAATTCTGCAGAAATAAAATGCTTAGTTTAAAAATGCTTATTTTATTAAAAGAAATAATATATTTTTCTTTTTAAGAAAATCTTGTTAGAATATGGCGTATGATTTATTTTGAGATAAGCCCGCCAACATTTTCTAAAAGAATGTATGTTTGTAATTAGTTAGCCCATTCAAGGCAAATTAAAGATGGCCTTCTCTTTCTTTTTTAATTAATAAAATTCAAAGTTTAAAGAAAGAAATTTAGAATAAAAAAGTAAAAGTTATTTTTAGAAAATGTTACCTTGAAACAAAGGAGCGTGGGGGGGGGGGCTTATCAAGATCTAAGATCATAGGCAAAACAATAGAAGGTAGCTTACAAAAAAAACATATAAATAGGAGAGAGAACAAAAGACTTGGCATTCAGATTTTCCTTTTGGAGATTGCATTCAGAGTTTGCTTTTTCTTGTGCTTGCTTTTGTCAGATTTTGCTTTTGCTTGCTGAGATTTCTCTGTAGAGAATTCAGATTTTTCATGTGCTTTGAACCTCCTAGATTTTGCTTCTCATTTCCATTTTGTTCAAAAAAGTTATTCAACTGTCATCTTCAAAATCATGGAGAAGTTTGAACATGCTACAAGCTAAAAGTCATATGAATTTGATGGATTCTACCATGCTAGGCAGTTAGGCAAGCTTTGCCTGCCACTGAGATTTCTAAATACCATCAAAATGCCGTAGTATCCACACAATATTAATCTGAACTCTGTGCCGTGACTGTAGGACTTTTCGTAAAAGCATGCTATGTATTTCCATTTTTCCTTGTCTGGACAAATACCTATCGACGGACAGATCAAGCCACGAATGCCATGGGAACAATACCAAGGAATCAGGATGGTAATAGTATCTCTCCTCATGAACTATTTACTATTCCACCTTTTTTTGTTCATACCTTTCTTAATTGCTTCATTGAATTATATTTCTGAAATGTTGTATTTAATTATATTTGTTATGTAACCATTTTTATTAGATTAATCTTAGATATATATATTGTAATGATCCGGAGAATCGACTGAACGTAAACTGCACTACAGGGCGCCATCTAGGCATTTGAACCTAGAAAAATTTATAAAGTAGGCAGATACGTCAGTCAAAAAAAAATTTTTTTTTTTTTTTTAAAATTTGATTCCGGTCGTTAGCCCATGTCACTAGCTCAGGGAGTAGCAGAGATTTAATAACATCATATCTTATCTAATTAGATTTCAACATTAAAAAATAAATAAAATAAGCCACTGCCAGTAATTAGCATACAAACATTTATTTATGCACATATATATAAGGTTTAAAATTATTTTATTATTAGTTTATATTTTAACATTTAACATTATTTTTTTAACTTTGATTTTTGACTTTAATTTACCTTTAATTACTATTACATTCTAATTTTACATTTTTATTAAGTTCGCACAGATGGGATTATAAAAGCTTGTTATAATAAGTTGCTATAGATCGGTTACATAGATTACACGGTTAAAAACATTCCAAAGTAAACATAAGCGATCAAAATATAAAATTATTGATTACTGACAATTGCGGAGGGAAATTTATATGTAACCCAATAGTATTCACCATAAGATACTTGCATTGTCACCAATAACTTAAAAGACATCCGAATAAATACATTTTAGATACTCACTGTAAGGTATCATTATTTATCGAATGTCTATATATTTTGATCAAATATGAAAACGCAAATATAGTTAACCGATAAACAATCTATGCAAGCGTCTATAAACAACTTAAATTTAATGCATTTTTATTTAGGGTCAAGTATGAATAGACCACATAGATTTGCATTTGAAAATAAAATATTCTATCCCTATTTAACCTTAGGCTAAAATTCGCAGTCAAACTGGCATCAATCCATCTGATACATCGATGTATTCAATGTAATACGGAATACGGCAGCACCAAAAAAGATTAAGAGAAGATATTGACTCTCAGTAAATAGGAATATTACTTCTATCCAATGAGAAGAACAATAAAAAAAAAACCTCCATAGAAAGGAACTGCGCTCTGCGTCTTATAATTCCTTCCATAGGCAAAACGGGAGAGTGCGGCGTATGAAGCGATTCTGCCAGTAGCGAATCTCCGATTACATCTACTAACTACATCAATATAATCAATCCATTGACCCAATCTAACAACGACACAAATAACCTAAGATTACCCTCCCCTAATATAACTTTACAAATCTATACAGCCATTCACGCCCGACTTAAGTTTAACATTTATATAATTAATTTAACGAAAAAAAAAAAAAAAAAAAAATCATGATAAAAACTTAAAGAATAAAAAAATAAATAAATGGAAATGATTTTACATAAATAAGAAAAAAAAAACATCAAATAACATTATTAATGAAGAATTTAGTTTGGTCAGATAGGATTCTATTGCATTATTTACTAAAAAGTTTTAAAATTTAGAGTTCTTATTGTTTCAAGTGAATATATAAGTTCTTACGATTTTTAAAACGTCCAACTTTATCCGTTGCTTGCCATGAACGTAAATTCCCACACCGTCCTAAAATTGGTATCCATTTAGCCGTTGTTTTATTTATTCATTCGGAGGCTTTTTAATTTATTTGGTCCTCAATGTAGGAAACAATAGTTCATTTCTCCTTTCTTTAACAGCTGAAAGAATTGACCGTGCGTCTGTCAATTCCTCCAACTCCGTACTACTACATATAGTCACATCGTAATAATCAATTTCCAGTCACTGATTAATAATTTCCAAATTTTCCTTTTATATTAATGGGAAGGATTGAATTTACATTACGTCACCGATGCGATGGTCCTTTCGCTGCGGTCCGATTCCATAGGGATTTCTTCTTATTTGCTAACAGTTTCTATTGTTTTCCTATCTGACCGGTGTTTTTACATTTAAATGCTGAAGGCTGGTTTACATTTAACTAATTAACAATCATTTCCATTTCTGATTAATTAACCTGTTTTCCAAATCAAAAATATATTTAAAGATAAATTTAAAGATATAATTTCATCTCCAAATCTTTTTAAAATTTAGTTTTAAAATACTTTTTCTTTAATAAAGTTTTATTTTAATAATTTTTCATTATCTGTGCGATTTAATATATAAGAGTTTAAGATGATATTTAATTTCAATTTTTAATTCTTAAAGAAAATTTTTAAATGCGAACTTTTTAATTTACTTTCATGTTTAATAAATTAAAAAAAAAACAACAATGTAACGAACGTCTATGCTCGTTACAATATATATATATATTGTGTGATCATCTATTTCTATTTAATCCTTTTTCTGCACTATTCCTCTTTGTTAACATGTATAAATATTTTGTATTCCATTGCGGTTAAGTTTAAAAGTTAATTTTCCATTTAAAATCTCTTTCCAATTTTATTTATGTTTCTAAATTCAGTACGAGTAAGTTTCCTTTGTTTGTCAACTTGATCTCCTCGATAATGCCTTTTTTGTCTGCCATTAGCTTATTACGTATATCTGATTTAGCTATATACATCTTAAATAATTTTAAACTGTTTTTAACGCAGAGCAATTAGAAAATGCTTTGCGAAAGCTTTTTATTATTGTACTTTATCGAGGAGATTCGAGTTGACAATTTTCTTAAAATTGGGAAGAAAAGACAGACCGCAAAAGTATTATATCGTTTAATCTGTTTTTATTGTCTAATTAGTTTTTCATTAATTCAGGGGAATAGCAAAGGCCAGTAAATCATTATTAATATTTTAAAGTCATTAATTAAATATCTTATTTAACTAACAAGCTTGAGTTTGCTAATTTTATTCTAATGCTTTATGTTACTTTTCCAATGATCCAGGCACGCAAAACACATATTTCATAGTACTTTTACACACATTAAACTATTTAGCTCCATAGGTGTTCCCGTCCATGTCTCGCTTCTGATGCTAGTTTGGGCCGGATGAGAAAATAATTTATGCGTGTCTCAGATAATGTTGTTGGTTCGTAGTTAGCCTCGAGAATAGGTGAATAGGGCAGAGGTCATAGTATTCTTGATTTAATATCTCGCATATGGGTGGCCTCGAGGTACTTTCGCCTAGTATTCGAACTGGGTTAAACCAACATACATCATCTGACTGTCACAGTAAATTTTTTTTCCTCCGCATTTTGGATGCCCATAGTGTTGCTATTTGAAATTTTCCATACCCTGCAATGCACTGTATAACATTTGTATGTGTGTATAATGTTTTTTCTTTCTTCTGTTTTAAATTAATGAATAATATATATGTAGAATTTTTTTCCTCAGATTTGTACGCATATATATAATGTTTTTTCAATAACACGAAATAATACTTAGTTATATGTAAAATTTTTTGCTTCGAGTTTGTCGCCGTGGGACGAATGTCATTTTTTTTTTTTTTTTTTAAAAAGTAGTACCATGAGAAGTTTGTTTTAGTCTAATATATTTATATAAAAATATATGTATAATTTTTTCGAGTTTTGTTTCCTAATGTGAGCCAAATGTCATTTTTGTTGGATTAATTAAAAAAGTTAAATGTGTATAAGGTAAAAAAAAAATTTTTCCCGAGTTTTAAATCAGATAGAATGAAGAGTTTACATTTAGAAAAGTTAACACTCTGTTAGTTTTTTTTAGTGAATATATATATAATGAGAATAAAATATCAGAGTTATAGCAAAATTTTTTTTTCCTAATTAGTAGAGTTTTGTCATGGCCAGTCGCATTATTGTTGTTTGTCGTAGAAAGTATATAGCTTCGATGAGGCGGAAGTTCAAATAAATACCCATCTGCCCTCCCTTAAAATAGCTTTCGTACTTTATGTTATTTAGTATTGCTTAAATATGAGAAGTTTTGATGTAATAATGTTTTTCAAAATATGTATATATTCGGCAGTGTTAATATTTTAGTAAAAAGTACAAATAGATAATAAATTTTTTTTTTCCATTTGTGTAAATTTTTGTAAAGATCTAACAGATAACATTTTTTCCATTAATAGAAATTTTTTCTAAGACCTAAAGTTTGATAAGTTCGAATTAACACGTGTCAACGTACGGTGTCAGCAAATATTTTTTCACTTTCTCTGCGTTTCTTTATATGAATAATTGTAATCATGCAAAATTTTTTTTTTCACTTTTAAATATTTTGCAGTTATCTTTCCTGCAAACATATATAAATATAACTTTTGTTTTCGTTAATATCAAATTTAATTTTCAACTTGTGAAATAGTAAATGCGTATGTTCGTTTTAATAAATATATATATTAAAGTATTTTCTGTATAACATATATGTCAGCCACCCTTTAGTTAAGATTTTTTTTTTTCAGTTTGGATTATGCTATTGAATCATTTATTGAGTAACTGTTAGGTGAAGACCCTTTTAAGTAACTGTTAGGTGAAGCCCTTTTTTTATGGTGAAGACCCTTTTAGTAACCGTTTAGGTGAAGACCCCTTACATTTTTAGAGTTTAGAATTGCTGAGTAGCCTGAAATAATAGGTCTATGTCTGCAATCATAGTTTCCGTGTTATATTTGCAACCAGCATTTACTAGCCTGAAATAATAGGAGTATGCGGTCCGCAATATGACGAATTTTTCTAATAAAGTCATGAACATGATAATAAAATAAATGTTTATATAGGTATATCTGTTTGTATATTTATATGTAGTCATATATATGCTTATTTAATGATGTACATATTCAAATATATGGGTGTATATGATATACATTTCGTTATAGTTCGGTAAAACCCGTTTTTATATAAATATTTTTGAAACAGTTTTTGATTTCAATGCGTGATTCTGTAAAATTACTTGATAATTGTTAATCTATTTTGGGTTGTGACCAAAATGGTAGTTGGTTTCGATCCCAGGTTCATAATTCGGAGTGGCGGTTATCATGGGATTTTATTTTTAATTTTTTTTTGTGTATATTTGGTTTTGTTAATCGTACTTTAGGCTGTTTAAATTGATTTTTTTTTGCGTATCATGACCAAAACAGTAGCATGGTTTCGAAACCAGGTCAGACATGTTACCTTACTGAGTTGAATACGTCTTAGACTTAATTAATATTGTCATTTAAAATAGCATTTACTTATTCATGCAGAGATTTTTTTTTGAAAGTGAAAATCAAAATAAATTTTAATCGCATTTAAACTGTACAAACGTTATCAATGTGTGCTTGGATCATTATCCATTAATGTGTATATTTGATATGGCCATTGTCTTGTCGACTGGTGCCCTTATCAAATAAATTTGTCGGCAAGTGCAATCTCTCATATCGGATTACAAATAAACAAACATAGGAGGTAGATGATCAAAATAAAACTGTATGTGTAGTGAGCCAAAATAATTTTTAAACATGATTTATGTATATTTTGCTCACATATTTCTTTTGATATATATATATATATACTTGTATATTAATGTAAATGCATTTTTTAGTTGTTTCAGGTGTCAGAGAAAGCCAGCTCAAAGTGGGTTATTTTAATTGTATTGTGACAACTTAGTAATGACATTTTAATGAAATATAAAAATAAAGTAAAGTGAGAAGAATAATGTGTAGTATAAATATTAAAAACAGACATGGCAGGATTTTATATTTTTTTTCATGTACAAACAGATACATATAGGCATAGGTTTAAGATGGGACCTCATGAGGTAGGCAAAGTTAATTTCTGAAAACATATAAATAAAACAGATAGTTATATAAAATAAAGAACTTAGAATACTGACTTATTTTAGAAAGAAGTAATTTTTTTTTCATATACAGAAGGATATAGCTCCTAAACACATGATAAAATATACTTATCTAGATTGTTTATAAAAGACTATAATATGTTTTAAAAATAAGGTGATTGTTCTATAACAAAATAGCCAATATTAGGCAAAAATGGACCAACAGAAGAAAGACAAAGATTATGACAGTGATGAGGAGGTAGTGCTCAACCTTCCAAATACAGCAACATCTACTCATAGTGACCAAAAATACAATTTTGAAGATCTCATCACAGAAATGAGAGAAGAAAGAAAAATGGTGATGACCATGTTCCAAGAATTCATGGGAATGACATCACAAAGATTGACCCACTTGGAGGAAAACATGGGTCTCCATCAACAACATACTAGTAGAACAAAAGTATTGCCAGATGATGATAAGCAGTTAAAAGAGCAACATCAACAGGAACAATTTATATTCAGTGTAAATCATTGATGGATAATGAATCAGGAAATGATATTCACAGCTTGGACATGTCAGTCAAGCAGGAAATACAGGATGGAGAAAAAAATGGACAGATTAATGAGTATAGAAAGGAAATGAATAATCATCAACCACTGAACCCAATCCAGGTGCAACAAGGCAACCAAATCCTTACGCCAATAATAATTAATCCGGTGACATCTCCTGTGGCAAAGTTTGTCCATATCCAATGTTTTAGAGGGGAACCGGGTGGAAACCCTAGACACCACCTAGACAGTCTCAAAATGTTTTTTCAATTCCAGAATATGATGGAACAAGAAAAAGTGGTGATCTCCAGTCATCATTTAAAAGAATCTGCCAGAGACTGGTGGAACACTCTGTCAATACAACCACAAATTTATGGAATATGAGAATGCAGTGATGTCGATGTATTGGAGTGCAGAGCAGCAGGAAGGTTTGAGGTATTCTATAATGCATGAAAGATACCTGGCTAAACATCAAGAGACTTATGCTCAGTTTTTTGTTAGACAAGTAAATTGAATAAAAGTGCTAAGTGCATTCAATTATCTAGAAATGCAGATAGTAAAGATGATTAGGCACAACATGCCACCCTGGATAAGGGAAATATTGATAAGCAGTCAAGAGCAAGATATTGAAGGTACAACTCGTATACTAACAGCTATCGAATCTGAAAATCTTGATGAAGACAGAAATGAAAAGGAGGTAAAATTTCAAAATAAATCTACCAAACAAAAAAGTACAAACCTGTCAAGAGTAGAAAATAAAGAAGCTGTGCCATCCCATACAGCAATTGTACAACAAAAGGATAACGAAGAAGACATACACTCAAATGCAAACCCAGTCATTCAAGTAAATATAAATGACAATAAAATACAAGCATTAGTTGACTCAGGCAGTCAAGTATCTATTGTATCAAAAAAACTAGCCACAGAATATGAAAGCAACCCAAGATACTTATAAAGTTTCCCATGCGCCCTATCCAGTTAACACTGGTGAATGGAAGAAAAATGAATAGTGAACGATACCAAATGTGGTTTGAGATTACAATTAGCAGCAAATGTTTTAATCATGCCTTCTTAGTAATGGAGGGGTTGTTGTATGACTTAGTATTAGGTTCAGATTTCCTTCAGCAGTATCAAGGGATCATACATTACCCAACAAAGAAATGTATGTTAGAAGACATACAAATCCCATTTACAACAGTGGGTCAAGATAATCACTCCATTGGCAGTTGTGTTGTATAAGCGATTGATGAGGAAATGTAAAACAAAAAGTTGGCATAGAATAATTAAGAATAAAAAGCATAGTCAGCAGTTGCAACAAATTTTACGAAGATACACAGCGGTATTTTCTGGTGTACCAGGGAAAATTAGAGGGTATACTCATCGAATTAGGCTTAGAGAGGAATCGCACCAGCAAACAAAAACTTACTCTATCTCATTCCAATACAAAGAGGAAGTGGATAAACAAATCAGATGCTGGAATGTGATATTATTGAATGGGCCCCTTCGCCATACAATAATCCATTGATTGTAATCAAGAAAAAAATGGAAATATGTGTTTGTGTTTGGATGCGCGCCACCTAAATAATACGACCATTCCAGAACATGATGTGCCACTTCCAATGCATGAAACATTTGTGCAGCTCACATGGAAGACTGTATTCTCAACCATGGAAATGACAGCGAGTTATTGGCAAATGGCGTTGGACCACCGTGATAGAAAGCATATGGCATTTTGTTACAATGGCCAGACTTATGTGTTCAAGAAGGTTCCATTCAGCTTAATTAACAGTAGAGCAGGCCTCATGAGAAGTTTGAAGAATGTTTTATCTTCTCAAATACAGGGACACATGGTTTGTTACATGGACGATATCGTGATCGCCTCAAAAGACATCGACGAGCATTTGCATCATTTGGAAAGCTTCTTTCGTGAATGCATACGTGAAAATATAATCATCAACATGGAAAAGAGTTTTTTCGCAGTGAAGAAATTGAATTTTTGGGCCATGTTGTAAATAGTCAAGGTGTCAAACCCCATCCTGCAAAAATAGAAGCTATAAAAAAATTTCTAACTCCCACCAACCAGAGCAGGTTCGAGCATTTCTGGGATTGTGTAATTTCTATCACTGCTTCTATCCTAGATTTGCTTATGACACCATGCAGCTAATTGAATTAATAAAGAAGAATAATAAAAAATGGGAATGGAAAGAGAGGCATGAGCAAGAAATGTCTTAAGTAAAAGATAAGTTCTTGGAAACAGTAACGTTATACCATCTGGATTTTGCCCGCCCCTTTTACCTTCAAACAGATAGCAGTAGGCAAGGCTTGGCTGCTGTGTTGTTTCAAATTGGTGTTAAAAATGAGCATCAAGTGTTGTACTTTATTAGTCGGACATTGAGAGGGGCAGAAAAGCATTATACAACAACTGAGTAGGAGACATTAGCAATAGTGTGGGCATGCCAGAAACTGAAAGAGTTTTTATTGGGATCAGAAGTGGTAATCATAACTGACCACAAATGTTTGGAATTTCTGGACAATGACAGATTAATAAGGTGGAGTCTGATTCTTCAACAGTTTTGGTATAGTGTCATTTATTGCCTGGGATCACAGAATATTGTGGCTGATATTTTAAGCCACCACCCTGTGCCCATGGCGGCTCAGAATCCAGATTTAGGAAACCAGACAATGAAGATAATGACAACCACAGCAGGAAACACAGTGGAATCTCACCTCCAGAATTTAGCGTATTGGCAGGCCCAGGATGCTCAATATAAAAAAATAATTAACATTATTACATCTAAGATGGCAGCTGGTAGGCACTATAATCAATACAGAATCACAGATGGGATCCTTCAGATTAATACCAAAAGCCCTCACAATCCATGGAAAGTCATAATACCTCACAAATTGAGAAACCAAATTATTACCCACATCCATCAGTCGGTGGGACATTAGGGTCCTCAGAAAGTAGAAGAAGCAATAAAATGTCAATTTTATTGGCTAGGGATGTACTCACAGATCTTACATGTGTTGAAAACCTGTGAGATATGTGCTCGGAGCAAGGCACCAAATCGATCATATGCAGGAGAGCCACAGCCGATCCTCGCATCTAAACCAAATGAGCTGCTAGCTGTAGATCATTATGGCCCATTACCAATGTTTTGACGATTCCAATATCTGTTTGTCACATATGATGTGTTTTCAAAATATGTGAAAGCATACCCAGTAAGGACAGCAAACTCTAGAGGAGCAATAAAGGCACTTTGGGAAAAACAGTTGCCGGAAGTTGGAAAATCTCAGATAGTGATATCTGATCATGGTGCAGCATTTACATCCAAAGAATGGAAGAGATGGATGACTAAACAAGGAATTCATCATAGGCTAACTTCCTTTAGAAATCCACAGGATAACCCTTGTGAGAGAGTCATGCGAGAAATAGGGTGACTCTTTAGGACATATATGCCAACCAACCATCGGGACTGGGTAAATAAAACTGAAAAGGTGATACAATATATTAACAACACAATGAATGAGTCAACAGGATTTACTCCAACTTGGCTGCATTATGGGAAAGAATGTTCTCAGTTATTTAAAACCAAAAATGCCGATGGAAAAGGAGAAGATAGATAAACTACAAGATCAAAAGATAGCATATGAACGATTAAAATGGGCAGTGCTGCACTGGAAAAATAAAAAATGAAACCAGCAATATCAATTCAGGCAAGGGGAGCAAGTATGGCTGAGAGATCCTAGGCCAAGGCCAAGTAATACATCGCAGAAAGAATTCAAAAAGTTTTTCCCAATATATCAAGGGCCATACACATTGAAAAAGGAATGCGGGAGAAATGCTTTCCTTTTGGAAGATAGTAACAGCATAAAAGTATACAATGCCAGAAACTTAAAACCTTATGTACCACAGGGCCCCAGAAAATCTGCAAATTAAAAATATAGACATACCTTGTTAGACTAGAACCAACACTGACCCAACCCTAGTTATATGATTAAGAAAAGAAAATACCGTAGTTAGTAACAAATTAAGTATTACAGCAAATAAAGAGTAGGCTTGAACTCACCTGGCACAAAATTTTTACCTCTGACCTGAAGCAGCAACATTTTTTTTAACATTTTTTTTTGCTCACTAACTATTGGGAAATGAAGCAATGGATCTGAAGTCCAATCCATGCTTCACAGCCTCCTATGAAATTAATTAGTATTGTAAGCCTGAATTAAGTTTATAGTCCAATATCAGCAAGGCTTTGCATTAAAGCTAAAATTAATTATGTTTATTAAATTTGTATTGCATTTAAATATTTTGTTTTAAACAAATTCCATTCTAAGATTAGATTTCTGTTTAAAAAAATTACTTGTAAAACCTTTTAATCAAACATATATATACGTCAAGCATATATATATATATATATATATATATATATGAGTTAATGCAATATTCTGCTGAAATAAAATGCTTAGTTTAAAAATGCTTATTTTATTAAAAGAAATAATATATTTTTCTTTTTAAGAAAATCTTGTTAGAATATGGCGTATGATTTATTTTGAGATAAGCCCGCCAACATTTTCTAAAAGAATGTATTTTTGTAATTAGTTAGCCCATTCAAGGCAAATTAAAGATGGCCTTCTCTTTCTTTTTTAATTAATAAAATTCAAAGTTTAAAGAAAGAAATTTAGAATAAAAAAGTAAAAGTTATTTTTAGAAAATGTTACCTTGAAACAAAGGAGCGTGGGGGGGGGAGGCTTATCAAGATCTAAGATCATAGGCAAAACAATAGAAGGTAGCTTACAAAAAATGTATAAATAGGAGAGAGAACAAAAGACTTGGCATTCATATTTTCCTTTTGGAGATTGCATTCAGAGTTTGCTTTTCTTGTGCTTGCTTTTGTTTTTGCTTGCTGAGATTTCTCTGTAGAGAATTCATTCAGATTTTTCATGTGCTTTGAACCTCCTAGATTTTGCTTCTCGTTTCCATTTTGTTCAAAAAAGTTATTCAACTGTTGTCTTTGAAATCATGGAGAAGTTTGAACATGCTACAAGCTAAAAGTCATATGAATTTGATGGATTCTACCATGCTAGGCAGTTAGGCAAGCTTTGCCTGCCGCCGAGGTTCCTAAATACCATCAAAATGCCATAGTATCCACACAATATTAATCTGAACTCTGTGCCATGTCTGTAGGGCTTTTCGTAAAAGCATGCTACATATTTCCATTTTTCCATGTCTGGGCAAATACCTATCGACGGATGGATCAAGCCACGAACGCCGTGGAAACAATACCAAGGAACCAGGATGGTAATAGTATCTCTCCTCATGAACTATTTACTATTCCACCTTTTTTTGTTCATACCTTTCTTAATTGCTTCACTGAATTATATTTCTGAAATGTTGTATATAATTATATTTGTTATGTAACCATTTTTATAGATTAATGTTAGATATATATATATATATTGTGTGATCATCTATTTCTATTTAACCCTTTTTCTGTGCTATTCCTCTTTGCTAACATGTATAAATATTTTGTATTCCATTGCAGTTAAGTTTAAAAGTTAATTTTTCATTTAAAATCTCTTTCCAATTTCATTTATGTTTCTAAATTCAATATGAGTAAGTTTCCTTTGTTTGCCAACTTGATCTTCTCAATAATGCTTCTTTGGTCCACCATTAGCTTATTACATATATCTGATTTAGCTATATACATCTTAAATAATTTTAAACTGTTTTTAGTGCAGAGCAATTAGAAAATGCTTTGTGAAAGATTTTTATTATTGTACTTTATCGAGGAGATTCGAGTTGACAATTTTATTAAAATTGGGAAGAAAAGACTTAGACCGCAAAAATATTATATCGTTTAATCTGTTTTTATTGTCTAATTAGTTTTTCATTAATTCAGGGGAATAGCAAAGGCCAGTAAATCATTATTAATATTTTAAAGTCATTAATTAAATATCTTATTTAACTAACAAGCTTGAGTTTGCTAATTTTATTCTAATGCTTTATGTTACTTTTCCAATGATCCAGGCACGCAAAACACATATTTCATAGTACTTTACACACATTTAACTATTTAGCTCCATAGGTGTTCCTGTCCATGTCTCTCTTCTGATGCTAGTTTGGGCCGGATGAGAAAATAATTTATGCATGTCTCAGATAATGTTGTTGGTTTGTAGTTAGCCTCGAGAATAGGCGAATAGGGCAGAGGTCATAGTATTTTTGATTTAATATCTCATGTATGGGTGGCCTCGAGGTACTTTTGTCTAGTATCCAAACTTGGTTAAACCAACATACATCATCTGACTGTCACAATATATATATATATATTAATGAATAGTATTGAATATTGCTTGGAAAAAGCAAATTCTTGATGAGATTCAGCAAAAATTGCATTTAGGGAGACAGAGAATAAATAAAGTTGGTTGAAATATCTTATATAAAAAAAGATTATTTATAGTAATCTAAATATAAAAAAATATATGATAAAGAGAGTATGAAGAAAATATAGAAAATTTTTTGAAAATATGGAATAAATTTGGATCGTTTAAAAATAAAGTCTTTATAATAATATTTTTATAAATATCAATTGGAGAATTTTAAATTAATTAAAGATAAAAAAGAGTGATGTCTATTTTCACTTTTATTATTTATTTGCTTTAAAAGAATTGGACATTGATATTAAAAAAACTAAAAAATGAGAATGTATAATATAGTAAATCTATTTTCTTTTTGAGAATAACAATAATTTTTTTTTTGCAAATAATGTAAAACATGTGAAACTATTACTAGAGAAGAAGATACAGGTAGGTAGAAAATATAATTAAATTCGATAGAAAAAAATTGAAAAATTAGCATTTAATGGGAGAATAAAACTAAAGCATGGAGAATGAAAGATACTTGTCTTAAAAAATAAATAAATATAGGTATTTACAAATTTTGTGAAATTGGGATGGGGTGGGGTATTCATTTAATTAAGAATTATAGTTAAAATAGACAACAAAAAATATAATGAAAATTAATTAAAAATCTGAAATATCTTTTATATAAGAAATATATAGTATGTTAAATAAGATGCAATGGTGGTAAATTGTAGTCAGCAAATAATTTTTTGAAGGAATTGGGAATGGTCTTCTTTAATAAGAGAAGTTAAAAAAAATGTTTGGAAGGCTATTATATATGAAAGAACAGAATAAAAAAAATTAAATTTTATTAGATTATGTGAAAGATGCCAACAAATAAGATGAGGATAAAGAACCTTTTATTTTGTTTTCATATAAAAAATAGTAAAAATATATAGAGAATATATTATAGTGACATAAAAATGAGGTATTAAAAAAAAAGATAGTTAAATACTTTAAAGCATAAGTAGAATTATAAAAAATGAATATATAAAAAACAACTTAGTGTTATATATATATGTTGTTTTTAGCCTATAAATAATATCAAACAAGGTTTTTGGGTCAATTATATTACTTTAGTTCTGATACCTATTAAACTCTTGAATAATCAATAGAAACTAAATAGAAACCCTTATTAAATCCTTTTCAGTGCTGTTCTATCTATAGACTAATCTGAGATCTAATGAGCCAGTGCTATTACGAAAGCTTTAATGGGCACTAGCATCTAACATTTATTAATTACTCAAACTTCCAATAGATGGCAGAACTAGTGATATAAATACAGTTTGCAGTATTTCTGAAAAACATTGCTTAAACTTGGGTCATGTCGTCAAGCATTGTTAGCCGAGAGATCATCACACCCACCTTGCAAGCAAGTAGTTGGTTGCAGACGGGTGTGGGTTCGCATCCCGGCCGATGCTATGACATATGAAAAAAAAAAACTTGGGTCATGTGATGATTTTTAGATTTCATACCAAAAAAGTTGTATAACAATAAATACTATATTATTTAACATATTAAAGTTGTTTTTTTTTTGACAAGGATTCATTGTCATCCGTCATATAACATATATATTAGGAATATTAACAGAGTAATATATTGTTCTTTTGATTATCACACTAATGTATGTCAGAGGCCAATAGCACGTTGCCGAAATAAAATTTTATATAATAAACAATACAATATTTGTTACTACACAATCTTTTTGAGTGGTATTTATTTATTTAAAAGTAAAAATAAATAAAATTTTATAAAAAGTTCATTATTATCATGTAGAAGGTCAGCAATTTTGAATATCAGGGAAAGCAACCAAAAATGAAAAAAGAAATTGAATTGTTATCTATGTTAAAAGAAGAGAGTATTGAATACGGTATTTAATTTTTTAGTGTTCAATGTTAAATGAGTATTAGACCAAATTGTATGGAGAATGGAAAAAACACCAAAGAAACAAAATTTTACTGTACATACTGTAAGCTAGTTATCGCTAATACTATTTTATAAATTTTATTTTTAGTATATTAAATTTTGTAAAGTTGAATCTAGTTTCTATTATACATATACCCACATACACTGCATAGGTATATACATTTGCTTACTTCCATTACAATATTGATTGTTAGTAAATTAGAATATTATGTTACTATATTAAATTCAGTGTTAAGGAGTATCTTTGTGAATCTGAATATCAGGCATTTAAAATAAATATTTGTTAATTACTTTAGGTCAACATGGGTGTGACAAAAATCTCGGCCTCAGAGTGGCCTTTGAGCATTCCATCATCAGATTTTCAATTGGATAAACAGTTGAAGAGTTGGAGTGTGGAGTAGATTGAAGCCTGTCCATTAAGATATGAGGATTGGCTATCTTAATATATATCTGAGCACTTATGGCATATATGTATAGAAATGGTAATCTGGACCAACTGATGATTGCTGGTTTAGCATGAAATACATATATTGGTGATTATTTATCTTTTCGACATATATGTGTTCGAGTGTATCAGAGTTATGAGATGGAGTGGAGAGTGGTGGGTCATATGAAAGTCTGTGCTCATGTACCCTATATATTAATTACTTTAGATAGCCTATTCAAAGTTAGATAAAATTATTGGTGGGAGAACTAAGCCATAATTTATGTCTGCATAAAATGGTACTTTATTTCATGCAGATGTAGAAAAATAAGGAAGTGGAATCGACAACTTTATCATTTTTATCTCATCTTACTTGACATTTTAAGTGCAGTTTGTTTTTTGTATTGACATGGATTTTTAAGATGAACGTGGGCATGAGGACATATTTCACAAAATCTTACTGTAAAGCTAAGTATAAAAAGATTTTGATGATGAATGGAGGGGAAAAACAAAACATTAATCTCTTTAACAGTTTTCGTTAATAATCCAATACTACATCAATACAGCAGATGAATTTATTTCGAAAAAAAAAAAAGCTTTAACAAAGTTTATTCCCAGTTTAAAATGTATCCTCTCTTAGTATTTCCAGATTAGGGTACTTCTGGTCTTAAACTACAATAAATAACAAATTACTTCTTCAGGGAAAGGCAGTCAATGAATAACAATTGTTCTGATTGGAGAATGAAATTGAACAGTGATAAAATAAAGAGAATATTTTAAAATTAGATAAGCTACTTCTGATCATTTTGATATTCTTGGGAAAAAATCTATTTTCACCTTCTTATTCTTTTTTATCAGTGAATACCAGATTCAAATATTTTTTTGGGAATTGACCAAGCTTTTTAACACTACCTAAGACCAGAAACTCTTTTGAAACACTGATAATGGTAAACTACCCATCTGCTCAGCATTTATCTATAAAGCACCTAAGTTTATTACTGATAAGTGCTGAACATATGTGTAATTCATTAAATAAACATATCTATATCAACGAAAACAATCAGATTATTTACATTTTAAGTGCAATAAACATAAGAGTTAGTGGTTAATACATATAGTATATCATTAGTGAGTAATTAAATAAAAGAATGGTGATCATATGATCAACATTGATTACTAGAGCTTCCACTAGGTGGCATTGTTGTATGGAGAAAAAAGTTGCTATTGCTTAACATTGAATACCAGAATTAATAGAAACCAATTCATGGACTTTTAGTTTCAAAGGTAGACACTCAACCACTATACTATGTATAGCAATATTTATTAATAATATACCACTAATAGTATTATCATGTACTAATCCTTGACAATTAAAACAAATATAATGGTTTTGATCATATTCTCTTCACATATGAATATAAACCAATTGATATATGACAGGATGAGATGTCCTTGATACATATAATAATAGGTTTCATCACCCATTCAAGACTTGAATCTTATTTCTACTTTATACTAACATATATTTAATTGCAGAAAAACTCTTAAATAATAGCAGAGAAACAAAAGAAAAGAGTGTGGTGAATTTACACTAGATAAGCAACAGCATATTTTTTTTTTTTTTATAAAAGTTGCATGTTACCACTTCTTGATAGTTTTGATTCTTTGATAAAAAGAATGTTATACCCAAAGAAAATCAACTGATTTTTATTGTTGCTTTTAATATCTGCAAAAGCAGTATTAGCTTATTCTATATCACTTTATTGCACTACCATCTATAATTTAATTTATTAATTAAAAAATTTCAAATATATAAGATTTTTAAGTAAGGTTAGAATGTCAGAAAGATATGCAAGTCGATATGATGTCAATAAATAACAAATGCATACAGAATGTCAGCTTTTATCAATAAAGATCTTTATCCAATTGTTACATTTATTTTTGTTGTGTTATTCAAGTGAATGCCTTGAAATTTCAAAAACTGCAAGGTTTAAACTCAGAACAATATTTTAAAATAGCTATATAGATCTGATAGTAATTCAGAAACAATATTTTTATTGATTTCATTGATATGTTACCTGTAGTTTTAATTTTTTAATAAAAGAAAAGGTATACTGAATCAAGATCACATGACTCTTCTATCTTAAGTTTACTATCAAGGTAAACAGCAATCAGAAACATAATGATAGAATAAGCAAGACAGCAAATGCTTAGGATGCTGAGTGATTGAAAATGAGGCAGCACTGTTGACGTGTTATGTTGAATGGACAATAAAGTGGCTAACAGGTTTATCTGGGCACAATTGCTGAGATATTCTTGACTTTGTTTATGGAGAAGCCACAATACATCACATCACATGATGTAAATTTCTTTTAATATCATTTTAAATTTATTTTATCACTGTGCACGTAAGATTCACCCACTCCTTATGTTTGGGAGCAGATCACCATCTATTGTGTGTTCAGAGTTGGGGGAAAAATATACCAAATAATTGACTTATCTATAGAAAGTTTATTTTAAATTTGACAGAAGTAATTCCTTTCATGTCATTCTAAATCTACAAAATTATATGAGAATGAAAAGACATTAAGTAACTTTTTCAACCTTTCTTCAGATTTATTTTTGGCTCATGGTCTAACACATGGTAGAAGTAATGCATGCATACTTTTATTTTGTAGTGAGAGCATCATTATATACCATTCTAGCTAATAATTTGAAAAATTTTAAACTCTCTAAATTTTAAACCCAAGCTAGCATATTGTAAAGCTATGTAGATTTAAACCTAGCCCAGACAAATATATTCTAAAACACTTAATATTTGGGCAAAAGTATAATTATAACAAAGTAAAATCATGTGATCATCTTTTCCTGCATTTAACTCCTGTCTTAACATTAGTGATCATCATTATATCATTCTATTGTAGAAAGAATTATGCCATGTTCCTAACCTGAGTACTTTTACCGATAGAGAGAAGTCTAGGACCACAATAAAAAGCAGATAAACAGGCAAAACTCTCTATTTGTATTGCCACTCAGTATAAGCCAGAGTAATCAATGAATTCCAGAAGGCTTGTACATAAAATCCCCATCTAGTGCCTACTCATCCAATATCCTCAGATTAGTTTCTGGCTTGTGGCCTTCATCAGTGAGGAGCCTTGCACCTGAGAGCACTGCACCTATAGGAAATGGTGGTCATGTGATGTTTATTGGCTTAAAAAGCAGATAAATAAGTAAATTATGTTATTAATATATTCAAAAATAGTTATCAACATTTCCAGACTAACTAACTGTCAGTGACTCCAGCAATATTTCAAGTCTTTTTTTTTTTAATATGGAAGTAGACTTCTTTCTCACTGCAGGGTCTAACAATTAAAAATCATGTGATTTATTTACTGAATAAAGCTTTTATGACACCTTAAATTACTGTTTATTTTTTTTATTATAATTAATAGAGAGTACCAGATAATTTATTAAAAGCCAAGGAGATATAGGGACCAAAAATATTGGGAACTTTTAATCTATGTAATTATTGGACATCAAATGATAATTCAAACCATAGACCTCACTCTAATTATGGATATTGATCACTAAAACTCATGTCCCCTATCAGAAACTACATTTGCTTATATAATATTTTTTAAGCATATGAATAAAAATTTCAACCACTCTAAAGTTTTGAATCCAAGCCATTGTGGCATAGCTTAGATCAATTCTTCCTTTCTATATAAAACACTACCGAGATATTAAATTTGATTCAAATGCAAGATTAAAGGTTTCTGAAGATTTTATTTAATCACTAGCTAATAAAGCACCTGAATTCTTTCAACATTAATGACTGAACACAATATGCATAGATTCCATTTAAAACATTAAAACGTTCTGTAGATT
This sequence comes from Epiperipatus broadwayi, assembly GCA_028023455.1. NCBI lineage: Eukaryota > Metazoa > Onychophora > Udeonychophora > Euonychophora > Peripatidae > Epiperipatus > Epiperipatus broadwayi. The sequence goes on along the minus strand of JAQFVV010012416.1, from coordinate 8,523,359 downwards.
ATTCTTTGAATTAGCAAAAGTAACAGCTGTGATCGCAGTAGATCTATAATCCTAGCCATATCAGCAACAAATATTAAATCACACAACTTTTATATATCTCAGCACATTTATTTCTCTATGTTAATAGATATTAATAAAAGTGATAAAATAAATAACAATAAAGTAATAATAGAATAACATTAACTTTGGGACAAAGATTAGAATACATGGTGTGTAGTAATACTTCATTCTTGTACTTTGCAAATTTACATTACAGTCCAGTAATTAAGAGTTGCATTAACTCTTATCTTTTAAAGTCTATATTTGAGTATCCTTAACTCTTAGATGTTATCCATTAACACAATTGCAGCCAAGTTCTCATTCACTTCAGACTATTATTTTACCTAACTAGCAACTTCATTTTAAAGTATTTAAATTACAAATACTGCTGTAACTTAACACGGCTATTTCTCCTTATTATTATCAACTCGACATTTTTTTTATAATTTACTTACTCTCCCACAACTGATTCGGTTAGTCTTTTTATAAGTTGTGTTAATTAGCATTCACTTACAGAGAAATTTTCGAGTGTTCTACTTTTCGGGTAAACAATAAAAGCACTATGGGTATGCATTTTCCCAAATCTAAAAATAAACTTTATTTACATTATCATATATATTTGAAAACCAGGCACTCTTCACAAACCTGGGAGCTTAATTGTAAGTATAAGGGATTTGAACTCAGATTTCAAGCACCCTTCAACTATCCACACTATCTCATACAACGGATACACATGACCACACACATGTAGAAAAGATAAATAATCACCAATATACGTATTTCATATATACATATGTGTGAAAGATGATAATCTGGACCAACAGATGAGTGCTGGTTTAGCATGAAAGACGTATATTGGTGATTATTTATCTTTTCTACATGTGTGTGGTCATGTGTATCAGTTGTATGAGACAGTGTGGATAGTTGAAGGGTGCTTGAAAATCTGAGTTCAAATCCCTTATACTTACATTATCGTAAATACATGCACAAACAGTCCAGTTACACAATCATTAATATACTATATTTGCTTTTAATAAGTTCAAACCAAAAACTCTACAGTCAAATCTTTATTTCATTTTGATATCTGCTTAATAAACTCTGGTATAAACTATTCCAAATCTATTGTCATAAAAATATAAAACAAAGTTGAGGATAGTACATACTTTTGTTTAACATCAGTTTTTATTTCAAATATCTCAAATTTTCCACCATCAGAGGAAACCCTTCCTCTCGTAGTACTATGTAGAATCTGTATTATTAACAAACTTCTGTGAACAGAGATAGATATTTTGAAAGATTAATGCAGCTGTTTGCAAATTATTAAATTTAATAGTTTTTTTTTCCAAATTTACAAAAGCGATATATAAATTTGTCATTTTCTCATAGTATTTATTTTGCATTTTTAAGCAACAGAAGTTATATTTTTAATGCTTTTTGAGTTTTTTTAAAACCAAACCTCTGATAAAGTGTCATCTATAAATGGCAATAATACATTCAATAAAACCCTTGAAAGTATTTGTTATAGAGCGTGATTTCTACCCTCTTTAGTTTATAAATTACAGCACTAGAGGGCAGTCACAAGATCAGGTGATACAAATTCATGCTTTAATATTTTTAAAAAAGAATTTGAACGGTTTTAAAGCGAAAATATCACTACTATATTTTAAAATAACTATAATATTTTATCAGAGCTGTAGCATCTCTGTATTTAAGATTTTCTTTCTCTGTATTTAATATTTCATATAACTATTTTAATGTCATCAAGCTAAATAATTTTGCCTGAATTTAAATGATTCAATAGACCTAAAATATAAGGTAAAACCTCTTATACTTAAATTATTTGACTTTTGAATTATAAAGTTATTAATTACAATTATACTAAAAATATCATCAAGTAGTGTAATATAATTATTAGATTATATTGTTTCTAAACTCAATCTTAGGTCTCATTTGCTGTTTTATTTCATTTTTTTTCTCTATGACATGGAACTTTTGCCTTCTTCTGTATACAGTATTTAATATGAATATATTTCCTTATTCTGCCAGGCAGAAAAAGTCATGTACTTTCAGTTATTCAAACCACTAATTTTATAATCATTGCCAGATAATTGTCAAAATGTTTTTTTTTTTTTTTTTAGGATCCAATAACAAATCAACCTATGATCATAACATATTAAAAAATTTAATGCTTTTGGTAACATGGCAAACTTAAAAATCTAAAATTTATATCAGTATATTTGTACAAAAGATGGGATGATTGTGTTAAGAGGATTATTGAGTGTTATAGTAGTAAGGAATGGGATAAAAGAATAGATTTATTAATAAAGACTAGGGAGTTAGAGAGATGGAGAAATAGTATGGAGAGTAAAAAGAGTTTAAATATATATAGAAATAAACAGAATATTAGGTGTGAGTTAATATATGATAATAGTAAGGAAAGTAGTTTATTGTTTAAAGCTCGAACGGGATCTTTAGCTACAAAAGAATATACATGTAAATGGAAAAATATGGGTGATTTATTTTGTAAATTATGTAAGGAAGGAATTGAAAATATTAGGCATTTGTTAATTGAATGTAAATGTTTGAAAACAGAAAGGGTACATATAATGAAGTTGTGGAAAAATAAATATGAAAAGAGTGATTATACAGAAAGTGAATTATTGGTTTTTATGCTAGGTTTGGGAAAAGATAAGGGGGATTTAGATATAAAGGTTATAGAGTTGACAAAAATTATGTTGTGGAAATGGGATAGAGCAGATTATGGGTAAATTTAGAGTGGGGAATGTAAAAGAAAGTGGCTAACAGGTTTATCTGGGCTTAATTGCTGAGATATTCTTGACTTCGTTTAAGGAGAAGCCATAATACATCACATCACATCACATCACATCACTTGCTTCACAGCTCTCTTGAAAAGAGATATAATACATTATTTCCAAATAACGTTAAAGTAAAGTTTATTCTACCAATGTGTTTATTATAAATTCCAAAGTTAAAAGCCTATTCTTAATATAAAAAAAATTATAGCGTTTTTTATATAAATTTTCTGAAACTTAATATTAGAGCACAAAAATGGATAAAATGGTCACCAACTCAGCTTTGTGTTAAACAATGTTTAGACTTTCACTTACATATGTGGAAATTTCAAAACTAAAAAATACCATACCATGAATTATCTTTTTTATAATTTTCTTTTTCTTATTGCATTGCCAAATCCATATAATATTAATATCATTTACATTCTTTATTATTTTTACAATGCTTCATATAATAACAACCCACTATCGACAGTTTTGATAACAATCTTCTTCAAAACTTCACATTATAGTTTCAAATCTTAACTGCAATTCAGATTTGAAAATATAAGTAGAAGTTCTGAAGAAGATTGCTGGGACAATCAAAACTGTCAATAGAGAGTTGTAATTATATGAACTGTTGTAAAAGTAATAGAGAATGTAAACAATATTAATATCATACATTCCCTTTTTTGCTTGATGACTTATTTATTTATAACTTTTTTTGTCTATAAGATAAGTTTCACTAAGAACAAACATGATAATGCATTCTTAATACTAATGCATGAAAAGTTTTTATTTTCAGTGACTATAAATGTAACGGGACGACATAAATGCTACTAAATCCTCATTTGATAACCTTTTAGTTTTGGGTAGCATATGTGATGGAACGCACATTTATGATAGACTGAACATGTGTATAGACAGACAAAATAACCCAGTCATCAAATGTCATGGACAACAGGATGACATAAATTATTTCCATCAATATGATTATGGAATTATAATAAAACAGTAGGAAATTCATTTTTATCTGCCTATTTCTATGTACCCTCTAATCTACTCTCACTATTCCATGGAATTTAAACTCAGGAAGAATATACATGAGTTCTAATTCAGGGGTATGATTATATTTTGCTTGCATACTAATTATATATATATGATGTGTTGGGATATGATGAACTGAGAAATAGAGAAAAATAGAGAAACAATCATGAATATAATTATGATAACTAATGTTTAATAAGATCACATCATTAACAAACTATATATGCAATTCAATTTAAATATTATGATTTATATAACTATAAAAAATGAAACTGGAATAAGTATGATCATATTTTCTGTTTACATTTCTGTTACATAATAAGCTATATAATATATATTCTTATGAGGTATGATCATTCCTTATTCGAATGTATGAATTCACTATTCTAACATAAAACAAATTTGGCTCTTCATTTAAATAGTGACCTATGTATTATTGTTGGCTTTCCTATTCTCATGACATAATAAGGTAAAGATATAAATTATGAATATTATCTTTTATCTTAAAGTCTATTCTTGATGATGTTAAAATATGATAGAATAAATCACTCATACGGAAATATCAATCATTCATTTCAAATAAAAAAAAACACAACAAATACATTAATTAGAACAAATAACATTTGTAATAGAACGTTATTATTGTAGTGATGAATATCTAAAGTTAAGTAAAGTAATGTCTTACTGTTTTTAATCTATAGATAGTCACAATGGTTGTTAAATTAACTTGGGGTTTTTGTTTTTATGTTTTACTAATAATCGAAAATTATTACTCACTTTAGCTTATAATTAAATGAAGCTTGCCCTACTATCAAAAGAAAGAAAATAAATATATAAAAAAAAATCATATATATGTGATGTTGATCTTGTTTAGTTGAGTCTAAGATCAATTTTGAAACAATTCATATTGACTAATGAAATAAATTTTTATATTAGGGATTCTTTCTTTCTTCTTTTCCAAAAGAGATTATTCCATGTTCGAATGCTGTTCGAATTTCCCAATGGTGACTCCATTCTTTCATTTATGATAGTAATTTCCTCCTAAGGATTTCCTTTGGTTTGTAGCAGTTCATCCTGATTTGATGCTTATCACCAACAAGTAGCAATTGCTTTTCTTTAAAATCAGATTTAACATTATAGTAGTATGGTCAACATTCCATCTCTATGATGTTTCTTCCCTTCAGTTGCATAACCATGTTAAAGTTTATTTGAAGTTTTTGGTTCTATTAAAACTTGATAATTTTCTAAGATAAATCATTTCTATAGACTAGTTTTTAGAAAAATTGTGGAAGGCAGAGAAATATAGGTCTGTCATACATACAATCTTTGTCAGATAACAACTCTATCATAAATCCTGTTCCATAACTAATAATTTTCAGTCTGCTAAACTTTATTCTCATTATTGATTTTTCTACACATATTTGCATATTCATATATAAAAAAGAAAAATATTGGAACCAGACTATTGTGGATGCATTAAAAAATAAAAATGTGTCACACAAACACCACAATCTAATTACTGTTATTAATGCAGTGATAGAAAATAATGATATTCTCATGATGATTCATCATTATATTAACATAAATGATTGATTTTCCTCATTGTTTGTATTTGTGATTCAAATTTGCATATGTTTGTTCATCTGTGTAAAGAAGTGGTTTCTTTGTTCTTTATGATGATAATTATAGTGAACTTCACTAAAAGTCCACTTATCTTTAGATTATAAAGATGAAAGAAACCAGTCCATTACATAGAAAAATAAACATGCAAATTTGAATAACCTAAGTGATTATAAATAGAAGAATGAAAAAGCCAATTTATAACAAAAATAGTCTGTATTGGGAACCATGCCTAGTATTTAAATAATCAACTTTTCATTCTATAAGAAAATGAAAGATGCTTGCTTTTGGGAAAACAAACATTACTTATTGATAATTAAATTTCATATCTAAAAGTCATTTTACTACTTTCCATCTTTGGTATTAGCCTGAGTTCGTAATCATCTTAATTCTGTATTAATAGTGCCAATAGAATTGAGTCTTTGTGCAACTATTTTTCATTTGTATTATATCCATAACAGTGTGATTCTAATATTCAGTTATATATATATCATTAAAATCAGTCAACATTTAGACAATTCCAATATCAATAACAATCAACAATGTCAATTCATTATCAAAGCAACCTTTTAAAGTATAAAGGTTGAATCCTCTTTTATTGTTAAAAAGTTGCCTTGGCAATGGGTTGAGATTGTTGACTGTTATTAATATTGGGATTCTCTAGTGTTGACTGATCTTAATGATTACTTATAAACCTATTTAGCTTTGAATATTATTACACTTATACATATTGTAATGATACCATTGCAATGGCATAGTAGATAATTAATTTAAAATGAAAGAAACTTAAAGTATAAATTGACATAGTGATAATAATTGATTTTTAATAATAATAATAAAAAAAGATTTTTTGTGCATTTTTGTCACTACAAAAATTTTAATTAGAAAAATTAAAATAATATTTCTAGTCTGAAATATGATAACTGTAAATCACTGTAGTTTCTTGTATACTTCTATTTCATGAAAGTATATTGCTGTTTTATAATTTATTGAATAAAAAATAGCAATTATAATTTAATTAATGTGTATTGTTTTAAAAATAAAAAAGTACTTTATCTGTTTTTCTATCATTTATAAAAATAGTTATATACCCCCCCCCCCAAAAAAAAAAAAAAACAGAGGAATAATTCTTAGAATTTATTATATTTTAATGCATGATTAAAATATTTTCTTAATTTAAAATATGTTATAGTTGTAGTAATTTATTGATATTGTAATAGAAAGAATTTATTAATGATTTAAAAAGAAAAAAATATTTTTTTATGATAAATCAAATTAAAGTTTTGATTGGATAGAGTGGTTGTCTATTGTTGTGCAGGATACTTAAATAGGTATTATTAAAGCCTCTCTTTCTTTGTTCTTGCTCTCTTTGTTCCTGATCAAATCACTCTGGTATTTTAATCCAAGCCATTTGTTTTAGTTCTTTTCTCTCTATGTACATGCGGAAGCTGTATTATTCCTACTGTTTGCAGAAGTTGATTTCGGAGCAATTATAGCCAAAACCTGTTAATTGCCAGCATTCTATGATGTAATATTTATAATAGAAATGAATCTAAGAAGAATGCAGTGTTAAACCCCAGTGTATGCCAATGTGGACTCTGGATCATGTGTATCAATTTAATAATAATCAAATAAATTCTCCTAAACATGGTGCCATGATTTTTTTATAAGACAGGTCTAATCTAATTAACTAATAATTTTGGGTTAGGTGAAGTTTTATTTTATTTATTATTTTTATAAATTAAAATGTCATAAAACATAACAATTTCATTATTCTTACTAATTAAATTTAAATATAATTTTCCATTGTATTTATTTGCTAGTATCAATTTATATTTGATGTTTGATGTGTGTTTTAAATATATATATGTTACAAGATGTTTAATTAAATAAATATTTTTGTTTATTGTTAAAATCCATTTTGTGTGTGTGTGGCTTCATTTCCTTCCATGCAAATAAGTTTAAACTTTATAATTATTTTTATAAGTTCATGCTTTGCCAATGAGAAAATATTGAGGAATACAGAAGCAACCAACAAGGGGAGGTGTAGATCTAAAAATTACTCCTTAGTCAGATAGCACTATTTCTTAATTAGAAATGACACTTAGGTGTGAGTAATTCAAAATCTTATAAAGGTATTGTTTGACTGAAGAAATATACTAATTTGTAGATTGATTAAAGGGGATGATGATGGTGTTAAGTTGTTCCATTAAATGTATCAAAGAAATAGTTGTGAATAAACAAAATTTAGATAGTAGACAAATGAACAGCCAGCATATAGTTGATTTAAGTGTATATGATCCTCTTCCTATATCTTTTAGTATATTATATGAATTTCACTACTGAGTAAATGAAAAATGGCCCTTAAATGTCCTCTGAGTAGATGCATTACATTCTAAGATCTAGGTGCAGTGCTCTCAGATTCAAGGCTCCTCACTGAAGAAGGCCACAAGCCAGAAACTAGTCTGGGGATATTGGATGAGTAGGCACTAGATGGGGATTTTATGCATAAGCCTTCTGGCATCGCTGATTACTCTAGCTTGCTGTGTGTGGCAATACATACAGTGACTTATGCCTGTTTTAATAATATATATATATATATAATATGTAAACGAGTGTCGTAATATATAATATATTGCCTTAAATATTTATTTGTTTCTACCACCCCCTCAAAATAAAGAAAGGGAGGGGGGAGGGGGGTAATTAGTAAAAAAAATAAAAAAATCCAAAATAAATTTAAATTTTTTTTATAAAAAAATTAATTTTTTATTTTTTCTTATTTTTTTTTTGGTGTTTTTCCTTGTTTTTTGGAATTTTTTTTTTAAAATCTTTTAGAGTTGAAGTTGGGTTTGTGGGGAGGGTTTGGTTTTTTCTCTCTACTCTCCCTTTATTTTTTTTATTAGATTTAATTTTTAATGATTTAAGGGTTATTTTTTATTTATTTTTTTTTAAAATATATAAGGTATAATAGTGGGTAAAAGATAAAACAGCATTTAAATAGACATTGCAGAGAAAAGGTTTTTTCAACATTCATCTATAAAAAAAATAGTGAAGCAGAAGACGTCATTCAGGAGAATACAGGATACAATTGAGAGTCTATGCTTTAGCAAAGAATAACTAGGTTATAATTTGTGTCCAATTGTAGACTCCTTAACTAGATTAATGTATAGATAGACTAAAAATTCTTAATGTAACCTAGGACTTGAAAATTTTTCCAAGTTTTTCCCAGTCTAGATTTGATATAGGTAATATATAGTGTTGATAAATTAAACTATACACCCACATATCCCTCCAAATTACAAAGATCAGGTACTATTTTGTTTTGGCATAATGACATTTTCCAGAAAACTTGAATTTTTTTCTCACGTCTCAATATATTGTTATATTTTTATTTACCATTGTCAAACTCACTCCACTCACAATTTTGACACCATCCACTTTAGATAAATACAATAATGATTATTACTAATCATTTTCTAAACTAGAGATTATCTCTACCATAGATATAAACTTTAAACCTCAGTTAAAGATTAACATATCTGATTTTTTTTATTTTAAACATTCACCCTTCTCTTTCCAAAGTGTGATATCTTTATAGATATATTAAACAACCTCTATACTTTCCCGTTCTTTCTAAATTCATATAAATAAAGATAGAATAAACGACTAGCATTTTAAAATAGGCTCATAAAGATTATTATGGAGACCACACTCGCATGCCCATGTGTATATGTTCGAATCTTGAGTATTTATATGTTTCGGTAAATATTTTTTAAATGTTTATATAAAAAATATAAAGTGACTTTTTTTATTGAAGCTAAAAAGATTATTGTCTGAATTGTAACTACAAATTTAAAGTATTAATTAAAATAATTAAATGGATAATTTTTTAAAAACTCATTACTGCTTTAAGCTGAAGCAAGATCAAAGGAGCTTTAGAAATGAAAAATGTCGTTAATAATTGAGAAAATAAAATTAATTTGCAAGGTTTATTTGTTAGTATGACTTCCTGTGGGATAATAAACTCCTAATTCACACCTGCATTAGTCGTTCGAACAAAAAGCAAAAATCTGATTAACATATTACGTTAAATTCTAATATTTTTCTTCTATAATTACGGTACTTTATTTTAATGGTAAACAAATTGAGTATTAATCTACTCCACCAACTAAAAATAATAATAAAAAAAGATTTTCTGTAAATGAGTTTGACTTTGGAAAATTAATAATCTTTTTTAGCATTTTCCATTCGCAACTCTACAATAGAAATTACAATAGCTGTCGAACATTTCCTTTTTGAAAAAGGTCTAAATCATAATGTACAGAAACGACATTAGTCAACATGATTGCAAAGTGCAATTACGATGTATATTGCAAAACAAGACGGAATACTATTACACTATATATATATATTACATCGAATATTTTCTTTGATTCAAGCACAGATATATCAGTTCTTTTTTGAAATCTTAGCCTTAACCAGGATAAATGTTATTTCATCAAAATGTCGGAAATTAAAACAAAAATATAATACGTAGTATAATCCAAGTAAGACTTTATTTTTACACACACACACATATATATATATTTGATTTGCTATGTACTGACTGCTTTAAACCACTAAACATCACATGATCACCATCTTACTAGCACAAAGTGCTCTCAGATCCAAGGCTCCTCACTGATGATGGCCACAAGCCAGAAACTAGTCTGGGGATATTGGATGAGTAGGCACTAGATAGGGATTTTATGCACAAGCCTTCTGGCATCCATTGATTACTCTGGTTGGCACAGGGTGGCACTACTGTATGGAGAGTTTTGCCTTTGTTTACTGACTGCTTTATGTGTTTATTAATATATATATGTCTAAGTGCAAGTCTGGCCAATACAGGCAGTGTTGTATCACCTAGAAAAAATGATATGCAGAAAAATAGAATTAAGAAAATTGCAAGTGACCTACATATTCCAATCTGCATCACAAATTGTCGAAAAACATGCAAATTAGCAGAGTTGTTGAAATGCATACAAAACCTTGAATGAGGGGAAGTAAAAAAGCAAATTAACGAAATCAGTTTAATGTGGGCAATGCAGAAAGTGCACATGCAGACCAGATAGTGCAGAAGAAAAGAGATACACTCAAATCTAATTAGACTGATTAAAAGATGAGTGAGCAATAAAGTGCTTACTAAAATCTCTAGAGAAAACTAACATAGAACGTTATGGAATTAAAATAATAAGCTTTGATAAAGATATTAAAAAAGGATTTTATTAAGTCTGGAAATAGAATATAATTCTATATATGAACTGTTTAGTGATTAATATTATTTGTTGTGGTGTTCAACCAGCCAGTTGACAGTTGAACAGACTAATTTATAGCTAACTTATAGATTATTCTGAGTTAATATACTCATTGTTAAATTATTAAACTTTTGGTGTGATTAATTTTAAGTATAATTAGTAAATATATAGTTTAGACTTTAGTCTGGCCTATACTAGAATATTTATTTTTGATCTGATACAGTATATCAAATTAAAAAGGTAGCACTATTACAAACTTTCTGGAAACACATCAACGTACCTCCTTCAATTAAATTCACTATAGATTCAGAACGAGAACATAAATTGGTATTCTTAGATGTTTTTGTGACAAGGCTCCTTCATGGCAAAATCAAAAGTACAGTTTATAACAAACCCACACATACAGAAAAATACTTAGCATGCACATCCAATCACATCAGAAACACAAAACATGGAGTTATACTAAGACTATCGAACAGAGCAAAAGAAGTTTGTTCAGAAGTTAGCAATTTGAAAAAAGAGAATAGCTATTTAGAAGAAACTCTTCTGAAAAATAGTTATCCATTAGCTGTTATTAAGAAAACCTTAAATAGAAAACCAAAATAAACATCAAAAGAAAAAAAAACAATTATTGATATATATTCATACATACCAAAAGTAGCAGACAAATTAAGGAAAATCTGCAATCAGTATAATATCAGAACAGCTTTTCAGAGCCATATCACACTATGAGGAATCCTAATATATACAAAGCCTAAACTTGAAGTGCTGAAAAACAAAAACCTGCATCTATGAAATATCATGTGGATGTGAAAGAATGTATATTGGTAAGACTAATGATCCAATTGAAAAGTGATTGCAAAAATACAAACTGATGATAAGAACAGAAAAAACAGAAGATAGCAGATCATGTATGTACCAATGAATATATGTTTTATTGGATAAAAAAAAATTGTGAATAAAGAGGAAAAGATACAAAGAAGAAAATTCAAAGAAGCTGATCACATGACAATTGCATATAACCCTATAAGTCGATATATTATGACTATACAGAATGTATGGAAAACATTAATCAACTTTGCTATTAAGCAAAAACAGAGAAATTAAAAAAACCCCATAGATAAGTATACAAGATTTCTATTGATTGATGCTATTGGTTAGATGGTTCAGTTGGTTAGAACATTAACTTAAAATTCAATATTCAAGAATCTAAGGGTCCAGGTTTAATTCCCATGGTAGTACTGCCACAGGTCAGGCCAGAAACATGTGAAGAAGAGAGGAGAATAATACCACCTGAAATGTTGTGCACATTTTAACCTGTGTGCTATTACTAACAGTTGAATAATTGGAATATTTAAACAAATTTTTCTAAAGAAATTCAATACTTAATATTAGATGATGGAAATAGTACAATATAGAAATACAATGGTTATAGTGCTTTTTGATTTTCTAAAGCCCCACTGATTCTTTGGAAGCATCCATCTAGGAATGAAAACAAAATATTCAGTTAAATGGTAAAAATATCTTTGATAATGAATATCAATGATATTCTATGATAAATGCTGAAACCTTGTCTATCATCTTTATTTTTAAAAACTATAACAGTAGAAGGATGTTTAAAATCACTTAACACATTTCATAAGGTCATATATTTGTAAAAGGAGTGCAGTATTTTTGAAGTAATTTTATTCTAACCATATGTTACAACTTTTCCAGATATTGCATCAGGATTAGTAGTTTTTTCTGTTTTTAAAATTATAAGAACCATTAACTGAACTAAGATGGACATCTTTATCAAAATCCAAATGGGTAAATAGAATATTATTGAAAGCCATCATCCTAATTCTTGAATTCAAAAGATTATCAAAATATTTATTTCATCTAATCCAAATACTATTATCGTATAAGTAAGAGTCGTTGTTAGATTTAAAAAAGATTATTGTCATTTTTAATGTTCATATGCTACTTCCTATATGCCATTGCTGGACTTAAAAAAGATTGTGATGTCATTTTTTATGTCCATATGCTATTTCCAATGATTCAAAAATAATTAAAATGACCATAATCATTATATATATATATATTCTTTAAAGTTTTAATTCAAGGGTCATTTTTAAGCTTTCTTATCAGTCTTGAAACTTTTGCATTTAAACCTGTAAATAGATTGTGAAACTACACATTCAATTTATTATATTACCGAGTAGAAATTATCACCCATTTTCTTTTTATTGAATCACTAATAATATGTTAGGTGCTGTATTTAGGTTTACTACTGAGATTCACAGTTATCAGATAATTAAATGACCTCAGATAGGTGGTTTAATTATGAATAATCAACAAAGAATCCCTTCCAAAGTGTACTTCTTGCTATCTTTAGTCACTTAAGTCAGTGCAAAATTTTCTCATCAAGGACCACTTATGTCATCTCATACCTCTATATAACCAGTGATTGTAATAGTAATATTAGCGATTAAGCCAATGCACATGCACTTTAAAGATAAATTATAAATGAATACTCATTTTTCCAGACATGAGATATAGTATTTTAGAAAGAATGGAATGAATCCACCCATTATTTCAACCCAAATGTTTGGATAACCATATTCCCATCTTTTAATTATAAGTGCAACAAATCATAATCCAATAATTTTTTAATTTTTTTAATGGAAATCCTCAAGTATTAAAACCAATAATGGGAGCAAATTTTTAGAATAATTTTATTTATATTTTAGAATCATTTCAAAAATCATGAGTATATGTTTAAAAGATTAACTATATTGTACTGAATTATGAAACTATAAGTTATAAAAAGTATTATATATTTCATCATTTGCAGCCAGGAGAAAGACTGCTTGTCAAAATGTTGGAAGAGAAAAATATCAACAGAGGGTATTAAAACAAAATTTGTGACGTTATTCATATAAACATAATATTTTTTATCAATAATTACATAATTTAGAATAAGAACTTTATTCTTAACTTTATTATTTCTTTTTTAACGGAATAATTTTTGAATCTAGTCTATACAAAAGTTAAAATCCATCTTGATATATTGTTGTTTGTGGTGATAACATTTTGCTCATAATAATATGTTGGACTATTTCCAATATCTAGTTTTAATTGTTATGTGTTTTTGGAGGAATACATTTTCCAAACTGTTAGTAATAACACTTAAGTAAGATCTGCTTTTAAGATTGTACATTAATTTAATTAGAACTATGGTACTAGTAATTTCTTTTTCTCTTTCTTTTTTAAACTAGAACGATGTAGTATTCTTAATTTTGTAAATTTTAAATTTATTTACATATAAAAATACAATTACTAATGAACTTGTATCTTAAATTTTAGGTACTCTTATGCAAATGCTTTGCACTTAACTAACTCATATTTTTCAATTATGCATACATTTTTAAATATCCATCTTGCTTTTTTATAAATTTATTTAAACGCACATTGATTATAAGGCTGTAAACCTCAAGAATATACATGTGAAAATGCAAAGGTAGGGACTTCTACAGGTCTTAACCACAAGCTTCCAAATGTAAGCTTGTGGTTAAGACCTATAGAGGTCACTACCTTTGCATTTTCACATGCATAATCTTGCCTTTTTGTATTTAACTGAACTCCCCATCTTTATTTTATACTTATATGAACATATATAAAGTCACAATAAGAAGAAAACAAAGATTGATAATGATGTAAGAAGTTAACAACTACAGATATCTTGGTCAGATTATTACTGCAGATGGAAGCATAATGGATGGCATTAATCATAGAATTAAACTTGGTTGAAGTGCTTTTGATAGAAATAACTTAAAAATAAAAGAAAATATGCACATGTTTGAAAAAAATAATTAATAAGTATGTTTTACCAGTTTTTTGATCTGAGACTTGGTTACTTAATGGAAGAGCAATGCAGAGATCGCAGACCATTCAATGAAGTATGGAGAGATGCATGTTAGGAGTAACAAGAAGACACTAAAAATAAAATACATAAGTGAGGAAACAAACAGGTGTCTATCATTAAAGGATTACTAGAAGAGCTGATAATAGATGGACAGTTAAAATCTTAAACTGCATTCCAAGACATTATAAAAGACATAGATAGAAACCACATGTGAGATAGATGGATGAAATAAGGAAGTGTCATGGGATGATATGAAGAAGAAAGGCTAGAGATTGGAGAAGATAGACTGTACTTGGAGAGACCTTCAATTTGCAGTGGATCGATGATGGTTGAATTGATAATGGTTGAAAATAATCATGATATGTTGGACATGTTTATATAAGTGTTTGTTTGTTGTTAATAACATAACACTGAGTTTGATCAAATCACATTTACCATCATTTCATCGGTAAAAATCATTCAAGGATGTTTTAGAAACTTCCGATAATATAAAAGTTTCATGGACTTAAAGAAGAAAGTATTGAAAGTTTTAATGAGATTTTGCTTGTATCATTCTAGATAGAATTTAACTATGATGCAATCAAACAACCAATCAATCAAAAACTGCCAATACCATTTGAAATCATGATATCCAGTAATAACATTTATTTGTCTACCTTCATTCAATATATATTGAATGAAATTAATTAAACCGAGTATACTTTTGATGTGTATGCCAGGGGTCTCCAACCTTTTTGCACTTAAGAGCACATTCTATAATACCAGCCAGATGGCAGGCACCATTTATTTTTTCAACCAGGTGGCGAGCACCATTTATTTTTTCAATGTAAATTTATAGTTGGATATTGTTAATAATACACATAATGTACAAAAAAATATTTATTTCAAAAATAAAACTTTAATATATAATTAACGTTTATATTTTTATGCTGTAAAAGTATAATATACCCTGCAATTTGATTACAATATAATATAATAATTTATAAGAAATTTTAAAAATTAAATTTATTTGTATCAGATAAATAATTTTTTATCGTGTTCGGATAGTGGCGGGCACACGTAAAATGGTCTGTGAGCACCATGGTGCCCACGGGCATAGGGTTGGGGACCCCTGGTGTATGCCATCATAATAATGATTATTCTGCTGAGAAGATCCATATGTATTAAAAATATTTTCAGTTTAATTTATTTCATTCAATATATTTAAAACTTTGTTTTGGTATTTTATATTATTAATAATGACAGAGTATTAAGATTCTCAATAGAAATTGATATAATGGAGAGATGATAACAAATTTAGATATACATATGTTATCATTTATGATGCTTATGCCTGATTTGCATGATACTCATAAACTTGCAGTAAACAGAATGTTTTATTATATATAATAAAACTATTAAATATTAATAAGATAGATGAAGTGATTTAGATATTGTCATAAATAAACACTGCTTCTACATATGATTTTTGCTATAGTTGATATAATCAAACGCTAAAGATATTACAGAAATGTTAGCCAAGTTTAAGAAAGAAGTTTAACAATTATGCTTTGTTACCACAAAGCACAATTCCGCAAAGAAATGCTAAACATATCTGTACAAACTGACAGAAGAAAGCTTAATCGAAATCATATCAAATTAAAGCATTTAAGTTCAAAAAAACAGAGTTCCATTTGGAAGATATAGATCATTCATTTTTATGACACAATATTTTATTGATTTTCCGAGGAAAGTGGCAGTTCTGGGAAATTCTTAACAAAAAAGTTCTCATCTATTTTATTTTCAGTCTTCCATGATTTTTGTAATATCATTAACAAGGTGGACCAGTATCTATAATTATCATATAATTTCTTTAATAATAGGCTCCACATGACAATTATTAACATTATGTAAGGGTTAAATTCTGCTCATGTAACATTTTGAAAATTAATTACACATAAAAATAGTCTTTTATTGTGGAACATCTTTTACCTGCAATGACATTTATATTTGTAATTATATGTTGGTCTATTTCCATTATCTGGTCGAATTGTCAAATGTTTTTTAGAATAATATCCCTCCAAATACATTCAACTGTTAATAATGGCATACAGATTTAGTATGGAATATAGTATTTTGATTGGTATTTTGCTCCTTGTTGTGAAATTAGATTCATAAATAAGGAATCCAAGATAATATTTAGATGTATGAAGACTGAATTTAAAGAGAAGCTCTCATCAATTAGGCTATTTCACCAAATGAAGTAGTCAGTAGGAATTTTAAATACTTATCTATAAAGATTCTCTGTTTTCTTTGCCCAGTCTTCTCATATTTTTTCGATTCAAATTCTTTGGTGATATATAATGTGTAGAAGCTGATTCACATGACAGTGGAAAATAGTACCATAAGTAAACTTAATGTAATAATCCATAATGTTTGATGACTAATTAAGAACCAAAAGAACCCTTTAGATAAGTGAATAAAATTTCTACTCACTACTTCTTTTAGAGGAACAGCCTAGTTGGTTAGAATGTTATCTCAAATTCAGTATTAACAGATTTATGAATTATTATGTTAAACTATTACTTGTTAGGCCAGTGTCATTTGAAGAAAAGAGAAAAAAAATACTACCCAAATGTTTATACAAGCTTATATTTATTATTTAAAATTATATGCATTTGGAAAGATAAAAATAAAGTTTGAAATTTTCTAAAAACATTTAATAATTGACTTGGTAGCAGAAATAATCTAACATAGAACTGCAATTAAAATATAACCCTCACAAATCTTCTGATAAACAATATGCCTATGTGTATATATATTTCATTTTTATTGTTAAAAGGAGGTTACCTTGACAATAGTTTGAGATTGTTGATTATTATCTATATTGGGATTTTGTATAAGTGTTGATTGGTTTCTAATGATTATATATATATATATATATATGGATTTCATGGTATAGTGGTACCACATTCGCTTGTCGGAAATGTTAGACTGTTACTGGCTAGGCCAAAAATACCCAAAGAAGAGAGGAGAAAAATAACATTTGAATCTTTATACTAAGCTGCCTATTACTTTTAACAGTTAGTGCATTTGAAAAATCATAAATAAAGAGTGAATGTTTAACTACAAAGATAAAAATGATTTCAAACTATGTGTTTGTATGTTTTATATTATTTAAAGAGTTGTTAGCAAAATCATTATAAGAAAAGAGCACATTTATCTAATGCATTAGAACCTAAAGTTTGAGACAAATGAAAAAACTTGGGACTTTTAAAAAAATAAAGATATTTTTTTCTGGTATCCATTCTATGGTTAATCTACTATCTAGTAATTATCAATGAATGATTATTTAAATTTCTAGGCCAGAGGACTGAAGAACTTTTAAAATCCTTACCATATAGCCAATGACTAGTCCAGTAGATAGTGTCTTTTTTGTGTTGTTTATTTTTGGTGAGTTGGAGGAAAAGCCTTTGTTTTGCAGTAAGGTATTTAGGTTTATTTTACAACTATATGTGGGAAAGATTTATTAAATACATATTTTTTAATTATTATGAATATTTAAAAGTAATAAAGAAATTCAGTATGTTTATGAGACAAAAAATATCTTACAAGACTTTTAAAAAAAAATCTAATCATTCTTTATGCATCAGAACTAAAGATTTTACTTTTGCAAGTTAAAAACTTAATGGATTTCCCATTTCCTGCTAGGCTGAAAATCGATCGATGGAGACTCCTGCATCTTTTGTCGTGACAATTCCTAGACCAGAAAAGAAACGAACTAATTTCTTTCAATTTCTTCCATACTTTTATAACTTTGAATGCCTTGCTTAAAATACGGTTCAGTTTCAAACTAGTAATTACTAGTTGAGAAAGTTTCTTAATCATCGGTTGAAAACGTTTAAACAAGTTGTTAGCTTTGACAAAACATGCATTACATACATATATGTACGTGCGTGTGTGTAACCATTTGCCATTATTAATAAACATTATTAATAAAAGTATATTCGCTAAGATTCTACTTCAAGGCTAATTGACTTAAATCTTTGGTTGTACATTATTGTTATTCGTCATCCCTTTAACATGATTTATTCTAGCATTTCACTTTCTGAGCTATATTATAGATTTTAATAAGCTCTCTATCTCCGAGTTAAGCTTTTATTGATAGTATAGTAAATTGCCTTACTGACTGAATTTATAAGAAACATTTTAACAACACACACTCATAGAGAATACCATTTAAAATTAACTTCATTGCTGCCAACTAGTAATCTCTTTTAAAGTTGAAAATTGTATTTCTTTATCACACATATACTTTAATTTTTTATTAAACAAAATATGAATAGGTGTGTATGTGGAATATATAAATTGCCTTACTTTTCGGAGATAGTGCTTCTATTTATCTTGTCTACGATCTGGATTTCGAATCCGGAATGAGTGAAAATCTTTTCAATGTGTTTAAAATTTTTATTCATAGCAGCCTAGATAAACATCTAACATTGTTTGGTAAAGAGATATCTAGCTAAGAATTTAGAAAATACAAAGGATGGAAAAACGGTCAAACCGTCACCACCCTGCAATTGGCAAGCGAAGAGAATACTTTTTCCTCGATCACTGTTTATCTATGTAGAACTGTTGAAGAGGTCATTCGCACTGGAATATTTATTTGCAAAGCTATGCCATTCCACACTGTCATTTTACTGACTAAAGACAGATCACAAAACGAATGACACACATTTGTACAAGTATGTTGATATAAGTTTGTGCATTTGAAAATATTGTCTGGTTCTTCATATAGTTTTCAATTTTTTTTAACTTCATAATAATAGAAGGAAATTTTATTGTACTATATATTTAATATAGATATATAATACTCGATAAATTTTACAAGCACAGTATTTTTAGATTATAACTATATAGAAGGTAATCAATCATTCCTCTTCACTGACACTATTAAACAATGGTGTTAAAACTGCAAGGATACTTTTTCCCAATCACAAGATAGAAACTTTAAGAACATAAGAACAGCCATCTTATTTCCGAACACAAATGTTATTATAGGAGCCAATTTATCTATAAGTGAGAGCTGAATATATAAATCATTCATAAATCCATTTCTTATTTAAATGTTCTTATTAGCACTTCTGTCATTTTAAAATTCACTTTGTGCCTATATAAAAAGATGTTAAATTACATAATATTTGATAAAATTTTTAAGCACAATGTTTAGATTGTAACTATGTAGAAAGTAATCATCCCTCCTCACTAGCACCATTAAACAATGGTTTTAAAACTGAAAAGATACTCTTGCTTCAACCATAAAATAAAGACTTTAAGGAAATAAAAGTGGCCATCTTATTTAATAATGCTAATGAGGAGGGATGATTACCTTCTATATAGCTATACATAGGTTTTATATAAGTTTTGGTTGTATTGTTATAATGTTTAAATTTTTGTAGATCTGAAGAAGACTGCGAGGAACAGTCGAAACTGTAATTAAAATACTAAATATTTTTTTCCTTAAAAGGTGTAAGAAGATTGTGATTATTTAAAAGATGTATTGAGGTTATATAATGAGTGTCCCAATAGCTCTTAACAAGCTTTTCAGAATGCTGGGCTTGACCCAGTATTTTAAATCTAATGCTTCAATATCCTAGCACTGGTCTGAGGATAGGATGTTCTGAAAAGCTTGTTAAGAGCTATTAGCACTCTCATTATATAACATTTGTAATATAAGATTATTAAATTAAGTCACATGATTATATGATTTGTTTCCTTATAATTATTAATATTCATCTTAAGGCATTGGTGATTTTATATTCCTAAAGTTATTAATATATGGTGTATCTGAACTTAGTTCAGTTCCATATGGCTATTTAAAGTTAGCTGAATTTGAAGACATATGGATGTCTGAAAATTTCAGATTTTCTACTTAATAGTTAAACATTAGATAAAGTGCTGGGCTTGACCTGGTATTTTAAATCTAATGCTTGAATATTCTAATGCCTCACTGATGAAAGCCAGAGCTGGAAACTGGTCTGAGGACTGGGATGTTCTAAAAAGCTTGTTAAGAGCTATTGGTATGTTCATTATATAACATTTCTAATACAAGCTTATTAAATTAAGTAACATGATATATGACTTGACTTTCTTGCAATTATATATAGGTATATATCTTTTAATATGTAAACATATCTGTTATGCTTTTATATAAGAAAGATCGTCATCAGATGTCAATAGAGAACAATCAATGAAAATGGTGAACTATAAATCACAAATAAATATTGTAGCATTTTAGTCTCTATATAACACCCAGAGATTGTATTTAAAGGCATACACTTTTAAATGCAGAAAGCATTTACAGTTTACTATTTTTAATGATTACTGTCTATTGATATCTGTCACTGATTTTTCTTATATGAAAATATAATAGATATTTCCACACATTAAAAGATTTAAACAATTTCATCTGTTAAAAATTATTAATATATACATACTGTTTTAATGAATAATTTTTATTGATTTCTCTCACACTTAATTCAAACTACTGGTTTGCTTTTATTTATTTCAATGGTATTCTTAATGTATTATTATTTCTGTGTATATACTTTTTAAAATTTATTATTATAAAATACCATTCAAATCATAACATTTCAGTGTTTTCAGCAACAGATACAAAAAAGTGTAAACATTATAAGTATAGGCACATATAAAAATCATTAAAATCCAGTCAACACTTAGACAATCCCAATATCAATAACAATCAACAATTTACAAACTGTTGTCAGGGCAATCTCCTTCTAACAATAATGGTGGAATTGTTATAAGGAGGTTGCCTTGACAACAGTTTGGAAATTGTTGATTGTTATTGATATTGGGATTGTCTAAGTATTGACTAGTTTTTAATGATTACTTACAAACTCATTTAGCATTATTACACTTATATGTATACAAATGTGTTAATTTTATTAAGTAAAATGAAAAACTACAAAATTTGACAACATTCAAGAGTAAAAAATGAGAATAATTAGATAACACTGCATATGCCACTCTAGAAAAATTATAATAGATTTTTTTTATATTCACTGACAAATATGTAACTCTGGAAGAATAAATCTGTGAACAAATGTGCTGCCCCCTAGGATCAAGATCGATTTTGTTGCAAATGAGAAATGAATTCATTTTCCTTGTGGCTTAAGTTCTTATAAGGATAATAGATTATAACAATAATAATATAGAGATGAATATCAAATTAGATATTATTGCAGCATGGTACAAATAGGCTTATATTTAAATTTATAAAGCAAAGTTAATTTGTAATTACTCTAATAACTTTGTTAACAAACTACCATGCTGTCTAAAATGTCAAATATGATAGTGTTATCACAACCTACATTTGTGGAACAGTTAATATGTGAATTGCCATAAACTATTTTAAATTTTTTTCACAGACACACACAAACAAGTCTTTATATTGAAATGTCATATATTTGTAAAAAACATTTTTTGCATTATTTTTTTTTCAAAATCAAAAATCCACACATAAACTGCAAAAAAGTTAACACTTCTATTTTAATAAACATCAAAATAGAAGTGTTAACTTTTTTGCAGTTTATGTGTGGATTTTTGATTTTGAAAAAAAAAATAATGCAAAAAATATGCTTTTTACAAATATATGACATTTCAATATAAAGACTTGTTTGTGTGTGTCTGTGAAAAAAATTTAAAATAGTTTATGGCAATTCACATATTAAGTGTTCGACAAATGTAGGTTGTGATAGCACTATCATATTTGACATTTTAGACAGCATGGTGTTACTGTGATCACTACTTTTATATGTTATTCAAAAGCATTGTATATGCTAAATTACAGTATGTGATAGGCTGCAGCAATTCTTTCTAAGAAACTTCCATTTTTAATGTATCAATGTGAAAAAAATTTCAAGAGATGCCAGCAGTATTTGTACCTTTATGGACCTTTTGTCTGTGATTGTTAGCACATTCAATTGTTTTAAAAAATCTATATATAGGTGGCAATTTTTGATTGGTTGATGCTTTAGATTCATTTCCCCTGTGATTAAATGCCATACAAAATGTGATTTTCAGTAATTGTTAATGATTACAATGCAATATATTTGTAAAAAACTTATTATTAAATTAAAAACTATGTTACTAGGGGGATTTGTCTTTGAAAACATTTTATTTTTAAAAACACATTCTTAGAAAGTATATGACCTATGTTACACAAACTGGAAATTACCACAGAAAAGCTATTAGAGGCTAAAAAGAAAATCATTTTTGTAAAAACTGTAAGTGAAATATTTTAATAACAATTAATATTTTAACTTTTAGAATTTTTTTTTGTTTCTTTGATAATAACTAATTCTAAATATATCATTTTTTAATAACAAAATTCTAATATGTAATATTTACATTCTTTTAACTTTTTTGAATAGATATTGTGAAGCCAATAACAATGTTTGCCTTTGTTATCAGTAAGACCTTTAATTAGATATTTATTTTCACAATTTTAATATTAATTTTTCAGATTTTAGAACTTTAATTATTAGAAGGCTTAAATATTTATAATATAGCCTATAAATAAATTTTTGAATATACATAAAAAAGATTTAATTGCACACAAAAAATCTAACATGGCATTATAGTAAACATTTTCATCACAAGTGTTTATTCAAAAAATTTGGGGGTCAGGTTGACACTGAAAGAATTAAAGGTAATATATACACATTTGGTATTGTATTACATTATTTTTTAATAAATAACTTATTTGTAGATAAATATCTATGTAATGTCTCAAATTATGTGTAAAACCCATTAAAATATAAACTTTATACACTTACTAAATATTAAAACAGGCAAAACTCTCTATACATATTGCCACTTAGTGCAAGCCAGAGTAATCAATGGATACCAGAAGGCTTGTGCATAAAATCACCATCTAGTGCCTACTCATCCAATATCCCCAGACTAATTTCTGGCTTGCAGCCTTTGTCAGTGAGGAGCCTTAAATCTGAGAGCATTGCACCTAGATCTTAGAATTTAATGCAACCCTCCAGCAGCCACCTTTTATCTCTACTTCACTACTAAACTATGAGACTTAAATTGAAAACATAATATTTTCAATCAAAGCTCATCAACTTATATAGTCATATAGATCTGAATTCAGTACAGTACCTCTACATTTTGGTCTCTTTGGTTCTTTAATAACCATAGTCACCACTATCTTATTAGGCAGGATTGGTTTTAGTCTGGAGATATTGGATGAGTATGCACTAGACGGGGATTTTATGCACAAGCCTTCTGGAATCAATTGATTACTCTGGCTTGCACTGAGTGGCAATATGTATAGAGAGTTTTGCCTGTTTTAATAACAGTTACGAGCAAGTATAAGAAGTGGTGATCATGTGATGTTTATTGACTTACTAAATATCAAATTATTAAATTCCAAAAATTAAACTAATCAGTATAATAAATTAAGCATTCTAATTTACAATTAAATTGTTAGCTAAAATTAAATTAAAAAAATCATTACCAATACCTTGGCAGGAACATCACTGGTAGTGATGGTTTCATTTAAATTTGGATAGTGATTTAAATTGGTGTACTTGGTTTATTATTAAATACTGGGTCAACTCATTTTCTACTTCATCTAGGATTTTATATAAATAACAGAGTAAAATTTACAATTGCTCAGAAATTATTTAAACTGGTTATAAGTTAGCTAATTAAACATTTGCAGATAGAGTAATAATTATTTATTTTACAATTGATCAAACAAACTATACCATACAATAATATATCTAAATAAAATTTACTGTTTTAATTTTAACTTTATATAAATACATATTATTAAATATGATAGTTAAAAATCTACAAAGTGCATGTGCATTAGCTTTATAGCTGATTATTAATATTACAGCTTATAAACATAGTGCTATATAAAATAAATATTTCATTTACATATATTTAATTTCAAATAAGAATGACGTATCGTAAATTCTAGAAAATTTCACAGGCATCATTTATTCAAGCATAATAAAAGTAATTTAAAATGATCGCTTAACATCTTCACACTCTCATTTCCAAATGCTTAAGATTTGCCCATATGTAAATGTTTGGGTTGAAAAGATAGATGGATTCATTCGATCTTTTCACAAAAACTTTACTTTGTGTTTGAAAGTGAGAGTATTCATTTATAGTTAAAAATTTACAAAGAGCATGTGCATTAGCTTAATGGCTGATTATTACTAAGACTCTATCTTGTGTTTGAAAGTGAAAGTATTCATTTATAGTTAAAATTCACAAAGCGCACATGCATTAGCTTTATGGCTGATTATTAATATTACAGTTTATAAACATAGTGCTATATAAAATAAATATTTCATTTTAAATTAAAAAAATATGGATTTATTTTATTTTGCAACTTATATTTATTTCTACCATCCATTCTAAAAAGACTTTTTTATATATTAGTTATTGCTACTACAGAAATGCAGCTTTTTAAAACTATGCCAGATACTCTATCTAGTGAGCAAAAGGATAATTAAATTTGAAAAGAAATATGTGAATATGTTTGTAGAATTTAAATACAGTAGTGATAACTGAAAAAAATCTAAAGAATTTCAATATAGCAGCATATAAAAGCTTGGACTATGAATAAAAATGGATTTATTTTTTTTATTTTTTTTATGTAGGAGGGTTGCATTAGTGAAGTCAGTGCCCAGACACTTATCATTTCAAATGTTACCCATTCTTGAGATCAGTAAAATGTTTATTGTTACATATTATGTATTTAAACAATAATTGTCACTAAAGTGTAATAAATTAATGCTAGTATGTTTTTTAAAACGTTTATTTGTAGAAAATTATATATACAGATATTAATGGGATTCCATCTTTATTGTTAAAAGGAGGTTGCCTTGACAACAGTTTGAGATTGTTGATTATTATCTATATTGGGATTGTCTAAGTGTTGACTGGTTTCTAATGGTTAACATGTACAAGAAAATAAATTTAGGTTACATGGTACTTCTTCAAAGCAGCATCAGAAAAAGAATTATTCGAATTTAAGAAAATTAATATTTTATGTAAGTGGTTTGGGTACTTTATTTACAATTAATACACTTTATATATAATTTCATCACAGGAAAGCTTGTCTTGGATGGTAATAACATGTGACTTAATGCTGACTTAATAAAAATATTATACTATCAAATTTTGTTTATAGTTTTTTAAAATAAGATTTTGAGAGCATTTAAATACATATAAAGCCACTCATTACTTTTTAAGGACATTGTATCTCCTGTTATCAAATATGATAGAACAAATAAACTTCATGATTCTAAGAGTAATTCAATCATTATATATTTAATATTTAAACTATGAAAATTGTTATTTAAGTGTAATAAATTTAAGATATTTCAAACACCGAGAAAATATTGAAAACTTTAAATATTACCTTAAGTCTTTTTCAATGTTGAGCGTCAAAAACAATTATATTTTTAAAAAAATCATTAAGCTATTTAATTCTTTTAATATTTTCTTCATGAATAAAGCAGTATCATCTTACCTTTAATTTATTATATTTAATATTTGGTGAATTAAATGATAACATAATTGGCTATATAACCAGCTCTTGAAGTTTTAATATTACAAGATTTATATACATATAAGTAAGGAATAATATATATATATATATTGTAACGATCGAAATGAAAGTGGAGATCGAATCTAACTGCAATCTGCACTACATGGGCGCCATCTAGGCATTTGAGCCTAGAAAAATTTATAAAGTAGGCAGATATGTGCTGTTAAGATTCCACTTTATTTAAATATTCAGATCATTATCCCAAGTCACTAGCTCAGTGGAACAGCAGAGATTATAAAATATAACTTTATATCTTAAATATAAAAAAATAAAAGCCACTGCCGGAAATTAACACATAAAAATATTTATTTACACACATATAAAATCATTCTAATTTGAGGAATAAGTTTAACATTTTAGATTTTTATATTAATCTTTAAATTTACATTTAACTAGATTGCAATAATGAGTTTAATATTTATTTAGTGAGTCGAGTATGAATAGACTATATAGATTGTATTTGAAAAGAAAAATGTTCTATCCCTTATTTCACCTTAGGCCAAAAAGTTCGCAGTCAAACTGGTGCCAATCCATCTGATACATTTATGTATTCAATGTAGCATGAAAATATGACAACACAAAATACTATACTGTCAGGAATGTACATCTGAACAGTAAGTAGAGTTAGAGAAGACATTGTCTCACCACCAACAAGAATGCTACATCTGTTTGCGAGTAGAACAATAAACAAAAAACTTCATAGGAATGAACTGCGGTCCTTTGCTGACTTACAAACCCATCCATAGGCAAACAGAAGGTGTGTGGCATATACATGCAATCCTTCCCATAGCAGATCTCATACTACATCTACTAATTACACAAATATATCCAATCCATTGAGCTAATTCAACTACGAAATGAATAACCTAAGATTACCCTCCCTTAAACTATATATAACTTTACAAATCTATACAGCCATTCATGCCCGACTTAAATTTAACATTTATTATGTTTGCACAGATGAATTTTATAAAATTTGTTTTAAAATGTTGAGTATAGATCGGCTGCACAGATTCCACGGTTAAAAACATTCCAAAATAAACATAACCGATCAAAATACAAAGTCATTGATAATGTCAATTGCATAGGGAATATAAAAAAATCCAATAGCATTCATCATAAGATGCCACAGTGACATGATGACTTATATATTCCAATTGACTGTGAAACAGCAACATAATTAACTGCTAATGAATCTATGCAAAGTCTATACCCAACTTTAAATTTCATGCATTTAAATAATTTATACGATAAGTATTAATACAAATAAAAAATAATAAAATGGAAATGATGTTTATCAACACAAAACATATAAATTTAAACATTTTCAATTGATTTTAAACTTAAAAGTCAGATAGAAGTTCATAAGCTTGAACGAAAGTTTTTAATTATTTTTAAATTTTAGAGTTCATGTCAATAGCTTACAGTAGAAGAATCACTGCTCTTGATGTAAATTTCCATGGAGTCTTTATTTGAAAACCCAGTCAGATGTTCCGGAGGTAGAATTAGCTGGTTCATTTTGGTATCACAGTCAGTTCATTTTTAAATAGAGAGAGAGTGTGATATGTACGTCCTATCACGACCCTCAAAAAAACAGCCGGAAAACTGACAGGAAAACTGTATTTCTCCTTTTATAGTATCCACACAGATTCAACCAATAAAATGTCACTAATCCATCCTTTTCATTTGGGTCCGGGCTGAGGCTTGGTGCTTCCATTGGTCAAGCTAATTTCTCTTTATTCTCTTATCTAACTTTTCATCTGACCTTTTAATT
Organism: Epiperipatus broadwayi; assembly: GCA_028023455.1. Classification (NCBI taxonomy): domain Eukaryota; kingdom Metazoa; phylum Onychophora; class Udeonychophora; order Euonychophora; family Peripatidae; genus Epiperipatus; species Epiperipatus broadwayi. The sequence goes on along the minus strand of JAQFVV010012416.1, from coordinate 8,495,236 downwards.
ACACAGCTTTTGGATAATTAATAAACAATCATTTCCATTTACAGATTACAGGAATTAATTAATACCTGTTTTTATTTTTACTTACGTTATTTCTTTATTAAAATATTTTTATATTTAAATCTTATATTTTTTTATAAAAAAAATACGTTCAAATACTTTTTTTTGTTTATGAAAAAAAAAATTTTTAAAGTTTAGCATCTGTGCGAATATATACGTTATACAAACATTTTAATTTTAGCATTTAGTTTTTTTTTTTAATACATTCATTTTTATTTGTGAACTTTTAAGATTTTATTTTAAATTAATGTAACGGCATATTTATATACCGTTACAATATATATTCTAACCTCCCCCCCATGCATTCTCACCCCAAAATATACTGTTTATTACGAATATTACGGGTTCTAGCTCAGTTAACAAATAAATAAATGAAATATTCAGCATTAATTAAAATGATTACTAGCTCTAATTTTAAAATACAAATACGGTTCAATTTTAAAATGAATTAAACAAATATTTACTATTTTCATGAGACATGGAATGACAATACAGGGAACGAGATAGACTACATTGAGCCATTATCCACACGATACTACCTCAATGGCATAAGAACACTATCCCCCTTTTTACTATACCAAATAACTAACTCATAGTATTCTTATGACTTTCTGAGCTCTATTCACTACGATTAAAATAATAATCATATCTTAATCTTCTTTATGACAAGAATCTAGCTCAATTAAATAAAATGAAGTAAAATAAAATAAAATCTCAGGTTCATAAATTGTATTTTAACTGATTTAAAATTACGGTAGTAAAATATGAAAAGGGAATTTTATGTCATAATCTACTACACAGCAACTAACAATAATAAAAATAATAATAACAATAATAAATATAATATAATCTTATTTCTTCCTAAAATGAAATAAATAAATATGTACGTGGTAGTATTTTAATAATCTGACAACAGAATACGTGTGGCAACATTAGCATATAATTTAATGTAATATTGTGGCAACCGACTTATGACCAATAAATAATATAAAATTATGATCTTTTAATTTTAACATACCAATAAATTCTCAAAATTCTTATAACACTTTTATGTTTACCTTTTGTGCAAAATTTATATGTCTGTTTCAATTATAAATGTATCGTGATTTCATGCATCCATGTGGAGAAATAACAACTCGGACACAAAACTTTAAAACAAATTTAAAACAAAGTTTATTAACAACATAAATAAATTAACAATATTTTTACACTATATACATTGGATATCCCTTACTTTCATATCTCAACTTAGTTTATTAATTTATAAAATGAAATCAAAATATTATTTACTTTTCCTAGTTAAATCTTATTTTTTTAAACACTTAAGAAAATACAGTATTATTACTTGATTTATTATTATGGTTAGCTTATTACAAAATGCATTTCTTCTATGATTATCACAAACACTTTTCATCCCTAATATTATTAAAATTACATTTTTTACAAAAATTTACATTCGTAATAAAATTCTACAAAATAACAAAATTTAGTTTCATATTGGTTGTATGGAATCTTACAAAGTCAAAACACTATTCTACATTCGGTATTAGGTTTTTATTATTCATTATCCGATGTTTATTAATCCTAATATTCTCATTCAAGCCTTACTTCGGATGATATTATTATAACTATTAATATACCATGCACAAGTATATGTTTATTATACCTTATTGAATTTTCTCTCAATAAATATGCAATACTCATTCCCTCCAACAATAATATTAAAAAAAAAAAACATTCAAATTTTATTATCACTTTTAAAATACTTGGTTTAGATTTCTTTTCAAAATCTTATATTCATTTCTGAATTAATTTTACAATGTATTATATGATTCTTTCTCTCTTTGTGATATTTTGGACTTTCAATTTTAAAGTTACACAATTCTATACATTCAAGCAAATAAACTATTCTTATATAAACGATAACATATCTTCAGTTCTATTTTATTCATTATTTCTTTGAAAATATCTTTCTGACCGATGCAGATTCACGAAATAAGGATAGTGAAGATAGATGCATAGGATCAAAATACAACTAGAATATTACTCATCATATACCTTGACAATCATGGCACAGTGAATTAAAAGACACTATAGAGGAGTGACCTTTACCTGTCTACCAACCTCTATCATAGGAACGATGCTAAAGCTATTTCTTCAGCTTTATTCTAACATCAAAAGTTTAAAGATATGCAAAAACACTGTCCAAACCATATGTGTTCAGTCATAGGACTTTGTTAACTATACTAAATCACACAAAACTAAATATGATCCAAATCCCTTATATTTTCCTATTTCTAAAAAAAAACACATCATCTTGGTTTCCTCTCCACTAGTACTTCCAAGTCACTATCCGATCTTATTTCTCAAGATTTTTTCTATACTGTACATCGACAAATACATATCTGCATTACTAACAATAATAAAATTCATTTATTTTAAAACTATTCCACTGTTCTATAAGACAGCTTGCTTACTACTTTCCTCCGTATATTTAGTCATACAAACTACTTAAATATCTGAATACTTTATCACATGAAAGTTCAAAAGAATCACACAATTGTTATGTTAAATTATATGATTAATATACTTTAAAAAATTGTCGTATGCATAATCCGAATTACTCCTATCTCATAATATGTTAAAAATGTTGTATAAATGTGTACATATAATTTAAACTTTCACACTTCATTCTTAGGTCAATAGATGATCTAAAAAAATACATTATGCATTATAAATAACTATTAAAATTACCAAACGACCTTTATCTCCTCGATCGCGTTCCGTAGGCTTCACCATCCATTTGATCCTTGTAGATATAAGATTCACATCCATACACTTTATTTTAAACACTATTTTTATAATTTTATCAAGCTATTATATTTAAATTTTAATATTACTAAATTTATGTTTTATGTTTTCCCTAATCTCACATAACATTTTATATTTTAAAATAAATTAGTACAAAATATTCCAAACTATATTTACTGTACTTCTTCATCAAATTTCCTTGAAAACCGTTCATACTAAAGCTAAAAAAAAAATGTTTATTATTTCTTCTTCAGTCACTTAATGTTCTTCTCCCTGCTTGTTCAATTTTAAGGCAAAACAATTATTGCTCTGTTTAATAAATATTCATAGATGACAATCCTTGGTTTTTTTATAATATTTAATACAATTATTAATTATGATATCAATTAATCCCGTAAAGAAAACATCTACATATTCTCTTCTAATATTTTCTGCTAATATTTTCCCGCGCGACTTTTATGATGCATCTTCTAGGTACTTTGATTTAAATATTCAGTAAATTTTTCTGTCTCCATGGATCCATTTTCATTAAGTAATTTAAATTTCCATTTTCCTAATCTCTATTTTTATTAAGCGCTTTTATGATGAACACTTTATAATATTTTTAATTCTTCTTAGATAAAGTTTTTTCTTTTCCTTTTTTTTTTTAAAAAAAAATAATGACTCTTTCATATCATTATTCGGTAATTTTTTTTCTTCTTTTAAAATTCTGGTAACTATATACTTTGTAATGTTTCCTTTAAAAAGGACAAACATTCTTTCTCTGTTATAACTTTATAAACAATTTTTTTATTTATGATATACGCATCTTAATTCTTTTCACAGAAAAGAATAAAAAACTTCGGAGTAGCCTTATAAATTTATGCGTCATAAATTTTTCTGACGGCAAGTAACTTCTCTTTTAAGTTTTCCATATAATGTCCAAATTATATTCCTCTGAATTACAATAATAAGTTTCTGGTTGAGCATAAATAAAGCTGTATCAAGGCACTTTACAAATATTTTTCCTTTATCATAACGTCTATATACTGTTTTCTGTAGTATTTCCATTTTTACTGCAAGGTTTTGGCTAAACTTGAATAAAATATCCTGGTAAGAAAACTTTTAAACTAGCCTTCCATTTAAAGGTAGTTCAAAATATTATATTTTAAAAAACTTTTAAAATAAATATAAAATTTTAAAATTATATCACTTTTCTAGCTTACGATCTTATACAGCTAAAAAAAATATGTTACTCCTTTCTTTACTTACACATTACTTTCTCCCGCTCCGTCTAATTCTTATATTTCGTCTGCTAAATTACCTCCGTTGATTGGTTAATGACTTTTTTTAGCGCGAACAAATTTACACATTTTTAGTTTTATAACAGACTAAATTTTTCAAATAAGACATTTATGACGTAATGATTTAAAATATTACTTAAAATAGTATTTTTAACTCAATTATAATTTTATCAAAATCATTTAAACTTTAAAACAATTATTAAAATAACATTTAATATTTCAACTTTTACTTTAACGATAGATAGCAATTCCATTTAGTTTTATAATTCACAAACTTTATTATTATATTCTAACAAGCATGTGTGTGAAGGTATATAATATACAGTCACATGATTACTAACTTTATCAGATGATTTTTTAATTTACGTCTTGGTCTAAATTACCAAAACTGATATATTTTATAAAATTTTGGAAAATAATTTAAAAATGTAGAACTAAATATAATTCTCACCATCCCAAAGTTTATTTTAAAATATATTAGATTAAATTTGAATATTAATTATAATTATAATATTACATATAGCGTTTATTTAATTTATTAGTTTTAAAACATTACAATTGGATTGTTAATATACTTTTAACTATTTATAGCTGTATTATTTTATATGGCCAGCTTTTACAACCATAAGCAAGGATATAATTAAGCTTTATTTAACTGTTTTTTTTTTAAAATAATCCATTACACTTTTACATACCAGGTATTTTTCAGCCTTAAATTGTACTATAAAATCTAATCGATCATACAATTATCAATATATTACACAAACGTATTTTAAAATTTAAAATTTTTTTAGCAATTGACCATTCTACCCTATTATGACCTATAGATAAGGGCACAATATATATATATAACAATTAGAAAATAGTCAGCACTTAGATAATTCTCCTTTGGAAGTTGCCTTGACAACAATTTGAGATTGTCGATTGTTATTTATAATGGTATTGTCTAAGTGTAGACTGTTTTAATTGTTAAAAGGAGGTTGCCTTGACAACAGTTTGATATTGTTGATTGTTATCTATATTGGGATTGTCTAAGGGTTGACTAGTTTTTATTGTTACTTATAAACCCATTTAGCCTTGAGTGATATTACTGATATTATATATATAAGAAAATAGGATTACTTGTCTGTAAGCCATTTAATATTTCAACCAGTGCATTACTTTTCATTGGAAAATACAATCAAACCTTGTCCAGTATTGAAGCAGTCAGATCTAAGTTCGATCCTAGCTTCATGACATCTAGCCATAAGCCCACTTCAAACCCTAGTACTAAGCTTAAATTTCCAATGCAATGGGGCTTTATACGTTCAATCCACGCTAATTTCCATAAAGAATTACTTATTTCATAAATGCATATTAAAATTAATTAGTTTCAGATTTAAATTGACCAATTCTATTAATAAATTCATGATAGAATTATTCATGAATTTATATATTATAACTGCGTGGATTGTGCTTATATATTTGTAAATATTTAAATATATATAATTGTTTAAAAGTTTCATTGCTTCGGGAATGTTTGATTTTATTTTTAAATAATTTGCTAAAGTTTTATTGATTAAAAGCTACATTCTTTCGATAAGCTTTCAGATTTTCCCTTTCCAAAAACAACAGTTAAAGTTTTATTAATTAGAAAAAAAAGATAAGGATTTCCTAATTAAAATCATTTTCTGATTTTAAGAATTCATTTTCTAATTAGAAAATGAATTCAAGTTAATGAGTTTGAAAGCCTTATCGAAGGAATGTATCTAAAAACAACCAGTAAATCTAAAAACATTGATAATGAAAGAAGCACTAGCCTGAAGGCATCCGAGGACAGATATATAGCACTGAAAAGTTTGGAAAGAAAAGCCATCTTTGTTGTAGAGAGATGCAGTAAACTCAGTGTGTTTTAAATAGTGTTTCAATTATGGTGAAGGGCTAGAACATCAGGAATCTGGCTACGGTTCCTGAAGCCCTTTGAGAATCTTCAATGAAGCTGCTGAATCTTTTCCGGACCAATCATGCTGCTAAAATTATGAAAAGCCACTAAAATACTGTTCAAGTAATCAATTAAATGAGTGCCTACATTTTTTTTTTACCAACTCAGAGGTGTAACCTAAGAACCAGCCCCGGAAGAAATGGGTAATATGTTTTCATAATGAACCTTAACCTTTCTGGCCAGTTTCGAACTTTACTTTACACTCCCTTTTAGAGCTCTTTTATTCTTTAATGTAACAATCTTTATAAAATCTTTTATTCATGCTACTGTAAATTTATATCGTAGTTCTCTCAACCTCTAGTCTTTAAACTTTCTCTTTTCTTACTTGGCGGTTCATTTACTATATTATATATATATATATATTTATCGTGTGATTTATTAATGTCATTTATTTTTAATTATATGCCAATAATCTTTTGACTCGATGATCTCCTTTGTTTCCGTTGCCTTGTGCAAATAATAATATATTAATTTTAATAGTAATTCTCGCCCATTAGAACTAGATTTACCGTTCTATCTATTATCGAGTCGAAAGAGATCATTAAATGTGTGTATTATTTTTATAATTGGCTAATAATAAATTATTAGCTCCGTTTTTAATCTATGCCCCAGCTATTTTTGTATTCACCAATATGTATTTATTCATATCTAATCTTAAAATGTTTTTATTGCAAAAGGGCCGATAAAGGATCAAATATATTCTAATTCAACTTTGTTATTTAAAATTCAAGAAGGGCACGATGATTGGGGCATAATTAATATGATTTACAAATAATTTAAAATAGTTTTACTTATAGCTCGTTTGACTTTGATTTATTTGATCAAGTCATCACGTAGATCATTCTATAATTGGGTTTTAGTTCTCAAACGGTGACTAGTAAGTCATCATCTTTAACGTTGCTGGCGTAGGGCAATCTTCCGCTCCGTTAGGCTGGTCGGTGATAATATTTCTGTTATTTTAAATTATCGTGGAAGAAAGCACTTCCTCTCCAGTTCATATTAGTCAAAGGGCATAAGACTTGTCATATGCAAGCCACCATAGGACTTAGATCATCGACTAGCTATCATCTTTCAATTTCACTTTCTAGCTCATAATTCGTCAGCACCGTTACATCTCTGTTCCAGTAAAGCCCGCTCTGATGCTCGTAATTCATGACGAAGTGATTTCAATTAAAGTCGAACAAATTATCAGTTATATTTAATTAAATAAGTTTTTCAATAAAGATTAAAGTTATGCCCTAAAATATGTATCTTGCTCTTCATGAATGGATTTGCAAATGTGAAAATAAATATCACATTCTTTCGTATAAAATTAGAGTAATAAATTCCTTTACTAATGAATACCTTTATCTGCCTTTTATTTCTTGTGGGGGGGGGGGCACATATACATAGACTTTCAAATATTGTGTAATACTTGTTGGCATATAACAAGGACCGCCACTCTTATTATTATTATTATAAATTCTGTTAAAGGCTAGAGGTAATTAATATAATCATTAATTAAAATTCAAACAAAACAAATTATTATTATTAAATATTTTCTAAACACACTTGGTTTCTTAGTGCTTAATTCCTTCATAATTATTTTAATGTTTATACTAGCTGTCTGTGTTGGCAACCCAAACATATACATATGATTTGATTTAAAAAAAGTATCTTAATTAATTATCCGATATTAATGTCAGTTCAGGGGTCTCTGATCCTCACCAACCATTGAGCTAGTGCCATCGATTTATGCTAATCTGAGCTGGTGAGTTGGGTTTGAATTCAGTTTGAACCAGCTGAGTTTGGATCCGACTTTCAGTTCTTTTGTGGGTTTTTCGACTGGTACATGGTTATGTTTTTGGTCGCCCAATCGTTGGAGCTCGATTTGATAAATCCCACAAATACCCTGGAGATAGTAATTATGATCTTAGTTAAATAGTGAATTGAGATCTCAATAAATTAAATGTTTCAGTAGAAAGTGATATTTCAAACAGTGTTATATATATTTAAGAGAAAAGTTATGCGAAAATTTAATAAATTAAAATGTCATTTTGTAATTTTCTTTCTTACAATTAAATGTTTTCAAGATTATTTTTTTAAATGTTCGTCAGTAAAAGATTCGTTAGTTAGAATAATTATTTAAATATATGTATAATTAATTATACGTGTACTATATCACTATATATATTATACGTTTGTGTTATACGCGTTCATGACAGTAGGAAAATTATCGTTAGAAAAGTAGTAAGAACAGATCAAAGCAAGGGGTAAAATAAATGAAATATTTTGTCTGTGTCAAAATTAACTAGTGTTATCTTAGTCTTATAATTAAAAATATCCAATATGATATCATGTTAAACGTTTTAAATTTATAAAGATTGCTTGCTAGCACATATATTTAATGTTCACTCCGCATTCTGAGTAACCTCAAAGCAGGTGAAGACCCTTTGTGTACACCAAGCAGCCAGATGCAGTTGGCAAAATGCTTAAATGATTTACATGCTTTCATGCTAGCAAGATTAAAAATGATATCAACAAATAGAAGTTCTTGTGTAATATTAATTTTGACATTTTTTTTGTGTGTGTTAAAGCCTCATGCTTAGTGAAAATAATATTTGAAATCCTATATTTAAACTCAGGTCAGGAACGTGTCAGTTGTCCATAAATAATAAAATACTCATCAATCAAATCATTTATCAATCAAAATTAAGTCAATCATATGTGGTTTGGGGGTCAATGGGTTATTTCACATGCCCTATTGATCTCATTTTGCTCACTGGCACCCATATAAATAAATTTGTCAGCAAATTTGATTGTCAGCACAGTAGTGGGTCAGTTGTCTAAATAATAAAAACCAAATGTGTCATATACAGAGAATTACTTGTAATACCTGCTAATATATATGTATAAATAGTTGTATATCACTAATCATCTGTATAGTTTTTTTTCAGACATGGGAGAACAGTTGAACAGAGTGAAAGTGAGTAATGTTTGTTTCTTATCTTTAATAGTTTTTTCTAAATAAAATACATGTCTCATTCAAAGAATTAATAGAAAGAGCTAACCAAGAAAACGTAGGCAAACTAAAACTAAACTAAAAAAGGCAGATTACATAGATTGGGGAAATAATATGCAGCAGCTAATGAAGATAGGGACAATGGGACCAGTAGTCAGAGACCTAATTAAATGTACTGAAGAAAAAAATTATTTAAGTATTCAGAGAGTGCCATAAGTTTGATTCACATTGTTTATTATATTATTTATTCACTTTCAAAGATGGAAGAACAATTAGATAAAGGATTGACTGACGATAGTGATGCGCCTTCAACCACCTCCAGTGAATGAGAAATCACTTTTAAAAATCAGATCAATAGGAAAAAGTGCAACCATCAAAGCAGAAAGATGGCTAAAGACGATCACGACGATCGAGAGACTTTTCATACGATCCTCAGAGAAATGAGAGAAGACAGGAAGCTAATGATGATGATGATGGAGAGAATTTTAAAGCTTGAGGAAACACGAGGCACCCAAACCAACCCAGAGATTGTAAAGCATCATACAGCAATAGACAATTACATGGCTCCTAGAAGACATGAAGATGATCAGACCACACCAAAAGAAGTTGTGGATAGTAAAAAAGATGACAGTGGAGAATATAAGTCAAACCAAGAAATGGTTGCAGAAACTGATTTAAATACAGACAGGGAAAAAGATGTTCAGACCATTAGTAAAATAAAACAAAAAATAGAAATGGAATGGACCATAAACCCTGAAATAAGTCTAAGGAATTTGCAGACACCATCCCTTATATCTTCTGTAGAAATTCAAATTTTTAGGGGTAACCCAGGAGAGAAGCCCATAGATCATCTAGACAGCATTAAAGAATTTTTCTGTCTGCACTCTGTAGCAGAAAAGGAAAAGATTATCCTAGCCAGCCACTACTTAAGAGAAGCTGCCAAGGCATGGTGGGAGCTATTAAAAGACCCACCTACCACAATCCAAGGGTATGAAAAGGCCATTTAAAAAAATATTGGAGTAATGAAAGGCAGGAGGGTATTTTGCATAGACTGAACACTCAGAAGTAGCAAGAAAACTGCAGACAGGGATACACAGCTTACTTCATCCAGCAAGTGACCACATTCAAATCTCTCACAGCCTTCAAATATGAGGATCAGCACATCATCCGGATGATCAGACATCATTTACCCCCATGGATCCAAAGAATCATGCTTGGAATGTGCCCTATGTCAATAGAAAAGACCATAGACTTTTTGACTGCAATAGACTATGGGAACTTGACACCAACCAGAAAAGACCAAGACTATGACCATTATCAAAAGTTAAAACCATATGTGCCACCTGATCCAGGGAAACAATAAGACAAACATTAAAGGACAGATATATATATATATATATATATATATATATATATATGGGTTTTGGTATATCATCTTTGGACATATATAATATGATATAGTATGATACTTGTATTTGTATCATATATATATATATAGACGATGACTAACATGACCATAGGGAAATTGAGACTTGATTATTGGACCTATTTATTTTTAAAAAAATGATTGCAATGAAACATGTATAATTTTTGTAGTTTGTACAGATGATATTCATGCTAATGCTGTTCTCCCAGAGTCTACCAATTAGTCGAGTACACTTATGTGAATGTATCATGCATAAGTAAAAAGATTTTTTTTCATTGTTTTTTTTTGAAGTGAAATGAAATGAAGCAGTCGGATCTGAGTTCGATCCTAGCTTCATGACATCTAGCCATAAGCACACTTCAAACCCTAGTACTAACCTTAAATTTCCGATGCAATGGGGCTTTATACGTTCAATCCACGCTAATTTCCATAAAGAATAACTTATTTCATAAATGCGTATTAAAATTAATTAGTTTCAGATTTAAATTGACCAATTCTATTAATAAATTCATGATAGAATTATTCATGAATTTATATATTATAACTGCGTGGATTGTGCGTATATATTTGTAAATATTTAAATATATATAATTGTTTAAAAGTTTCATTGCATCGAGAATGTTTGATTTTATTTTTAAATAATTTGCTAAAGTTTTATTGATTAAAAGCTACATTCTTTCGATAAGCTTTCAGATTTTCTCTTTCCAAAAACAACAGTTAAAGTTTTATTAATTAAAAAAAAAGATAAGGATTTCCTAATTAAAATCATTTTCTGATTTTAAGAATTCATTTTCTAATTAGAAAATGAATTCAAGTATTGAAGGAATGTATCTAAAAACAACCAGTAAATCTAAAAACATTGATAATGAAAGAAGCACTAGCCTGAAGGCATCAGAGGACAGATATATAGCACTGAAAAGTTTGGAAAGAAAAGCCATTTTTGTTGTAGAGAAGTGCAGTAAACTCAGTGTGTTTTAAATAGTGTTTTGATTATGGTGAAGGGCTAGAACATCAGGAATCTGGCTATGGTTCCTGAAGCCCTTTGAGAATCTTCAATGAAGCTGCTGAATCTTTTCCGGACCAATCATGCTGCTAAAATTATGAAAAGCCACTAAAATACTGTTCAAGTAATCAATTAAATGAGTGCCTATGTTTTTTTTTTTACCAACTCAGATGTGTAACCTAAGAACCAGCCCTGGAAGAAATGAGTAATATGTTTTCATAATGAACCTTAACCTTTCTGGCCAGTTTCGAACTTTACTTTACACTCCCTTTTAGAGCTCTTTTATTCTTTAATGTAACAATCTTTATAAAATCTTTTATTCATGCTACTGTAAATTTATATCATAGTTCTCTCAACCTCTAGTCTTTAAACTTTCTCTTTTCTTACTTGGCGGTTCATTTACTATATTATATATATATATATATATATATTTATCGTGTGATTTATTAATGTCATTTATTTTTAATTATATGCCAATAATCTTTCGATTCGATGATCTCCTTTGTTTCCGTTGCCTTGTGCAAATAATAATATATTAATTTTAATAGTAATTCTCGCCCATTAGAACTAGATTTACCATTCTATCAATTATCGAGTCGAAAGAGATTATTAAATGTGTGTGTTATTTTTATAATTGGCTAATAATAAATTATTAGCTCAGTTTTTAATCTATGCCCCAGCTATTTTTGTATTCACCAATATGTATTTATTCATATCTAATCTTAAAATGTTTTTATTGCAAAAGGGCCGATAAAGGATCAAATATATTCTAATTCAACTTTGTTATTTAAGATTCAAGAAGGGCACGATGATTAGTTTTACTTATAGCTCGTTTGATTGATTTATTTGATCAAGTCATCACGTAGAGCATTCTATAATTGGGCTTTAGTTCTCAAACGGTGACTAAAAAGTCATCATCTTTAACGTTGCTGACGTAGGGCAATCTTCCGCTCCGTTAGGCTGGTCGGTGATAATATTTCTGTTATTTTAAATTATTGTGGAAGAAAGCACTTCCTCTCCAGTTCATATTAGTCAAAGGGCATAAGACTTGTCATATGCAAGCCACTATAGGACTTAGATTATTGACTAGCCATCGTCTTTCAATTTCACTTTCTAGCTCATAATTCGTCAGCACCGTTACCTCTCTGTTCCAGTAAAGCCCGCTCTGATGCTCGTAATTCGTGACGAAGTGATTTCAATTAAAGTCGAACAAATTATCAGTTATATTTAATTAAATAAGTTTTCCAATAAAGATTAAAGTTATGCCCTAAAATACGTATCTTGCTCTTCATGAATGGATTTGCGAATGTGAAAATAAATATCACATTCTTTCGTATAAAATTAGAGTAATAAATTCCTTTACTAATGAATACCTTTATCTGCCTTTTATTTCTTGTGGGGGGGGGGGCATAGACATAGACTTTCAAATATTGTGTAATACTTGTTGGCATATAACAAGGAACGCCACTCTTATTATTATTATTATTATTATTATTATTATAAATTCTGTTAAAGGCTAGAAGTAATTAATATAATCATTATTTAAAATTCAAACAAAACAAATTATTATTATTAAATATTTTCTAAACACACTTGGTTTCTTAGTGCTTAATTCCTTCATAATTATTTTAATGTTTATACTAGCTGTCTGTGTTGGCAACCCAAACATATACATATGATTTGATTTAAAAAAAGTATCTTAAGTTAATTAATTATCCCATATTAATGTCAGTTCAGGGCTCTCTGATCCTCACCAACCATTGAGCTAGTTTCTTGGTGCATAGCACTGTGCCGTTGATTTATGCTAATCTGAGCTGGTGAGTTGGGTTTGAATTCAGTTTGAACCAGCTGAGTTTGGATCCGACTTTCAGTTCTTTTGGTGGGTTTTCGACTGGTACCGTATGGCACAGTTGGCAGAACATCCAACTTGAGATCAGAAATTCCCAGGATTCTTTTGAATGAATTCCTGAGATAAAAAGTCACATGACTTTTTAAAAAATAAAAATTTTAACTTTCAAATAATATCATTTATCTCTATGTCCCAATAAAAACCAATCATTTGTTTGAATATTAAGCAACTCTGCAAACAAGTATTTGTATTTCATTATACATATATCCCTATAAATATACTGAACAGTGTTATGAGTTTGAATATTAGATGTATTATAAATATATCAGTATTATATAAGTCAAAAGCAAAATAGAAAGATCATACAGAATATGGATAGAACTCTTTAAAACTGGTATGGAACTAATGGTCAGTCATTCGGTCTTCTTGCAAGAAATAGATAAAATTTGAAAAAATTAGTAAATAAATATCATGAATCTATAAATTCTGAACGTATGACTTTTGATAATGATAAGGCATAAGAAGCGATTATTACCAGGATTAAAATACACAAAACCAGGAGTACTAACCATAATTTGTTAGCAGAACATCAATTAATGCTATTTTTTAATATTGACAACAGGAAAAATAATAACTATAAGAAGAATACATGTTTTGTACTTTTTAAATATAAATATGTAGCAAAAGAATATCAAGCTGTTATCTCAGTGAACAATGGTTTTATGATGACACTACAATGAACAACCATTACAGAGGTATCACCACAAGGAACAATGATACATATGCCAGTTTACTATATTTTATTTCCTTTTAATATATACTGAGTGGAACTTATTTTATTTCACATTGTTAAAATTCAAAGCGTATTTTTTGTCATTATAATAAAAAAATATGAATTGGTTTGCAAAGTCTTAAAAGTATAGAAAATGCAAATGTGGTTAATGTTTTTGCCAGACTCTTAAAATAAAAAATGCTTTAGCTATGTAGGATCTTCAATATTTAATGTTAATTACTTCTTCACATGATTACCATTATTTATGCTTACATAAGCTGTTAAACACAGAGGCCTAAACTTCTCCAACAGTAGCGCCACCTATTCAAATCAAAAATTATGATTACAAATGATAATGTATGTTAAGTATTATGACTTGGAAAATAATGGCACTAAAAGCATTTTTTCCTCAAAGATTGTAACTACAAGTAGGAAGTTAGAAATAATCAACTTATTCAGTCAGAAGATCCACAAGAATACATCAATGAAAAAAATGGTATTGATACTAAAAAGAGCACCAACTTTTCATCAGTATAACATTTGATTTTGCTAAAAAGGCATTGGGCTATTGTTTTCCTATTTTATTTTTAATGAACAATAATAAATCTTTACAGTTATGCAAAAATATTTAAAGCACAAATTTAAAATGAAATATAATCATAAAAATAATATATCAACTTTGCAGATAAAGAGAAGACTTCATTTTAGCCCTCTGGATAAAAATACATTCTAATAATAATTTTTTTTTCCTGAAAATTTCTATCTGTAAAATAAATTTTTATAAAGAATAAATTAATAAAATTATTTCTAAAATATTAAAATACTTAACAAAGTGGTGAAATGTGTGTCTCCATAACAGCTTCATATTTGCTATAACTAATTACTTTTCTGTTAAAAAAACAAATAGTTTCAAATAAGAGATGAGAAACAAATATTTAATTTAATTTTATAAAAATAATTAAGGAAATAAATTACATATAAAGTTGTGTTTTTCAATTTTTCGAAAATTAAAATCAATTTTAAAAAGTGGAAATCATATATGTGTATTGAATATTTTTTGTAATGCTGCAACCTTTGATCTTCTTGAATTAAAATTTTACTGATGGATCCTGACATCTAGGTATTTTAGTTAGAACTAATATGTCAAATGAATTTTAATTTTGCTATCAAATGAATCCAAAACAATACAGATAGCCAAAAATGAAGCATCCTGAGTCTGACATCAATGCCAATGCAATATAATTTCAGAATCATGAATTTCTATAGGGATTTTATGCATAAATCTTCCTGCATCTATTGATTATGAAGGCTTTTACTTGGTGGCACTACTGTATGGGAGAGTTTGGTATTCTTATTAACAGCATGTGTAAGCATATGTCATGTAATGTTTTGATGATTTTATATCATTAGAAATAATAAATCCATATATGAAGAGCTCTCTGTGATTAGTCCAGATATATAACATCAAAAGAGCATATAAAAATATTAATTCAAGGATTACTAAATGAAGCTATTATTTTCATTCAAATACAAACTCATTAATAAATATGAGTCACAGCCCAATATGCTCTGACTTACTGTGTAATAATAATAAATGCAACATTATTTACTAAGAAAGTATATACATTTCCATAAACATAAAGCAAGCATTTATCCCTCAAATATATGAGCATTTATATTATCAGAACTACTTCTATAATGTGTATACCACATTCTATTTTTATTTAAGTGGCAAGCAAAGATAAAATTAATATAAACATTTACTTACCATTGGATAGTACAATTGTATCAATGCAAATAAAATGCTGATTTTTAAAATAGAATCTTTAATAAATATATTGATAAAAATATTAGATTGAGATTTAAAATTATGAAAAATAAATCGACTTTTTGAGACAAAATGTTATTTTTGAGAGATATGATTAGTTGCACATGTTTGACAGACAATAGTTAATTAACTACATATACATTCCTTAAGTGTTATATTTCTGTTCCTACGAGAATTCATCTGAATATAAATTATGCTTAGCTATTATTTCATATAAATATTAATGCATTGAAACCTAAATAGCATATCACTTTACCGATTGTTAAACTATTGAAGCTCCAAAATCAAATTGGTTGCAATTATGACATATAACCAAAAAAAAAAAAAAAAATCAGTGCAGATATTCAGATATCTCAACTCTCTATCTCACCTAACAAATAAGTGCTTTGCATGAAATGTACACCCAGTAACAGAGATTGGAATGGAAAGTTTTACACATAGTTTAAGATTTATAACAAGTTTTGGAGGAGCGTCCAAAAATTTTTGTAATTTGCAGATGTAAGCCAGAATGATTAACCATTTATTACTCTCTCTCTCTCTCACACACACACACTCACATTCCCTCTCTTTCTCTCTCACACACATATATATATTATCGCCCAAACTAAAGGCATGCTAGTTAATCAATAATCAATTACAGCAATTATCAAGCAAAGACTTTTATATTAAAAACCAATATATTATTATATAAACCACTAAACATCACATGATCACCATCTCTTATACTAGCACATAATTGTTATTAAACAAGACAAAACTCTCCATACAGTAGTGCCACCCTGTGCCAACCAGAGTAATCAATGGATCCATTGATTACTCTGGTTGGCACAGGGTGACACTACTGTATGAAGAGTTTTGCTTCGTTTAATATTATTATATAATTTAGAGTTTACTGTAAAGAGATCAATAAAGTGTATAATGCAGAGGTAAATATTAAACCACTGCAATAAAAAAAGTTGATTGCTATTTCTGTTAAAAGATAGCCGAATAATAAGATACTAGCACAATACAATCAAGTGTTCGTAGCATCCTGTTGCTTTACAGAATTTGGGTACACTATTTGTTTAATTAAATGCGTAGTGGATAATAGAAAAGAAAGTTAAAATATGCGTTTATATATATAACATTACATATAATTATCATATTGACAATTTTTTATTAATGCAATGGCGAATTAATTGCTGTTTACTTTTACATTTTATTGACAAGTTTGATTTGCATTAGCATTTATTCTTAATCCTTGTAATGACTTGTGCTCCAATAACATAAACCAAATCAAGTTGACATCAAACGGAAATTATAGAATATTGCAGTCAAAATTATTTAAATTATAACTTAAATGTAATTAAAAGTCATAGAATATTTACTTTAAAAAGATAATTATTATTTTGTTTTTGCAAACATAATTTTTTTATTGCTCGAAATAAATAGAATTTTTACTCTTGCTATTTCGAATAAGAATCTCTATATATATTGCAAGGATATTCTGAAAAGCTTGTTAAGAGCTATTGGCAAGCTCATTATATATATATATATAGAGAGAGAAAGAAAGAGAGAAGAGAAAGAGAAAAGGAGTAGAGAGAAAGAGTTAGAGAGAAGAAAGACAGAAAATGACAGAAGAGAAAGAGAATGACAATGATTAGTTTTCATAAATTGCAAAACTTTAAAATAAATAAATAAAATATGTTCATGTGAAAAAAGCGACTTAATGTTTTACGAAATACATTACGCTTCATTTGTACAAAAGTATCGATTATAAGTTTCTGTTTTCGAGCGATTATATGCTTCTTGCTATCTTTGTTTATTAATATATTTTTAAACAGCAATATCAATAATACTAGTTCAAACTTCAATCTAATTATTTTTGTTTTACGTTTCCTCATTATTTATAAATATTTTCTGCTAAGCTGCAGTTTCTGTTTGATTTCTGAATAAAAGAATTTGATAAACATAATTTTAAAAAGGTAAACATATTGATTAGATGTAGAGCTATTAATATGATTATGTATATATGGTTTAGGGCCGAATCTGTATTTTAAGATCCATGAATACGTGCTCCCACTAAGTCATTTTCGGTACTCGAACTTCTTACGAACGCCCTAGTAATAAACTATTCGATTATTTATTTACTGTAGTTATTATTTTTATGATACTAAGCCAATATCTAATCCTAATCATTATAATAATTATATGAATAGCATTTCCTCAGAATGATATACCAACTATTGTTTTTTACAGGTTGTTCTAAAGCTTATTCTTATTGAGATAACAATCTATATTAATGTCCTTTTGGGTATTTTTTCCCTTTCAATCAATTTTTCCAAGTATAGAACTCTTTTCTAACTAAAGACGAGCAAGAAAGAATAGTTTTAACTTGATTGCTCTAGAGTTCACACTTTAAATGATGAATCCATTCAACATTACTTGTGTTTTAGCATTTATTTTTAATCTTACTTTTTTTTATTTTTTTATCTAACAACTTTTGCAAGCATTATTTGCAAAAAGCAATCACATTTGAAAAATCTCATCTGTCATAAAACTGACCAAAGATTCGTTTCATAAAAGGTTTTTTTTGTGTGTGTCCATGGTATCCTCAAAAATGTATCAATATAACAAATACCATACCTTCCAGTACATTTTAAGCAATTTGTTTATATTAACTCTGTTTTATTTGATATTTATCTATATTCAGGGCAGAAAACATTTCAAATGTTTGATATAGATATCAACAAGTACAATAGTAAATTCTCTTTATATATATATCATTAAAAAACAGTCAACACTTAAGACAATCTCAATATCAATAACAGTTAACCTTTGTCAAGGCAACATCTATCTATCTATCTATCTATCTATCTATCTATCTATCTATCTATCTATCTATCTATCTATCTATCTATCTATCTATCTATCTATCTATCTATCTATCTATCTATCTATCTATCTATCTATCTATCTATCTATCTATCTATCTATCTATCTATCTATCTATCTATCTATCTATCTATCTATCTATCTATCTATCTATCTATCTATCTATCTATCTATCTATCTATCTATCTATCTATCTATCTATCTATCTATCTATCTATCTATCTATCTATGATACAATGTTGTTATTCTGCCTTTAACTTTTTAAGTCATCACTACTCTTCTTCAAAACATTGTATTATCTGTTTCTAGTGCACTGTTTATTGCTCTGACGTATTCTGCCTTGCATAATGCAATTATTTGTGGAAAAATAAATAGTTCAACTTTACAGTATAGCTTCTTTAAAACACTTTCCTTATAAAGCATTTCCTAATTTAACCATTTTTCATATTTATTTAAAAAATACAGAGTGCAATAAATTTATTATAGGACTAATTACATCTTGTTTCTATTCATGGTTTTTTTAAGTTTTTATTATCTGAACTATTTGTTTAGTTGAACTAATCTTGATTTTACATATATAAATAAATGATATTGTGTATTGGGTATATAATTATAGTAGCTGCTACTTTAATTGAATTTTATTTTTTAAAGGACAGACTTCAGTCTTCTCCATCCTACAACTCTTCAACCATTCATATTATTGAAAATATGATGAAGGAAAGTTCAAACCCTTGTTGATACTAATATTGTTGTCATAACCATGTTGATTTTAAGTCACTTTCATCTTAAATACACAGATTATGGCTGGACAGATTTTGAGCTGAATCTGTAATATTTAAATACTAGTATATTGTAAAAATTTATCATCAGATTTTCAATAGTATGGATGGCTGAAGAATTGGATGGTGGAGAAGATTGCAGTCTGACCAATAAAGTTTGAAGATTTTCTATCTTAATATAAACTGGGCACTGATTATATATATGTATGGGACATAATAACCTTAACCAACTGATGAGTACTGTTTCAGCATGAATATGTATATTGGAGATCATTTATTTTTTTTAATGTGAACTTTTTATTGTTAAATAAGTTTTCTTTACCTCATAAGCATCAAACTCCATCTTTTCATTCTGAATGGAACACAGTAAATCTTTTGTTAGTACTCCTCCATATTGAACATTTTATTTTTACAATTACACATTTTTTCTATATCATTATTAATAATCTTAATAATCTTTACTATAAATGTAAGCTTTCAAGTGATAAAAATTTTAAAAGTTAATATTTGATGTTTGCAAATTATGGAAAAAAATTTCTGAACAGAGATTTTATCTATAATAATGATGCTTGATGTCATTGAACATAATTTATTTATACAAAAAGTTAGTATTACAAAATATTAAATATTTAAATTTTATATTATTAAATGAAGGATATATTTAGAATTAGTTATCATCAAAGAAAGGAAAAAAATTAAAAATTAATAACTTATTTATTATTAAAATTAAACAAAGAGAGTAAATCATTCTCTCCCAGGCTATGGCTTAAAAGCACTCTAAATATTGAACAAAAGAACAAGAATAGAATGAATCTGCCTATTCCTGGTTGCTCTTAATGTTGACAAAGATATGCTCAAAAACATCAAAGCATCTCTTATTCAACATTTAGAGTCTTTTAAGTCATAGTGGGGGAGTATGATTTACTCCTTTGTGTACATAATCCCTGAGCTATGTTTATTTAAAGTTTATTATTAAAATTGAAAAAAATATTTTGTTTACCATTTTGACAAAGGTGATTTTAGTTTATCCTGTAGAAACTGCTTCTACTAAATTATAATAAACTTTTTAAGAGTTGAATTTTTAAAAATAAATTGTTTTTTAAAAAAATCTCCTGTTTGTGACATAAGTGTTTGGTTTAAAATAAGTTTTTTACAAAAATATTGCACAATAACATTTAATTTCTAAATATATTACTGAAAATTACAGAAATGTCAGAAATTGTCATTTCTAGTGACATCTAGCACCACCTCCCTCATAGTTTTGTCATGCAAATTAAGCTATTGTTCTTGCCTAAAAATTCCATATAATGTTGACATCTACAGGCTTTTTTTCAAATAATAATTTTAAATTTCTAAATGCTATAAGTAAAAGTGCATTCTGATAATGTGAAGTTATAGAAAGACTTAAAACAATATAGATGTGATGTGATGTACTGTGGCTTCTTCTTAAACGAAGTCAAGAATATCTGAGCAATTATGCCCAGATAAACCTGTTAGCCACTTAATTTTCCATTCCCCACTCCACGTTTTTCCATATTCTGCTCCATCCCATTTCCACAACATAATCTTTGTCAACTCTATAGCCTTAATATCGAATTCCCTCTTATCTTTTCCCAAACCCAGCATAAAAACCAATAATTCACTTTCTGTATAATCACTTTTTTCATATTTATTCTTCCATAACTTCATTATATGTACCCTTTCTGTTTTCAAACATTTACATTCAATTAACAAATGCCTAATATTTTCTATTCTTTCCTTACATAATTTACAAAATAAATCACCCATATTTTTCCATTTACATGATTCAAGCCTTAAACAATAAACTACTTTCCTTACTATTATCATATATTAACTCGCACTTAATATTCTGTTTATTTCTATATATATTTAAACACTTTTTACTCTCCATACTATTTCTCCATCTCTCTAACTCCATATTCTTTATTAATTAATTTATTCTTTTATCCCATTCCTTATTACTATAACACTCAACAATCCTCTTAACACAATCATCCCATACTAATATAAATTCTTTATCCAAATCTTTTGCATACCACATTACCTTTCTTAACCATCTTGTTACCTGCCCTTTACTCATAACTCAATTAAATACTATTTTGGCTATTCTTTTATTATCCATAAACTGCAATCTACCAAACATTTTCATTTTACTTTTTGCATCTCTCATATGAAAACTTGACCATCCCATTTCTCCTTGAATTGCCTCCTTTGCTGTCCATACATCTGCATCCAATGCATGTCTTCCTACTTCCCTTTGAACTTCTTCTAAATAATCTAATACCCATCTAATGCCACCAAAATGAAAAATCTGTGCAAGGTTGCCACTGTTTTTACATCATATAAAAATCAAATAGTTTATTTCCAGGAGTTCAAAAGAATTTTGAGCTCCATAAGTGATCGAATTAAAGCTGCTGTCCATGAATCTTGAACTCACAAATCTATCATTTAATCACTGTACTAAACCATGAAGATACACACATATATTTTAATTATACATTTTTTTTAAATTAAGCTTCTTACTCTTCTAAATAACAAAGATTCTTTTTTTTAATTTTCTTTGCTCTAATTAACATTTGTTCATTAACTTCCGGTTAATAATTCAAATCACTAATATTTATGTTTGAGGATATTTCAGCAGTTTGAGAATAATTTTCCAGTAACTATAAAGAACTCAGTGGTGCAATCCCATTACAAGAGCCAAGCCTTCATCAGAGTTCTAACCAGGTTCTTCAGCACTACAAGTTTGTTGAGATTTTCTGCATTACAAGCTCAGGGGTTTATTAAATTTTAATTGCCTTTTAAGTTTTATAAATTAATAATAGTTTTAATGCTTTAATAATAATATCTTTAAAAAAGTTTTCTTTTAAATATTTTTTGGTTTTATTTTGAGTAAATAGATTGATAAGTTTTGATACCTCAATCTTAAAAATACAAGTTAAATTGTAACTGAAATAATTGCCAAGGAAATTCAAACTTAGGTTTTCTTTACTTGAATTAATATTATTTAAAGTATATACTATAATTTCAATCTGAGAATTAAATTTGCAAAAATTCTGTGATATACTGAGATATGAGGGGTCAGACTGACTTTGGGTCAATATGGGTGTGACGAAAATCTCAGCCTGAGGGCAGTCTTTGAGCATTCCATCATCAGATTTTCAATTGGATGGATGGTTGAAGAGTTGGAGTGTGGAGTGGATTGAAGCCTGTCCATTAAAGTATGAAGATTGGCTATCTTCATATATATATGAGCACTTATTGCATATATGTGTAGAGATAATAATCTGGACCAACTGATGATTGTTGGTTTAGCATGAAATACGTATATTGGTGATTATTTATCTTTTCGACATATATGTGTTCAAGTGTATCAGTGTTATGAGATAGAGTGGAGAGTGGTGGGTCATGTGAAAGTCTGTGCTCATATACCCTATATATTAGATATACTGAGCAATATGTTTGGCTGTTTTTCAAAACAAAAATTAATTTTATCTAAATAACACTAAATTCTTTTCATGTTCACTTTCTATTATAAAGAAAAGAAAATTGCATGTTACTTTAAAAGATGCTAATTGCTTAAGTAAGCATTAAGAAGCTGAATTAATTTGTTTTCTCTTGCTTATTGTAATGTCCATAATTACATACACAATAATTACTAGAGAACTAAGATTTAATCCTGAACTATAATCTATTTAATACCTTTTTAAAATATGATTTACTTAATTAAAGTACATGATCAAAATTCTTTACAGTTACACAAGCTGTTTACACAGAGGTTAAACTCTCCATACAGTAGCGTCACTCAGTGCAATCCAGAATAATCATTGATTATTGATTATTTTGGCTTAGTGGCACTACTGTTTGGAGAGTTTAGCCTCTGTGTTATTTAATTAATTAATTTTTGAGAATGTAACTGTTTTTAATTTTTGCATCAAAATAACTGGAAGTTAATTTCTGTGCCATGATAGTGCTAATTAAAGTGTTTTTAAATTATTATCTTTCAGCCATTTTTAGTGTTATTTTTTCTCTTTAAATTCAAATTTGATGGTAAAAATATAAATTAACATCAATATTAAATATAGTTTAAGAAAAAAAATCTAAAGATGCCATTAACTCATAGAGCAAATTTCAAAAAGAATACCATCATTTTTTTCAATGTTTATTCATTTTCGGATTGGTCCATTCTTTGATCTTAAAGATGGAAACAAACTTGTAATACTCCCAACACTGTATCTGATCAAACTAGAAAGGAACAATAGTTTTTTAAACTTTTTAAAATATTTACAATTAATTTTACAATTTCTACATTAATCGATAAAAAAAACCTTTTCATGTTTGCATTTATAATTTTTTGAAATATCTTTTATTTTTAAAAATTTACATTAAGCAACTACTTCAATACTTAAAAAAAAATCATGTTTGCAAATCTATATTTACAAGCTATCAAAATTCAGCTGTATTAATCTTTGATGGTAATTTAATAATTATAAATACAAATTTTAATTTTAAAACAATATTTGATAGATTTCTCAAAACATTTATTAAACTAATTAATATGGGTGATATATTACAAATATGGATAATGAACAATTACAATATTAGATGCATTATGGAACCACATGCTTAGAACAAAAAACATTTTGTTAATTCACTTTCTAGCATAGTTAACCAATAGGATGGAAAACAAAAAAAGGCTTTGTTATCATTATGTAATTCAGTGTAATTCATGTTATTATTTATTATTTGGAAAGTTCAAATATGATTTTATAGAATATTTTTCATTTATAAATATAGATTTCTAATAAAGCAAAATGAATTTAGTAAATTTTATTTAAAAAAAATAAAGATTTAAATACAAAAATAAAATTTGAATTTTTGTTCCAAATTGTCACTGGTATTCTGTGAAAAATAAATGCCATAAAAGAGGATTAATGCAGAATATAAATGATGTAGGGATTTTAATTTTTATTAGTGATATCTATTTAAATATCTTTTTAAATAAAAAACAAAAGCTCACCATCTAATAAACAAGGTAAACGTAGTAGAGATTCTATGTAAATTACAACTACTATTCAAAATAGTAGCAATATGAAGACATCAAATCAGGAAGTATATATTTTAAAGTTGAATGAGATTATGAGGATTTGACAAATATTAATTTAATAAATGTTGAAAGTTATTTTGTGGTTTAGAAAAAAAATCAAATCTTAGTTGTAATTATATTTCCTAGATGACAGTACCTTCCACTGAAAAATTGAAATTTTATGAAGAATAAGAAATCTTCAAAGAAGGCCAAAATCACCACTGTTCTTATACAGTATCATTCTTTGATTAGATTGTAAATGTTTTTTTTTTCATATGTCAAAGTGTTGACCGGGAAGTGAACATGAGCCAGCTGCTTGGAAGGCAGCTATGCTTTTTCAATTTTACACTTTTTTTTGTAAAATTATTAAATACTTATTTCTCAATATACATTTAATGTTTAAATGAGATTTTTAGTATAAGATTTTTAAACAGAAATGAGTCAACTAAATATTTACATGACATCAATTAAAATCAACTTCACTCAAAACTTTCTTATTGTTTGGAAATTCTGTGTTTTATTTATTGTTTCTGTTTATTTCTTTTTTATTTGCTAAATTAATATTTTAGATTTGGGATAACTTTTATTTGTGAAATTTTGTTTTTGATGAATTTATCAACAATTGGTTTTATTTCTTTAAAAAATATAACAATAACAATAACAAAAAATAATAACTACTTCTAGTTGTCTGTTAAAGGTTTAAATAAACAGCTTAAAGAGAGTAGCTAATATCTCTAACATCAATTTTAAACAAAAAAATAAAAAATAATTCAATATTAATCAGATTAGATTAATGTTGGGTTAAGGGAATTGCAGTTTTATTTTTTAACTGCAATAGTGAGTTCCCTATTTACTGAACAATAATAGAGGGACTATCTATCTTTACTATGGTCCAACTATCTAAAAATCAAAAGTTTACTTGGAATTTGAAAATGATTCCAAATTTCAATAAGTATTGATTCAAGCCTCGGGGGCATAGGCATGGTACTGTTATACAATAATCATTGTTAATAAAGCTTTTATTTATATATATAAAGCTTCATTTGCCATGGTTATTGCATTACAGTACAATGCCTATGCACTGGGACTTGAATCAATAATTGGTGAAACTTGGAAGCTTTTTTATTATATATATATATATATGAAAAACAAAACAAGTTATAAATCATGTAACTTGCCATCGCTTGCAATTAATGATCAATATATGGAGCTTTACCAAAATCTCTGTGTATAAGTGTATGTTTACATAAATGTCAAAAGAGTCAGAATTCACTATCTCTTTCGTTGGTTCCACCTTCAGATCAGCTGATTTCGAGCTAATTTGCTATAATCAGTGAAGGGTAGGAGTAAGAAACTAGATCTAAACACTAACTCTCAGCGTTTATGAAACAATTTTCTACCAGTTTGCAAGTATGAATTTTTCAGACATGTAATGTCTTCAAACTCAGCCTAACAAGCCAGATAGCTATATGGGTCTGATATCAGTTCAGCTTCTCCACATAGTAAAAGCCTCTGCAATATATATCATTGCAAAAAACCTTCAAAGGTACATTTATGAAAAACAAAACAAGTTATAAATCACATAACTTGCTATCACTTGCAATTAATGATCAATAGATGGAGCTTTACCAAAATCTTCATGTACAAGCATATGAAATCAGCTGATCTGAAGGTGGAGCCAATGAGATAGTGAATTCTGACTCTTTTGACATTTATGTAAACATACGTGTGTACACGGAGATTTTGGTAAAGCTCCATCTATTGATCATTAATTGCAAGCAATAGCAAGTTACGTGATTTATAACTTGTTTTGTTTTTCATAAATGTACCTTTGAAGGTTTTTTGCAATGATATATATTGTAGAGGCTTTTACTAAATGGAGAAACTTTACTGATATCAATCCAATATAGCTATCTGGCTTCTTAGGCTGAGTTTGAAGACATTACGTGTCTGAAAAATTCATGCTTGCAAACTGGTAGGAAATTGTTTCATAAACACTGAGAGTTAGTGTTTAGATCTAGTTTCTTACTTCCACCCTTCCCTGATGATAGCAAATTAGCTTGAAATCAGCTGATCTGAAGGTGGAGCCAATGAAAGAGAGTGAATTCTGATTCTTTTGACATTTATGTAAACATATGCTTGTACACAGAGATTTTGGTAAAGCTCCATTTATTGACCATATATATACACACACACACACAAACACAAACACATTTACTTCTTTACACAGCTGCTTTAATATTTCAATCAGAAAACTGATTTTAATCAAAAATTAAAGCAAAATGGATTCCTCTTAATCTTAACCATTTTATTTTTCTGCTAACATTCTGACAGATTTGTTTGTTCACACTAGATTTAAGTTTTCAGCTTTTATTTTGATATTAAACTATTATTATTTATCAGAATATAATAAATTTGACACCTTTCAATAGATATTTTTGTTTAGAAATTAAATAAATTTTAAAAAATTACATTTATTGGAATTATTTTAAAAATTATACTTTAGTCAAAACAAAATGCTAACGTATCTTCAAATTTAAAGTGGAGCTGATTCAATTTGAAAAATGAATGAAATCTTCTTTGTTTGATGTTTGTCTTAAAAATCTGAACAAATTATTTTTAATGACTACTAAATCTATCAACTTATGCTTTAAAACTTTATAATTTTTTTGTAATTTTTATGATATCACTAAATATAATAACAATCAGGTAAGTGACCTCATTTCTAGAAATCTGTGTTTTCCCATGACCGTAATCTTTATAGTAACAATGTTCAGAAGAAAATATTCTTTTATATTTAAAAATAAAACCTTTCTGTAAAAAATAAATATGTAATAATATTTATTTTTAATTTTTAATAATTATTACACAATTATGATACAAATATAATCATAAACATTCCAAAAAAATCAAGTTTTTAGACCACCTGAATATTTTGTCGACAATCATAATATTTCCATGAAATATACTCTGCAAAGTTCATGATCACTAAATAAACAATGTCTAATTGTCAAACCATGGTTTCAATTCCTTTGTAATATTACCTATTCAATTTTCCCATCATCTTTTGAATTTTTTTTGTATTTAAAATATTAAAAAATAAATATATGTGAATTGTAAAGCTGTAAAAAAAGTTTCACAAAATTTTCACCAGGGGAAAAATGCAAATTTTATTTCTCGAACTTTCAAATGATCATCTGGATAAAAATACTGGTTAAATTTGCATATCTGACAACACAACTAATTCCTAAAGGTTAAAATCCGTTTCAAAAAACCATTTTTTACAAAATCTGATTGCCCTGGCAGCCTATAGTAGCAAGCATTGGATGTCCTACAAAAAATATTTCTGCATTCATTGATGATTCATGACATTTCACCATCATGCATGAAATTCTTATGTAAAGATACCATAAATTTTCTATCAATTTTAGAAAATATTAAACTGTTTTCACAAAGTGAATAATTTAATAACTTTAGATACAACATTCTTGTACACTAATATGCCACATAATGGTGGAATTAAAACCATTAAATCTGCTTTCAAAATAATGATTAACATCAAATTACAACTATAATTGAAATTAATGTATTAAATCTTGAACAATAATTATATTCTTCTTAATTCTATATACTATTTACAAAAAACATGGCTCTGCAATAAAAACAAAAATAATACCAAATTATGCCAATACGGCCCAATAGGAGTCGTCTATACTGAAAAATGATATGCTTAAATCTCATACTTGGCTAAGTTATATAGCTGACATTTTTATGATTTGACCATAGAATAAAAAGGAATTTCATATGTTCTTTGATTGCTTAAATAATTTTAATAAAAATATATAATTTATAATGAATTTTCTTGATGTTCACATTATTTACAGCAATAAAATTCTTACTACTAATATATATAACAAGTCAATTGACAGCCATCCTATACTTTCATAGCAATAACCCTAAGCATTTAAAAATTAATATTCCCTATAGTCAATGTTTAAGAATTAAAAGAATTTCTATATAGTGACAAAAATTTCCTTCAATAAAATGTTTTATAAATATTATATATAGAGCTTGCAAACTAAGCTCTTAACAAGCTTTGAGAATATCCTCAATCCCAGACCAGTTTCTGCTTCTGGCATCATCAGTGAGATGCCAGGATACTCAAGCATTAGATTAAAAATTCTCTCTGATGATGCCAAAAGGGTTGAGGATATTCTCAAAGCTTGTTAAGAGCTTATTTTGTAAGCTCTATATATAACATTTGAAATACAAGCTTTATTAAATTAAGACATGTGACATCTGACTTGATTTTTTTTATCATTTTAATGTTTTATAAATATGAAATATCCTAAAATACTTTGATAAGATAATAATAAAATCTTCAAAAATTGACAGAAAAGGAGTTCTATCTAAGAAAAGAAGCGTCCAATTGGAAATTCCATCAGTA
Organism: Epiperipatus broadwayi; assembly: GCA_028023455.1. Taxonomy (NCBI): domain Eukaryota; kingdom Metazoa; phylum Onychophora; class Udeonychophora; order Euonychophora; family Peripatidae; genus Epiperipatus; species Epiperipatus broadwayi. The sequence goes on along the minus strand of JAQFVV010012416.1, from coordinate 8,466,018 downwards.
GTTTTTAGTTTTAATGGTGATAACCTAATATTAATCCAATATTACAGAACAATTTTAACATATTGAATTCCACAGATTATCTCCAATCTATTTTTCCCAACCCATCTAAAGTTTTATATCAAGATAAACAACACTAAAGGTTATACTTGTAAAACAAATTGTATTTTAATTTTGTATCAGAAAAATAATGTTTTTTTTAAATGTGGAAATAAAATATGCCTTACACGCAAACACATTACTGTTACAAAAGCGGTTCAAGTTAATATCATTAATGATTTTAAATGGTATATTACCAACTATGCTAATTGTAAAAGTGTAAATTTAATTTATTTAATAGAATGTAGCAAATGCTTGAACTATTATGTAGATGAATCAGCAACAATCTACATATTAGAATAACTAATCATAGAGTTGACATTTTACATAAAAATGAAGACAGAATAGTTTTAAGTACTTCAATTTGTCAGATCATTCAACTGATGATTTAAGAGTGATCATATTGCAGAATATTTTTTCTTCCACAAAAGAGAGAACAGAAAGAAAATTCATTTATTTATAAATTTAAAACTTTATTTTCTCTTGGTATGAATATGAACATAGATACTACTACACCTTTGAATTATGTACTTTCCTAAATGCTCCATTTTTATTCAATAATTTTTGTTTAATATTTTAAACAATAAGGTATAGTATGTATAGTTTTTGTTTGTTTATATATATATTTGAAATTTAATTTGAATGTGCAATCTTTTTTACACATGATTTTTACATAGGCATATGTATATTATACACATGCACACACACACACACACACACATATATATATATATATAATCCAATTACAAGGTTAACTGTTAATTTTGATTTTTTAACTGTTCTTTATTGATTGCTGATTAGTTTTGATTTAATTATTCTTTGCACCTTATGGTTTTGTTTATACTGATTCTCTGCTTATATCCATTATATTCTATATTTATTCTATATACATTTTATAATTGTGAATGTGGGAGTGATTATTGATTCCTATCATCTCATGTCATTCCTATTATTGCATACTGTTACAAATGGCACTCATTTATTATATTACAAAATGGAGACAAAAAGAACTGGGCACATTATTGTGAAAGTGAAAAACCGTCAAGAAGAATACCTACCTAAAAAAACTGCAAATTACAAATTCAAAGAAGATTCAAACCATAGTAAAAGGTATTTTATTTAATGTGCACATCAAATTTAAATTTATAAGAGGTTTTAAAATTAAGAAGCTATTGATATTAATTGATTTTATTAGTAGTTTTGTAAGAAGCAGTGAGTTTTTGATCCAGCTGTTGAAGAGATTAGTCAATTCTAAGCCAATTTCTAAAGAAGAAAAAAGCAGAATTCTTAACCAGGCTGTTGCAGAGAGCAGCAAAAATCTTAACCAAGCTGATGAGAGAACAGTAGACATTTTAATTTAGTTATGTAAAGCATCTATGAATTTAGCTTTAAAATGTTTTCTATTATGAAAACTGTGTTAAGTTTAGCTAAAAGTTAAACATCATCTACCTCCACAAAACCTGCTATTCTGAAAATAAAAATAATAAAATGTGAAAGAGAAGAATATACATCTGAAGTAATCTGCAATATAAACCTTGTCTCCAACCAAGAGCAGAGTGTCTCTCTCTCTATGTGTTAACCTGATTTGGAAATTTTATTGGAAAGACAAATGGATAAATCCTGAGTGTGGATTACACTGGAGTATTATATTGCAAAATAGAAAAAAATAAGTGTACATTAGTAATGTGGAATTAAGAAGCCCTCAAGAAGAATATATGCCTGGAAAAACTGTAAATTACAAGTGCAGAGCAGGACTTTAAAGAAAATTAAAACCACAGTATAAGGTATTTATTTTTCTTAATATGCACATTAAATTTAAACTTATAATAAAGGAGTTTTGAAATTAATTAACAATTGATAATAATTAATATTTTTATTAGTAATTTTTTTCAATTGAAGCACATTTTTTTTATTCATGTGATTTTTTTTTCTTTTCAAAATTATAGTTTTTTTAAGTAACTTAATTTTTATTAAATTTGACATTTTTTAGTCATTTATTTTCTTCCCAAAATTATACAAATGATTAAGCTAACTTAATTCTTTATCTATGACTAAAAAGTCATTTTTTTCAATTTTACGTATTGAAAAGGAAATAACTCAATGATAGAAAAGATTAATTCAATTAATGAAAAAATCAAATGATTAGTTTTTTTAATATGAAACTACAATTTTGGTAAGAATGTATAAATTTAAATTTTCATATTACCATGTCATTTTTAATTTTTATTTATTGTTAATTAGTTAGTTTATTAAATAATTGTTTAAAAATGTTCTAGTGTTAATGTCTTTATTTCTCCAGCTGTCTTCTCCATGAATTGGCAGTTGGTGTGTCTTGATTTCAATACAGCTTAGAATTTGAGGGATTGTTTTCAAATTATTTCAGTAAAGTAATTTTAAAATAAATTAGAATAAGCTGTTGTATTTATTTATCTCTCTATCCCAGCATAATATTTTTATTATGAGTGATGAATTAGCACTTAAGTATGTGCTTTCAAATAATCATATTATATTCTGTTCTAAACTTGGTAGTGACTAGATAAGTAGCCTGTTTTATAGTGTACCTCCTTTAAATCCAGTCACAAGGTTGAATTTTGATTTTATAATTTTTTGACTATTTTTTATTGATTGCTGATTAATTTTGGTTTAATTAGTCATCTGCAATGCTGGGGATGCACCTCATGGTTTTGTTCATGCTGATTTTCTGCTTATATTCACAATATTCTATATTCATTTTATATTTATGAATGTGGAAATGATGATTGATTCCCATCTCCCATGACACTCATATCTTTTTGTACTATTACAATATATATATGATCACTAGATGGAGCTTTACCAATAGCTCCTAACAAGCTTTTGTTTACATAAATGCTAAGAGAGGTAGAATTCAATATCTCTTTCATTGTCTCCACCTTCAGATCAGCTGGTTTCAAGCTAGTTGGCTCATGTTAGTAAAGGGTAGGGACTAGAAATATCCCTCTTTTGTTGTCTCCATCTTCAGACCAGCTGGTTTCAAGCTAGTTGGCTCACATCAGTGAAGGGTAGTTTCTACCCTTCACTGACGTGAGCCAACTAGCTTGAAACCAGCTAGTCTAAAGGTGGAGACAACAAAAGAGATATTGAATTCTGTCTTTCTTGGCGTTTATGTAAACAAAAGCTTGTTATGAGATATTGTTAAAGCTTCATCTAGTGATCATAAAATGCAAGTTTAAAGCAAATACGAAATTTATAACTTGTTTTGTTTATCATATATATAAACATAGAATTACTTATCTATAAAACTGATTCAATATTTTAACCAGCAGACTGGTTCCTATATTTATTATTTCCATATATATATTATTGATTTATTATTTTTGTAAAGTTTCATAAGAATATAGTTAAAGTTTTTTTTTTGTTGTTGTATTTTTTTATAAAAATAACTATATTTATCACTGGTTGTTTGTTTAAGAAAGATTTTGTAAAGAAATGTTTTTTAAAAGAATTTTAATCCGTAGGAATTAATTGTGTTATCAAATATACAAGTGATTTTTAATGTTTAAGTTTTAGAGGAAACTATATTTTGCTGTATTTTCTGATGAAAACAAGTCTTTTAGTTGAAATATTAAAGTGGTTGTGTAGAGAACCAATTGTGTTTATTTTTATTTTATTTAGTTAGTTAATAATTAATTCATATCAATCCTGAATTGTATTTCATACTACTGTATGAAGTACAATTACTGTATGACCATTAAACCAATAGTAAAAGAGATTATATTCCATATAAATCAAGAGTACCAATGTGACACAAAATGGAAGGTTTAAAATCCTTCTTATTTAGAAATAATAGTCTTTGCAAATATTCATCAGATAAAGGCAAAAATATTAAAATATATTCCAATGAATTGTTAAATGTTGGCTACAATTATAATCATATATATAATGTTACTAGAGATTATAATACAAAATATAAGAATACAATTTTTAATAATAATATTGATTCTCCTGCTAATAAAAAATATGGATATTAATACCATATATTTCAAATGATCAAGTAAATTTTATAAAAAATATTTATAAAGGTATATGTGATATTGCATTTTGCCCATCTCCTACATTAAACAAATTAATAAATAACTCTAAAGTTATTAAAACGAGGTCAGTGACAGCTGCTTTACAAGGAGTTGTTCTGGGTTAGTGGGTTGGCTTCCTGGCTGATGCTATGACACATGAGGAAAAAAAAGAAAAATAAAGGAAGCTATGCTAATATACAAATATAAACATGACTTAATTAGCAGGCAGGCAGCAAATGTTAAGATCATGGAATTGTGGGAAGATTAGCCTTTCAATGTCTTAGTTGACAAAGATTACTAAGATAATCAAAAGTGCTACTAAATGAATAAAAATTTTAATTATTTAATTACTGTATTTATAAATATTTAATTATATAATTATGTATATTACTTTGAAAAAAATAGACATTGAATAATAATATTATTAGATACATATGAGATTATAGGAAACAATTTACAAATTCTTTTAATTAATTTGATTGGTTATATATTTTCTTCTAGTGTAATGCTTTATTATGATATGCACACATATATACATTAATTAGCAGATTTTCTCACTTTATAGATATAAATAATGAAATTGTAAGACTAATTTTTTGTACATTAATCTAGAAAAATTTAAACCAGACAAACAAATCAAATAATCTAATAATACTACTTTCTAAATCACTTATTTACATCATAATTAAAATATTACTGGATGCATATTAGAAAATTAATATTATATAAATAATTTTATACCTTCTAGCAAAAGCATTCTACACTATTCTCCTGATATATGAAGAAGAACAAAGTTAAAGTGATAGCAGTTTTACTTTAATTCATTGTCATTTGCTGACACTAGAGGGATTCTTGACTCCGTTTAAGGAGAAGCTACATCACATCAACAGTTGCAATGAGTTAATTTCAAAAACATTAAATATATATGGTGCCTATTAATATTTTTATAAATCTATTTTTTTTAACTTTACAGTAAAGTTTTTTTTTAAGAAAATTTCATTTTTTTTTATATACTATTAAAATTATACAGTTTTCTTCTTCTTCTTCCTTTCATTATGTATTTAGATATGATACCTTTTCCCACTTTCTTATATACTTAACAATACTATTTTTTACACCAAAACTTTACTCTTACAGTATAAATTCAAGAATATATAGAGCTAGGAATTATTGCTCAGATGAAGATTATAATAAACAGGTAAAATTGATAATTAAAGAACTTAAAAATAATGAATATCCAGAGAAAATTATAGATGAAAGTATAAGAAAATCAGAAGAAAAATTTAATAAAAATAAGAAGATAGTATGTAGAAAAGATAAAATAGATAAGAATGAATATACAGATATTAGAACTTATAATAATAATATTGTAAAAAGGATGAATAAAATAATTATTAAAATTAATAAAAAGTTTAATAATGTAATAAAATTTAAGAGAGTAAATAAAAGAAGGAAAAATATATTTAATATATTAGATAATAAATATGTAAGAAAGGTAGAAAAATGCATAAATGGGGTTTATAAAATTAAATGTAAGTCATGTAAAAAAAATATAAAAACAAATTATATAGGTGAGACAAAGAATTCAATTTATACAAGATTAGTTCAACATAAGTATGATAAGAGGTCATTTGTTTATTTGCATTCATTAGAAACAGGTCATAGGTTTGAGAAGGATAGTATAAAAATGATTAATTATACAAGTAATAGAAGAAATAGGAAAATTAAAGAAGCAATATTGATTAAAAATATAAAACAAAATCTTAATAGGAATTTTGGGGTAAAGACAATAATTTTATGAATAATTATAGTTATTATTATTAATAATAGTTTGAATATAAAAAGTTTAAAAACTAAAGTTGAAAAAAATGATGATAGAGGGAGTTATTAAATAAGTATAAAATTTTTTGAAAATTAGTCAGTTGGTTTTTGGAAATAGGATTATAAGGTAATTTATAATGTAAAAATGTTAATAGTTAAATATATAATAATAAAAAAGAAAGTTTAAAAGTAATTAAGAAAATATAATTAAAAAGATAATAAAATGATAGATTAAATAGTAGAGTTTAAAGATTAAAGTTTTAAAATTATAATAAAATTGATTTAGAATAATTTATTAATAAAATACTATCAATAAGAAAATAAAATGAATTACGAATAGAATAATAAAATAGAAAATGATTATTTATAATGGTCAGGCTAAGATGTATGTTATTAATTATGTATATAAATATAATGTATTAATTGTGTGCCTATATATTTGAATATTGTAGTTCTGATGATGACTGCAGGACAGTCAAAACTGTAAGTGTAAAGTTTTGGTGTAAAAAATAGTATTGTTAAGTGTATAAGAAAGTTGGAAATAGTATCATATATAAATATATTAAAATCATGGTGAAAATGTAAAAAGAATCATTAAAAGAAAAAGAAGATATGATTTCCAAATATTTATGGAAAAATAAATAAAAAGATTTAGGAAATAGTGAAGAGATTTAATTCTTTAACTTTAATTTAGTTTTTTTTTTAAAAAAAAAAAAACATTAAAAGATGAAAGAATTTTAAAATATCTTACACATTCTAAATATAGGAAAATATTACATCTTAAAAGTAAAACAATAAGATATAATTAATGTCACTATTAGAAAAAAATAATTTAAAAAATGATTAATGACTTTTTCTGATTTATGTAAGACACACTTTGAGTTTGTTAAGTGGATTTCATAAATTCAAATCAAATCTCAGACTTAATGTCTGCAGAAGTGAAGTATTTAATTTCAGGTATAAAAAATATGAAAAACGTAATAATAAAGTTGGCAACGATGAATCAATAATCAATCGATGAATCAATTATTTGTGATTACAAAAAGCCTTTATAGAAGGTAATCAAACCTCCACACCAGCAGCGCCGTTAAACTAGATCTTAAAGCAACAAATTAATTTTTTCTTCATAGGAATTCATTATAACTGTTTATTTTTTTATGTGAGATTTTATTTTAGAAAGCATTTTGGGGAAGCAATTGTTATCACTAAACAGGGTAAAGGTATATAGTATGAAAGTATAACAAAAAAATAAAAACAAACAAAAAAAACCACAATCAAAAAAATAAATTAGCTATAAGTGATGGGAAGATAATTTTCCTTGCACATTGGTGTTTCTATATATACAGGAAGAAGGGGAAGAAGGAAAACAATGCTATTAATATATGGAAACATTCCAAGTTATAACAATTACTTCTCATGTGAATAATATGAAAAGATTCTCAATTACTACCATTATTTTTTTTTACATAGCAATTCAGTAATAATTGGGTTCTAAAGAATACAGCTTTTGGGAGTATTTAAAATGCTAAATTTATGAGACTACATCTAGATTGATAAATTTGGAGAATAGAATCTACCAAAGTCATGCGCTAAAAACATTAAAAATGTACTAGCAAGAGCTTCAGCCATATAGCCTATAAAACATTTAACTATGACTGCTATCAGTCCAGAAGTAGTAATGCTTTAAAAAAAACTTTTCTTGCCCATAATAGAAGTGTCAGTGCTGATTCTTAACTGGAACCAAAGTCAATTACAATATAGAATAAATGCAAAGTAAAGACTTCTATTTATTAAGATACTTAGGATTAAAGTAAGTTTTCAGAGTTATCAAAAAAATCTCGTACATTCTGTTAATTATGTAAATATGGAAATAAGAGACCTCAATCATTAAAACAAATTTCATTATGATTAAATATTTTATTTTTATTGTAGATAATATTTTAATAATTGTTTTTGAATAGCATTTATTAATAATGTAGAAGAGAATGTAGTATTCCTTTTTCTATTGCTATTATTATGTTTAATTATAAAATCTTATAAAAAGAAAATATATATGCATATGTCAGAAATGAAGGGTCTGATAATATATTGGATGAGTCACATGATTAATGACTATCAAAATTAAACTTTAATTTTCAAAATAATTCACTCGTATACTCTTTCCAATATATATGCAAGCATTTTAATGAAGACTGTCTTTCTGTAATTAGTATTTATATCCATAGTCACGAATCAAAAATCCTTAAATAAATTGTTATAAAATATATTTAGTTGTCCATACTATGCTTATCTAATTAATCTCAGTTTAAATGTGTGCCTGAAATGTTTATCCTCAACTCTGCAGAATCATGTCCTATGCTGGAAAAATGTTGGAATGCCAATGATATAAAATCTGCGATGGTGATATTTGAGAGTAATGTATCCATAGGTATTCTTCAATAATTGAAGTGATGCTTATAAGAAGAATGATATAGTTCATGTCCCATATAAAAATTGTTATGGATGAGAATTAAATAAATTCTCTGAGGTTTGGTTTGGTGTATGGTAATCAGAAAATGTAACCAAGATATCTTCCATAATTGTTTGATTATCATCATCAGCAGCAATCTTATTTAAAACTAATTAAAAATGTAATTATTTTATTATTATATGGTTTATAATCATTAAGAAATAGCGATAAAAAAAAAAGCTCAACAAATTACGTAAAGTGATTGTAATAATAATGTAGCTTACAGCATAGCACAAGCACTTTACAGACTGAATGCTATTTATAATGAATATTCTCCTTTCCAAACACAAGATAAAGTCTTTTAAAAAATAGAATAGATATCCTCTATCTTTTTTCACCCAAGATATATGTATGGGCCAATCTGAAGCGTTTGGAACTGAGAGCGTGAAGATTTAAGTAATCACTTTAAATTACATATCATATGACTTTAGTTAATGATGCTTGTGAAATTTTTACATTTATGTAAATGAATTTATTAATCTAACTTGTACTTCTTTAAATTTCTTGGTACAATATATATATAATAATATAATTCGATGTCTATATTTCTTCAAATCAATATATGTAATCTTATAATTGAATATTTATATATACAGTAATTAGATATATGTAAAGTGTAACTTTAAAATTTTTATTCACTTGGGAGCACTTTTGACTATCTGCATAGTCTTTGTCAACTAACAGAGGTTACCATTTCAAAGTGTTAGTTGACAAAGACTATGAAGATAGTCGAAAACGCTCCTAAGTGGATAAAATTTTTAAAATTATACTTTGCATAAATCTAATTACTGTATTATAAATATTCAATTATATATATATATATTATAACGATCTGGAATAAGAGACTTAATGTAATCTACACTACAGGGCGCCACTAGGCATTTGAACCTAGAAAATTTATATAGTAGGCAGATACATAAGTCAAAAAAACATTTTTTTATTTTTATTTTATATTGATTCCGGTCATTAGCCCATTGTCACTAGCTCAGTGGAACAGCAGAGATTTATATTTTATAATAAATTCTTATCTAAGAATATTTTTTAAAAAAAGGATAAAATAAGCCACTGCCAGTAATTAACACACAAACATTTATTTACGCACATATATATAACATTTAGTGTTATTCTTTTAGTATGTTTACATTTTTAAAATTTAACATTATTTTTAACTTTTATTTTAGATTTTAATTTACATTTTAATTTTTATAAGTTTGCACAGATGGATTTATAAAAGTTTGTTTTATAATGTTGAGTATAGATCGGTTACATAGATTACACGGTCAAAAACATTTAAAAAAAAACATAAACGATCAAAATATAAAATCATTGATGGAAATGCAGAGGGAAATTTATAAGAAACCCAATGGCATTTATCATAAGATGCCGCATAGACACCAATAACTTAAAAGACATCTGAAATAAGTACATCTTAGATACTCACCATAAGGTATCAGTATTTACTGAATGTCTATACATTTTGATCAAATATGAAAACCAAAAACACAATTAACCGATAACGAATCCATGCAAGTGTCTATACCTAACTTAAATTTAATGCAGTTTTATTTAGAATGTTGAGTATGAATAGACTACATAGATTGCATTTGAAAAGAAAATATTTTATCCCTTATTTAACCTTAGGCCAAAAGTTCGCAGTTAAACCAACGTCAATCCACCTGATATATCGATGTGTTCAATGTAATATGAATATGACAGGTTAAGAGAAGAAATTGCCTCTCGTCAGATAGGAATACTACATCTATCTGACAATAGAGCAATAAAAAAAAAACTCCATAGGAAGGAACTGCAGGCTCCATCTTATAATTTTTTCCATAGGCCAAAACGAGTGTGTGCGGCATATAATAGAGATTCTGCCTGTAGCGAATCTCATACTACGTCTACTAATTACACCAATATATCCAATCCATTGACCTAATTCAACTACAAAATGAACAACCTAAGATTAGGCTCCCCTAATATAACTTTACAAATCTATATAGCCATTCATGCTGGACTTAAGTTTAACATTTATATAATCTAGTTTAACGAAAAACAGAAATCATAATAAAAACTTAAAAGAACAAAAAAAATAAATGGAAATGATTTTACAAAAAGACATACATCCAATTAAAATTACTTAATAATAAATAAAGTTGGTCAGATAGGATTCTATTTCTATAAATTAAATATTGGGAAAAAGTTTATATTTTAGAGTTCTTAGTGTTTTCAAATGTTCATTAATTATATATTTCTTACTGTTTTGAAAAATGTCCGTAGTCTCTGATTTCTTGTAATGGAAGGTGTTAATTCCCACAAAGTCATAAGGAGATCGGTGTGTAGTTAACTGTTGGTCCTTTATGGTTGATGGTATTCTTCCAGGCCTTGATGTCCTGTGGTCCGCAATATTGGAAAACGATGTTTCATTTTTTTGAACAACTGAAGAAATTGAAAGTGCGTCTTTCAATCCCTTCTCCTCCAACCCTCTCCAACTTAACACATATCTGTCCTCTCTTAATAATAATTATTCACTAAAAATTTTATTTTCAAACTTTTTCTTTTATATGTAACTTTAGGATCCAATGGACATTATGTCATCGATGATGATGATCCTTCCATTGAGGTCTGATTTTCTGATGGATTTCTTTTATTGGACATTAGTTTCTATTGTTTTCCTATCTGACCATTGCTTATACATTTAAATACCCAAGGGCTAGTTCACTTGGACTAATTAAATTAATCATTTCCATTTTTTTCAATAACATTAATTAATTTGTTTTGTACAAACTTAGATATACTTTTATCTTTAAATCTTTACTGACAATTTAGTTTTAAAATACTTTTTCTTTTTTTTTAATAAAGTTTCTTTTTTTTAATTTCTCATCTGTGCGATTTTAAATATATATGAGTTTAGTATAGAATTTTAATTTTCAATTTTTAATTCTTAAAAAAGAAGTTTTATTTGCGAACTTTTATTTTTTTCATGTTTAATAATAATAATAAAAAAAGTAAAACATTACAATATATATATATATGCAAATTTATAAATAAATATTTAAAAAATACAGTATTTAAAAGCTTATAAAATATATATGTATAACAGTCACTTAGGAGTGCTTTCAACTAACTTGCAGCTTTGTCAACTATCACGTTTAAAATGTCAGCTTTCCCATAATTCAATGATGTCAACTTTCCCATAATTCTGTGATCTTAATGTTTGCTGCTTGCCTATTAACCAAATGTTGCTTGTATTTACATATTAACATCGCCTCTTTAATTTTCCTTTTATTATTATTTCTTTCAGTTTCCAATATTTTTACATTGTTATAATTAAAATTGAAACCATATATACATAATTTATTATGGTCATAAAAGACAGAAGCTGATAAATTATCATTATTTTTAAAATTTTGTTTTGTATTTTGAATCCTTTTAAATAACAATAAGTGTTCCTTTGTTCTTTTTTCCAATGTGCACCTCGATTCACCTATATATCCACGGCCACACCCACATGTCCATTTGTAAATGATACAATTTTTATTTGTAAATAAAGTTTTATTAATTGACAGAATGACTTCTATTGAAATAATTAAGAATGCATTGAAATTAAAAAATGTTAACGTTAAAGTAATAAAATTTATTATTGAAACATTAAACTTTATTGATAGAAACATTTATGCAATTTTTAAGCACAAATTTTATAAAATGAATAATGGGTGTCCCATGGGACTTCCTACAGTTGCTCAGATATGTAATTTTGTTATATCTACATATGAAGAAAATATTTTAAAAAAGGATCATTATCAGAAAGATATTATTTTATACAGTCGATATGTTGATGATGTTTTTGTCTGTGGAAAGCCAAATTCTATTAATGATTTGTTCAAGGAATTAAATAATATAAAGGGCTTAAAGTGGATTAAAACAGATGAAAATTTAATGAGTATACAATTTTTAGATCTCAAGATAACCAGAAACAAGGATAAACTGGATTACTATATGACTCTTAAACCAATACAAAAAGAGGATATATTCCATATGAATCAAAAGTACCAATGTCACATAAAATGGCAGGTTTGAAATCCTTTTTATTTAGAAATGATAACCTTTGTAAATGTGCATCAGATAAAACTAAAAATATTGAAACTTATTATAATGAATTGTTAAACGTTGGATACAATTATGATTCTGTTTATTATACTATTAAAAATTTTATTTATAAATATAAAAATAATAATATTGTTAATTCTTCTGATAAAAAATTGTGGATATCAATACCATATATTTCAAATCAACAGGCAAGTTTCATTAAGAAAATTTATAAAGGAATAAGTGATATTGCATTTTATGCACCACCTACATTAAATAAATTAATAAACAATTTAAAGGATAAAACTTTATTTACAAATAAAAATTGTATCATTTACAAATGAACATGTGGGTGTGGCTTTGGATATATAGGTGAATCGAGGTGCACATTGGAAAAAAGAACAAAGGAACACTTATTGTTATTTAAAAGGATTCAAAATACAAAACAAAATTTTAAAAATAATGATAATTTATCAGTTTCTGTCTTTTATGACCATTATAAATTATGTATATATGGTTTCAATTTTAATTATAACAATGTAAAAATATTGGAAACTGAAAGAAATAATAATAAAAGGAAAATTAAAGAGGCGATGTTAATATGTAAATACAAGCAACATTTGGTTAATAGGAAAGCAGCAAACATTAAAATCACAGAATTATGGGAAAGTTGACATCATTGAATTATGGGAAAGCTGACATTTTAAACGTGATAGTTGACAAAGCTACAAGTTAGTTGAAAGCGCTCCTAAGTGACTGTTATACATATATATATATATATTTATAAGCTTTTAAATACTGTATTTTTTAAATATTTATTTATAAATTTGTGTATATTATTTTGAAGAAATACAGACATCGATTTATAATATTATATATATATATGTAAACTACAATTTCATTTTCAACCTATGAAATATTTAATATTTAAGTCAAAGTCAGAAATAATTTATTTCTACTGAGAATCTTAATTATTTTTTATCCATTAATTCATTAATTTATTAATAACCAAAATAAATTAATTTAGTACTAGAATAAATAATGTTGTGTCTTTATTCTTGTACACATATGTTCATTTATCCGAAGCTAACTATATCTGTGGATAGCTGTATAATTCCCATTAGAATTATTTTGATAGTGTTAGGTATTGAAGATCACCTTGAAAGTCCACATACTTTGCATTATTTATCCATTTTATGATGATGACTGTTTGCCGATAATGCCATATTATACCTTCTGATGATGATCTGCTGATTATTTGTTCTCTTTACATTTAGATAAAAATAGTTGCTAATAATTATTTTTTATAAACTCGCTCTTTATACATCCTTTGTTATGGTTCCAAATATGGAATACAATTGTTGGATATTCACTACAGGAGTCACATTTCTGTTCTTAGTCTTTCATTATTTTCTTTTTCTGTTGCAACATCAAAAATCACAAAAATATAGAATGATACCATTCTATCTTTAGCCTCTGTTAGATTGGGGATATTCTGAAAAGTTTGTTAAGAGCCATTTGCAAGCTCATTATATAACATTTGTAATACAAGCTTGTCAAATTAGGTCATGTGATATACAACTTTAAATCTGTATTTGAAATGGAAGTAAATAACTTCCCAATGAATTATGTGATTAATCAAAAACAATGAAAAAGAGAATACCACTTTCTTTAAGCCTTGTTGTTATATATTAATAGTGATTTTAGATTATTTAGTCTACATATAAATTAAATCAATAGACAAAATTAATCCTATAATTTCAAAACTATGTCAAAAACTAAGCTTATATAACAACAAAGGTTAGAGAGAGAGTGGTATTATTCTCTCTTTTATAAATTTTGATGTCAAACAACCCAGTTCCATTTTAGTTATATGTATATTAGTAAATCTTAGTGCCTCACTGAGAATAGCCAATAGCTTAAAACCAGTTTGGGAATGGGGATGTTTCTAGATAGAGATTTTAAATGCTTTCTCTTGTGGCATTTATCGATAAAGCTTGGTTAGAGCTATTAGTACGCTCATTATTTTATTTTATTATATATATATATACACACACAAAGGAGGCATTTCTGTTTTAGCACTATCTATAACAATTTTAATCTACCAAATATTAGTGCATACAAATCTACACAGATCAGTTTCTTGATATTGCTTTTAACAATGATGACTTGGCGTTTAAAATTGAAATTTAAACACGTAGGCATCTGGCAACAATATTTAATTTATTGTTTACTGTCAAACTAAAAGCCTGAAATTAAGAAACTTTAAGATTTTAAATTCAACTCAATTTCTTGCATAGTTGTATAGAATCAACTCCAGTCGATGACTATATAATTTTAGTTTCTTTAACTATAGGCATTTTTTTGCCCTTATGAAGAGGGTATTTGATATATATTGTAATGGTCAGACTAGAATATTTCACAATTCTCTATTTAATTATTTAGATAAATGTCACAGATGACATGTGACTTTAAGCATCAAGACTTAAATCAACACTGGTACATAAACAATATTTTATTTAATATAGTAATATCATCATTTCATAGCCCCACTTGTAATGCTGGGCTAGATCACGTGGAAGATAAGTCATTCCCAATGAATAAGGGTAGACCATGAAATCTTACATAAACAAATTAATAAATCATGTAATACTCTATTTAATTATTTAGATAAATGTCACAGATGACATGTGACTTTAAGCATCAAGACTTAAATCAACACTGGTACATAAACAATATTTTATTTAATATAGTAATATCATCATTTCATAGCCCCACTTGTAATGCTGGGCTAGATCACGTGGAACATAAGTCATTCCCAATGAATAAGGGTAGACCATGAAATCTTACATAAACAAATTAATAAATCATGTAATAATAATTTTTTTCCAAGTGTACTTATTAATTGATGTACAATTTATTTTCTTTAATAAAATTAACAAATCATGTAACAGTAATTTATTTACAAAGTATAATAATTAATTGAGATGCAATTTATTTTTTTAACAAAGTCCTTTAAAATCTTTATACATCATAGGATTAGTATATTCATAGATAATATAATACATTTACTGCACCTTTAATCCTGACTTCAATAAACTTAAATATAATTTTAAGCATGTATAAATCCATAAATACAAACAGTTCTTTGATTCACATATCTCCCCTAGTCCTTACACACATATATGCTTTATATAGGATAGACATCAATGCTATCTTTATCACAATAATTATAAGTAATGGTCTTTTTAAATATAATCCTAAACATAACTGCTTGTATAATAATAACTAAAAGAGATGACATTTTGGTCCTAACCCTAACTAAATAAGGGATGACTCATTCTGAGATCAAACCCTAACTCATTAAACTGATAGGAATATATTCTTCTACATGGATGCTAACATATGTAAACGATTAAACATTGAACAAAAAATCACACATATATAAATCCATCTACATAAAATCCAATTTTCAGTAATCAAATATAAGTTTAACTATGAGACTAATGGAAATAATTACATTAACTACAGTTATTTGAGACTTATGCAATTTATATGTGTGCATTGTATTTACAAAATTATCATTATTTCTTTACGTTTTCCTCTTATTAATAACATATAAAATTTATAAGCTTAGCATACATATGAGAATATAATGATTATTATTATTTTTTAAAAAATAATTTTAATAAATAAAGAGAAGTTATTACAAATTCATTTCTTTCTTTTGAGAGTTTCTTTCAAAATAATATCTGGATAACAAGTGTTATTTACAAATTCAGATTAGTTAAAATAAAGTACAAATCAGACTTTAAAGATAAGACTCACCAAAACAAAATAATTGTCATATTTCTTTTCTGACAAATATTAAGTCAGTTTATGATGATAATATAGTCTTGTAATTTTTAGCTGTCTTTTAAATAAGCCTATTTTTTCATTTCAGCTACAGTTATTCAAAATATTATTTAAAATTTGATCCAGATTAGATCTAGCTAACTGTTAATAGAGACCTTCCTTTTTATCCACAAAGCATAGTAAAAATCCAGAGATTTGAATAAAGTAATATTCCCTTCTGATCAAAAGAAAAGAAAAAACTAATTTTATATCAAAACTTATTTTTTCTTGAATCTCTTTTAGTTCTTTTTTTAAAAGCAAATTTGCATATCATTTTGCTGAGAAGAGGGGGGAAATATTTTTTTAAAAATTGAAATGAATAATGTTTATTTCAATATATATATATATACACACTATTTTTAGAGCAATGAACTTTCTAAATACCATCTGTATTATCTTTAATTAAACATCCTCTAATATATAAGAGATTTGAACTCAGACTTTTACAAGACCCTCAACTCTCCATTCCATCTTATATTGCTGACCCACCTGATTACACACATGTTGAAAAGATAAATAATAAAAGAATTTCATACTAAACCAGCACTCATCAGTTGGTCCAGATTACCATTTCCACACACACACACACACACATATATATATATATATATAAAATTAAGAGCATGCTAATAGCTCTAGACAAGCTTTTTTTTATTTATGATAAATGCTACTACAAGAGAAGGCATTCAAATCATGTGATTTGAATGCCTTCTCTTGTAGTAGCATTTATCATAAATAAAAAAAAGCTTGTCTAGAGCTATTAGCATGCTCTTAATTTTACATATTTGTAAGTGCAAGCTATATATAAGTCATGTGACATCTGACTTGTTATTATTACTATATATATATATATATATATATATATATATATATATATATACAATCAGTGCTCAGCTTTATATTAAGATAGCTAATCTTCAGACTTTAATGGACAGGCTTCAAACCACTCCAACCCACAACTCTTCAGCCATCCATTTCATTGAAAATGATGATGGAATGTTCAAAGCCCATGTGAGTGCCAAGGTTATCATCCTATCCATGTTGACATTTTAGTCATTCTGACCTCTCATGTATCAGAGAATCTAATGTAAATGACAAAGCAAAAAAAAGAGTGAATGCATTTGCAGCTGCCTTATAAGTTAGATATTAAGAAAGCGAAATCAGACAGAGAATATTATGAGATCAAACATTTATCTGATATAGAAGTTTGATAGCTTTATTTAAATTGAATTTAAATCCCATTTACATTACCAACAACACAATAATGCTAACATTAAACAACATTAAGTCAGTTTGTAATATTTTTATAGTGATGAGTTTTTCAAAGATCGTCATATTAAATTTAATTAAATATCTCACAAATCTAATATTGATGAATTTGAAGAATTTATTGCTTCAAAAATATTATGTATTGATTTAGTGTTGTTCAAGTTTGCCAATATATACGTATGATGAGTTGATTGATTTAAGATTTAGAGATTTGGTCTTAAAAAGAGAACTGCGTAAACATCTATGTTGGGTAAATTTTCAATTTCATCATTTTCGGAGTTTAACTTTTTTGATTTCGTACTGTAAAACTCAGATTTGATAACATGATGAACTATTTCCATCATCTATTAGTAAATGTTGAATGTATAGGAAATTTTTAAATTCTATCTAAACTTTTTAAATACAAACAACTTGTTAGTAATTACATAAACAGACAATACAGATTAGTAATTGCACAATGTTTCAAGGAATATTATTCTCCACTTTTTCTTTTTCAGGTATATCTGACCTGACCAGTGACAATATTACATAGGAGTCAAACTTACACCTTTAGATTCTCGAATATCGAGTTTCAAAGGAAGAGCTCTAGCCAACTGAATTATTCTGTCAAAACTTAGACTAGTTTACAAATAAATTCATTTTCTTCTACTTAATGGTTTTTGAACAAGGCAAAACTCTCCATACAGTAGTACCATCCTGTGCCAAACAGAATAATCAATGGATGCCTTTTGGAATCCATTGATTATTCTGGTTGGCACAGGGTGGCACTACTTTTGCCTTGTTTATAAACAATTATGTGCTAGTATAAGAGATGGTGATCATGTGATGTTTAATGGTTTTTGAATAGTTTCTCACTTTGAAAATTATAAACTACAAATTTAATATTTAATTCTATTATTATATATATATAAAACAAAAACAAGTTAATCACGTAACCTGCTATCACTTGTTATTTATGTTCAAAAGATGGCGCTATACCAAAACCGCCGAACAAGTGTAAGATTTGTTTACATAAACGAAAAAAGAGTCAGAAATTAACTACCTCTTTCATTTGCTCACCCCCAGATCAGCTGATTTCAAGCTGGTTTGCTCTCCTCAGTGGGGGATAGAGTATAGAAACTAGATCTAAACACTGACTCTCAAGTGTTTATGCAAAACGTTTCTATCAGATTGCAAGCGTGAATTTTTCAGACCGGTAAAGTCTTCAAACTCAGCCTAGCAAGCCAGATATATATATATATATATATATATATATATATATATATATATATATATATATATAATTATTCAAAACAATACAATAATTAATACAGTAACAATATTTTAAACAAATATATACCAATTTAATAGAAGTACTT
Organism: Epiperipatus broadwayi; assembly: GCA_028023455.1. Taxonomy (NCBI): domain Eukaryota; kingdom Metazoa; phylum Onychophora; class Udeonychophora; order Euonychophora; family Peripatidae; genus Epiperipatus; species Epiperipatus broadwayi. The sequence goes on along the minus strand of JAQFVV010012416.1, from coordinate 8,446,933 downwards.
TCAACTATCTATGTAGTCGTTGTCAACTAGACTCAAATTGTATTAGAAAAAACCGTTACAAATGTAAACAAAAGCAATACGTCATACATCAATTTTCCCACAATTCATTAATTTTTATATTGGCTGTCTGTCTATTTATCAACTGTTGCTTTTCACTTTTTATTAACATAGCTTCTTTAATTTTGCATTTATTATTATTTCTTTCAATACACAGAATTTTAACTTTATTAAAATCAAAATCAAAACCATAATTACATGTTACATTATGATCAAAAATACTGATGGTGATACATCATCATTTCTAACATTCTCTTGTCTTGATTTTTGCACTCGTTTATATAATAACAAATGCTCTCTTGATCTTTTCTCCAATGTACATCGAGATTCCCCAATATATGCCTTTCCACAAAAACATAGCCATTTATATATTGCACAACTTTGATTTAAAATACCACACCTATTTTTTGAATTATTTATTAATCTATTTAAATTAGGAGTAGTATAAAATGCAACTCGACATATATTTTTATATATCTGTTTTATAAATTTAACCTGTTCATTACAAATAAATGGTATTGATATCCAAGTATATTTTATTTTATCAATATCTATAGCATCTAAAATATTTCTATTATTATTAAACTTAGTAACAATATTATAAATTAATTTATGATCATATCCAACATTTAACAAATCCATAATAAATACATTTATGTTACTTATTTTATCAGAACTATATTTACATAATTTATTATTCCTAAATAAAAATGATTTTAAACTGGATAATTTATGTGCAATTGGCACATTTGAATACCAAGGAATATATCTTCTTTTTTCAATATCTTTTATTACCATACAATAATCTAATTTATTTTTATTACGTGTAACTTTAATATCTAAATACTGAATTGACTTTTTTTCTTCAAAAGATTTACTTCATTTTAAATTTTCTAATTTATAATATTGTTACTAAGTTTAATAATAATAGAAATATTTTAGATGCTATAGATATTGATAAAATAAAATATACTTGGATATCAATACCATTTATTTGTAATGAACAGGTTAAATTTATAAAACAGATATATAAAAATATATGTCGAGTTGCATTTTATACTACTCCTAATTTAAATAGATTAATAAATAATTCAAAAAATAGGTGTGGTATTTTAAATCAAAGTTGTGCAATATATAAATGGCTATGTTTTTGTGGAAAGGCATATATTGGGGAATCTCGATGTACATTGGAGAAAAGATCAAGGGAGCATTTGTTATTATATAAACGAGTGCAAAAATCAAGACAAGAGAATGTTAGAAATGATGATATATCACCATCAGTATTTTTTGATTATAATGTAACATGTAATTATGGTTTTGATTTTGATTTTAATAAAGTTAAAATTCTGTGTATTGAAAGAAATAATAATAAACGCAAAATTAAAGAAGCTATGTTAATAAAAAGTGAAAAGCAACAGTTGATAAATAGACAGACAGCCAATATAAAAATTAATGAATTGTGGGAAAATTGATGTATGACGTATTGCTTTTGTTTACATTTGTAACGTTTTTTTCTAATACAATTTGAGTCTAGTTGACAACGACTACATAGATAGTTGAAAGTACTTCTATTAAATTGGTATATATTTGTTTAAAATATTGTTACTGTATTAATTATTGTATTGTTTTGAATAATTATATATATTTTATTATAATTGGAATACAGACATTGATTAATAATTTATATATATATATATATATATATATTGCTAAGTAAAATAATTTGGTGTCCTGGAAAAAAATGCATTATAGTTTTTATATTCAGGCACTCAGGTCAATTTATAATACTTTATAAATCTTAGAAGGGCCAAGTTTACTTATCTTTTGTGCATTTTGTTTGAGTAGCTGTTACCTGCTATAAAATATGTCCACCAAGGAGAAGAAAAGTTTTAATGCTTCAATTGCCTATTGGCTTATAATCTTATTTTTCTGCATTGAGGTTAATATATTTTATTTATTATGGAAGTTCAGTAATAAGTTCTTATTTGGCCTATAATGAATTGTGATTAATTTTTAAATCAACCAGAAGATAAAAAAAACAGATTATATTACTATGATGGTCAAATATCCAATACAATTTAAATGTCCATAATACTGTCACACACACACACATATATATACATATATGATAACAGATGGCGTTCTACCAAAAACACCGTCAAGCGTAGTTTTCTGTTTACATAAATGTCAGAGCGAGCATTCACTATCTCTAACTTTAATTCCACTTTCAGATCATGATTTCAAGCTATTTGCTATCATCAGTAAAAGACAGGAATAAGAAACTAGATCTAAACACAAACTCTGAGCATTTATGAAACAATTTCTATTCAGCTTGCAAGCGTGAATCTTTTAGACACGTTAATGTCTTCAAACTCAGCATAGCAAGCCAGATAGCTACATGGGTCTGATCTCAGTTCAGCATCACCACATAGTAGAAGCCTCTGCAATATACATCATTGCAAGAAAGACCTCAAAGGTACATTTATAAAAAACAAAAAAACACAAGTTAAAAAACTTGCTAACGCTTGTATTTATGATAACAGATGGCGTTCTACCAAAAACACCGTCAAGCGTAGTTTTCTGTTTACATAAACGTCAGAGAGAGCATTCACTATCTCTAACTTTAATTCCATTTTCAGATCATAATTTCAAGCTATTTGCTATTGTCAGTGAAAGACAGGAATAAGAAACTAGATCTAAACACAAACTCTGAGCATTTATGAAACAGTTTCTATTCAGCTTGCAAGCATGAATCTTTTAGACACGTTAATGTCTTCAAACTCAGCATAGCAATCGGTACTTTGAGGTCTTTCTTGCAATGATGTATATTGCAGAGGCTTCTACTATGTGGTGATGCTGAACTGAGATCAGACCCATGTAGCTATCTGGCTTGCTATGCTGAGTTTGAAGACATTAACGTGTCTAAAAGATTCACGCTTGCAAGCTGACTAGAAACTGTTTCATAAATGCTCAGAGTTTGTGTTTAGATCTAGTTTCTTATTCCTGTCTTTCACTGACGATAGCAAATAGCTTGAAATCATGATCTGAAAGTGGAATTAAAGTTAGAGATAGTGAATGCTCGCTCTGACGTTTATGTAAACAGAAAACTACGCTTGACGGTATTTTTGGTAGAATGCCATCTGTTATCATAAATACAAGCATTAGCAAGTTTTTTAACTTGTGTTTTTTTGTTTTATATATATATATATATATATATATATATATATATATATATATATAAAACCAATCAAAATGAGATTGAAATAAATAACTATTAATAACTATAACATAATATTTATTGAACTGGCTTTCATCTCCATAGAGATCTTCTCAAGATATACATTGAGACTTTTTCAACATATTATACTATATACTATAATATCTTGAGAAAGTTTCAATGAAGATAAAAGCCAGTTCGGTAAATATTATAATATAGTTATTAATAGTTGTTTATTTTAATGCTATTTTGATTGGTTATTTATTTCTTAAAAATATAAAGTAAGATACCACATTATCAATAATATATCATACAATTATTGAAAATTCAAAATTGAAATAGGCAAATGTCTAGGAGTTCAGTATTTTCAAAATTATTTACAGCAATGATAGACCAAATTTTTGAACGAGTATATTTGAAGTTTTTACATGATCTAAATCAATTTCTATCTCAGGTGATGTTACAATCAGTATGACATACACCCAAGAGTTTGGAATACGTTTAATTAATTTGATGAAAGAATTGAAAATAACTTATAATAATAAAACATATATTTCTGAAGACGTTTAATAGATAAAAAAGTGGAAAGAAAGATGTCAAATAAATAAATGCAAAAATAAATAAATAAACATATAAAATTTAAATGGCTTTATGTATATTTGGTAGACTTACTATTATATTTAAAAGAAGCATGTCTATGCTTAAAAAGAAAAGCTTTTAATCAGTAGGTTGTCTGATTTGATTCATGGCTGTGTAACATGGACTACAAATTTTAGAATGGAACAAGTATTACATATAAACAAAAAAATAAGAGAACTATTCTGGGAATAACAAAAATAAATATAAAAAGAATAAATTTGAATCTAGATTGTATACCTATAAATTATATCTACCCAATTGCAGATGAAGATAACTGGGCAATAGATTATTATACATAAATTATTAGCAGTTTGCAAATTTTTAATATCTTCTCAACATTGTCTTAGAATTTTAAATTTAAAATTATTTATCAAAATCTTCAATTACTTCTTAATATCAAAAGATGTATATTATTGGTGTAAGTATAAAAAAAATCTTAAATTGAAATAAATATAAACTTATCTCAATTTAACACAGAAAAACAAGACATGATAATAAGAGGACTAGAGCAATTTTCAAATGGATATTGAAATACAAGAAATGTTTCCAACCAAAAGTTATTTTGAGATGGGAGAATAATATAAGATTTATATAATCACTATGAAAAAGAAAAATATATAACACAATTTTTGCATTTAACTCACAGTGAGTTGTCAATAACTTGAGATGAAGATGTAATCTCAACATCAATTTTCTTTATATATAAATTATGAGAGCATTTTTAAACATTGTTGTTTCTTTTTAAAGGGAAGCTTCTGCCATAGAGACAAGTATTCAATCTAATATATGAGTCTAATCTTGGGGAACTTTGAAAAGGTCATGAACAGGCTTAGGATATTTTTCATATTGGTAGCACATATTCAATTCAATTAGCCATCCAATATTTGTTAGTAAATGGATATTTAGCTAGTATTAGTTGGAGGGCCAAATCTCAGATTAATTAGGGTCAATCAGGGTTGATGCATTACCTGTAAAACTAAAAAAGTGAATGTTATATATAGGGGCCTTCACTACTATTAGGGAGATGTTCTTTTATTATAAGCTCTAAGCCTATACCTACTTTTATATTTTCTCAAATAAATGAGAGCAAAAATAACTTTTTATTGTAAATGTTGTCTACATTTACAGAAACATTTTCTAGTTATACATTTTTAAATATTTTTTTTCACTTTACTTTATAACAACATGTCTTGGCAATGTGATTTCCAACAATGTATGATCTACGATAAACAGTGTTTCATCAATTCTAATCTGCAAGTTTTGCTAATAATTTTATCACATGACCATCACTTCTTATGCTTGTGTATAACTGTTGTTAAAACAGGCAAAACTCACTATACATATTGCCACACAAGCCTTCTGGCATCCATTGATTACTCTAGCTTGCTGTGTGTGGCAATACTATAGTGGGTTTTGCCTGTTTTAATAATTTTATGTTGAATGATTATAAACTAATAGCTGTGACTTTATAATTTAGTTTATTTTTTTAAAAACCACTAAACATCACATGATCAACATTCTTTTTTATATGTCATAGCATCAGCCAGGACGTGAACCCACAACCATCTGCAACCAACTACTTGCTTGCAAGGCGGTTGCAATGACCTCTCGGCTAACAATTCTTGACATGATCACCATTCTTTATGCTTATACAAGCTGTTTTACAGAGGCTAAACACTCTATACAATAACACCACTCAGTGCAAGCCAGAGTAATCAATGGATACAAGAAGATTTGTGCATAATGTTTTCAATTAAAGCTCATTATCTTGTATAGTCATATAGATCTGAACTACATTCAGCATCCATACTTTTTGGTGTCTTTGGTTATTTAATAACCATATTTACTATAATCCAATTGAACAGCATTACTCTGTCTTGCACTGAGTGACACTATTGTATGGAGAGTTTAGCATCTGTGTAAACAGCTTGTGTAAGGATAAAGAATGGTGATCATGTGATGTTTAGTAGTTTAATATCAATTCTGCCCATTTGTCTTATGGTGATTGTGGTTATTAAAACACTAAAGGCACCAAAAAGTATGGATGCTGAATGGAGTTCATATCTATATGATTATACAAGCTAATGAGCTTGAATTGAAAACATTATGCACAAATCTTCTTGCATCCATTGATTACTCCAACTTGTACCGAGTAGCAGTACTGTATGGAGAGTTTAGCCTGTGTTTATTTTTTTCCCTAGATAGCAGATTATAAAATAATATTACATTATTTAAGACAGAAATTAAGTTTCTTTTTGTTTCAAAGATATTTTTCTTATCTTGTAAAATATTTTTAAGAATAAATGTAAAATGTATTTTATTTTTATATTTATATTATGATTTTTGAAGTATTGGAAACTCAAGTTGTTAATTAAAAACAAAATATTTTTTTGAATGTTATATTAGTAAAGGCAAAACACTATTTTTTTTCTAAAGATAATTTCTTTGTTTCAAATATATTTTCTATTATTTTTTAACGTCAAATATGCTGCATAATTTTATTTTGCTACAAACTCTATTCCAACTGATAACCTTACATATGAAAGATTAATTACAGAAAGGTAAATCTTGATTTAATTATGTTTAATTGAGTTATGTTTAATAATATGTGAAAAAGTTAAATATTTTTTATTATACTAATAATCAACTATAAATAAATAGACTATTCCACATCTGATCCAGAAAAACCTTTTGCACAGGAATTCTGTCAATGGAATGAAACTAATGTACTTTGTTATACTTACTTCTAACATAACTAATTCTAAATAAATAATTAATATCAAAATAACTAATTCTAAATATTTTTGTGTAGTTTAAAATAATTAAAGTAACACACACACACACGCACACACACACACACACACACAAAAAAAAGAATTTAGTTTAAAAATAAAATCAAGAATCAGTCAAAAACTTTTAATTATCATGATAAAATTTAATAAAACCCATATCCATATTTTTTCTACAAGAGAAAGAGTTAATGGGAAAATAGTGTCCTTTATATGAGGCATGAAAAAAGTCATTCTAGTGTTAAATTCATTATGATATTTATAGATCCTTATCATGCTATTAGATGGATTCATATTAAAATTGTATATCTTCAAAACACCCACACACATTTAAATCATATACCAACATTTCGTCAATTTTAATAATTTTATTATAGAATTAATATTAAATACTGAAATTGCAATCGGGAGATAATATTATAGTTGAATAATGTTGGACCTATTATATAATTTCATTCATATTTCATTGTCAATATGTGATACAACTTCCAATAAAATTTGATAATTTTTTAAAATTCAAAATGGCGGAGATCGCGTACTAAATGAGCACCGAAAATTATGATGCATACCAATGTAGATAAGCCCAATTCTATAAATAAATTAAAATAAATTATATAAGTATTGGAGCAATTTGGAAATAAATGTGTGCCAATTATATATATTGGAAATATTCATAAAAATAAATGTGTGCATGATATTTGAATATATAAATGTAGAAATTAAAGAACATAGAAATATATATATATATTTGGATGTGTAGTTTGGAAAATGTATTCAAATAAGAGTATAATTAAAAGTGCACTATGAGAAAGATTAATGCTTTAAAGTTATCATATAAACTATGGCCAGTACTTTTCAGAAATAATTTTTCCAATGTTGAAAAAAACAACAACCCGCAATCAGGCCCTTTCAGAGAACAAAAAACCTATGATTATAAACTTGATGGGTTTACAACTATATCTTTTAAAAAACCCATGAAATGTTTGTATACTTATAAATATCTTTCTCTAAAAATTAGGAAATGGATACAGAAAATTTACACATGTTACCATTATTATTATTATTTTAGTAAGTCTCCGGATTTTTTTTTCCTCATCATTATTTTTCTTATAAATTTAAAATTCAAACCATTACGTAACGCATGAATCTTGGTATATGTCTATAGACAATGACATTTGTGATCCATCCTTAAGTAAACTTTAACTATAAATTTCTCCCTTAATTTGATTCACTTGTCTTTTATAAACATGATACGATATCGTTATGTAATCATTCATCTAAATATTAATTAATCTTATATAATGTCTTATCATTTCTTTTTTAATTAAATACAAATAGTAATATTTTTTGTTTATCTCGCAAATAACTGGCAGTAATTTAGTTTTAGCCGTCTCAAAAACCAAGCTAGTGAAACGAGCTACGACCGGCCTTTGAATTTTATATTTACAAAATTAATACTTACAAAACATAATCTAACATTCTCAAAAGACGGCATTTATTTTATATTAATTACTTATTGTAACGATCAAAGAGGCAAGTGGTTGTAGGATTTTTTTCGTTTTGAAATACAGTATTGCAAATTTTGGAATTCAAAATAAGAATTTAAACACAATACATTACTATTAAACTATTTTGTTATAATAAAAATTGAAAGGCACATCTATACACACGCACGCACACATTGTTGGAGAGAAAGAAAGACAATAGCTCTGAAATTAAATTACTACCAGTAAAAAAAAAAAAAAAAGATTAACTCACATAGTGGTTTTATAAATTTATTCCATTAACTCCTCCCCCCCCCCCTTGTTTTTAAAATTGCAAAAAAACAAAAACAAGATGATAGATTCAGTCGTATACAAAATAGATGCAATAAATAGATTCATCGAAATGTCGAAATGCATGTGCAGATGTAAAAATTATTTACGGAAAAATTAGTCCTTGCAGCAGATATTTTTAATTTTCCTATTTATTTAAGAAAAAAAATTACATTTAATTTAGATCAAAATAAGTTCAATAACATTCATTAGAATTCCAGTCTTTTATAATTTTGTTTCCGGGATTAGCTACTTACATCGCAGGGGATGAATCGATCTCCTGCTGCGATTGAAAGAAATTACTCCACATTATTGTTGTATATTAGCTGAGACTCATTACAATTTCTACGGTAGTTACCGTTTCAGTGAAAAAAAAAAAAAGTTCTGTCTCTGGTGACTTTGGTAATTTAAAAGTATGCTTATTAATAAAAATCTCAATTACGACTTTTGTCTGCCGAATGCAGAAGATTTAAATTGGCAACAATACATCGTAGTTAAAAATAAAATCGGAGCCGTAATTAAATAAAGATTCGTTATTTTGAAATACAGTAGAGTATTTCAATCCTTACAAATTGCTACTTTTAGGTTGTAATCTTTTCCTTTTTTCTTAAGGTTAAAAATGTATTTATTTATAATAATTACAGAGTTAGAAGTTAAAACAACAGGTGTTAATTTATATTAAGACAGTCAGTGAGGTATAAAATGATCTGAACGTAAAAAGTAACTTATTATTTCACGAGCACGCAGAATGTCTTTCTGAAGCCAGACCTAAGACTAAAAGTTGTTTTGTGTAGCAAGATAAGTTGGTGTGTGATTGTTACTAAGTCGAAATTTATTTTTGCTGAAGTTTTTTTAATGGTATGATGCTTGTGTTGATAAAGTTGTTTTTTGTCTAAGACTCTAAGGTTTAAAATAAATCTAAGGAAGCTGATTAATCATAACCGGCTCGAGGATGGTGCGATCGGTGAGACCGCACTAGGCCCCACATATATCAAGGCTCCGCGCTTGCATGATCTACGCTTCCTGCGCAAATCAAAAATTAAATGTTTTATTTTTTTTCCTGCCAAAATTCTGTAATTTGAAGACCCCATCATGTCGAAAAAATACAATTGTAAAAACAGTGTTTGTGCGGTGATGTATGTGCTTAAATATTTCTCAATGTTTTGATCATGTTAAGTGAACTCAGCTTAGATCAAGAACGATTCTCTTCATTAACAGTTTTAACTATTGAATCAGAATTCGCAAAAAAAGGCATAAATTACAGCGATGTTATTAACGGATTCGCAATAAAACATTCAAGGAAATAAATATACTTCTTTGCATTATATATAGGTTATATGAGCATAGACTTTCACACCACCAACCACTCACCACTCTATCTCATATCACTGATACACTTAACACATATATGTCGAAAAGATAAATAATCACCAATATTCGTATTTCATGCTAAACCAGCAATCATCATTTTGTTATTTCAAATATTTATACAATAAAATTGCACAAAGCCGTAATTATAAATGATCGTAAATAAGTAATTACTTATACATAGTAAGTAGTATTTTGAGTGAACAGAATAAAGTATACATAATGCAAAAAATTATATTTATTTTCTGGATTGTTTTTTTTCTTAGTAAATTTTCATTCAAAATAAAGAAAAATTTTAACGAAGAGAATCGTTCTTCACTTGACTTATAATAATAGTAAAGCAATTATAAATGACAAAATTTTTTAACAATTCCCTGCTTGGTTTCGTTGGACGTTATTAGTAGAGCGTTCAACTTGGGAGCGAGGGGTGGCAGGTTCGATTGTGGTGCTCGCTTATTTTTTTGAATTCTGGAGCAATAAAGCCATATGCCCCCTCCCCTTAAATATTTTTATCACGAATAACCACCCTCTCCCACCTCTGTATGAAAGCATTGCCCAGGTCTGCTTTTCGCGACTCTGTGATTAATAGTATTCACGGATTTGGTTTTTTTATTTGTAAATATCTACTATAGGAAAATATTGTGTATTGTTAATATATACCGAGTCTTCTTCGTATAGGCACATGTTGAAAATGATTTTAATACAAAAGCTTGATATTTTAAGAGAATACGACTTTGAGTATTAATTTTATGAATTTGAATGTTAAATTGATCAATAATTTGATTTGTTTGCAATAAGTTTATTTCATTTTTATCTTTAAAAAAAAAAAAAAAAGAATTGATAAATCCTTAAAATGAAATAAGGGTTTTATTGTCACGGGTTTCCCGGCTGATGCTATGACACATGAAAAAAAAAGTCAATAATGTGAAGAAGTTTTAATCATAAATGATAGTTTATTGGATGCACTAAAACAGTTTGAAAGATCATATGATCACAATACAGGCAAAACTCTCCATACAGTAGTGCCACTCAGTGCAAGCCAGAGTAATCAATGGACGTCAGAAGGCTTGTCATAAAATCCCTATCTAGTGCCTACTCATCCAATATCCCCAGACTAGTTTTTGACTTGTGGCCTTCATCAGTGAGGAATCTTGGATCTGAAAGCACTGCATCTAGATCTTAGGATCTAATGCAACCCTTCAGCAGCCACCTTTTATCTCTACTTAACTACAAAGCTATGAGAATAAAATTTGAAAATAATATTTTCAATCTAAACTCATTAGCTTATATAGTCATATTGGTCTGAACTCAGTTCAGTACCATACATTTTGGTGCCTTGGTTTTTTAATAACCATAGCCACCACTATTGGTCTGAACTCAGTTCAGTACCCATACATTTTGGTGCCTTTAGTTTTTTAATAACCATAGTCACCACTATCCTACTAGGCAGGATTGGTATTAAACCACCAAACATGATATGACTATATGAGCTAGTGAGCTTAGATTGAAAATATTGTGTTTTCAATTTTATTCTCATAGTTTTGTAGTTGAGATAAAAGGTGGCCACTGGAGGGTTGCATTAGATCCTAGGATCTAGGTGCAGTTTTCTCAGATCCAAGACTCCTCACTGATAAAGGCCACAAGCCAGAAACTAGTCTGGGGATATTGGATGAGTTGGCATTAGATAGGGATTTTATGCACAAGCCTTCTGGCATCTATTGATTACTCTGGCTTGTACTGAGTGGCACTACTGTATGGAGAGTTTTGCCTGTTTTAAGTTTAAAAGATGTCAATATTAATGCAAAGGTAACACAAATACCCATATATATTTTTTTTATAAATTTTAAAAAATTCATTTTAATATATTAAAGAGTTTGATAAATCTAAATAGCATAAACAGAGTACAGTATTCTCTAATTTATTAATCTTGAAGGACATAAATATCTATCTATATTTGGAAGTTGTTTTAAAAACTTATATTGTGTTTAATTGATGATTATGTTATTGTTCTTTATGAGAAGGAGACTAATGATAATAAACCAAAAGAAGCAACAGTTCTAAATAAATAGTAATGAAATAGTTTATTGGTCAAGAGTTTATATGAAATTGAAGCATCAGAAGTGATAGAACCAGATCACAATCAATATGATGTGATGCTCCAGAAACCAGACCACAATTCATATTAACTTTAAGATCCAGAATCTACCATTTGACCAGTTTGCCAAACCATACATAGAAGAAACATTTCTTAAAATAGGTAACTATTATTTAGTAGTTATTTCCAAGATGAAAAATTTGAATGGTTTAGTAAAAAAAAGTTTCTTATAAGCTATTGAAGGAATGATAGAAAGATATGCAATCTCATTTTCAGAATGTTTCTAATATTTCATTTTATAAAAGTAAAAGGATTAGACAGGTCTGCAGTAATTATTATGGGATATTATTGATATCTATTATAGCAAACCTACTTTTGAAAATTTTATTAAATAGATTGCTTTAAATCTATTTAATCACACCAAGACTCAAATCAAAAGCACCGAAATATATTTTTTGTTATTAGGAAAGACAATAAAAGTGTAATGAGAGAAAAGAAATGAATTATTTTTAAAGTGACTTAGCCAAGGTAATTAACTCAGTTAATTGAAAAGCTTTCTGAAATATTTAAAAATAAATGTTTATCTATGGGGATTTATTAGAATTATCCAACTGTTTTAGGATGGCATGAAATGATGTTATTGAAAAATACATAGTATTTGGTACAAAAAAGCTGGAGTAAACAGCGATGAATACCAACATTACTTGATAATTTTGATGATAATTGATGCCTTCTATTTATCTCCTACAGGGTTACAGAATCATGATATTTGCATCACTCAAACATATTAAGACGACTATAAAAATTTTGAAAGCAGCTATTTAACAAAACTTCAGTTAGTAGCTGGTAATAATGAAAGAAAAAGTTTTGACAAATTTTGAATAATAGATTGAAAACAGGGTTCAGTTTATATATTTTGATGAGATACAAGAATATAGTTATAATATAAATTCTTCAATAATATAGTTATAATATAAATTCTTCAATACAAAATCTGTTGTATACATGGTGCTATGTTTTCAAATTTTTGCATGGAAATGAGGCACAAACCAATATGTTTTATAGCTGTATAAAAATAAAATAGTAATATGGGTCCAGTTGATATGCTTTTTCTTGGCTTTCTGGATTTGTAATGATATTAAATCTGCAATTGTAAAATATATAATTAATGGTGTAAGCGTGTGGAACTTTTTAATATACTTAATAATGCTCAAGGCTAAATGGGTTTATAATTAATCATTAAAAAACCAGTCAACACTTAAACAATTCCAAAGCTAATAACAATCAACAATCTCTATCTACTGTTAAGTCAAATCCTACTTCTCCTGTAAGTATTATCTCAAGAATATTCTAAATAATATAATTGCTATTATTTAAAGAATTATGATTGAAGATATAAGATCAGTTCCATCATGAGGAAAGAGAAAGGTGGATAAGATTTCCTAAACAGACAGTAGCTACAAAAGACAAGTAAGAAAGAAAGGTATCTGCAAAAAAGGTAAATAATAACATTAAAAAATTTCAGATATACAGATTAATAGTTTATATGTGATATATGTGAACATATAAAAGTTTCAGGATTGATTTTTATAATCATGCAAACCTAGTCTTTTTTGTTGCCCTATTTGTTTTTTCTGCAGTCAGAATGCCCATTTTATTTACAAGTGGAAATTAACAATGATGATGATGATAATTTTGAGACTGAGCATAAAATATGTATTCATGCTTTATATACTATAATTTGACACAGAAACTTTAGATCATTCAATAAAGTATGGAGAAATTTATGTTAGAAGTAGCATGAAGGAATCAAAAACAACACACATGAGCGAGAAAACAAACAAGTGTTATTGACATCATTGAAAGAATTAAGATACCAAAGTAGAGCTGGACTGAATATAATGTTAGAAGAGATGACAGCAAAAGAATGGTTGAAATCTTAAACTTGATTCCAAGTGATTGTAAAAATCCTTGAAAAATACTTCACATGAGATGGATGGATGAAATAAGAAAATGTATTGTTCTGATGTGAAAAAAAGGAGCTAAGATTATAGAAGTTGGATTAAACATGGAGACCCTTATTTTGAAGTGGATTGATAATGATTGATGATGATGATGATGATACTGTATTTTAATTATGAGATTCTTATGATTGAAAATGATGATGATGATACTATATTTTAATTATGAGATTTGAATAAGTCACAATAGAATTGATAAAATGTAACAATTCAGTGATCATTTGTTCTTCTTTAACTAAAAATAGTATAACTTTTCATTTTCAGAACTTCTCTCAGGGCTGATTTCTTTCTCCAATTAAATTAATATAAAAAAAATATTCTTCTCCTCCTTCTTTTTCTTCCCCTTCCTCTTGTTCTTCCTGTTCATCCTCTTCTTTCCTCTTCTTCTTCCTCCTCTTCTTCATCTTATTATTATGTTTCAAAGGGTAAACTTTATTGAGACTTAAAAAGAGTTAAGAAGTTACATTTGAAAACATGAAATCTTAGATACAAATTGATTCATGATATTACATATGTAATAAAGGTTTAGAATCTTGATTGTAATAAGAAAGAAAACACGATTTACATTAATTAAAAGAAAATAATTATTATATAACAAGATACCTACATCAAATAAAGTTTACATAGAATTTTTAAGTGTGATATTGATAGAAATATGTGTAAATATATGATAATATGATCGAAAACATATTAAAGGAGAAGTTGAAGGTGGTGTTAGATTGACACATGGTGCCAATAAAAAATGGGCTCATTTGGTATGAGTACTATAGTTTACATAGCTAAGTCTTACTGTTCATTTGTTATATAAGATCCAAGTGAAAAAAAATGGAAAAATATTAGCATGAATTGCATCTTAGGAAAACATAACAATACCAGTTAAGCATGCATTGCATGCTGAGAAAATGATATTATTATTATTATTATTATTATTATTATTATTATTATTATTATTATTATTATTATTATTATTATTATTATTATTATTATTATTATTATTATTATTATTATTATTATTATTATTATTATTATTATTATTATTATTATTATTATTATTATTATTATTATTATTATTATTATTATTATTATTATTATTATTATTATTATTATTATTATTATTATTATTATTATTATTATTATTATTATTATTATTATTATGTTTCAAAGAAAATAACTTTATTGATGACCATAGGGTTACATTTGCCATAAGACACTTTGTATACATATATTTACATTGCTAGTGAGTAAACCAAGTTTAAGGTTGTATCTGTGATGTACAAAAAAAATTAAATTAGGAGGGAAAGATATTTAAACATTGTTAAGGGGAGTGAAAAATACATATGTATACGTTACATTTGTGAATTCTGCTTGCTGTAATCAGAGTTCTCAAAAGTCTTGGGTTATCATTGTTCAATTTGCAAAACTTCAACTTGTATGTATATTGCAGTTCTGGGTTTAGTTTGCTTTCCAGTATTTGAGTTCTGATTTTGTTGTTCCTGTTCTCTATATTAACCGTATGCAATCAAAGACGACATTCTGTTTTTTATTTGTAGATACTTGCC
Organism: Epiperipatus broadwayi; assembly: GCA_028023455.1. Taxonomy (NCBI): domain Eukaryota; kingdom Metazoa; phylum Onychophora; class Udeonychophora; order Euonychophora; family Peripatidae; genus Epiperipatus; species Epiperipatus broadwayi. The sequence continues at coordinate 8,431,374 of JAQFVV010012416.1, read as the reverse complement.
ACATTTATTTTTTATTTTTTTAAATATTTGGTTGATGGCATAGATTGTTGGTTATTGGGAGCCATCTTAGAGGTTTGATTGTTGTGTTATCAGTGACCAGGTTGCTGCATAGGTGTCTGGATATGTAATTTTATTGTCTCTGGCTCGTAGTTTTGCCAATTTGATATTGAAAGTTGATGGATGCCGCCTTGTGTTGTTACCTAAAGTGAATGTGCATCTAGTTCACCAGTATGCATAAAGCACAAAAGTGGCTGCATGGAGTGATGGAATAGAGCCTTTGCAATATGCATTAAAGATTGTTTGAAGGGTTGTGTTAGATTGTCTATATGCTCCTATCATAATAAATCGAATTCTGTCTAGTGGCGGACAAACATAGAATAGATGTTCCTGGGTTTCTTCAGCCCTGTGACACAGGGGACAAAAAGGATCAATGTTAGTGTATAGTCTCCGATATCTCAGAAAATATGTCGTGGGCAGTGCATGTAGGTTTAGTCTCAGCAAAAAATCAAAATCTTTTGGCTCCAGGGACCATTTTTTAAACTTACAGAGTTGATATTCAGCATTGTCAGATTGGTATCATGGCTTGGATTTGGATGGATTAATGAATAAATTTGCCAGTATGAGTGCTTGTATATTGTCTGAAGAGATATCTGTAGGGCTGTGCTTTTTATATGATTGATCATTGATGCTAGTTGGTCATAGGCAGGGGGTGATCTATGTGTTGGAGTTATTTGAAGTAGGCATTCAAGCATTGGAAAGTGTTTGACTGTGGATGCTATTAAGTTTATGGCCTTCTGTAGATGGAAAATATAAATACTGTGAAGTCCTAGTCTATTGTGAATAGGTTGTCTGGTAAGTTGTTTTGCAGATATTGACACAGTCTTCCACTGCCACAAGAGATTATTACATAGAGAAGAGATTTTGTTAATAAAACCTTTAGAAAAGGAGATAATGGGTGAGTAATAGGTGATTTTTGTTATGGCTAGCTGGTTAAATAGCTGGATCTTGGAGTATATTGAAAGATATGCCTTTGAGAGTGAAATGGTAATTCATTCTGTTTCTTCTTTGAGTTTATTCTGGATCTTGACCCTCATTGCACTTGCACTCATATAAAAGGGAAATCCCAAGAAAGCAGATGGCTTTCCCCCATACATGCCTGTGCACTGCTTTGCATTATAAAGAGACCAAACTGCAGTCTTATTTAGATTGACCCTGAATTTGTGTGTGGCTGCAAATTCTTGTAGTATTGTATGCAAGGCTGGTAGGCGTTTTTTAGATGGGAGGAAGACAGTTATATCATCCATATAAGCGATACATATTACCTGCTGAGATGTGTTTGGTATTTGGATGCCAATGAATGTTTGCTGGATTTTTACTAATAGAGGGTTGATGTAAAAAGTGAAAAGTAAAGCACTCAGGGGGGATCCTTGTGAGATCGATTGTGTTGGAGTAAAAGATTCAGAATTTTTGCCACTGAGTGTAATATGTATATCCCGATTTAACAACAGGTTGGTTATAACATATAAAAGAGTGCGAGGTATTTCAGTGGCACCCAACATTTTAATTAATATCTCAATTGCCACAGAATCAAAAGCTGACTCAATGTCTATTTGAACTGCAACTGGGCTGTATTTTTTCCAGCCTCGCACCGACCCCAATACAGCTTTGAAAAGAAGTGCTGCCTGTCCTGTAGATGATTGCTTTCTTGCAAACTGATATGGTGAAATCAATGGGAGCAGATATGGCTCAATCCTGTATTTAATGACTTTCTCAATGATCTTGATGGCTATTGGGCACATGGAGATAGGCCTAATATTATTAAGGGTGGTTATTGGAGCTGGTTTCTTATTAAATGGTACTATTGCAATTGGATAAAGATTTTCAATGTTGTATATTTTTTGTGAGAGATAGTTTGCAAGATTACATAATACTTGAGTAGTTGTATGGCTATTTTGGTATGCCATGAGTGCCTGGATGACAGGCATTGGGCAGAGTGGCAAGCTTCGAAGCAAATTCATTAGTGGTAAATGGTGTATTTGTTTCCGGTGATCCAAAATAATCTGGTGGGGGGTTGAAGAGTTGATGGGTCTGAAGATTCTGTTTGAAATGCTTATAAATAGGTTCAATCATGTTATGTGCTGCATGTATAGTTGTTCCAATTTGAAGTGCCATAGGCACTCTAATGGTGGAGGGAAAACCCATGGCCCATCTGATGTAGCCTCTAGTCCATGTATGTTGTTGACTGAGGCAGATTTTGCTTTTTTTGATGGCTAGATAGTCTTTAAGTGCTGCACATGTGCTGTTATATGTCTGGGTGAGCTTATATATATATGCTGATATGTGTTTTGAGTGGGTTTAGACATTGTTATCCTCTTGTGCAGTTCATCTGCCAGAGCTAATAGCCTGGAGGGTGGAGGTTTTTTTTTGGTGACATGGTCAATATTGAATGAAAGTATATTTATGTACGCCTGATATCTCTGCACAGCATTTAGTTGTAGTCCCTCAAGTTTATGGAGCATAATATATGTTTCAGAAAAAAGGGATTCTGGAGTGGATGCTGGTATTAGAATTATCATTGTTTTTCCAAGTGGTAGTGTAGTTGGCTGAATTTCAGTTAGATCAAGTGTTGCAGTTTGAGCATTATTATTATTATTATTTATATATATTCGTTAAATTGACAAATTATAAACCTCTGGTTAAAGATTTTCTGATAGAAATTTAAATAAATATTCCCGAAAAGAAATCTTGATTTACATTCAGATATTACTGATTTGTTTATTGCTAACTAAGAATAAATTAAAAACAGAAAGAGAAATTAGCTTTATTTAATGTGGGGAATTTTTATCTGCAAACTTCAAATAATTATATCCTGTCATTGAATTAATAGAATTTGGATCGAATGATTTAGTGTGATAATATGCAATAATAGAGAAACTGACTTTAGGAAAGAAGATCCATAGATCGCTGCTCAGCTCTGTATGAATTCCTCAGCAATAAACTATTCGATTATTTTATATCATAAAATTGAACTAAAATGAATAGAAAATGAGATTTGTCATTATATTGCAAAAAAAAAAAAAAAGAGAAAAAATTAAATGTATCAGTTTTTGAACTCGTGACTAGCTAACACTTGAGTAAAAAGAATCTCTACTATCTGAGTTATGGCAATTAAAAAAACAAGCAGGATTTTTTTAGTCAAAGTAGCTCACATCCAAATATTAAGAGAAGTTATAGAAAAAGCCAATAAATATGAATTATCATTATGTTTTCAATTTGTAAATTATGAAAAGGTATTTTACTCTATAAGCATTTCTTCAGTGATTAAAGCATTAGATCATCAAGATATGGATTGAGGGTATTACCATATTCTGAAGAATATTTATCATCAGTGATTAGATTATATAGTGATACTATAAAAATTAACATTGAGAAGAATCTATGAAGGATGACTCCATATCTCTATAACTTTTTACAGGTTTTGCAAGAAGTATTTCGTGGATTAAAATGGAACATTGTGAGATTAAAAATAAATGAAGATTATTTAAGTCATGTAAATTTTGCAATGGATGTGATTGTTTTTGAAAATAATACTTCAAAGAGTCAGGAAATGTCACAAGAATCATTAGATGAAAGTAAAAATAAATGCTAAAAAGATGAGTAATATTCAATGGATTTTTTCAAAAAAAGGAAAATAAGGATTGACAATGTTTAATTAAAAGAAGTTAATATATCTAAGACAAATTACTAATACAGATGAAAACATAATGTCTGAAATTAATTATAGATTTAAACTTGGATGGAGTGCTTTTAGTAGAAATAACAATATTAAAAAGAAATCTGCCTAAGGATTTGAAAAGAAAGATTTTTAATGAATGTGTTTTACCCATTCTTACTTACGGATCTAAGACTGGGGCTCTTAACAGAAGAACAGTACAGAGACTTCAGATCACTCAATCAAATACAGAGAGATATATGCTAGAAATATAAGAAAGAACCAAAAGCCAAATACATGGGTGAGAAAGCAAAGAAGGTATTTCTGACATTATTGAAAGAATTAAAAAAAATGATGCGAAACTGGACTGGACATATTGTTAAAAGAGATGTTGAAATCAAACGGAAACTAAAGATTTTGTAAAGACATAGGAGAAGGCCATGTATGAGATTGATGGATGAAATAAGAAAGTGTGCTGGGGTGATGTGGAAAAGAAAAGCTAGAGATCGAGAAAATGGATTGGACTTGGAGAGAGTTTCATCCTGCAGTGGATCGATAATAGTTGAAAATGATGATGATATTATATAGGAACATTACTAAGAGAATGTAGAGTAAGCAAAAAGAAAAGTATGAGACAATTTCCAGAAAATGCAGGGTTTAATTATAATTTAATTATTAGATTTAAATTTTATATCGACACAACATTTTATTAATTTAACTTTTTAAAAGATGTATAATTAATGCTAAGTCAATAATAAGAAGATTGAATAGTTGGTTGCCTGCAAAATTATAAATACTAATAATGACAAGTTAAATTCGATTTTAGGATCGTCATCTCTCAAGATCATCACTTCACTGCTGTGCTATAAATTAGTGAAATAGATTTCATCGATATTGGTCTAAATTGAACGTTAAAGATGGCGCCACGTGATTCTTAAAAATGTTGTGGAAATGGGATGGAGCAGAATATGGGAAAACAGAGTGGGAATGAAAAATAAAGTGGCTAACAGGTTTCTCTGGGTATAATTGCTGAGAGATTCTTGACCCCGTTTAAGGAGAAGCCACAGTACATCACATCATATCACATTTCTCCCCCATATTTTGTTAATAATTTTTAACGATGGTGAAGGTTATTAAAAATATCCTCCCCTCCCGTAACACACTTTGTTAATAATTTTTGATGACGGTGAAGATAGTAAAATATTATAATCATATTTTTTGTTTATACAATCAACTATTAAAACACATTTGACTAATCTAGATTAACAGGGACTTTTACCCTGAGCTAATAATAGTTAGATATCTATCTATCTCCTGACTCATAATGAATGGCTAACTGAGTAAGCTATGAGCTTCTATCTAGCAAATAATAAATAAAATATATTTTTATTTTAAAAAAAGAAATCGCTTGCTACATTTTGATACGTTTGATTAGAGCATATTTGATGAAAATATAATTTTTATTTAATTATTTAGTATTTCTTGGTATATATCTTATTTCTATACAAGATTGGGTGTGTGAATGATTTATCAGCAATATGAGATGACACTGAGAATAGTGGGTCGTGTGAAAGTCTGAGTATATTGGTATATTGATATACGTATATTGGTGATTATTTATCTTTTCAACATGTGTGTGATCAGGTGGGTCAGCAATATGAGATGGCACTGAGAGTAGTGGGTCATGTGAAAGTCTGAGTTTGAATCCCGCATATATTACATATATTAATACAGGTTTAAGCCTGTACAATGTATCAAGCGAGTAGATATAATATAGTATATTTATTTTTATGTCTTAATAGTAAATTATTTAAAATCTAATTATGATCTCTATAATTGATTCCATAAGAATTTCAATTAAATATTTCTAAATAACTAATTATAGATTTAATTTTATCTGTAATTTAACTAATATAAAAATTCTGGAATTTATCTGTGATAAACAAGTATTTTTACCATAACGAAGTTATAGAATATGAATAAATAAACCTAAAAATAATAAATAGTAAAATAATATCTAAATGTAGAAAAATCAATATATTTATGATTAGCATCTAATAAAGATGAATATACAATAATAATTTGAATTTGTAATATATAGGGTATATGAGCAAAGACTTTCACACGACCCACCATTCACCACTCTATCTCATAACACCGAATACACTTGAACACATATATGCCGAAAAGATAAATAATCACCAACATACGTATTTCATGCTAAACCTAAAATCATGAGATGGTCCAGATTATCATCTCTACACATATATGCAATAAGTGCTCAGATATATATATTAAGATAGCCAATCTTCATACTTTAATGGACAGGCATCAATCCACTCCACACTCCAACTCTTCAACCGTCCATCCAATTGAACATTTGAATTTGTAAAAGTCAAAATTTTATAAGAATAAATAAAACAATAATACATTTTAGATAAGTGTGCATAACTATCAATAAATTAATCCAAAAACATAAAGTTTAAGGATATAAATAATAAATGTCTTTAATTTTATCTATGATTTCAACACAATCTTGTTTTAATGCACCAACTAGATTATTTTTGCTTGCAACAAGTTCTTGTACTTTAAATGATAAAATTTTTATATTCGTGTTATATACATATATAGATTGCATATAAGTGTATGGTTTGTGTATATATAATAAGATGACTAAGGGATGTACAAAATATATTCTGTAATATTAACAGTAATAATAGTTAATAATAATTTTAACTAAGAATCTAGCACAGCATCAATAAATCAGATAGATAAAAATTGAAGACACGCAGTTTACAATTTATCCAATCATTTGATATCAACTATTCTTACATAAATAAGTGATTTTAAAAGGGCTAAAGAATTACAAATTATTTTCTGCACCTAGCTGGCAAACACCTTTGGCATACTCCAGCTCAGACTCAAAAAGTTAGCAATCCTAAAGAAAAACATAATGAAAAATGAAAAACAACTTAAAAGATAAAATTATACAGAGCCTGTAAAATACATTTGATAATTATTAAAGTATATAAGATTGCAATTTAATTAAAAAAAAAACGAAGAAGAAAAATAAAGCCAGATTTTATAATAAATATACAAAAGTAAAGAAAAATAAGCACAAGGTCATATTTTGCAGTAACTAGCTACAACATTTTAGAAAAAAAGTGTTTAATAATTAAAACTACAGATACTCTGTCAGAAATCAGATAGAACAAAGAGAAACCTCAAAATTAAGCATTTTACAGTGTAAAACAAAAAAAGTACAAATAACAATTTTGTTTTTTAGAAAGGACTATCTCAACAATACGAAATAAGTAAAGAAAAGAAACTAGAGAAAAAACATTGAAAATTTTGTCAGCTGTATAAAAAGTTGGTGTGTGCGCGCGCGCATTACACTGTTTAATAGTACAAGAAAAACATAAAATATATGTTATGTTTAGAAAAAATATTTAAAAAATCTAGTTAATAGAGGCAAAGTTATATTTATAAAAGTGCGTCAGGGACAGTGACGTTGCAGATCAAAGAATCAAGACTTCTTCATTCTTACTATGTTTATTATTGACTTAATTATATAACTGATTGCATAGTACATTATTTATTGCATGACATATTTTTATTCTCCCTTGCTTGCAGCATAATTTAATGAATTTATTTTATCTTGTAATCGTGTGGTTTATATCTAACATTATATAATCACAGGGTCTGTCACTCTGGAGTTCATGTGAAATGTTGGAATTTCAGAATAAAAAGGACAGCACAACAATCCAACTAATTGACAAAATTAAGAATGTTTTTCAATTTCCTAATGTAGAAATATGTCATTAAATCTTTACGATGTCACAGCTCTAAATCATTGTCTCAATACTAATTTAAATACGAGTATCAAACTCTCCATACAATAGCGCCACCAAGTGCAAGCTTTTGAAATCGATGGATGCAGAAAGGTTTGTGCACAAAATCCCCATCTAGTGCCTACTAACCTTCCTGCATCCATTGATTACAAAAGCTTGCACTTGGTGGCACGATTGTATGGAGAGTTTTGTACTGTTATTAATAGCAAGTGTAAGCATATGAAATGGTAATCATGTGATGTTTTGATGGTTTAATTAATACTAATTTTAATAACTATAAACTTGAAATAAAACCAATTGATCAGAAACTGGATGATAATAGTCTTCGAATTATCAAAATATATTTAATAGAATAGATATTGATATTTATTCAGGCTTTAGCATTTTGAATCAATAATTATTCTAATAGATGGATGTCTAAATATTGATATTAAAGCAATTATGTTTATGAATAAGAAAAATGAAATTTATGAATTACAGAATAAATTATTTGTTTTGTTTAAGAGCAAGTTTGTATTGCAATGCAAATATCTTAGATTATTGTAAATAATTCGAAGTTGCAGAAATCTATTCGCTTATTTTTATATTAAAATCAATGTTCTGTTTAACGTTTAAATAACTTTAATAAATGACAAATTCCAACAGATGTTACATTAAAAAGATATATTTTAAGTTGATGTTCGTTTTAATATTCATTGCAATTTTACAAAGTTTTTTGCTTATATACCTACACATTACTTTTAAATTATAATAACGGTATAAAGAGTAGTAATATATAGCTTATACAGATGTACTATCGATTATTTATATCATTATTATTGTCAACATAATTTATATGGATGAAAAACGGATGTCACGTGATATATTTCTGTCGGAATAAGTTCAGTTGATGATGACTACGATCTAAGTAATCGAAAATATTTCCATATAAGTTATATATTATCACTTTATTTGCATCGTTATTATACTTTAGTAATATTATATATAGTAGAATATAATTTTAGCTGGTAACATTAATTTACACACACACGCAGACACACATATATATATATATTCATTTTTATCCAAAGTCAAATAGAACAGCTAGTCAATAGAGAACAACTACTACTTGGTAATATTTGATCATCAGTGAAAATTTGTCATTGCTTAAAACTAAAAGTAACCATGAGCTTGGCAACTATAGAAATGTCTCCCTTGTCAGTAGTGAAAGACCCTTTACCAGTAATCATAACTTTTATTTTTATATTAAATACTTAGATTTTCATTTGAGAAACCTATATTAATCTGGAATTTTTACTATCTAAACACTCATTTATTGATCTTTCTATCTGAAAAATTTTTAAACTTGTTTTTAAGCTGAAAAATATGTCAACTTTTATCTGGACATATTCAAAATTCAGAACAAATGTGCTAATTATTATACAGTGATTGCTTGGACATATTCGAAACTTAGATTATGATATAAAAGCCTGATGAGGTTCTTCACTTTTTTTTCTACTGCTAGATACCATTTTAATATAATTTATTCAAGCATATTAATTTTAAAGTTATATCATAAAATCCTGTAACATTTAAAATTTACACATTAATGTTAACTAGTTGCTTAATGATCCCAGTTTACCCAATGCTTTGCAGTAGCCCATCCTATTATTACAGTACTGCCATATAATGTAAGCTTAAGTAATCAATGAATGCTAGATAGCAGTGGTATTCTATCCATATTCCACATTTTTGGCTTATGGCCTACATCAGGGAGGAGTTTTGGATCTACATCTAATACACTTGTTTTTTTTTTGTTTTAAATACTCTTTTCTTCCAGAAGTCATTTTGAATTTTTTTTTGCTACCAAACTACTTACATTAAATTCAAAACATCTTAATATTTTGAATTCAAATGAACTTGTTTGTATCATTGTATAGAAATGAAATCAGTATATTTTTCAAAGTACATCAGTGCTGCACTGTTATCACATCAGTATTTCTAACTTGAGAAAATGAATTCATTGTTTTGTACCAATTATAGATAAGTCTGTTTGGTACTTATGGATAATCCTGGACACCAAGATTGATTATGGATATTAAAAAAAATATCAATAAATCGATTATAAATTAATCAATTATAAAATCCTGCTAACTTTAAAAAGTAACAATAAATGTTTTATAAATTAGGATTAGGGTTAATCTTTCATTAATTAAAGTCACAGATTAAATATTTAACCAATTTATAATACATTTATTGCTATTTTTTAAAGTTAGCAGGAATTTATAATCGATTTTTTTAAATATCTGTAATCAACCTTGATATCTGGGATCATCCGTAAGTACTGTCTATTTGACTTAAATTCAAACTAAGATATTTTTAAATTTTATAGTTTTGTAGTATTAAAAAATATAAAAGATGGCTAGTAGTATATTAAATCCAAAAAAATCCGTATGCTTTAAATCCAGATCTAAAACTTCTCGCTGATGAAATTCATAAATCCGAAACTAATCTGGGGATATAGATAACACATGACTAGATAGGGTTTTAATATGCACTGCGATCTTAGTTAATCTTATCAGTAGATAGAAGAACTGGGATAGTAAAATATGATATTGAAATAGAATAGCTTATATTATGTAACAATTAATTAACAGTCAAAAATAATTTCAAATTAAAGTTTTATTAACTGACAAAATTTAAATATAAAAAAATATTTTTGGGGTTCAAATTGAGGGGGGGGGGGGAAATGTAAAAATGTAAATTCTTACATAGGTATGAGTAATCATCGCATCAGTGTTAGGAGAGATGAGATGTAATGCATTAAACAACACTCATCATCCACCTCATACATAGATTCAGGTCATAAAATAGATTTTCAAGTACCAGGATCATATCCAGATGTGATAATCTCTACCAATGAAAATCAGAGAAGATTGAGATACTAAAAGGCCAGATTGTATCAATAAGCGAGATGTGTGAAACTCTATTTGGAAAGATTTCTTTAAAAAACATTCTAAATTTAACATTTGTATTGGTGGGATTTTTAATGTTTTATTCAAACCAGTGATTGTAGCTCTACAACTCTTCTATCTTTAAATCTGTGGATGTTGTGTGAAAGTCGAAACGTCAGTATATTGATATTAAAAGTTTTTAACACGGATGAACCCGCAAAATATGTATTTTATATATTTAACCCGTGCAAATCTTCGTTTTAACATATATATATATTCTTTAAAATTAATTAATTCTCTGTGCAATTATTCATAGTTTAAGAATAGATTGTACAGAAAGAATGTCCAAATTAAAAAAAAAAATTTGAATTGAAAGAATATTTAATTATTATATTATTTTAATTATTTCAGCAAGATACCATCTTGTTTGTCAAGTAAGAACCAGTAGAAAAAATACCCTTTTAAAGTTGTGAAATATTAAAACAAATTTAACATTAAACTATCAATACAATAATATTAATCCTGTCACCAAAATATTTAGACATTTTAAAATAAGAATAAATATACATGGATGGATGTGGAGAAATTTTTTTTAATAACCAACAGATTATTATTTTAACATGAATTACAATTTACTTAAGTAATATTTTTTATTTAATCTAGAATTTATACACATTAACAAAATTAAAAAAACACATTGTATGAGTTAATGAAATTATGTAAACAGACACATTTAAATCAATATATATCTACATGCAGTGACATACAGTTAAAGGTGAAACTAAAATGACAATTATAATATTAAGATAGCTTAGCGCTTTCGAGAAATTTCTATATCCTCATAATCATAGCCAAAGAGTTATCTGGGAAAAAGTGAAATACATAAATGACAGATATTCAAAAATATGCAAATTGTAAATTAAAGAGTCCATTTTTCGGAGAAGGAAAAGCATGATTTCTTTTGGTTTATAGTGTGGATGTTATTAGCTATATGCCAGGTCCTATGTGTCATGTTGTTCTATACATGCAATAGTAGCCAAGGAAAGTTCAAAATTATGAACAGTGGACTTCTGGTGGTCAAGAAAATTGGAGCTATGTTCAAGCTTATCAAAAACTCTTCTGTACAGATAATGTTGAGAGATTCATGTGGAGAAAATGCATGAGATTCACTATAGTATAATAATTGGCAGCAAGTTTGAGGACATAGGATTTTGTATAGTGTTAGGAGTCTGATCAGAGGCGAGTCTATCTTTGGAGTTATTAATAAATCTATTGGTTGAAGGCAGGGGGTATGAAAGCTTAGCTTAAATGACAAATAAAAGGTTTTTAATAAAATTTTTGGTTAGTGATAGAATGTGCAGAAGGAGAAGCCAAGCCCTGTCATCTTTGGGTGGATTGAAATTTAGTTTATGGTAAAATTGTTTTACCCTTCTTAAGAGATGGCTATATTTAAATTCTATACTGGTAAGATCTTTTAAGTATTGTTCAGTGTTAGCTTTACGAGATAAATTGTATTTACATAATTATACAAAATCCTACACCCTCAAACTGGCTCCCAAGCATTATACTATGGTGAATCTTATGCATCCCTCTCCATGCTATCTCTCAACATCATTACCTACATAGAAAAGTTTCTGATAAACCCAAACATAGTTCTATTTTTTTGAGCAGCAGAAGTCCCCTGGTCATAATTTTGAACCTTCATTGGCTACTATTGCATGCATAGAATGATATGATGCAAACATAAGATCAAGGAGGCCTGACATATAGCTAATAACGTCCACACTATAAACTGAAAAGAATCATGCTTCCCCTCTCCAAGAAACTGACTCTTTAATTCACAATTTGCATATTTTTGAATATCTACCTTTTCCCAAATAACTCTTTGGTTATGATTATGAGGATAAATTCTTTGAAAGTGATAAACCACCTTAATATTATAATTCTCATTTTAGCTTCATCTTTAACTGCATGTCAGTGCATACAGATATATTACTGTTCGTTTAAGAGAAGTTTACATATCTGTTATTATTAAATAAATATCTATAAATTAATAAACATAATTTAGATAGGGATTATGTTTCCATTTTATTTTTTAAAAAAATTATCACAATCTCTAATTCTCAGCAAATAGCCAATAAAAACTTGAATCATTTTTATAAATGTTTCCTCAAAAAAAAAAGGTGGATTAATAAGAATAATCTTTAATTAAGATAATATAAACTAACAATTAAAAAAAATATGTTTTAAAAAACATGAAGTGATAAACTTGATCTCTAAAATTAGTAAATAAAAAAAATATAATGACTAAATATTGTAAGCACTGCTGTATAAAACTGCAAAATTATTAATTCTCATATTTTATTCTTGTTAGATTTTGAATGCTATATAACCGATTTAAAGCTTTGGATTTACAATGAATGAGATAAGTAAGAGTTGCCCTATAGTATTTTGCATTAATAGACCTCTACCTCTTACGAAATATTACTATTAAGTAAATTAGCTTTTTACTCACCACTGGTTGTAATGTTAAAACACCATCACTACAATTATATTGTGTTAAAGCATGTACTTATAAAACAAAGATACAAGCATAAAATAAATACATTGTTATAATTTAGATAGAAGAAAACTACCAAACCACTCATACGCTACGTATAGACAGTTTTTGTTTCATAAATGTAATAATTTTTTCTTTTTCTCAATTTGCCCTCTGGGTAGAATCAAAGATTCCTATCCTGCTGGTGGTCGAGAGGTCAGCACAGCTGCCTTACAAGCAGTTGTTCCGGATTAGCGGTTTCGCTTCCGGCCCAGCGATGCTATGACACATGGGGGGGAGGGAGGGATTCCTATCCTTGATTTATGAAAATATTTAACAAACTCTTAGTTATTTTTAAAGAAATAGCTTAATGAATTGGAACCTAATGAATTGAAAGTTAATCCATGAATAATAATTACTTGATAGATTAATCGAACTCAGACTTTCACACGACCTACTATTCTCAGTGCCATCTCATATTGCTGACCCACCTGATCACACACATGTTGAAAAGATAAATAATCACCAATATACGTATTTCATGCTAAACCAGCAATCATCAGTTGGTCTAGATTACTATCCTCACACATATATACAATCAGTGCTCAGCTTTATATTAAGATAGCCAATCTTCATACTTTAATGGACAGGCTTCAAACTATTCCAACTCACAACTCTTCAACCTTCCATTTCATTGAAAATCATATAAATAGTGTGTAAAAGGTCTGCCCATCTCTCGCATATGTATGTATAAATGGATTATTCTCCTGTACATGAGAGATCAGAATGACTAATATGACAACATGGGTAGGATGACAACCTTGGCACTAACAAGGGCTTTGAATATTCCATCATCAGATTTTCAATGAACTGGAAGGCTGAAGAGTTGTGAGTTGGAGTAGTTTGAAGCCTGTCCATTAAAGCATGAAGATTGGCTATCTTAATATAAAGCTGAGCACTGATTGTATATATGTGTGAGGATAATAATCTAGACCAACTGATGATTGCTGGTTTAGCATAAAATACGTATATTGGTGATTATTTATCTTTTCAACATGTGTGAGATCAGGTGGGTCAGCAATATGAGATGGCACTGAGAGTAGTGGGTTGTGTGAAAGTCTGAATTCGATTCCCGCATATATTACATATATAAATGCAGTTTTAAGCCTGTACAATGTATTAATTGATAGGTTAATATAATTTTAAAAAACTGTATATTTTTTATAATGAAATGGATGTTTGAAATTATCTACTACTATGTCATTTTTTTTGTTAATTAGATATTAAATAATTGTTTTAAAAATATTCTTTCTAGTCTTAATTACTTTATTCTATCCAATTCCTGTTTCATGAAGTGCAGTGTGTGTGTGTGACCTTATATCTTAACAGCTTATATTTAGCTTCTTTTCTTGATCATCCCAATAAAACTAGTTATTTATAAGTAGGGAATGCCCATGAATTGATTAAGATTATTTATAATAAGCTAATTGATTTATTTATTTCCCTCTTGCTTACAGTAATAAATTTTAGAGTTCTTAATTCCTGAGCTAGATTTGTGCATAACTGCTATATGGGATAGGGGGGGGGTTATATTTAGTGTATGGACATCCAGATGATGATAATGATAGTGATTCCTGGTGTGGCAGAAAGAGGATATTCTTCAAAGTTCATGCACTACCTTTTATTTAGTTTGGTCTTTATAATTTTTTTGTTTTTTAATTGAGGATAAAAATATAATTCCTCAGATTCCTCATGGTGTTAACCCCAATTTTTATTGAAAGTTATCAATGGCTAACCAATTTAGGGCAGTTGATGTTCACGTACTGGTGACCATTACCCCAAGTACGACCCAGAATTCCCCCGTAGCATTACAGTATACAGATTAGAAAACTGCAGTAAATTTCATTACAAAAAAAAAAAGAGTTAATACTCAAGCGTTGGTGGCCTAGCGGTTAGCATAGCTGCCTTCCAAGCAGCTGGCCCGGGTTCGCTTCCCGGTCAACGCTTTGACATACGAAAAAGAAAAAAAAAAGAATTAAATGCTGATTAAACTAAATTATCTATATATAACTAAAAAAAAACTTTATATTATAGCTTTTAATATATATATATATGCATTTATTTAAATAAAAAAGTATTGTTGACTCAAGAAATTTTCTTGATAAGGTTAATGTGATCAAAATATATCACAAATCACAGAACTTAAGTAGATTACTTTCTTAAAAATGAAATAATATATATTAATAGAATAATCGATTTTTTTTAAAAAAAAAACTAGAAATTACATTAAAAATTTAAAAATCAATATATTGTCATAATTGAAGCAATTAATTTTTTTTCAAATTATTATATTAAGCTTCGGCAGATGTTTGTAAAAAAAAAAAAAAGAACTTTTTGTACCTTTGTATTGGACAAAACGTAAATAATTTACTAAATTATCAATCACACGTATAATGTTCATGTATATATAATTATACTTGTGGAATTGTGCCAGTATTCATAAATCTGATCTGATAAAATCCTGAATAACACTTTTTAAACTTTTGTTTACACTGATATATATATAGTGTACGTTATTCTTTTCACCTGCTGCATATATAACTTATATATCTTATAACTAAGATTCTCTTTTAATGATATGCTTGAATAAATTACTTTAATGGAAAACATTTGGACACGGCTATTTATATGAAACAGATTCGGCGCACATCGCTAGCTGAACATTCACATATAAAATGTCAAATCCCCCTCCCCTCCGCCCAAACGTTATGTTTTTCATTAACATTACATTGAAAATGGACCAGATAATTTATATATATATATGTCATTTGACTGCTTATTAATATAAAAAATGCATTTTTTTTTAAAAAAAAAAAAGACAACGTAGTATTCATTACCTCAAAAAATTTTGTAATTGGTGCCACTAATTCCAAACCTTCTTTCAACCCAAGCATAATTGTATTTCTTCCGGGAGCAGCTTCCTCTGCAGGTTCTGATAATATCTCTCCGTTAGACAGGAATACTTCTGCCTCTTCTTCGGAAATTGCTTCATTTTTACCAACTCGTCTTTTACATTCTTCCAGCCAATTTCTTTCTTCTTCAGCGCTCACAATACTTTCAAATTTTGCATCTTCGATTAAACTTCTTCTGCGAGCAGTGTACCCATTCTTAAAAAAAAAAAAAAATCAAATAATACAAAAGTCAATTAAAATAACTTAAAAAAAGTTTTACTGCTTATAAACACACATATTTATATCATAAACTGATGTAAAATGTACAATAATTTATAGGTTTTAATGTTTTATATACATATGTATATGTAAACTGTATATTATATATATTTGTGATGTGTTTTAGCTGGTCATGTTTTATACTAAATATTAACCCAAATATATATTATAAAACTAAAATTTAGACAATTATCTAAATTTAATCTAAAGGTGCCAAACTTTCACGTTCATAACTATGGCTCCTTAGATAAATACCTTAATAATACATACCAATCGATATATATTTTTAAATAATATGTCATGATAACTATTTTGATACATATCCATTATGCTTTTAAAGGACACATAATAGCACTTAAGTAATATTTACTAAGGCAATAAACCTAAAGCTTGTGCGGTTAAAAATGCGAAGGTAGAGACCTCTACAGGTCTTAACCACAAGCTTACGCCTTGGAAGAAAAGAGGGGAACTGGAAGAGTCCAAATCATGTAGAATTGGTCAATTTTTTAGTACTATCCTGCAGTAGTGTTAAAAAGTTTAGAAATTACTGCTGACAATTGGTAGCGTAAAACTTGGAAAATATTCTAGATCACGTGTGATAGAATATTGTTTCCAAAAATTATATAGTTTTCAGCAATAATGTATTGATTGTTTATATATTTAGATATATACTTTTACAAAGACTCTATATAAAAATTAGTGTTATGACTCAATCTTCTATACTGAACTGATGCTATTACAAAATAAGTCTTTATTAATTATTCTGATAATTTCAACCTCAACCTTTAATGGCATATAAAACAGTGGTTATATTTAAATAAGAAGATAGTTTACATGTATCATCACATTGTTGATGCAATTTGGATTTATTAAAAATCTCAGTGGCTTCTCTAATTTCGCCTTGGTGGAGATTATTATATCTGACTAGGTGATTTTTGAAAAATCTATATTAAGACAAGTCTTCAAAGCATCAAAGTATTGCCATATTCTGAAGAATATTTACAAAAAATGCAACAGCAGCAATTAGTTTACATAATGATACTAGGAAGGTTAATATTGAGAAGGGTGTAAGATAGAGTGATTCCATATCTCCAAAAACATTTTACAGCAGTGCTGTAAGAAGTATTTTGTGGATTAAAATAAGAAACCAAAGGAGTAAGAGTAAATGGAAATTTAAAGTCATTTAGATTTTACAGTTGATGTAGTTGCTTTTGTAAATAATGCTTCAGAACTTCAGGAAATGTTACTGAATTATCAAATGAAAGTAAGAAAGTAAGACTAAAGGTAAATGTTAAAAAGAGTAAAGTAATGTTCAATGGATTTTCATAAAAGATGAAAATAAAAATTGATTATGATGAGTTAGAAGAAGTTAACTACAAATACCTTTGTAAGATTATTATTATAAAGGGAAACATAATGGATGAAATTATCCATAGAATTAAACTTGGTTGGAGTGCTTTTGGTAGAAATAATTTAATATAAAAAGAAAATATGCCAAGATGTTTGAAAAGGAAAGGTTTTCATAAATGTGTTTTACCAGTTCTTGTGTATTGATCTGAGACTTGGACACTTAATAGAAGAGCAATACAGAGACTTCAGAACACTCAAAGAACCTATGGAGAGATGCACCTTAAGAATAACAAGAAAAGATCGAGAATAAAGACATGAGTAAGAGAATAAACAGGTGTTACTGACATCCTTGAAATAATTAAAAGACTGAAGTGGAGTTGGGCTGGACATATTTCTAGATGATAATAGATGAACAATTGAAATCTTAAATGAACAATTGAAATCTTAAACCAGATTTCAAGAGATTGTAAAGACCCATAAAAATACCACATGTGAGATGGATAATAAAATAAAAAAAGTGGGTCAGATGATGTGGAGAAGGGAGGCTAGAGATTGGAGAAGGTGGATTGAACTTGGAGAGACATTCATCCTGAAGTGGATTGATAATGATGATCCAAAGCATGAAGTGAAATTAACAGTGATGGTAAATGCTTCTTTATTGCATTCACATACTCATTGTTCCCAGCATGATGATCCGGGTTTTCACCAGAAGAGGGGGAATGCATTTAACTATGATCAGACTTATGGTCTTCAGGTAGGATGCTGTGACTAATGCAATGTAGTAACTAACCAATAATCATACCTACTTCCAATGGGCTAGCTCTAAGTTTACACATTGAATCATGATTTAGGCTAGTTGTGCATTTAACTATGGTCAGACTTATGGTCTTCAGGTAGGATGTAGTGCCTGATGCGATGAAGTAACTAACCAATAATCATGCCTACTTACAATGGGGTAGCTGTAGATTTACAAATTGAATCCAGACATGATTTAGGCTAGTTAATCCTACCTCACCCCTCTTTCAGATTCCACACATGCTACAAAATTCAAACCCAGGGAGAATGTTGCACTTGCCTCTCTTCAGCAATGAATTTATCTTGAATATCAATAAGGATACCTTTTTTATAGGTTCCAATCAAGTAAAGGACTCATTTAACCATATTACTACATTATGATGGAAAAGAGGGTGTGTGTGTGTGTGCACATATGTATGATGGGGTATTGATGAGTGGGTGGATAAATAACTTTGATAAACTAAAGACCATTTAATGAGAATCAGGAACAATGTTTATTTTGAGAATAAAATTAATGGTACTTTAATATTATTCAACCGATGACATATTACACTTACCGATTTTCCTTTCGGTAGACGTCGTCGATGATAACATGACAATGTTGTCATGGCAACCAAGTCACTGGCATGATTAATCCATGAGAGAGTAAATTTTTGGATTTTTTTGACCCGCAAGATTTAAAAATTGGAGAGAGGTTTGGGAAATTTTGTTATTTGTCTGTCTTTTGTGATTTTTCTATTCACGGCTTTGAGTGAATTTATGTGGAGGCGGTCATATAAAACTGATCCTTTCGATGCAATTTTGGAGCACATATCCCAATTCAGTCTACCACAGTGAATGCTATTTGTAAGTAATTTTCATTTTTGTTTCTAATAAATAATGTCAATTTCGATGTATATTATTTTGTAAATTCTTCTGCAATTATAAAAAATCTGATCAGAAGATCAGACTGATATGGCTTCAGGGTATTACGTCAGTGGTTGGAAAATACTAAAGAACCAAATTAACAATGTTTATTTTGAGAATAAAATTAACAATGTTTATTTACAAACAAAATAAAAATTGAAAAAGAACTCCTTTAACAAAAAAATAATTACATAATGTGAGTGTCAAGTATGTATTCCTATCATATTAATGATTAAATATGTTTATTACTCCAACCCTTTCCATGATAGGTGTACATAAAGCCACTACATATTTACAAAGTAGATCAGATTGATGAAAAGAAAAATTATTAATTCAATGTTACAATGATTGTGATGCTAACTAACTATTTAACAAAAATATATGAAGATTTGTTCAGTAGATTCATAGTTTAATTCCAACTGTAGCGGTTTCCTCTTCTTGGAAGACCCACAGTTTCCTCTTTTTGGAAGACCCCCCCTTAACTATATACAAGTTTAATAGAAAAGAACATGGTAAGAATATTAGACACCTTTATGGATTTGCCTAAGCTTATGAATTGATTGATAGGAATGGGATGATAAACTGAGACCATGAATAAATAATTAATAACAATAAATTAAAATAGGTGAGTTAGATGTGTAAACAGATAGGCTAAAGGCTAGGCTTTAAAAATAACATATACAGCAACATAAAAATGCAGTGAGAAGTTCAACATGCGCACTAAATGCTAAAGATAACCCAAGGTCCTCTGACATGGTAAACTGTTAACAAGAAAAAATATGATGAGGGATTACAAGATATTAGCGATGGTGAAATGGAAAGTGATTCTAATAGTGTTGGGGGAAGGGTATTTACAGGTCCAATCACCAGGAGGGTCTGTGAACAAAATCAATCACCCTTCACAGGCACATGCCACAGATCAGGTGTTACCTCAGGAATGCAGAACACTCAATGAGGAAATGGTACAAGTACATAAAATCAAAGTAGCACCTGCTACAGAAGATAACATGATTATGGAAAGATTATTCCAAATGCTTAGAAAATATACCAAATAATGAACAGTAGCATCAATGGTCTAAGAGAATATATGAACAGCATGGAAGGGAGATTGAACAATAGCATCAGTGGTCTAAGAGATGATATGAACAGTATGAAGGGAGAATTGATCAATAACATGAGTAGTATTGAGACAAGATTGAATGGAGACATAAACAGTATTAAGAAAGACCTGAAAGATGAAATGAATAATAGGATGATAAATTTGGAAGAAAGCTTAAGAGGACATATGGATAGTGTTAGATCAAACCTAAAAATAGATATGAGAGATATAGAGACTAGGCTGTTCACAGATATGGAGTAGTTGTCCCTTCACAACTTCAAAATAAAACAAACACTTGGCAACCTAAAGAATGAAATTGATGAAAAGAATTTAAAATGCCATCAGTGGTTCAAAGATTCAAGTATAGCATCATTGGGCAATTAAATGTCAAGTGTGATGAGATGCACAAAAGTCAAGAGGTCTTTAAAGATGAGGTGCATGCAGAACAGGAGAAGTTACTAGACAAGGTCAAAAAAGGAGTTACGAGATGTGCACTCAAGGATAGACCAACTTTCCACAACACAGAGTCTCAAAGCAGAATCATGGGATAAGATGCTGGGAGCCCTTGACCATCACCTCAAGCAACTTGAGGACAAGATACTCAACAGTGGCTGAAACCACCCTAGACAGAACCCTCATAAATAAATTTATAAATTCATTTCTAAAAACCCAGAATGGATTATAACATGACCATGAAAAAGGTGACTCATTGCTAATGAGTTGTCACATTCATAGATGAATTGCAACTAATATGTTTAATAGATGCCAGACAAAATCCAATAAAAAGATTAAAGAGCAGGATTGGCACTGTTAAATAAATACATACATAAAGTATGCACAGACTATCAAAATAAAACTTAGCTACAAATAATCAGATCATCCATCATACTATCTCTTGGTATACAATCTATAAACAATAAATATCCAAAGATTACATTGATCCAGCGCTCACCCCACATGTGGTGTACTCCATTTCCTGCCCCCAGGCCAGATGCCACGCCACATATTATGGGGAAACGAAAGCCACAATTAACACCAGGTTGGCTCAACATCGGTACACCTTCAATAGAGCCCAAACGAACAGCAGTACATCTTCTGCATTTTTTGAACATACTAAACAATCAGGGCACAATTTCATACCCGCTAACCCCGTTATTTTATGCTCAGAACCAAACGACTACAGGAGAAAGATAAAAGAGGCATTCTACATTAATAGAGACATCCATGCAATCAACAGGAGAGACACGTGCTTCGACATTTCGAAAAAATGAGCTACTTAACAGTAACTCATTTGAATATTCTCATTTACATATATCAAGTACATTTTCACGAAGGCTATGAGTATGAGGCACGGTTCCTCGAAAACGTTCAGCCAAATTTATTACTAACTATATTTTTTCTCTAATAATTTACAATTAAGTATTTTCATTTTTACAAATAAGGAGAAATTAAAACCACATTTATGACCTTAAGTAAATTAGACCTAACAACATTTAATATATTGATAAAGACACATTGTGAAAGAAAGTATTTATAAGAAAAGAATAAAAAGGCAAGCAATCCATATAATGATATTGCATGATAAAATAATAAAAATATATAGTAAATTATATTAACTGGAGTATAAATGAATTTACTAGATTCACATCTATAAAGGCTCATAACCTTAGTAAATAACTCCAAAATAAATGGTATAAATTCTATAATCCATATAAAAGACCATTCACTATAATTAAATGGCCAGGACCAAACACATATTGGTTAGATTGTGGAGGTAAAATTCGAGGCACCTATAATGCTTGAATATTAAAACCATATCGAAAAAATAATTCCAATTACCCTTAATAGCAATCTAATTATTATTAAATATAATAATTACAAATAGTAATAAATTTAAAATAAGATTAAGTCAAAGAGAAAGATGAAATATGAAATGTGAGAATACATAAATTCACTCCCATACATGTTAAATAAAAGTGATTAAAGCATTGGATCATCAAGGTATAGATCCAGGATATTATCATATTTTAAAGAATATTGATAAAAATGCAACAGCAACCATTAGATTACATAATGATAATAGGAAAGTCAACATTGAGAAAGGTGTAATACAGGGTGACTCCATATCTCCAAAACTTTTTACAGCAGTGCTGCAAGAAGTATTTAGTGGATTAAAATGGGAAGCTAAAAAAGTGAAAGTAAAAGAAGATTATTTAAGTCATTTAGATTTTGCAGATGATGTAGTTATTTTTGCAAATAATGCTTTAGAGTTACAGGAAATGTTGCAGGAGTTATTAGATGAAAGTAGGACTAAAGATAAATGTTAAAAAGACTAAAGTAATGTTTAATCGATTCACTCAAAATATGAAAATAAAGATTGAGTATGATGAATTAGAAGAAGTTAACAGTTAAAAATACCTTGGTCAGATTATTAATACAGATGGAAACATAATGGATGAAATTAATCATAGAATTAAACTTGTTTGGAGTGCTTTTGGTAGAAATACTTAATACTAAAAGGAAATATGCCTATGTGTTTGAAAAGGAAGGTTTTTAATGAATGTGTTTTGACAGTTTTTACTTATGGATCTGAGACTTGGACACTTAATAAAAGAGCAATACAGAGACTTCAAACCACTCAAAGAAGTATGGAGAGATGCATGTTGGAAGTAATAAGAAGAGATCAAAAACACAATGTATGGGTAAGAGAACAAGCAGGTGTTACTGATCTCATTGAAAAAATTAAAAGACTGAAGTAGAGTTGGGCTGGACATATTGCTAGAAGAGATGATAATAGATGGACAACTGAAATTTTAAACTGGATTTCAAGAGATTAAAGACCCAGACCACATGTGAGATGGATGGATGAAATACAAAAGTGTGCAGGGGTGATATGGAGTAGAGAAGCTAAAGATCGGAAAAGATGGATTGAACTTGGAGAGACCTTCATCCTGCAGTGGATTGATAATGGTTGATGATGATGATGATTATTTAATTTGATGTCATAATTAGTAGAAATGTATGTAAACACATATAATAATTTTTTTTTCTTGTTACCTGAAATCCAGTTAAAGTGTTATTTGTTAATAAATATGTTAAATTTTATTCTAATCTCAAGGAGTTCTGGGATTTATTTGAGTTATTTTCCAAATTAAAATAATATTGAATATGCACAGCCATATATGCATACTGCATTAACTTAAAATCCTGATATCTGATTATTTTCAAAATTCCATAGATTATATTAATTAATATTATGATTATAGCACATTGATGGTAACCCTGAAGAGAGTTAATTGTAAAGTCTACCCTGAGTTCGAATTCTGAGCATAATGGAACAACCAATAAAGATGAAGATTGGATGATTTAATCTATGTTGTGTCTGTATTAGATAGGTTAATACTAAATTATCCTGTTTAAGACAGATTCAGTTTTGGATTAAGATTAGATCGGATCATCCATAGCATCCTATATGAAGACCCTAAATCTAATTATTGTTAGATGCGACCACCTAGATTTCTTGAGGGCATCTGTACCATTACAATATATATATATATTAGGTCAATTCCTTTGGTTTTCATCTTTCTAATAGATAAGTGAAACTAATTTATCATGATATTTTCTTAATATAGTTAAAAATAAACGTTTGCTGCATCTATCTATCTATCTATCTATCTATCTATCTATCTATCTATCTATCTATCTATCTATCTATCTATCTATCTATCTATCTATCTATCTATCTATCTATCTATCTATCTATCTATCTATCTATCTATCTATCTATCTATCTATCTATCTATCTATCTATCTATCTATCTATCTATCTATCTATCTATCTATCTATCTATCTATCTATCTATCTATCTATCTATCTATCTATCTACCTACCTACCTACCTACCTATCCATCTGTCCGTCCATCCATCCACCTACCTACCCATCTATCTATCTATCTATCTGTCTATCTATCTATCTATCTATCTATCTATCTATCTATCTATCTATCTATCTATCTATCTATCTATCTATCTATCTATCTATCTATCTATCTATCTATCTATCTATCTATCTATCTATCTATCTATCTATCTATCTATCTATCTATCTATCTATCTATCTATCTATCTATCTATCTATCTATCTATCTATCTATCTATCTATCTATCTATCTATCTATCTATCTATCTATCTATCTATCTATCTATCTATCTATCTATCTATCTATCTATCTATCTATCTATCTATCTATCTATCCATCGTAACGGAATATATGCCGTTACATTATTTTAAAATGAAAATAAAAAGATCGTAAATAAAAATTAATTTATTAAAAAGAAAAAAACTTAAAAACTGAAAATTAAAAGTTGTTGAATATATATATTGTTGTGCAGATAGAAAACTTAAAAACTATTTTAAGAAAAAGTATTTGAAAGTATTTTTTTTTGTAAAAAAGTAAAAATATAAAGATTGATATTTTAAAAATAGAAATAATGTTGATTTCTATAATCTTAGAAAATGGAAATGATTGTTTTATTAATTAAATGATTGTTTGAAAGCAAACTGGCCCTTGAGGCACTTAAAATAAATTAAATGGTAAAAGAATACAAAGAAATTAAATGACGAATGCAAGCACAAAAATAACAGCTCGGACCATAACTGAAACACGAAAGGATTAGTGATGTTTTTCTGGTTGAATCCCAAGATTTGATGATAATAGGCTAAGAAAAATATAAAAGCCAAAGGATTATTATAATTGTTATCTGAGAGCTGACTATGAATATATCATTATAATTAGCTATATTGCGAATTTTCACAATATGGAAGTCTGCAATAAATTTAATTTTCTGGACAACCAGCTGAGGCCCTTGGATGACAGTTCCTGACCAAATGAATGGCAAGTAGTGGTTTCGTTTCAAAGAAGGACAAAATCTACGAAAGTAATCACGAAGATGGACATCTAAATCTACTCAATCTGTAAAGTATGAACTCTTGTGTCTATTTAATAAGAACTTTTCTAAAATTGCAATTAATTAATAGCCGAAAATAAGAACTCTTATCTGATTTAAAGAATGCAAATTCAATTGTTAATATTTTTTTATGCAGATGTTTAAGCAATCATTTCCATTTCATTTTTTTTTCTTATTGTATAAATTATTTAAATGAATGAAATTTAAGTTGGGTATAGACTTTGCATAGATTCATTAGTGGTTAATTATGTTGCTGTTTCATATTCGATTGGAATATATAGGTCATTGATGTCAGTGCGGCATCTTATGATGAATGCTATTGGGTTTCTTGTATTCCCTCTGCAATTGACGTTATCAATGACTTTGCATTTTGATCGTTTAGGTTTATTTTGAAATGTTTTTAACCATGGAATCTGTACAGCCGATCTGTACTCAACATTATAAAACAAACTTTCATAAAACCATCTGTGCAAATATGAATGGCTATATAGATTTGTAAAATTATAGTAATTAATTAGGGGAGGGTAATCTTGGGTTATTTGTTTCATAGTTAAATTAGATCAATGGATTGGATATATTGGTGTAATTAGTAGATGTAGTGCGAGATTCGCTATGGGAAGAATTGCTGTATATGCCACACACTTCTGTTTTTGCCTATGGATGGGATCGTAAGTTGGCAAAAAGGGACCGCCTTCCCTTCCTATGGAGTTTTCTTTTTTATTGTTCTTCTTGCCTGACAGATATCACATTCCTGTTCTGGGCGAGAAACAATTTCTTCTCTTAACTCTGCTGTTCAGAGGTACATTCCTGACAGTATGATTTTTGTGTTGCCGTATTCGTGTTACATTGAATACATCAATATATCAGATGGATTGATGCCAGTTTGACTGCGAACTTTTGGCCTAAGGTTAAATCTGGGATAGAATATTTTCTTTTCAAATACAATCAATGGAGTCTGTTCATTCTCGACACATTAAATTAAAAATTAATATTAAAATCTCAATGATAAATGTTATTCCTCAAATTTAGAATGATTTTATATGTGCATAAATAAATATTTTTATGTGTTAATTTCTGGCAGTGACTTTTATTTTTATATATATATATACAAACTAAACAAGTTATTTCTTATCTCTGCATCTCCATGAACTAGTGACAATGGGCTAATGGTCTGAATATTTAAATAAAGTGGAGTCTTAACAGTGCGTATCTGCCTACTTTATAAATTTTTCTAGGCTCAAATGCCTAGATGGTGCCCTTGTAGTGCAGATTGTGGTTAGATTCAATCTTCACTTTATTCTGGATTGTTATAACTTTAACAGTCACTGCAAAGGAGCCTTAACATATCTTCACTACAAGGGCGCCATCTAGGCATTTGAACTTAGAAAAATTTATATAGTAGGCAGATACGTAAGTTAAGATTCGAAAATTTTTTTATATATATTATTCTGACCATTTGCCCAATGTCACTAGCTCATAGGGTATCAGAGATTTAAACATTTTAATAAGTTTTAACAGATTTCTATTCTCAAAATATATACCAAATATTTAGAACAATAAAATAAAAGAAGCCACTGCCAGTAATTAACACAAAAATAAATTGAGGAATAAATTTATTTTTAGATTTTAACATTAATAATTTTTTAAAATTTAAATTTAAATTACTATTTAAATAGACAACACAGATGGATATTTAAATTATATTTTACTTTAGCATGTCGAGCATAGATAGTCTACAAAGATTTTTTTCACTTAAAAACTTATCAAAACATTCATTCAATCTCAGACTAAAAGTTCGTAGCCAACCCAATGTCAGCTTCCAGATATATATTTGCAACTAATGTAATATGAAAATGCTAGCATAAAACCTTGCTGACAGGAATGTGCATCTGACAGCATGATATTATTTGAAGGAAATGATCTGTGTCCAGAACAGGAAAATGTATCTGCCTGACTAAAGAATCATGTATATAATTTTTTTTAAAGAGTGCTACATATGGGGGAGAGCAGTCTTTCTGCCGTCTTATAAATCCCTGTCCATAGAGCTAGAAGGGGTCAATGGTGCAGAAAATCCATCTGCGACCATTTCAACAATATGACTGCCTCTTTGGGGTCCATTGCCCTGTATTCTGAACATGCTTCACAATATAAACACCCATATATCCCTCCACAAGTATTGCCCTAAACTATGAAACAAATAGCCTGAAATTAAAATCCCTTAAATTAAACATGAATTTAAACAGTTATTAATCTTTATCCATGCAGCTATCTACACCCAACTTTAAATTTAATACATTTTAGTTAAAACATAATACACACACAAAAAAAAATGAAATGGAAGTGATTGCTTAAACATCTGCATAAAAAAATATTAACAATTGAATTTGCATTCTTTAAATCAGATAAGAGTTCTTATTTTCGGCTATTAATTAATTGCAATTTTAGAAAAGTTCTTATTAGATAGACACAAGAGTTCATACTTTACGGATTGAGTAGATTTAGAAGTCCATCTTCGTGATCACTTTTGTAGATTTTGTCCTCCATTCATTTGGTCAGGAACTGTCATCCAGGGGCCTCAGCTGGTTGTCTGGAAAATTAAATTTATTGCAGACTTCCACATTGTGAAAATCTGCAATATAGCTAGTTATAACGATATTCATAGTCAGCTCTCAGATAACAATTATAATAATCCTTTGGCTTTTATATTTTTCTTAGCCTCTTATCATCAAATCTTGGGATTCAACCAGCAAAACATCACTAATCTTTTCGTGTTTCAGTTATGGTCCGTGCTGTCATTTTCGTGCTTGCATTCATCATTTAATTTCTGTGTACTCTCTTACCATTTAATTTATTTTAAGTGCCTCAAGGGCCAGTTTGCTTTCAAACAATCATTTAATTAATAAAACAATCATTTCCATTTTCTAAGATTATAGAAATTAACATTATTTCTATTTTTAAAATATCAATCTTTATATTTTTACTTTTTTACAAAAAAAAATACTTTCAAATACTTTTTCTTAAAATAGTTTAAGTTTTCAATCTGTGCGACAATATATATATTCAACAACTTATAATTTTTAGTTTTTAAGTTTTTTTCTTTTTAATAAATCAATTTTTATTTACGATCTTTTTATTTTCATTTTAAAATAATGTAACGGCATATATTCCGTTACAATATATATATATATATATATGAGTTTATTCATTCCATAAATGAAACTAGAGGCTTAGCCACCTATTAATTTAATTAAATTTACATTAAAAATGAGTTTGATTTGGTGGTAAGAGTGAACAAAGGTTAGATTGTAAGCTACCCTTAGACTAGCATTGATGCATAATTATTCTTTTCCATTTAAGACATTCCACAGATTACACATAATATTTTATAAGTTTTGTAAACCTCAATCATGATTGATTTTTTTAGGCCTGCACAAAATGTTACCATTTTTTTAAATTGCCGATTGTTGATCTTATGTTATAACAATTCAGAATATGCCCAATATTGTTGGCAGTACTTTTATAGACAATATTGGGTTTATTCTGTTACAATATAAGAACAATATATGTTATTAATCAAAAGATTGATGACATTTTGTTCAGGCTCAAAAACTTGATTCTTTTTGAGGACCAAGGAGTATATGAAATGCCAATGTGAGTTTATGAAGCTTCTTATACAATAGATAATATTGGAGGTATTCTAAAAATGGTTTAACATAAGAATAACATATTCTTCATCAAAAAGCTGGAAATATTTTGTGCAGGCTATAAAAAATCAACCCTTCCTTAGACTCAGTAAGATACTCCCAAATGTAACTGGTATGTTGATATGAGCAATCATCACATCAATGCTAGGAATCATGAACATGCTAATGTAATTAAGTGGTACTCATCATTATCATCATTATCATTACATGCTATAGATTTTGTTCATAATATCAATCACCAAGTTTCTATTCAGATGTGACACTCTTCACCAAATAAAAATTACAGTCACCATTAAGAAACCGGATTGTATCAAGGAATTTGATAAGATATACAAATTACCTTATTTAGAAAAAATATTTAAAACTCATTAAATAGAATACCTATTAATATTATATCAATTTTCTCATCTACTATCATTCCTGACTTAAAATTTACTGTATTTGTTTTTTAATGATCGAGGATTTAATCTTGTGATACATGTTATTTCTTACATCATTTCTACAATTGTTTTTTAATTAAAAATAGCATTCATTACCCAGTTGATGGCAGATATAATAACAGCCAAAATATTAATATGATAGTACTATTAATTATACATGCATGAGCCCAATTTTTTTATTAATATCTTGTCATAAAAATTATTGTTTAAACATATCATCATCATTGTCAACCATTATCAATCCACTGCAGAATGAAAGTTTCTCGAAGTTCGATCCATCATCTATGTTCTCTAGCCTCTCTTCTCCATCTTACCCCTGCACACTTTCTTATTTCATCCATCCATCTCACATGTGATCGCTTTCTGTGTCTTTTACAGTCTCTTGGAATTCAGCTTAAATTTTCAATTATCCATCTATTATCATCTCTTCTAACAATATGTCTAACCCAATTTCATTTCAGTCTTTTAATTATTTCACTGATGTCAGTAATACCTGTTTGTTCTCTTATCCATGTATTGCATTTTCATCTCTTCTTGTTACTTTTAACATGCATCTCTCCACACTTCTTTGAGTTGTCTGAAGCCTCTATATTTTTCTTCTATTAAGTGTCCAAGTCTTAGATCTATAAGTAAGAACTGAAAAAACCCATTTATTACATACCTTTCTTTTTAAACACATAGGCATATTTCCTTTTAATATTAAGTTCATTGAACATTATTTTAGTCTTTTTAACATTTACCTTTAGTCCTACTTTCTTACTTTCATCTGATCATCTGCAAAATCTAAATGACTTAAATAAACTCCATTTACTTTTACTCCTTTAGTTTCCTATTTTAATTTACAAAATACTTCTTGCAGCACTGCTGTAAAAAGTTTTGGAGATATAGAGTCACCCTGTCTTACACTCTTCTCAATGTTAATGTTTCTAGTATCATTATATAATTGAATTGTTGCTGTTGCATTTTTATAAATATTCTTCAGAATAATGCAATATCCTGGGTCTATACTTTGATGATCTAATGCTTTAATCACAGAAGCAATGCTTATAGAATTAAATGCCTTTCATAATCTACAAATTCAAAGCATAATGGCAACTCATATTCATTGGTCATTTGTGTAACTTCTCTCAATACTTGGATATGATCTACTGTATTAAGACCACTTTTAAATCCAGGTTTTTCTTTTGGTTGCTTGAAATCCAAAGTTCTCTGTAGACAAGTTGTAATTATCTTGGTAACAATTTTATATAAAACTGATAGAACACTGATAGATCTGTAATTTCTAATATCTTCTTTATAAACCTTTTTTAAATATTAATATTATTAATACTGCAGTCTTCCAATCATCTGGTACATCTTTACTATTTGGACATTTGTTATAAAACTTTGCCAATTCTTATTTTTATTTTTTCACCTGTTTCTTTTAATATATCAATTATAATTCCATCATTATCTGGAGCTTTTCCTTCCTTCATAAGTTTAATTGCATGACTCACTTCTTCATTTAAAAATTCTTGAAAATTCAGAAGATATAATAGATGTAGGAGGTACTTGTTATTTTATTACTGTATAATTCTTGATAGAACTCTTCTACCCATTTATTGATGTCATCTCTCTTTTTAGTAAATAATTCCATCTTTTTTTATTGCAGATTTTTTTATCAATATCAAAATATTGTTTACACTCTTGAGACTTTTATTCTCTTCTACAGATTTCCTTGCTAGTTCACAACTACACTTTCTTATATCACCATCAACTCTTTTTTACAAAATTTTACAAAATTTGAGATATTCAATCCTTTTTAATGCATCATTTTTAGATATCTTTATATTCCCTCTTTTCCTCATAAATTTCTCTAGCCTCAGTAGAAATTTTATTGGTCAATCACTGATTTTTCTACCAGCTATCTTTGTTGCAGTTTTATAAATGTATGTTATTTTTCAATTAATTGCATTCAAATCTGAATCATGTTTGAAATCTACAAATAATTTAAATTCATTAGAATGTTTCTGAAGATTAGTAATATCACTTGTTGTTTTTCTTAATAATTTTGTCTCTCTAGTTTTGCATTAACACATATTTTACATCTTACTAATCAATAATCACTTCTTGTGTTGAATTTATAAAGGACATTACAATCTTGAAATATGTATTTTCTGTTAGTCAAAATATGATCCATTTCAGCTGTACTTTCATTTGGATGCTTCCATGACCATTTCCTTTTAACATTTATATGAAAAAAGAATTAACAATACAAAGTTTTTCTTTTCTCCAAATTCTATAAGTCTATGTCATCCCCCATTTTTTTATTACCCTAACCAAATTTACCTATACCACTTTCACCTTTCATTTGTTTACCAACCAATTCTAGCATTAAAGTCTCTCATAAACAATTTTAAAATATTGTTTAGTCTGATAAAAAGCCTTTTGTACATCCTTATAAAAATCTTCTTAAACTTCATTACTATGAGACCTTGATGGGCATTAAATCTGAATTAGCTGTATTTGGTATCTGCTATTAAGTTGAATGAGTAATCTTGCCACTCTGTCTGATCACCAATCTCCATGATGTTGCTCTTCCACTTTTTATTTATAATGAATCCTACTCCACTTGTACTTCCAATATTTGTGTCTTTATAGTAGAGTATATATCCACTTTTTAAATCAATTGTCTATTCACCTTTTCTTTTAACTTCACAAAGTCCAATACCATTTTAATATGAGACAGTTCTTCTGCAGAAAGGAGTTTGCTCTTAACTGAAAGGAGACCCCCTTTTGATTCCTCTTGGAGGTTTTAAAGGAACTGAGCAGGACAAATTTCCTAATGTCCACTCCATATGTTCTTGTCATTGCATTGTTATTAGTATTGATTATTCATATAGTATACACCAACATGAATTTTCCAGGTGGTGAATTTATTGGTTTTTTACCTCTGAGTTTAAGATAGATCTATCTATCTATCTATCTATCTATCTATCTATCTATCTATCTATCTATCTATCTATCTATCTATCTATCTATCTATCTATCTATCTATCTATCTATCTATCTATCTATCTATCTATCTATCTATCTATCTATCTATCTATCTATCTATCTATCTATCTATCTATCTATCTATCTATCTATCTATCTATCTATCTATCTATCTATCTATCTATCTATCTATCTATCTATCTATCTATCTATCTATCTATCTATCTATCTATCTATCTATCTATCTATCTATCTATCTATCTATCTATACTATCTATCTATCTATCTATCTATCTATCTATCTATCTATCTATCTATCTATCTATCTATCTATCTATCTATCTATCTATCTATCTATCTATCTATCTATCTATCTATCTATCTATCTATCTATCTATCTATCTATCTATCTATCTATCTATCTATCTATCTATCTATCTATCTATCTATCTATCTATCTATCTATCTATCTATCTATCTATCTATCTATCTATCTATCTATCTATCTATCTATCTATCTATCTATCTATCTATCTATCTATCTATCTATCTATCTATCTATCTATCTATCTATCTATCTATCTATCTATCTATCTATCTATCTATCTATCTATCTATCTATCTATCTATCTATCTATCTATCTATCTATCTATCTATCTATCTATCTATCTATCTATCTATCTATCTATCTATCTATCTATCTATCTATCTATCTATCTATCTATCTATCTATCTATCTATCTATCTATCTATCTATCTATCTATCTATCTATCTATTTGAATCACCCTATTTCTTTTTCATATATATGCACACGAATTTGCTGCACATGTAAAATTTCATAACTATTTTTAATTGTATTATTTTACAATTTTTTTTAATGTGTTATAGCGTTGACTGGGAGGAGAACCCGGGCCAGCTGCTTGGAAGGCAGCTATGCTAACCGCTAGGACACTAATGCTTGACTATTATTTTAGAATTTAAAAATGAACATTTTGTACAGTAGTGAAGGAACAGAATAAAAAAACTAAAGTCCATAGCATAGTTTGAAGGCTAGAAAGCAGTCAATTTTTTTTTAATAAACAGTTAATTGCTAGATATCAATAATCATTTTTTTAAAAGGACTGTTAATTTTTTATATCACCTCTTTTTAATAGGTACCGCCCTTCCACTAATATACATAAAACACCCACATGGGTGCAAAAAAATTGCTTCAGAAATATAATCAGAGTTAGCTTATTAAAAAACAGATAAAAGAATTCATTTCAAAATACTAATTAAATTATTATCATCCAAGATGGCTGCAATATTTCTTTAATAATAAACATTTTATTGAGATGAAAAAATTATGTAAAAGATAATTATCTATATATTATCCATGCCACTCAGGAAATTATATTTATGGGACTTTTAAAAGAGTCACCTAAGGTTCTGAAGCTCAAGGATACAACTTTAGCAAGGGTTGGAAGCTATAAACCTACCCCTCCCACAATATTTGATAATAGGATACATTAAAGTATCCATTAGCATTTTACATTTAAATGTTAAAACATCCAACATATCTAACATTAAGTAATATATAGGATTTAGTTAACCAAAATGTGGAATTTACATTGCCAATTGCCTAACATTTATGCATACTGCAATTTTTTCATGTATTAATTAATGACTGTAGTACATAACGTTTGAAATAATCTATTTTGTTATAGTGATAATATAATTGATATACTTTTATTGTATACTGTACAGATCAAAATCTAGGAGATACATTAATTATTCCGAACTTGGAAGTGAATAAAATATCCTTAATATTATTTCATTTTTTTTTATTTTGCTATTGCCTTACTTATTAGGTTCAGTAACAAAGCATTGGTGGCCTAGTGGTTATTATAGCTACCTTCCAAGCAGCTAGCCTGGGTTCACTTCCCGGTCAATGCTTTTGACATATGGACAAAAAGTAAGTGGTTTTTCTGTTCAAGAAGTGTAGACTTAATCAATTTTTACAAGTCATAGATGATCGTTGATCAGGATAACATCAGCCAATTTTTGTTTCACTCATAATATTTAAGAATATTAAAGATCGATTTGAGGAATTAAGCTGAGAGGGAAAAAACCATGCCTTCAGAAATTCTTATGCTCACTGAATACATATAAATTAGGATTACTTCATCATCATCATCAACATCATTTCAACCATCATTTAATCCATTTTCTCTGACTGTCCATTTACTATCATCACTTTTAGAAATATGTCCAACCTTACTCTAGTCTTTTAATTATTTCAACAATGTCAGTACCACCTGTTAGTTCTCTCACCATGTGGTTAATTTTCCAATCTCTTACTAAATTACTAATAATATTATGAGCACAGTAATTCACAATTTTATTACAGAAATTATGGTGTAGTATTATTTGCTAATGTGTTTGATTATTACTGTTATTGGATATTCCCATTTTAAATATCTCTAACTCGGTCAGTTATATGGCATCTTATATTTGAAGATTTTCAAAAAATCTGGAAATAAATGATTCATGGTAAAGATAGGATGAATTATATAGAAGTCTGAGGATGGATTGGGATGTTTCTGGAAACTTTAAAAGGCGAAAGAATCGGAAGAAAAACGGTTGCTAAAACAGCCATTTTAATTGAGTATTTTGTATAGAGAGAACAGTGTTCACATCTTTTGTTTTTTGTAAAATTGGAAGTGCAATCATAGTAATTTTATTTTAATAAACTTTTATGGATTTATTTTAATCATATATATATATATTAGATGTAGACATTTATTCTTGAAGCATAAGCAGAACTATATTCTAAGTGGAAATTTAGATTTTTTATAAGTTTATTTTTTGTTGAAATTAGCATTTTATTTTATTTTCCCGATAATAAGTTTGGAATCTGTTTCGTTTTTAAATAACTTATAAATTAAAAAAAAAAAAAGCAATATCACAGATAATTGCAAAATTACCTATTTTTTTTTTTAAAAAAAATCTTTTAAAAACGTACCTGTGAAAACCAAGTCTCGTTCTTATTTTATTTTATTTATTGCTAGTAGTTATAATTATACTTTTTTATAATAATCATTAAAACATTTAAACAATTTATTTTAATCTATTGTATTAACCAGAAGTTAATGGTTTTTGTAACACGTATAATAATTTGAAAATAATTGACCACCACTACCTGCAATTATTTTTAATAAGACATTTTTTAAATAAATGCATTCTAACTATTAATTTAAAAAAAAAACAACAACAAACTATTCAAATACAAAAATTATATGACCTATAATTAAAACAATAATAATAGCCAAGTTATTTTTATATATTATATGTTCCTTTATTTATTGTAATGCAATCTATAATTGCTCCAAAGTTATATATATATATAATACAAATAAAATGTCGTTAATTAAAAACTATTGTAATAATAATAAAAATAATAAATATAACAGATATTAACTATTATATACAGTAAAATTCACAGAAGTATTTTAGGTTAATTCCTTAACCTTCCTCAACTGCTGTTAAATTCAAAAAACAAAATGGAAGCAAATATCATCAAATGAAATCCCCTGAATCCTGAATTTTAACATTAGTAGTTTGGCTATTAATTATATTCATTTTATTTCTATTTATTAAAATTGCCTTTTTAATTTAAGAGAGAAACTATAGTAAAAGAAAAATTAAGAAGGTAATTTTAATAAATAGAAATAAAATAAATATAATTAATAGATAAGGTGTTTACATTAAAATTTGGGATTCATGGGATTGATGACATTTGCTTCCATATTCTTTTTTGAATTTAATGGCAGTTGAGGATTAAAGAATTAACCAAAAGTACTTCTGTGGATTAAAAGATTATACATAATAGTTAGTTACTGTTATATTTATTATTTATATATGTATAATTTTTATTCTAAATTAATATAATCAATATTATTTTTTATAAGGTTTTTCCTCTCAAATAATAAGGAAATGGACTTAAAAATGGCATCGCACAAATACACAAGTTTATATAATTTATTCTAGAATTAAGCCATACTTAAAATGCATTTTTATTAAAGTAAATGTAGCTTTTTAATCATATATTTTTGCGGAATATTTAATACTATTACATATGTTAGCAATAGTAGAATAAAAATGAATTAATCAAGATCATGTGACTGCATAAAGTAGTTAATTATGCTGCAGTTGTGAATATTCCACCAATTTCTTATAGGACCATTATGGTAGATTATACACTGGTATTCCAAGAAAATTTGATATTTTTTATATTTATTTGAGGTATATCAAAACATTTATCAGAATTCAGTCATCACAATTAGTTTTTCAGCAAATAAAGACATTATAATAATTGGGATCCTACCAGGGCACATGTTGCTTTTTAAAAGAACATTTATGGACTTTTCTTTGAGCAATACCATTAATTAACTTCTGTGGGGAATACAAAAATAGTATTCATAATCTTGTTTTTCTACCTTTAAGATTTAATAGGTTTGTCTGAACTGACTTGTATACATTTCTTTGCATATATTAGTGGGATATGAGTGAAATAGTACCATTAATTCTTACATAAATTATAAGAGCAAATCAATTCAAAATGACTATTTTTAATTTTGATGGGCTACAATTTATATTCAAACAATCATAGTCATACTGGGAATGACATATATCCTACAACTTCATTCTTTGCTTATATTATATCCAATTTTAGGATATTTGTTAAAATAAATAATCCATACCATGTATTCCATAATACTAAAGAATTTTTTTTTAAAAAAATCAATATCTTGGGCAGAACTTGAATCCCAAGTAGTGGTCTGATTACTTAACTTTTTTTTTCATGTGCCAAAGTATCGGCCGGGAAGCGAACCCAGGACAACTGTTTATAAGGCATCTGTGCTGATCATTTGGCAAACTAATCCTCTAATGAAAGGATCAATCCTCACTGGTGAATGATATTGAATAATATTTATAATCTGTTTCAAAGTCTGTTTAATCATCATATTATGAAATTGAAAAAAGGTTTGAGTTAACATAATCACATGTAAAGTTGTAATTATTTATTAAGCACACAGGAAGTATATATAAATACTTTTATGACAGGCTGTAACATGAATCATATGCACCTTGAAATTTATAATAGTCAAACAATATCTTTAATTGCCTATAGAGGGACCTCTCAAACCATGACACAAGATAGTGACTTTTATAAAGATAAGAGTGGCCATCTTATCTTTAACCTATCTTTCCACTTGTATCATCTATTTGTATCATCTACACAACCGTAAATATTCATCTTTTTACAAATTAATTTCTTAGTTTTTTTAAAATTATATATATTAAGCTTTACTGTGATGAAAGTTTGTTCTGTGATCAGCAAAGAACTGATGCTGAAATTAAAAAGTCTGTTAAGAAAAAAATATATATTCTATTTTTCAGTAGGAATTTTCATGCATTCTTTTTTTATAAATTGCAAATTAAACATTAAAATGGAAACGATTTATTGTGTCATTTTATTTAAATGTCTTTAGAGTTTAAAAATATAAACAAATAACAATCTTTTGAAAGATTTTATGTTTTAGAAATGAAGTATTAAGATTACAGTATATAGTGTTTAGAGAAATAAACATTGCTATGGTGATAGACACTGAAGATAAAATTCCAGGATTGAGCATTCTCAGTGCTCGAATTTTTTATGAACTTACAATAATAAAGTCTTAATTATAAATTTATTTAACGCACATTGATTACGTAAGTAATATTTACTAAGGCAATAAACCTTTAAGCATGTGCGCTTGAAAATATGAAGGGACCTCTACAGGTCTTAACTAGTCATGGGTTGATGATGACTGCAATAAATGATGATGATAACTGCTCATTAGCCAATTCTTATGCTGAATCTGTTTAGCACATTAGAGGCTTGATATACAAATAATATACTAGACAATTATTATCTATTTTGAATTTTTCTCAGAAAAATAGATACCTAAATTTCACAAGTCTGAGTCCTTAATTTCTACTCCCCATAAACAGATTTAGGCATGATATCCTTGCTTTTTAATCTATTGTGTAATTTTAACATTAAAACTTTATCATGACAATTTTTAAATATCTCAGGTTGAAGCAAAAACACTTTGTATTCCTAAGAAAATTGACTTCATCTTCAGAAAGAAAATTTGCAAAACATCATATCTACAATTGCTATTTTTATTAGATAAAATGATGAATCACTCTACTCTATCTGCTAAACCATTGATTTTTAAAAATTTTTGCTGGATACAAACAAATAAAAGCTTCCCAATAAAGTTTAAATATGAACTGTCTTTGTAGATAAAGAAGATTTCACTTCATCATTAGTGAAAAGTGTTCAGATGTTTGTTGTAAATAATGATTGCATATATTTCATGTTTTAGTAATTAATGTGTTCATATGTAACATCCTAAAATTGTGATTTAGTTTAGATCATATAAATCTTGGAAGCTTTTTCATATTGCAAGTAAGCTTAGAATTTTTTTTAAAGTAGTTACCTTTTATCCAATCTATCTATCTATCTGATATCAATCAGTAAATGAGTATCTAAATATTATTATATAAAATAAAAATTCTAGGTTATTGTGGGTTGGCCAGACTAGTGTAGACACACTAATTGTAATCACAAATATAATATGAATATAATATGATGCGCTTTACTAGCGGTTGGGGACAGGATCTCACCAATCAATTTTAGTGCCTAAGGCAAGTATTGAAAAGCGCACATCTTAAAATTATTGAGGACTTATGTAAAATAGTATATTCAACAAAGGTATGAATGTAATAGGAAAAATATGTATTAACTAATAAGACTTATTAAATATATATATGTATTTTCAAATATAATGATTTATTTTAATGCCTCTTTCAATTTTTTCTTGAGGCAGTAGCATCGTTATTTCATCCCTGGGATCAGCTCTTGTTGAGATCACAGTTTTATATACGCTGAGCTTACGGTTTATATCACTAATTTCTAAGTATTATTTTTGTTGGAATAATAACAATTTATAATAATATTAAAAAAAAAAGAAGAAATGATATTGAACTTGATTATAAAATATAAAACTAACATCACTTCAAATTTGAATAATAAATTGATTTTGTGCATGTGGATAATCACATCTAAGATCGTTAACTACCTAGCAATTTTTCTGCATGCGTTTGATTATTTATTGGAAAAATTTCATTGTTTTTCTATTTACGTTGAATACATCTATCGCTTGACTTTGATAGAAAGGTTTTTGTTCTCCCGTTAATCTTTTTATATATATTCAATTCATAAAGTTTTTTCACTTAATAAATCTTCTCAAATATAAATTGTTTATTTTTCAATACAAATCTTAATATGTTTTTTTTCTTCATTTATTTTATAATGTTCGTTTTTGGAAAATGACATTTGGTAAAAGTAGAAATTCATTAATCACGTGATTGTCAATAAAGCTGACAAAGTAACAGCCTTTCAATCTTTTCTTTAACGTCAGCCTTAATAGTTAATCACAATACTGTACACTGTTTTCATCTGAGAGCCCTTTTCTTTTGTTGTTTCAAATCTAGGCACAATTTTTCACAGTGGCACTCAAATGAAACGCAACGAATAAGATCTAGAATTAAAATTGAAACTTTCATTTGAAATATCACACGATTTATAACCGCGTTTACAATATATTGCAATGTCAGAAAGTGATTGAAAAAATGTCTCATTCCCACTTTCTCTCTTTCTCTCTAAATAGATATTAAACAATTAAAATATATCAATTGTTTTATTCATACAACAGACTAACAGTTTGATATCAACGCATTCGACATTTATCAAAATTCGGACATGACTATAATAAGATTAAATATTGTATGGACGTAAACTTTGCTGTTTGTTTTCATGTAAATTGTTAATTGTATTAATTAATTATATATATAAGTTAACCAAATTTCAAAATTGCAGCGCTCCTTTTCAGATTATTTATTTCACACATTTTGTTAATAAGTTCTATAAAAATATAAAACTAGCTATATAGTAATAAAATATATAACTGGCTTACAAGTCAGCAGGTAAGCTGTGCAGTCTTCTGGCTAACTATGCATATTATCTGTATGAGGCAGTAGCTTTTAAAGTTTTTCATGACGTTAATATAAACAGGGCTGGACTGACCAATCTGGGTACTTGAAGTAAACTTTAAAAACTATTAAATTTATCAAAAAAAGTAATTACTACTTATTTAGAACGTCTTCATGGTTAAGAAGTAGCATATCTATTTGCCATATCTATGACTTAGAGTTCAAAACTAAGATAAATAAAATTCTTCTCAAGAAATTAAGGTCCTTTTTTCTCGGATAGCTGTCTTATAGCCAACCTAATTATCGACCCCTTATTGATCAGTAAATGGATATTTAGCTATGGATTTTATGAAACGGATCGCTTGAATAATTGTGCATGGTTATTATTTTTAAAAAAGTTGTATATTAAATAAACACTAGGTTATAATGAGATTATTTAATACAAATAAAATTGTAAGTATCGCTGTCTTACTAAACACAATGTGTTCATTATATCATTCGAACACATAAAATTTTCTTGTAGTTTTACTTTAAAATTTAGTTGAGAAATAAAATCCATGATACTTACATGCATAATTGGAAGTTACATACATATTTACATTGAGTAATGATGAAGAGTAGCCGATTGGTAAAATATATTACCACCTATGTTTTTTATTTTATAATTTGATTAAAGTTTGGTTTTGGATGGAAATAATGCATTAATTCCAGCTATGATATATTTGTGAGAGATTGCATATGTAATGAGAAATTAAACCAACTGACAATATATATTTATTAGGTTTTGCTACTAGTCTTGACTCTTTGTAACAGTATTATTTATTCATAGCTACAGGGACAAATGATTTATTCCACTAGTTACATATAATTTGAGATATTATAATTATAAATATTTAAATATTGTGGAAATTTCTGATATTTTTGTTTTAGAAAAATCGCATTTCAAAAATGTTAAGCAACAGTGACCAATGAAAATTGTATATTATAAATGCTTTAGGTTATTGTCTCTTAACAACTGATTGTGATTTTTTTAAAATAAAAATAACAGAAATTGGTTCTGATTTAGTATGTGCTTATGGCCATTTTGAATTCTAAGAACTGCCCAAAATCCTTGCTGACACATCCAAGCGATAAATGACATCGATTAATCTACACATGTTTGCAATATGATCATTTATTACAAATTGTCATTTACATCAATAATTAAAAAATTAAAATGCAAATTGCATACAATTATGCTTGATAATAATCACAAGACTAAAACTACAAAGCCACAATTAACACCAATAATTCTAAAATTAAAGTGCAAAATCACAATTTACATCAATAATTAAAAAATTAAAATGCAAATTTTGTACAATTATGCTTGATATAATCACAACCTTTTTTAAATATTAATACTAAAATGCTACAGTTCTTGCTAGAATACTTGGATAATTTTTAACATATAGCAGTGATGTTTGAGCATCAAAAGTATTAAACTTGAAATGAATATATGTGAGTTGTACTATTTGGTCCAATGCTTTAATAAATAGATATTAAGGGAATAGAAAAAACTTACAATAATTATCAAAAAATGCTATTACTAAGAAACCACTTTGAAAACTTTTATTGAACAAGTTGACACTAGTCATAGTTAATTTGTATGGAAGAGATTCAGTGTCGTTTAGAAAATCAAAAAATATTATACTCATGATTTTTGTTGCAAAAAAAAAAATAATGACGAAAACTGTAATTGATTACTTGCCTTTATGAATTTGATAAAGATATTTTATTCAGTTAATTGAAAATATTTGTGGCATTGCTTGAAATTATCTGATTATTCTCTGATGTTCGATCATATTATATATTTTATGCATGCTGATACAACACAAACCATTGTTACTGACAATGAAAAATCCAAGGTATTTAAAATAAAATATGATGTTTAAGAATATTTTCTTAACTTTATGTTTTATTTTTATAACAGTATTCTTCGGATAGTTTCTGGTTTTATAACAATAGTCTTTGGATAGTTTCCGGGACTTCGGGAAGCAGTCATCAGGATGCAATGTAAGTTTGAATATGGAATTTTTGGCATCAACAATTAAAATCAAATTAAAAACATCTTGTTGGTTTATGATATAAATATACTGATGATTTTGCTATTATTTCTAATGCCAAGAATTTATCTAGAGGTCATTTTTAATGATTTGAATATAAGTACAACAAATGTCCAAAACCTCAAATGCCTTACTAAGCTGAAATATATTCATGATTATATTTAGTAATTAATATATTGATCTTTAATTAAGTTTAAAGTTTATATCTGGATTAGAAAGTAAATAATATTTTTTGTCTAAAAACGATTAATAATAAGATTTAGTCAAATAAGAGTGTTAAAGAAATATCACACTTGTAAATTGAATTTTCACAATTTCTTCAAACAAATAGTAAACTATGTTGATGAAGACATATAAAAGGTCAAGATCTCAATCAATCAATGATAAGTGGTTCATTCACCAATATATTTTGGAGATCATTTTCCTTTTTCATATGCCTTTATCCTTATCTTTTAAATGTGTGCGGAGATAGCAAATTTTGTAATATATTGTGGATAAAAAAGGAAATGGAGTTAGATGAATAATATTGACGCTTGTATTTAACTAATATATAAATAGAAATAATTGTTAATGAATTTATCTAGAGATTTTACGTCAAATGAAATGTTTCAATAATTACACTTGTAAATTAAATTATTATTTGTTATAGATGAATACCAAACTATGATAATATAGACATATGTAAGGTAATTTATGACAGCTGTTTTATCCAGAAATGCATCTTGACAGATATTTGCATTTTTCAAATGTCTCTTTATGTATGGGTGGAGATTAAGAGTTTGTAGTATCTTAAAAATGTGAACCACTTTCAATATATCTTAATAGTTTTTTAGATAGAAAGATGAATTTGAATACTGCTGATGCGTTTAATGATTTAAATGATAGGATATTTTTATTATAAGTAATTTATATGAGGGGTCAGAGTGACTTGTGGTCAACATGGGTAGAATGAAAAGGTTGGCACTAAGGTGGGTTTTCATCATTCCATCATCAGATTTTCATGGACGGCTGAAGAGTTGTGGGGTGGAATGGTTTGAAGCCTTTCCATTAAGGCACGAAGATTAATATAAGTTGAGCTTTGATTTTATATATGTGTGGAGATGATAATCTGGACCAATTGACGAGTGCTAGTTTAGCACGAAATACTGATGTTGGTGATTATTTATTTTTTCGACATGTGTGTGATCAAGGGTATCAGCGGTATGAGATAATATAGATGGTTGAGGGTCGTGTGAAATTCTGAGTTCAAACCTCTTATATATTATAAATAATATATTATTTTAACTAAATTAGTTGTTTGTAGAACTATTATTTAGATAGATTTATCGTAAGAATGTAAAACTTACATAAATGTTATTTAAAAGGCCGAGAAAAAAATTCATTTAAAGTTGCCCCATAATAACGTTCTAAAAAAAATCATCGTAATATCATAAAACCAAGTAATACTTTGTTCAGTTTTTTTTATATGATGATAGACTTGCTTTTTTATTTATTTATTTATTTTTTTATATGTCGGGAAGCGAACCTGGGCCAGCTGCTTGGAAGACAACTATGCTAACCGTTAGGCCACCAATGCTTGTCTCTTCTCTTGATTATTCTTTATAAAATTTATCTCAAAAAAATTCTAAACAGGTGCAATAATAACTGCTTTGGTAGTGGTGGCGGTGGCGGGATATAACAGGATAGAATATAGTGAACAATTACAATTAGGCAAATCGCGGTGCTCTTTTATAAAGAAATGTGTATTGCTGACGAGTCAAAAAATGACACTTCAAAGTGATAAATAACTAAAGGGACAACATATATGTGGATCCTATTTGTTATTTATAAAGTTATCTTAAAATTCACTTTTTTTTTCTTATATAATTAGAATGGCCATATTCAAATGCTTGCTAATATGATTACAATATAGTTGTTAGTGTAATTAAGTACTGAAATAAATACATTGTTTCATACTTTTCAATTAATTTTTAGACTTAATGAATTTCACATACTTAATTTTTTTTAAAAAAAAAAAGACAAAAAACAAAAAAATTAAAAAACAAAAAATTAAAATTAAAACTGAAAGTAATTTTAGAATTATTTAAAATAAAGAATTCTCCCGAGATGCCAAAGTGCTTTCTTATTAAAGATTTTTTTTAATATCAAGGTTTTAAGATATTTGAAGGATTTAAAGGAATATTTCAGTTTAAAAAACTACTAAAAGCAACTACTTATTATTGTAAGCACACACACACATATGATCG
Source organism: Epiperipatus broadwayi (assembly GCA_028023455.1). Taxonomy (NCBI): domain Eukaryota; kingdom Metazoa; phylum Onychophora; class Udeonychophora; order Euonychophora; family Peripatidae; genus Epiperipatus; species Epiperipatus broadwayi. The sequence continues at coordinate 8,386,435 of JAQFVV010012416.1, read as the reverse complement.
GTACAAAATCCTGATGAAAAACTAAGTTAAGTTTATTTTACTTTGAGGTGTGTGTATATTGTAATGGAGTGGATTTCTAATGCAAATATAAAGAATAGTCAAGCGTTGGTGGTCGAGAGATCAGCGACAGCTGCTTTGCAGGCGTTTGTCCCGGGTTGGTGGGTTCGCTTCCCGGCTGATGCTATGACACTTAAGAAAAAAAAGAAAAAAGAATAATGATAACCTCTGCTAAAATCATTTGCATGCATAAGTAATAAATGAGCCTCATCAAGCATATGTAATAAAGCCATACAAATGCTATCATCATCGTCATCATCATCATTAAGATAATATCAATACTGAGATATACCAAGCATATGCACATTTATGAATGCTAAATAAAATGAGCATATATTAAAAATCCTAGAATGAATCCATCAAGAACCATATGATAACATGCTTGTATTGGCTATAAGTAAACTACATATATACCACAAACTATATAAAAAAGTATGTGAACTTTAAAAGTGTGTCTCAGTCCTTTGGTACCATCTGAATAATTCAGAAAAAATATATACAGATATCTGCAAACACATATTTCACATTTTATTAGAATAGCGTTAGTTTTTCGACGGAAAGGATTTTATTAAATGTTTATGTACAAGAATTAAGATATAAAATACTCATTTTGTCAAGTGTTGTTAGCCGAGAGGTCATCGCACCCGCCTTTCAATCAAGTAGTTGGTTGCAGACGGGTGTGGGTTCGCGCCCCGGCTGATGCTATGACATATGGAAAAAATACTTATTTTAGCATTTAAAATTATGATTAACAAATTAATTTTTATATTGTTATTAAACTAATTAATGATAATAAAAAAATAGAAGTCTGAACGTATTCTCCAATGAAACAAATAAATGACATTTGATTGAGATACATGGATAACAAAAAATCCATAAACAGAAAACAAAACAATATACATAACATTGTTTAAATTGTAATTTACAAATATTTAGAAATTGTGATTTTAAATATATATATATATGCATAGATATATGCCAGTTAGTAGTACAAAATATTTCAAATGCTAATTATTACTCTCCTTAAATCTATAAGCCAATTTATTCTAATAGAAGCTAATTTATTCTAATAGTATATAATTCTATTTGATTTAATACAATGGATAGATTGACCAAAATTTAGACATATATAAATATTTTTGCTCAAATATGTGCGCATTACAATATAAAAAAATATTTCAATTTTTAATAATTTGCTTTTAATATATATAAAGCTATATTCATATTCATATATATATATATACGTGAGCCATAAGCTCGAAACCAGTTGGTCTGGAGATGGGAAGGTTCTGGATAGAGATTTTAAATATGTTCTCATACTGCACTTATCAATTAAGAGCTTGTTTGAGCTATTGGTATGCTCTCTGTATTACATTTTTGTAAATACAAGCTTATAAAAGTAAGGTCACGTTATATATGACTTGCTTTTTTATTATTATATATATATGGTAAACGACCTTAGTTAAAATATGTATATTTACATTTACATGTGCATAATATAAAAATATTTCAATCATTAAAATTAATTATCTTGTAAATATGAAGCCAAATTGTTCTCATAATAAAATTCTTTTTATATTTGTCTCTACAGTATAAAAATATTTATTATAATTTAATGTTTTAGGATTTTCAGTTATCATTAACATTAGAAATTACTTTCCAATAAAAAATACCAGACTACTGTTAAATGAATTAATAGATGCTTAATGATTAACAATTTGACATTTTTTTTGTTTCACCTGGTGAGAGTTTTTGAAAATGCTTACATTCACTACTGCAATCTTTATTTTATTTTATTTTTTGGACTTGATTTGTTTTTAATTTAATTTTATAAATGAATAATATTCTAAAAAATTACATTCGACATATTTAAATATTGATTTGTAAATCAAATAATGTTCCATACACATCATCAACCAAATTAGTGTAAACACTTTTTTAGAAAATAAATGAAATGGTTTTTTTATTTTAAGTTGTTTTAAAATGTGAATGAAGAAAGGCAGATTTATAATAGATCTATGGTGTTCTGCTTTAAATATTTTTTGTAATAATTGCAATATTGGAAAGATTTTAATACCATGCTGTTTCTGACAGATAATGACAAAATAGTTGCTACCATTTTCTTTCTTTATACTATATAATATTTATTAACTTTTATTTCTAAAAATAAAAGATGAATAAATACATTGAAAGTTTACATGTACTTTTTTATTTTAAATAATAATCAAACAATAACTGCATAAAAATAATCAAAAATATTTTATAAAAAAGCAAAAAAATATATTTTGTTTATAGCAAAATTTTTGTGTGAAAACTTGAACAGAAGAAAATAAACACCCAGAGGTTACCTTCTGTGTTAAAAGTACAATATCCAATAGATCTAAGCTGGCCTTTCCATATATCTAAGCCAATTATCCATGCATACTGACCTTTTTAGATTTTTTTCCAAATAAAACATAAAAGCATTATGGGGAAAATATATCACTAGAAATCTAGATCATTATCACATATTATAATGCCAGTAGTGTTTCAAACCTGTGGAACAATGATGCAATTTTAAAATAAACAAGGACTATTTTGCAATGATGAAGAAAGCAGGTAGATTAACTGAATTCTTTTTTACTTTTGGAATATCCAGCCATTTTTGTTCTTTATTTTCTTGTTGAAACTTTTCCCATTAGTTGGGTGGTATTATTTAATTTATTTAACCATCAATTTATTACAATTCTTTTTTTAATGATATTATAACCAGAAGGATTTTTGCAACACTTTTTAACCATGCTGCAGTTATTTTTAGCTTTTTTTCACTCTTTTATAGTTATTCATAGTGTTTGTTTGCCAATTTTGCATGTGATTTATTATTTCAATAAAATCTGAATATGTCAATACCATACAAAGAACTTCCTGCAAATGAACTGATAATGATGCTGATTGGTAGATTCTATTCTTTCTCTTTGTCCTTCAAAAATATTTATGAGAATATTTGCAAGCATTTTTAAAAATGTTTTCTTTAGGAAGAAAATGTATTATCTAGTTTATTCAATAAAAAGTGGACTAATCTTCATTATGTTTCAAAAATCTCACAAACTTTTTTAAAATCTGTAAATATATTGTAATATAAGTTTCTGAACCTCCCTCATTAATTAAGCTATTTAAACAATTCCAATGATAAACTACATGCTGAATCAGCCAATCAAATTGTTTATAAAATTTAGAGTGAGAAGTCATTGTACAATGTTGCATATTATGATGAATTGCAAGCAAACTTATCAACTAGACTAGCTGAGCACAGATATTTATGTAACCAGGCACAGGAAAACAAAGAATGTTCATCAATATTTATGGGGTATGAATGCAAATAATCTGATTTTACCACAGCCTGGATTGTATGTATTGAGTAGGAGAACAGCAAATGCAAAATTAATTAAACCCAAACAATTAAAGGGGGTCAAGAGATTAAAAATAAAAAAGTATGCATACAGTTTTTGAAGAAATGGATTATTTAAATAAATTTGAATAACTGAATATATTTTAAAAAATTAAGGAATAACTAAAAAATTATTAAGCCATGAACACTAAAGAAACTTAGGTTCTTATGAATATGATATATCTATATAGAACACATGCTTAGCATGAATAAAGTATATGATATACAAATGTCTACCTTTTCTGATAAATGTATAATCTTTATATAAGATTTTGATACCCATAAAAGAGAAAAATGGGTTTGATTCATGACAGTTTATTCATATATTTATGATCATTTTTGCAAAATATTTTATAAATATTTATTTTAACACAAAGTTATTGATGATTAATTACAGATTGTATTCAAAAATGTTTAAATTGAAACAAGGCAGTTTAAGAAAATTTTAATTATGTTAAACAGCAAATTACAATCGGCTGCAGCAAAAAGGCCTCTATTACAACCAAGGCAATATTTTTTTATATATTAATAATTGTAAGTGAAATTTTAAATTTAAAAATTTTTTTTGTTGCTTTATGATGTCTTAACAATAATTTGTCCATATTTTAAAAAGGGAATTCAAATAATAAATCTTTTTTAAAAACAAATTTTTATTGGTGATATTCTATTAATGTATTTCAGTTTATGACTTTTTAATATTTGCAAATTTGAAATATTATTTTTTTAAATATTTTTCATCTGCAAACTTATATTTGTAACAAATAAATTAAAAGATTTGGGAATATGGTATAGAATAATGGTTTTATATTTAAAATAAAATGCTGCAAATGACCACCAGGGATTGTCAAATAAACATGGAAGTGAGTTTAATAATAAATTTGCTAAATAAATGATAGTTTAAAAGAAATATTTTTTATGCTGTAAATATATAGATTATTCTTTTTTCATAGTCTTAGAATACACTTTATCTTCATCCTCAGAGATTTCTTCTAACTTTACTTTTATTTATTTTTATTTTAAGTAAAATCTTTATTAATAAAAAACAAAAAATATATACATTTTTATAATAATTTGCATATAATTACATTGACAATCTACAAGGCTATGATTATGGAATAATGAAACTCAAAGTGCTCAGCCTAAATAAATTGTTATGTGGAGTAGTTTTACCTTCAACACATTAGTATATTATTAATTACAAAATAATGGTGAAATACAATATTATTACAATAATTATTTACATATAAATTTTAAATTACAGATCTCAATAGTTTCTTCTTTAATTAAATAATACTTTTTTAATTTTTATATTTCTGTAATTCACAAGGAAACAAATCAGTTTTGGACCAAATTTTTTCCATTATTTTTTGGGAATGTATCTGATGCAGTTATTAATATATTTATTCCAATCATTATTAAGCATTTTTTAACCAATTATTTTTTTATTATCAAAAATCTTTTCAAACCTTATTGTCCATATAGTTCTTAGAGCATGTAGAAAAAACATTTCATTATGTGGATTAAATTTTTGAATATTTTCTTTTTTAAATTTATGTATGGGGCAGAAAGGAGTTTGTTATTAACTGAAAGGAGACCCTTTGATTCCTCTTGGAGACCTTAAAGGAACTGAGCAGAGCTAATTCCTAGTGTCCATTCCATATGTTCTTGTCATTGCAGCTGTTATTATTATGTGATTATTTATATAGTATACGAACATGGATGGCTGCTCACCAACACGCATTAGCCAGCATGGTGAGTTTATTGGCTTTTTACCTCTGAATTTAAAATCAAGAAACACCATGGTCTTTCTTCTCAGTTGCCTGATAAGGCAGAATGAATGTTTGTGTAAATGATAAATATTTTTCCAATACATATATACAATTATGACAGATAAAAATAAATTGTGACTCTTATTCCCAGGAGGCTGTAAAGTCACCAACCAAGGTGGCAGTTGGTGGCCGAAGGCAGAGGGCACAAAGAATCCCATGATGGCGGACCCAGTCTGCCATTTGATGATTACTTTTTATTTAGGTATTTACAAGTGAAGGAAGATTGCAAGACTTAGAAGAAGAACTGTCTTATATTAAATGGGACATTATTGGACTTTGTCAAGTTAGAAAAAAAGGTGAAGAGACAATTGATTTAAAAATTGGACATATACTCTATTATAAAGGCACAAATATTGGAAATACAAGTGGAGTAGGATTCATTATAAATAAAAAGTGGAGGAACAACATTGTGGAGTTTGATGGTGTATCAGAGAGAGTGGCAAGATTAGTTATACAACTTAATAGCAGATACCAAATGCAGATAATTCAGGTTTATGCCCCAACAAGTTCTCATAGTGATGAAGTAGTAGAAGATTTTTATATGGATGTACAAAAGGCTTTTGATCAGAGTAAACGACATTTTAAAATTGTTATGGGAGACTTTAATGCTAGACTTGGTAAACAAATAAAAGATGAAAGTACTGTAGGTAATTTTGGTTATGGTAATAGAAATGAGAGAGGACATAGACTGGTTCGCAGAAAAAGAAAAACTTTATATTATGAATTCGTTTTTTGAGAAAAATGTTAAAAGGAAATGGACATGGAAACATCCAAATAAAGGTACAGCAGAATTGGATTATATTTTGACTAACAGAAAATACATATTTCAAGATTGTAATGTTCTTAATAAATTTACCACAGGAAGTAATCATCGTTTAGTAAGGTGTAAGATACGTGTTAATGCAAAACTAGAGAGACAAAAATTATTAAAAAAGACAATATTTACATATTTTAATGAATTTAAATTAGAACCTACAAATCGGTTTCAAGTATTACTTGATTTTGAACATGATTCAGATTTGAATGAAATTAATATGAAAATAACTGATACACTTTTAAAAACTGCAACAAAGATAGCTGGTAGAAAAAAGCGACAGTTGACCAATAAAATTTCTACTGAGACTAGAAAATTTATGAAGAAAAGAAGGAATATGAAGATATACAAAAATGATGCATTAAAAAGAATTGAATATCTTGAATTTTGTAAAATGGTGTGGAAAAGAATTGAAAATGATATAAGAACGTATAACTGTGAACTAGCAAGGAAAGCTGCAGAAGAAAATAAAAGTCTCAAGAATGTAAAACGACATTTTGGTATTGGTAGGAAATTTATATCTGCAATAAAAAAAAAAGGAATTATTACTAAAAAGAGAGATGACATCATGAAATGGTTAGAAAACTTTTATCAAGAATTATATAGTAATAAAGAACAAGTACCTCCTATATCTATTACATCTTTCGAATTGCCCAAAATTTTAAATGAAGAAGTGAGACATGCAATTAAATGTATGAAGAAAGGAAAGGCTCCAGGTAATGATGGAATTATTATTTGATATATTAAAAGAAGCAGGCGAAGAAATAGAATTTTTTTTTAGCAAAGTTATATACCAAATGTCTAAATGATAAAGATGTACCAGATGATTGGAAGAATGCAGTAATAATATTAATATTTAAAAAAGATGATAAAGAAGATATTACAAATTGCAGACCTATCAGCTTTTTATCCGTTTTATACAAAATTTTTACCAAGATAATTACAACTCGTCTAGAGTGAACATTGGATTACCACCAACTAAGAGAACAAGCTGGATTTAAAAGTAATTTTAGTACAGTAGATCATATTCAGGTACTGAGAGAAGTTATAGAAAGAACCAATGAATATGAGTTGCCATTATGTTTTGGATTTGTAGATTATGAAAAGGCATTTGATTCTATAAAAATTTCTTCAGTGATTAAAGCATTGGATCATCAAGGTACAGATCCAGGATATTGTCATATTTTAAAGAATATTTATAAAAATGCAACAGCAACAATTAGAGTACATAATGATACTGGGAAAGTCAACATTAAGAAGGGTGTAAGACAAAGTGACTCCATATCTCCAAAACTTTTTACAGCAGTGATGCAAGAAGTATTTTGTGGATTAAAATGGGAAACTAAAGGAGTGAAAGTAAATGGAGATTATTTAAGTCATTTAGATTTTGCAGATGATGTAATTGTTTTTGCAAATAATGCTTCAGAGCTGCAGGAAATGTTGCAGGAGTTAGCAGATGAAAGTAGGAAAGTAGAACTAAAGATAAATGTTAAAAAGACTAAAGTAATGTTTAATTGATTTGCTCAGAATGTGAAAATAAAGATTGATTATGATGAATTAGAAGAAGTTCACAGTTACAAATACCTTGGTCAGATTATTAATACAGATGGAAACATAATGGATGAAATTAATCATAGAATTAAACTTGATTGGAGTGCTTTTGGTAGAAATAACTTGATACTAAAAGGAAATATGCCTATGTGGTTGAAAAGGAAGGTTTTTAATAAATGTGTTTTACCAGTTCTTATTTATGGATCTGAGACTGGACACTTAATAGAAAAGAAATACAGAGACTTCAGACCACTCAAAGAAGTATGGAGAGATGCATATTGGGAGTAACAAGAAGAGATTGAAAATGCAATGTATGGGTAAGAGAACAAACAGGTGTTACTGACCTCATTGAAAAAATTAAAAGATTGAAGTGGAGTTGGGCTGGACATATTGCTAGAAGAGATGATAGTAGATGGACAATTGAAATATTAAACTGGATTCCAAGAGATTGTAAAAGACACAGAAAGAGACCACATGTGAGATGGATGGATGAAATAAAAAAAGTGTGCAGGGGTGATGTGGGAAAAGAAGCTAAAGATCAGAGAAGATGGATTGAACTTGGAGAGACCTTTATCCTGCAGTGGATTGATAATGGTTGATGATGATGATGATGATGGAGCATATAATGCTTTTGATCGTAAATGTAAAAAGATCTCTATCATCTTACAAAAAATACATGAAGGCTCTAAATTCATTTCTAAGTGACCATTTAAATGAACCTTGGTTGTTTTACAATAGCGTGTTGAAACCGCTGGAGGGCGTTATTTCTATGCTAGCGCACAGAAATATGGTGTTTAGGTGGCCGCCTCCACCACTATCGAACGTTGTATTTCTAACGCGTAAGACTAGAAATAGTCCGTTGATACGGGGGAGGGTACCAGCTGACTGTGTTTATTTCTATGCTAATGCACAGAAACATGAACATTTAGCCAATCTTGCTGCAGAAGCTATCGTGTCAGCTTACAGCTCAGATTCGGGCTAAGCATTTCGGACTAGTGATCATATTTCACTTTTGTTTACAGTATTGTCTGAGGGTGGCTGAAATTATGATTGTCGACACTATTTTAATATTCATTAAGACCACCTCCCCCTCTATCTCACATCTTTTAGGAAGGTCTACTAACAATTATCAGCAGAGTCTCATGCTTCCCTAGCCCCCCATTTCCTGCTGAAAAAATGGGCCAAGTGTAGTTAAAAGTGCGCTTCCCATCAAATCACGCTCTAAGTCATGTTTCGTGTGACAACAACTGTGAGTTGATTAACTAAATAGCTGAAAAAATAGGACAACTTGTTTTGCCAAATGTCAAAGAAAGAACAAGGATTCTTCTCTGACTGCTGGAACCGGCGGTGGTTTATCAAACAAAACACCATTGAAGTTGCATGCCTGCTGTGTTTTTTTATTTTATTTTATTTTTGCCTGAAGAGCCCAAAAAGTTGCTTTTAATTGCCATATAGATTGATGTTTTTTGAGGGGGAATTACCGTCAAAACTTGGTCAATCTTCGAGTTGTTGGCGTTCTGTTCTGTTAGCAATTGCAAACACCTTTCCCCCCTCTCCCAAAGTTGGACTTTGGCTTGTAAATGTTACCGTTATATGGACAATAGATTTATTTATCAAAATAAAAACAAAACAAACCGAAAAAAAAAAGAAGTAGTTGAATCGGCTGATTTTTTGTTTGTCGTACAATACCGAACCGAAAATAGAAAAGGGTTTAATGAGAATTAAATCAAAACAAACAAAAAATCAGTTAACTAGTTTTTAAAAATCATTGGTTTTAATCGATCCATTTTTTTTTTTTGGTCTTGTTTTTTTTTTGTTGTTTGGGGTAGCCAAAATAGATTTGATAGCCGCCGTACTTTTATTTTAAATGTGATAAACAACAACAACAACCAAAAAAAAAAAACAACAACCAAAAAATACGTAGACAGTAAAAAAAACAAACAAACACCGTCCTCTTTGAAAATATAAATAATGAAAAAAAGAATCAAAAGCCAAAAAAATGAAGTACTTTTTTTTTGTAAATTCATTTATTTGTAATTTTTTTGTTTATGCATTTGTTTATTTTTTTTTGTTTTGGACGTGTTTAAACAAAAAATTTGATTTGATATTACTTTTATAAATGTTGTGATAAACAAAAAAAATAAAAAAAACGTAGCCAACAAAAAAAAAAAAAAGAAAAGAAACCCGGCCCCGGCAACATTATATTTATCTTTGTTTACAAACTGAGCCCGCCCTCCGGCAGTTTCAACACGCTATTGTAAAACAACCTGAACCTTTATTAGAAGGCAGCCATTTAAATATTTGAAATAGAATTTGATATATGATTGTGGAGTATATATTTTGTGAAAATTCTTGATAACCTTAATCACTGACATTTCTGTCCAACTGTACTGAGAATTGTTTATTCATTTTTTTATATTGTTATATTTACTTTTATATGCATGTAAATAATGCTGCATATTTAAAAAAATATATATGTATAGTAATAAAGTTTTCTATCAACAGAAAATTTTATCTATGTTTTTTTAACATATGTAAAAAAAGACTTTACATGTAAAATAGCATTTGTTCTAGTAAATTCTTGTTTTCTTCACCTGCTTGTATAAGCTAGTGAACTAGGATCACATATAGATCACTTTCTAAAAATATTTTGGTGAATCAGGATTAGAAAATTCAACTGATTACGACTTTCATTAAGCTGAAAGCATCTAATTCATCTGTATTTTTTAATCACAAGAGAAACATGGCCACAGCTATGATCCAAGTGCTGTCAGCATTGTATGCAAAGAGAGAAATGATCACAAATACAAAATAAAAGAGGTGTTGTTCACTACACAAAATGAATATGTAGTGAACTAAAAAAAGTAATAGAATTCAAATCAGTAAAAAGTCTTTTCAGCAGTTGTGAAAATGGCGAAAGTATACTTTGTGCAATAAATATTGTTAACATTTTATATTTAAATTCTGTATGAGTATTATTTTACATTAATATTTAGCTTTTATATGATCTGAGCATTATATTGTAAGTGATGCATACTACACATATATTGAGCTATGAGCCCCTATAAGGGCACACACATGATTCTTTAGTAACCCCGAACTTGATCAACGTGGAGACAGCAACAATTTTTCTATTTAATCACTTTAATCAAACTTCCGTTACATATTTATAGATATATTAAAAAAAATTATAGATTGGTTTGCAGGATTAACTAAAATTAAATATTTTTCTGTTTTTAATTAATAAAAAAATAAGATTGTAATTATAGTATAATGATTATTATTGTTCAGCTTACATACCATTACAAAATAGGTTTAGGTTTTATAATTGCATTTTCTTCCTAATCCTTTTTAAGTATAAACATAGTAAAATTAACTTTTATAATAACATGTCTTTTAAAAGTATATTTTTGATTATACAAAAATAGCTTTCTTTGGTATATTAAAAATTTAGCTTTTTGTCAAAATGAAAAATAAATTAAATAATCCATTTGTGTTTGAATTTTTTTCAAATATTTAATTTTAAATAATTTATTACTTAATTAAATAATATTTAAGTCATTCTAAATTTTATTTTGAATATTTATAGAAATAAGTTTTGTCTGTGTTCATTTTTTAAAACATTAAATACATATGTACACATATTGAGGTTATACATTCACTATGTTATGTGCTATAAGACAGCCCATTCATTATAATAGGGAGAGAATAAGAGAGAAAGAGAAAGATAGGGACGGAGAAAAGAGTTTAAAGTATAATGTGTTGCAATAAAACATTATAAGGAAAGTAAAAGTCAATGACGAAAATGAGCAAAAACATTATTATATAATTCTACTTCCACTTAGTAAATTCTTATTTCAATCACCAATTTATTTTGACTGCACTTCTAGATATAAAACTTTGACCAATACACCTTTCTTTATATATATATATATATAATCAGCCTTCCAAACATCAAGATATGTCAGCAATAGCCTCTGTGACTAAATATAAAATCTAAGTGTTGACTGGTTTTTAATGAACCTCATATATATATAGATCTTTATTTTTTTAAAAGCAAAAACTCATCACATATCCTCAGATTACACAATGCTTTTCTGAAACAAACTTTATTTCTGTCAAGCGTTGGTGGCCTAGCGATTAGCATAGCTGCTTTCCAAGCAGCGGGCCTGGGTTCACTTCTCAGTCAATGCTTTGACACACACACACATACATATATATATATACACACACACACACACACACATATATATATATATAACTTTATTTCTACTGCTCCAAATGTGATCTACTGAAAGATGATGTAATCAGTAGACTGCTAAATAGTAATACTTATTATCTTTCAAAAACCAAATTTATTGTACATTTAGACCATAGAAATACAGACCAAAAAGTAAAAAAACAAGTAAATGATTATGAAATAGCATGCAAATAAAAAAAGGATATATTTGAGTTAATGTTTGCACAGGAAACTTTTGTGACTTGTTTGTTGTTCCAAAAATAGACCATAGAAACCCAATTTGTCTAAAGTTCATAGCAGGGAAGATTAAAATGAGATGCTGTTAGTAGGTAGTATTAATATCCGTGTTTGAGTTTTATGAAATGATGAAAAGCAACAGCCACCCAATAAACAGCAAAGTTGCGGGGAGCTCTATCCAATTGCAATGGAGTCCCAGGTTTAATACTTATTATATATCTATATTGTATTATTCTATCCAGATTCCCACCATAAAACTAATAAGATAGAAAATAGTCTATAAATATGGATAAAAATGCATTGAATAGGCATGTAATAAGCACTGCCATCAAGTATCTATTGATTCCTTAAACTTGCAATAGGTGGCAGAACTAAAATAGTGTAAAAAGAGTTGATTCTTTTATTAAACTTTTATTCTGATAATAAGTATATGTAGTCTTAATATTCAATATCTTAATTCAATTTTACACAAACAAATCAGCAACTTTCAAGAATTTTAATTTAAGAGTCCTACAAAAGATAATAAATTTATGGACGTATTACTTACAAATTTGTAACTTAAAACTTTAGCTTTCTAAATCTCTAATATTTAAAATGTATTTTACTTCTGGCATATGTATTTATTAAACACATAAAAATATAAAATTTATATAGGTCAAAGTAAATTTCACCTTAATGAGTTAAAGTTCATAAGAATATAGTTAAAAAAATAGATATCATAACTCAGCTTTGTATATTCATAACTAAATGCAAGTCATAAAATATTATTTGACAATGCAGAAGTTATCTATTATATATATAATAAAAAAAAGAGTAAAAGAAACTCTGATGATAAATTTTATCGAATCTGAGGTCATCAATCTCATGAAAACATTCTTTGCTGTTATAGGAAGTTGGTTTTTGAAGTGAGTGATGGGAAGGCTATTTTGTTTTGTGTATATAAGTTGTATGTATTTTGTTAAAATTCATTTAAAAAAGTCTATTAGTTAATAGATGAAAGCATAATTATGGAAGAATTTTAGTAAAATTTTGGTGTTTTGGCTAATATTGTAATTTTGTATGATATAGTGGTAGGCAATATTTAATTATTTATTAATAAAAGTTTTCATCTCAATTCTTGTAACATTATTCAAAAGATAATCAAAATTCTCTTTGATTATCATCATGTAAAAGAGTTTCATTACTTGATTTAATAGAATTATAATACTGTTTTTTAGATCTATATGTTGCTTTCATTACATTAAAAAAATCTATAAGGACCATGATCTGACAATACTAGCACATTCTTTGCAGTTTTAATACAACCACTGTTTCCTATTGCATTGTCCAATGTATATCATATAATATTCAATTTTCCAAAATTTACTACTTTTACAATGCTTTATTATCCACCCTTTCCTGCTGTTGTTGTCAGTCATTAAATTTCTACCTAATCAAACTCTATTATTCTGTCAATCAAAAAATACCTCGTCTTTTCTTCTAACGAAATAATGAATAATAAGATAATAATTATCAGAAAAACTGTTAAGATTCTGCTCTTTAATGAACTAAGAATATCCGTAACACACTTCATAAAAACGTTGCTCACTTCAATAGTATGATATTCCTGACACCAAAATTAATAATTTTATTGCATAATAGCTGTTGAAATTTCATGCGTATAATAGATACTTCTAAAAAACGAACATCCATTTTTTTTTTTACAAATATATTAAAATAAGATCTATGTTTTAATATAATTATCATTTCAATTTTGGAGAACACTAATCTATGATATGTCGAACAATGTGTGTTTGTAATTGCTTATTTTACATGAACTTCTCTTGCATTCCAAAATATAATGTAGTCTCTTAAATATCATTACTTTGAGCATGGATCCATGCCTAAACAAAATGTTTGTGTTATTCAATCTATGTGTTATTTAAAAATTCAATAGCAACAATCCATTTGAATTCATAGCATCAACACCATTATTTTCAACAACTTTTGACAAAAGTCTAATTATTTGTACCAACACATGCTTTAAAGTCAGGCAAGAAAATAAATTGATTTTTACTGTAATAGTGCAATACAAAAATAAATAAATAAAAGGTTTTTTTCTGAGTTCTTGAATTTAATGTTGCTACTTATGTACTACCAAAATGAAGCACTGATGCTTATTGTACAAGCTAAGTTTTGACACCATTAGTCTTTCATTGATATAATGAGGCATTCCAAAAATAAAAGCTACTAAATTAAATTTTACAGCAAAGCTGACATCTTGTATTATTCTTTACTGATTGATCTGTCCTTCTAAAACTTCTTGTAGCCATCAACATGCTTTATTAAGCTTTTGTCCATTGATAAATGAGTTTTACTAAGAGCAGTTATATAGATGTAAAATATTGACAATTTTTTAGCCATCATTGATATTCTGCTCTGGTTTTGAAGAATTTGCATTGAATAAAGTTTACACATTTCAGTTATATGTGAAAAGAAATAGATTTATAATGCCTATCTTTCTACTTCCACTATTGTCTGCTTTACCACTGCTATTAATTTTATTATTATTTCTATTGCTTTAATAAATAATCAGATAGCCATGACAAATAAGTAAGTCAGTGTGAGACATCATTTTTAGGCCACAGTTTCTAGGTTTTTAAATTACTGTGGTAGGAAAAAGGGTCCCTAAATTGTATTCTTATAATTCAATTTTTACAGTTAATATAGAAAGATGATTGATGTAAGGAGAGGCTCAAGATGACTGTACCTACATCAATTTAAGTGATTGAAGAAAAGGGGGGGGGATTGTATTGTATAGCAGAAACTAACTGTGATGAGTCTATATTCTATATTACAAGGCAAGGATGAAATATTCTTTGTTCATACTGCACGTTTTTATTTATATTTTATCCACATATCTAAAAATCATTCTACTACATGTCATCTGTGGAGCCTGACAATTGTCTCTATTAAAGTGATCGCTTACATTTTTAAGGGTACAAGAATATTTATTCGAAATAAAGCATAATTGCAGTAATGGTTAGAATAAAGAGATTTGCTTGAAAACGAAGAAGTCAATAAACTGATTTAGTTGATCATGTTCCAATATTTTTGTGAATTAATAGATCTAAGCATTGGGTGTATAAGCGCAGACACAGTAATCTATACATTTATGTGTGTGAATCTGGTTAAGAGATTTAAATTTTTTATATTCATTTATTTAGCAAATTATTTTTAATTGTGATAATAAATAAAATTTAAATTTCTTTTAAATCATCTCAAGTAAATTGTTTTTCTTTTAAATAAAATTATTATTATTTTTTTTTAGATTTTTATTTTTTTTTTAAAGCTAAAATTGGAAATAAAGATAAAAAAATTGTCTACTTTTTCGAAATCACATATTTTAATTAAATAGTATTTGAAAAAAATTTTTAAGTAAAGATTTAGAAAACAAATTGAATTTTTTTTAAAAAAACCCTTTATTTTGTGAAGGAATCTAATAATATATTACAGATTGGTAACAATGATATTTACTTTGTTTTCAAGTTCAGGTCTCGAGTCTTTTCATATTAAGACTTAAAATAGCTAAAAATGTATATATTGTCTGTCTACATTTTTTTGTATGCTTAATCAGTTATGAAGACTCGCTAAATGTTTCTTTGGATTAACGAATGTAAAAGCCAAAAGAGAAAATTTTTTGTTTATTGAGCGAGTTAAAAAGTGAACGAGCATCGTTTGAGTGTTTCTAACTCATTCAATAGTGTATAGGGAAAATAAAGTTATATCCATATAGTTAGTTGTTTTGATTTAACAATTTTTCTTTGCACATCATTTCTCAGCCGAGTCATCAATTTCATATTTAATCATCTCTGCAGAAGGGGAGAAAAAATAGTATGCAGAATGCTTGTATTATATTACCTTGTAGATAATTTTGTGTATTTTTCAGCACTATATTAAATATGGTGATACGACTTTTTTTTTGTATATCAATTTTTACAAGATTTATATTTAAAATAAACTGATAGATGAATTCAGGTGTTTTCCTGAAGGTGTGTGATAACACAAGTATTAAATGTCTTTAGAAAAATTAACTATTTAAATCTTCCACTTACATTCAACTGTTAGTAGCAGCACACTGGTTAGTATGTGCACAACATTTTGAGAGATATTATTCTCCTCTCTAATTCAGGTGTTGCTGGCCTGCCCAGTGACAGTAGTAACATGGGAATCAAACCTGAACTCTTACATTTTTTAATATTGAAATTTTATCATAGTGCTCTAACCAACTGAGTCATTGTGCCAAAGGTAAGAATCAGTAGAATTTTTCTTTATTTATCTATGAGGTTCCTCTTGATTTCTCCATCTTTTCCTAATAGCAAAGTTGATTAGTTGTTTCCATACATTATGTATAGACACACTAGTTTGATTTATGGGGTTGTTTGCCATTGTCATGTAAGTAGCTTCTTTAAATTTTCTTCTTTTATATCTTTTCTTCTCTGTCCAATATTTTTATATTTTTTTGATTAAACATATATTAATTGGTATATACATGGAATGTGACCTTAGACACATTTGTTTTCTTTTCTCTAATCATCAATTTGTGTTTTTAAAAGCACTTTTCAATGAAACAACTGGTCTCACCAATATACATTCTTCCCCATTCACAAGGTATTTCATGAATGCAGTTTTTTCTTTTCAGCATTTCAAATTCTAGCTTTGTAAATGTTAGAATTTGCAATAGAATGGTATGGATCTGGAAAGCTGTTCTGATTTTCCTTAATTTGTCTGCTATTTTTGGTATATATGGGTACCTTACAATACCAATAATTGTTTTTATTTTTGATAGTTATTTTTATTGTCTTTATTTAAGAGTTTCTTAATAACAGCTGGTGGATAACTGTTTTTCATGCTAATCTGTTCTATATAGAGCTGTTCTTCTTTCAAATCACTGGTTTCTGAACAAATTTTGTTTTTCTCTGTTCCATAGTGATAGTGTAACTCAATGTTTTGTGTTTCTGGCGTGATCAAATGTATAGGTTAAGTATTTTCCTATATGTGTGGGTTTTCTGAAAACTGCAGTTTTGATCTGGCCATGAGAGATTCTTGTCACAAGAACATATAAGAATGCTAATTTTTGTTTTTGTTCTAATTCTTAATTGACAGGGATATGTTGTTGATGTGATTCTAGAAAGTTTGTAGCAGTGCTTCACCATATGGTCATACAACAGATGTATCAGCTACATAGCAAAGTCAAATTTAGGTGGATATGGAATAGCCTTTCTGGCTGGAGTTTCAAGTTCTTCCATGTAAATATTGCTAATCAGGGATGAGAATGGTGAACCCATAGGTGTTCCTTTATTTTGTTGGAAGAATTCTGTGCTATATTGAAAGTAGGTTGTTTTTATGAAGAATGTTAATAGTTCCATTATATTATCAATAGGAAGAATTGTCTGGTTTATAAGCTACTATCACCATTTAATCTTTTCCTTACAATAGACAATGTTTCTTCAAATGGTACCTCTGTGAATAAACTTTCCACATCAAAGCTTACCAATAAGTCAGTTCTTTTAACGTTTATATTATTGATTAATTCTACAAAGTGTCTAGAATCTCTGATAAAGGATTGAGTCGAGACTTGTATGGCAAAACACTAAGTACATAAAGAAATGTTGACAAGGTTTGGCAAGGTGAATTTCTAGAACTGACAAGATGCCTTAATGGAAAATGATCCTTATGGATTTTAGGTAAACCATAAAAATAAAGAATTTTACTGAAATTGGATGTTAGTTGACTTTCTTCTGAATCACTGAAATATCTGTGATGCTTTCTGAGTAATGCTTGCAATTTTGTTTTTAAACTTGGCACCAAATTTTTTGTCACTTTTCTGTATTGGTCTACTGTGAGCAGTCCTTGTATTTGGTTGTCATAATCAGTTGTATCTATTACAATTGTTGCATCGACTTTGTTCATCAGGGAGAAATGATTATAGATTTATCTATTTTGAGAGATTTAATTGCTTTCCTGTCATCATAGGATCTGTTTGACTTCAATTTTTGTTGGTTGTCAAGTATTCTTTTTATTCTCCAGTGTAATTCTGCTGCTCCTTCTAAAGGCAATTTTTGAGTGTCTTTCTTAGTATCTGCCATTATATCTAATAAAAATATTAAATGGTGTTATGGCAATGTTTAATCCTTTTCCAAGTACAGAAATTTTAGCATCTGTTAGATGTTTAGAACTGAGATTTTTAGCAGATGAAGCTGGTACAGTGCTTGATACATTATGATTTTTCATATGCAAGTTTATTTTTGGCATTCTTTTTTCCATGTAATGTAGAATATGATTTTCTTACTGCTTGAGAAACTCTTGTGAAGTCTTAATTAATAAGTTTATTTTCTAAAAAACATTTTACATTTTTAATAAACAAGGCAAAACTCTCCATACAATAGTGCCACCCTGTGACAACCAGAGTAATCAATGAATACCAAAGGGCTTGCGCATAAAATCCCTATCTAGTGCCTACTCATCCAATAGATAGGGATTTTATGCACAAGCCTTCTGGCATCCATTGATTACTTTGGTTGGCACAGGGTGGCACTACTGTATGGAGAGTTTTGCCTTGTTTATTAACAATTATGTGCTATTATAAGAGATAGTGATCATGTGATGTTGAGTGGTTCTACATTATTAATGGAATGCAAAGTTTGATACTTGGAAAACCTTTGAGTATCTATTCTTTTTATCCATGAAGCTTCATTTGCTCTCTGAGTAATTTTCTTAGCTCTTTAGGGATGAATTAGAGATTTTAGTTGCAAAACCTTAGGAACTATCTTTTTATATTTACATAAGAAAGTTAATTACACTGGAGAATAAAAGAACAGTTGACAAGCAACAAAGCTTGGAGTCAAACAGAAAGCAATTAAATCTCTTAAAGTAGACAAATCTATAATTATTCTCCCTGCTGACAAAAGCAATGCAACAGTTGTAATGGATACAACTGATTATGATGACAAAATACAACAACTCACAGCAGGCCAATTTAGAAAAGTGGCAAAAAATCTGATACCAAGTAGAGAAACAAAGTTATATGCATTACTCAGAAACATTATAAGTCCTTCAGTGATTTAGAAAAAAATAAACTAACATCATATTTCAGAAAAAATCCTCATCTTTATGGTCTATCTAAAATCCATAAGACCTATTGTTAGTTCTAGAAATTCACCTTTCCAAAATTTGTCAAGATTTTTTTCTCAATCTTCTTAGTCTTTTGACATACAATACCCAGTCCATTGTTAAGGATTCTAGACACTTTGTAAAATTAATTCAAGAACAGAAAATTGAAAGAATTGGCTTACCAATAAGCTTCGATGTGGAAAGTTTATTCACCAATGTATCATGTGAAGAAGCATTATCTATTATAAAAAAGGATTAAATATTGATAATATCTTACAAACTGGAAGAATGCTTCCTATTGATAATATAATGGAACTATTAACATTCTGCATATAAGCAACCTACTTCCAATAAAACACAGAATTCTTCTAACAAAATCAAATAATAGCTATGAACACACCATTGTCACCTCTGATAAAAGCAATATTTATATGAAAGAACTTGAAACGACAACCATAAAGACTATTCCATATCCACCTAAAGTTTAGCTTTGCTAGGTAGATGATATTTGTTGTATGGCCTCATGGTAAAGCACTACTATAAACTTCCTAGAAACACATCAACAACAAATCCCCTTCAATTAAATTTACAATAGAATTAGTAGAAGAACAAAAACTATCATTCTTAGATGTTATTGTGACAAGACTCTCTCATGGTCAGATTAAACTGCAGTTTACAGAAAACTATACTAACCTGTTTGCTGTGATATTACTAACTGTTAGTGCATATACTAACCTGTTTGCTGTGATATTATTAACATTTGTTTGCTGTGATATTACTAACAGTTGAATGCATTTGGAATATTTAACTAAAAATTAAACTTTTCTAAAGACATTCAACACACATATTAGATGATGGAAATAGTCCAATATAAAAATACAGCTAGAACATCATCATCACAAACCTTCAGAAAAACACTTAACCTATACATTTAATCACACCAGAAACACAAAACATGGTGTTATACTATCACCCTGGAACAGAGCAAAAGAAATTTCTTCACAAACCAGTGATTTGAAAAAAAAAAAGCTCTATATAGAACAAATTTGCATGAAAACAGTTATCCACCAGCTGTTATTAAGAACATCTTAAACAGACAACAAAAATAACTAGCAAAAGAAAGAACAATAATTGGTACTGTAGGGTATCCATACATATCAAAAATAGCAGACAAATTAAGGAAAATCCACAATCAGTATAACATCAGATCAGCTTTCCAAAGCCATATCACATCTATGAGAAATTCTAACATTTACAAAGCCTAAATTTGAAACACTGAAAAGAAAAAACTGCATCTATGATATATCATGTGAAGGTGGGAAAATGTATATTAGTGTGTCCAGTTGTCCCATTGAAAAACACTTGCAAGAATGCAAACTGATAATTAGAAGAGAGAAAACAGATGTGTCTAAGGTTGTAGACTATGTATGTGCCAATTAATATATGTTCAATTGGAAAAATACAAAAATATTGGACAGAGAAAAAAAAACACAAAAAAGAAAATTTAAAGAAGTTGCTCACATGACTATGACAAACAACCCCATAAGTCAACTTACTGTGACTATACATATTGTATTGAAACTACTAATCAATTTTGCTTTTACGAAAAAGTGGAGAAATCAGAGGAATCCCATTGATAAGTATATGAAATTTCTACTGACTGTTGCCTTTGGCAATATGGCACAGTTGATTAGAGCATTACCTTAAAAAAAAGATTAAACTATTTTTAAAGTGAGATATGACATTATAAAATGTTCGGAAGAGTTTCATATAATAATAAAGACCAAGAAAATACAGTATCCTCTATAGTTGGTACTTCTTATGAATTTCACAGCATTTAAAAAAAATGAGACTTTGAATTAAATTTATAAAAAAGGGAAAAGTTCTAGGAAATAATGGAATTATTAATGATATTTAAAAAAAACTGGTGAAGAAATAGAAAAATTATTGCCAAAGTTATATGCCCAATATCTAAATGAGAAAAATGTACCAAATAATTGAAAGGTAGTAGTAGTATTGAAACTTAGGAAAGATGATAAAGAAGATTTTAAATATTATAGACATATCAGTCTTTTATCAATTTTATATAAAATCTTTATCAAGATAATTGTAATTTGACTCCAGAGAATTTTGGATTCCAACCAATAAAAAAACAAGCTGTATTTTAAAGTAGTTTTATAATAATGGATTACAATCGAGTACTGATAGATGTTACACAAAGCATCAACGAATATGAATTGTATGCTTTGGTTTTGTAGATCAAATAAGGCATTTGATTTTATAAGCAATCCTGTAGTGATTAAAGCATTAGACCTTCAAGATATAGATGCAGAATATTGTCATATTCTGAAGAATATTTATCAAAATGCATCAAGAATTATTACTAAGAAAAGTAAAATTGAGAAAGGTATATGACAATATGATTCCATATCTTCAAAACCTTTTACAGACTTTTACTCAAAATAAATTTTGTGGATTAAAATAGAAAGCTAAGTAATTTTCTAGCTTTTGCAGATGATGTGGTTATTTTTACAAATAATACTTCAAAGCTAAAAAGAAATTTGCAAGAATTATCAGATGAACATAAAAAAGTAAGACAAAGACAGATGGTAAAAAGACTAAAGAAATGTCATTGGACTTTTTCAGACAAACATAATAAGATTGATAAACATGAATCAGATTCCTAATATAGATAAAAAGATAATGAATGAAATGAATCACATAATTAAATGTGGATGGAATGCTTTTGGTAGACATGATTAATATTAAAAGGAAATGTGCTTATGTACTTGAAAAGTTAGATTTTAATAGATGTTTAATCAGTTATGAGTTATGGATCTGAGAATTTGACATTTAAAAGAAGAACAATTCAGAGACTTTAGACTACTCAATGAAGTATGCAGATATAAATGTTAGGAGTAACAAGAAAAGACTAAAAACAAATCACATGAACAAGAGAAACAAATAAGCAGCAATGACTTATTTGAAAGAATTAAGAAATTGCAATAAAAGACATATTGCTAAAAAAATGATAATCGATGGACAGTTGAAGGTTAAAATTGGATCTAAAAAATTATAAAAGACTTTGAAAAAGATGACAAGTAAAATGGATAGATGAAATAAGGAATTTTACTGATGTAGTATAAAGAAAAGAGACTAGTGATTGAAGAAACTGTATTGAATTTGGAGAGATCTCCATCCTGCAATAGATTTGGTTGAAAATGATGATTATATTTTTGGCTCTAATATTTTTTATAATATGTTAGTTTTATGGAACATTTAATATTTTATTTTTTCATGATGCATTAAATTATGAAAATGACATCAACAGTGACATAAAAAGTCAATATGATATATTTTATTTCCGACCAGTTGAAGTGCTGAGTTTATAAGCCCTAATATTGAACAATATCGTTTCAAAGAAATATCATATCTGAGTAAAAAAATCCTTAGGATCTTCTCCTAGAATCTAAAAACCTTACCCTGACAGATATCTGCATAGGTTTTAATTTGAATTTACAAAAGCATCTGCAACACAGAAATTTTCAATCTAGAAAAGTGAAATAATTTTATTCTGTTTTTGCTTAAACCACTAACTAGTAACTATTAAGAAACTATATATATATATATATATATATGTGTGTGTGTGTGTGTGTGTGTGTGAATGTATGTTTGTCTGTAAGGCTGTCATATGATCTATGTGTGTTTTTTGGCAAGGCTGTCACATGTCAAATTCACAACCAATTAATAAAATGATTATGTTTGTCTATAATGCAGTTGAATTCACAATTGAAAAATAGAGAAACTTTAAATTTGTTTTTATAAATAAATAACTATACCTAACTAAACTTTAATTTATATTATGAGCATTTTATACAAAGGAAGTAATTCGACAATTTATATTTAATAATCTGTAATTTTTATCAAGAAGCATATTTTATGCTAAAGAAGTAATTTCACCATTAATAAATCATACTTTTCATAGTTGTTCATAACACTGTCAAATTCATATATCAAGATGGCCTTTCAATAAGCCACATACATATTTTGAAATTATGTTTGTCATAACTGTATTTTAGAAACAGAAAAGTTATTTGGGATTCAAAAGTTAATGTTAACCGTCCTGGTATCATTATGTAATCTAATTGTTGCTAGTTCATTTTTATAAATATTCTTCAGAATGTGATGATATCCTGGGTCTATACCTTCACGATCCGATGTTTTAACCACTGAAAAAATGCCTTTTCATAATCTACAAATTCAAAGCATAATGACAATTCATATTAATTGATCCATTCTATAAGTCCTCTCAATACTTAGATATGATCCACTATATTAAATCAACTATTTGATTTCAGCTTGTTCTTTTGGTTGGTTGAAATCCAAAGTTGCCTGAAGACAAGTTCTGATTATCTTGATAAAATGTTTATACAAAACTGATAAAAGATTGATAAGTCTGTAATTTGTAATATCTTCTTTATCAACTTTTTAAAATATTAATACTGAATTCTTCTAATCATCTAATACATCTTTATCATTTAGATAGTTGGTACATAATTTTGCCAATTTTTTTTTCTATTTCTTCACCTGCTTCTTTTAATATATCGATTATAATAGGATCATTAACTGGAACTTTTTTCTTCTTCATAAATTTAATTGCATGACCCACTTCTTCATTTAAAAATCCTGGGCAATTCAAAAAATATAATAGCTATAGTTGGTACTTGTTCTTTGTTACTATATAATTCTTGATAGAACTCTTTTATAATTTTATAATGTCATCTCTTTTTTAATAATAGTTCCATCTATTATGCAGATATAAATTTCCTACCAATAACACTCTTGAGACTTTTATTCTCTTCTATAGCTTTTCCTGCTAGTTCACAATTAAAATTTCGTATGTCATTATCAACTCTTTTTGACACCATTTTACAAAATTTGAGACATTCAATCCTTCTTAGCCTACCATTTTTATATATTTTTATATTCCTTCTTTTCTTCATAAATTTTCTAGTTACAGTAAAAATTTTATGGTCAATTGCTGCTTTTTTTTACTAGCTATCTTTTTGCAGTTCTTAAAAGTGTATCAGTTATTTTCCTATTGATTTCATTTAAATCTGAACCATGTTCAAAATCTGCTAATATTTGAAAATGATTTGCAAGTTCTAATTTAAATTCATTATAATGCTTCTGAAGATTAGGAATAATTTTTCCACATATCTTGTACAATCTCCTCTATTCAAAATTGTTTGTGAAGATAGCATTCTATAAAATTTTTAATTGTCATCTAGTTCCAATATTGGAATTGTCTATAAATTATATCAAAAAAGTGATGATTACAAATATTTATATAGATATCTACTTACATTTATTCATTGTGAGAGTTCAATAAAAATCAAATGCAATGAATTATTACATCACACACACTAATCTATTATATATATAAATTCATGGCAAATTGAACATTTGGTTATTCCAAGAAACCACAAAGATGTTACGACTTTATTACAAATTATTGCATCATCAATAGCAAAATTTTTTACATAACATTTTTATGAAATATGAATTTTTTTCTATAGTACAGGCTTTTTCATACCAGATTTTTAATGAAATGGATGGCTGAAAAGTAGTGGGATGTAGTAGTTTGAAGCCTGTCCATTAAAGTATGAAGATTGGCTATCTTAATATAAGCTGAGCTTTGATTGTATATATGTGTGAAGATGATAATCTGGACCAACTGACGAGTGCTGTAGCATGAAATATGTATATTGATGGTTATTTATCTTTTCAACATGAGTGTGATCAAGTGTATCAGCAGTATGAGATAGCATGGTTTAAGGGTCATGTGAGAGTCTGAGTTTAAACCCCCTATATATATCATTTTTATGTTTATTACACATTTTGTTATATCTTGTTCAGATTACATCTTTGCAACCCACTCTCTATTCACTATTTTTTAAATTCCAGAATAGATATCTTTTTTATTTCTGGTCATTATTTTATATTTTAATTTAAATAATGACTAATCCAACTATTACCTATAAGATAGTAGAAACTTTAATGCTAAGGGTGACCAAATTCCATTAATTCCTAAATATTATTATCAGTAAAGCTCTATTGAATATCGCTTATATTCTAAAGAAAACATTATATGGTTTCAAACTAGAGTAATAGAGTCAAGAATAAAGAGATTTGAAGCAAATCTTAACCTGCCACTTTTATTACTTAAATGCTGCATGATATCTTAAACTAAACAATTATTTTTTCTATATATGAAATAATAAAATGTTAAAAAAGTATTTTAATTACATTATTTTTTAATCCAAAATAAGCTAATGTTATTCTCATAAAGCCTTTCTAAAATTTGGATACGAATATACAGTTCTCAGTTTTTTTTATATTATTATTATGTAACAACTTTCAAATAACTAATGAAAATATCATTCATTATATCATTTTAAATTCATAAATTGAAAGTAATCATACTCAACATCTGGAATCAGTTTTGATTCCTGGCACAATTCATATCATTTGTTTCAAATCACATATGGTGTTCAGTTTTTTGTTGATAACAAATAGGAAGATATTTGATCAGGTACCAACTATAAAAATTCTTTGTGTACATATGCTTGAGAATGATACATTTCCATACTTCATTTCAAAATCATTAATTTCTTGGGGTAGAATATATGTAAGTGCATGTCAATTTAGGATAATAAAAAAAAGCAAGCAATCCTGAATAATGATCAATGAAAATAAATAATACTAAGTAATAATGCTATTTGGCATAAAAATCTTGACATTATATATATAAAAATCTCCATTATACTTTAGTGCTATAGACTATTTATAAGCTTGGTTAATTAATAAATCAGAGATCATAGTTTTACAGTAATGCTTATTGCATCCATATCCAGTACAAACATATGCATATTTTTAGACTATTTTCTGGCTTATGGCCTGGATCTAATGTATCTGAATCTTTTAGACTTAAGAGATGCAGATAGCAATATATATCAGTTTAAGAAGCATTGCCATCTTACTATTTATTGATTTCTTGAGCTTAAGATAGGTGGCAGCACTAAAGTAGAATAAACAGAGTTTATTTCTGAAAACATCTGAAAACAGGATATAGCATTTTATCCTATAAAAGTATGTTTTTTTTTGTATACTTTATTTCACATACCCCTCCCCCCCCAAAAAAAAAAAAAAGAAAGAAAAAAATATAAAATGTGATTATTATCCAAAATAGAGATCAGGGATTATTTAATCCAAAACTAAAAACAAGTATATTCCCTCAAATAAAGTATACTGGATTTAAAAATTTCAGAACAATTCTGTAGAAAGAGGGAGTAGTCTATGAAATTATTAGTACAATTGATTTTTTAAATTATAAAATAAAAGTAAGAACATACACAGATACACAAAGATGCATACATATATAAAAAGGGAATGTTATATAATGAGCATGCCAACAGCTCTTAACAAGCTTTTCAGAATATCTGGCCGTTGTCAGTGAGCCACTAGGATATTCCAGCATTAGCATTTGTAATACAAGCTTAAAAAATTAAGTCGCGTGGTATGTGACTTGATTTCCTTGCGATAAAAAGGGAATATAAATATTCGTTTGTGTGTGCTTCGTATATAAATATACTCTTGCATACGCGTAATACATATAGCACATTTAAACATTTGTGTGTATACAGATAATTTTGAATCTCATTTTCTAGTAAATTTTTAATTTAATAATGTAATAGACTTTATTATTCTATAATTTAGCTCTAAATGTAATATTCTCAAAATAAAAATATTAGAATACTTTACATTGAACTAAACAAACTATTACTAATGTCTAGACATTAACTTGCTTTTAGTAGAGAAGTCAATGTATACACGTATTTAATTTATAAAATATTTTCTAATTTATATGTTTAATAATATATTTTAGAAAACAAGCAATAAGTACTTAACATTTTAATAGTTTATTTTTAAAATTGGCTTATTAAAATCAAAATATCTAAATAATATATAATCAAGAGGTAATAAAGATTTTAAATTAAAACTACATTAGTAAACGCCTCATTGCTAATAAAAATCCCAGTTCAATTCCAATAGAAAGTAATTAGAGTTATTGTAACATATCGGAAATTAAAAAGGTGCAAAAAATAAAATAAAATTCAAAATCAAACTATTTATGTCTTGTACGATATCGGGGTTGCCTTCAACCTAATTACAATCTCAATAATATTTTACTCTCTTAGAAACATTTTGACAGCCGCTAGCTGTCAACAGTTGATCGGTTTAATAGATGAGGCTGAATAAAAATGGAACTAAAGAAACAATACTAAACAACTAATAAAACCAAATTATTCAGTTAAATGTTTAAAATGTCTGGAGTATATTATTTATCAAAATGATTGAGGTTGTTTCCTAGCAACAAATAACAAGCACCGCAAAAACAGAATGTTTCTTTATAATTATACATATAAATATCACAAATTTATTTTAATACCTTATAAAAACACCAAATAGTAAATTTTGAATGCAGAAAAAATTACAGAATAGTTTTTAAAATGATATATATTTAATTTTATATGATACATATCTAAAGTAATCCAGAAAGATAAATCATATATATATCTGCGTAGTTATTTTTTTATTGCTTATTTTATTTACATGGTTATATCTTTTTTAATAATTATACAAATAAATTTCTTTAATTATCTTTATCAGGTCTTTGTAAAAAAGGTAGTTCGCACATGAAAATTAAAAACATTTTACAAGTCTTTCTTTTCTTTCCTAAAACCTACCAATTGATTTTTCTCATCTATCTCACATTCTGATATTATCTATGGGATTTTGTAGTATATTTTTTATAGGTTTTCTATCTGAAAATAGAGGCCCAATCCAGTTCCTTTTCATAATTTTAGCAATAAATAAACTTTTAATATTATTTTTAAAAAAATTTCTACATTACTAATCTTATCTTTCCAACATACTTATAGAATCTTCCTAATTCATTGTATACGTTTCAAAGTAATGATTATTCTTAATTTGTAATTTATACTATTTATTTTTCTTGTTTCTATTTATTTTCACCCAAACTACTTGCAAGCTCTATTAATCATTTTTAAAGTTTTTTAAGGACTCTTTTTTGCTATTTGAAAGTAATTCCATACCCATATAATATTAGAAAATAAATTTGGTGCTAATTTAGTATGCACTCTCCATGACTTTGGCCATCAAGGGTTGCTCCACAATCAATGCTGACACAACCAAGTAATAAAGGATGTGAGATAATGCTGTCATTTTTTATCTCCTAGAACAATATTCACACGATTATGTCTACTTATAAATAAAGACTATAAAATTCTTACATTTTCTTCATTCTATTTTCCTCAAATCAGTAATCATTTCACAAGATCCTATGATATTACATCTCTGTCAATAAAATTATCATTTTCCCTGGCTTGTTTATTGCCCTAGCTCCATGGACTAATTTTTTGTGATATTTTCTAATTTTACATAAACAGTTGTAAATGAATTGCTGTTCTCAAATCTGCACTTTTAATGTCTACTGCTTAAAAATTAGCATTTTGATTTTATTTTAAATTCATAATCCAGATTTTATAAGTATATGTTAAGGCACATAATTAATACAAAATACATTATAAGTGTTTGCATGTGGATATGTAATTAATTTTTTAAAATTGCATTAGGTTTGAATTTTTTTATTAATTTCCCACACCATTTGTAACATAGATAAAATTAAAATATAAATATAATTATTACTGCTAGTGAGACAATAACAGTATTTTATTTTTAACTGGGACATTACAATAAGGAACAGTCAAATTCTTTTCTGCACAGTTATAAACATTTTTCAAAGATTTAAATGAATATTTATCATGAAGGTACTAAAAATAATACGTAATATAGCTAAAGTAGTTCTAACTTATTTTCAGTATGTATAAAATTATTATTAAATTGCAACAGGTGGCTAAGGTAAGAATCAAAAATGAAAGTTGAATTTAAAAAAGAAATGAACTTTAACCTAAGAAATTTTTAAATTGAAAAATTAAGATATTGGTAAAAAAAAAAATGAAAACAATATTTTTTTGTTTAAAACAAAAATTAAATTTATTTATTTATAATTGGGATAGATTGTTAAAATCAAAACAGTTTGTAGTTTTAATAATATTTTAGTTAAAACTTTTGATTTAATTAAATCAAATGGATTGTCATCATTAATAATCTCTCCTAAAGAATATAATCATTCTAATGTCTAAGAAGTAAACAAACAAATATAGAAATAAATAAAAAATACAATAAATACAGAAAGCAAAAAAATAAAAATAAAAAGAAAGTAGAAACTATTGTTGTAGTGGATTAACTCATTTCATAAGCTTAGTGATGACGCTGCTCAATTTTTTTATGTTTTATGCGTTATACTAGTGCTATGATTGCTCTCTTTTCTATGTTGTTTTAAACCTATCTAAACATTATATTACATTTTACAGTGGTTTACAGCTCCTCTTTTTCCCCATTCCTATGATTTAACATTATTTTTTTAAAAAAAATCTAAAGATGTCAGCATTAGATGGATCTTTTTGCATGATTGACAGTACCCTATTGTTATGATAAAGTTATAAAGGAGGATGGCTAATTTCTGATTGGCCAAGTTCTTTAACCTGAGATTGAATTACTGAATATTGTCGACCTGTAAATGAAAAGTGCAATTGATTTACAAATTAATGATTACAGTACAATCTTTTTGTAGAAGACTTACTTTTAACCTTTTAACCGCTAATTATATTATTGGTTGTATGAGGTAAAAATAAAATCTTTTAATTGGCCAACTCACAAACTGAAGACAAAGCCTATTGTTAAAACATATTCACCTATAATATTAAATTCAACTGAGATACGTTTATAAAAAGTATATTACTAATTTTTCAGGTTATGAAGAGAACGAAAGTTCTTTCAAAAATAAATTGCTATTTATTTATTCTAAAATATTCAATTTCGGCAACATAAAAGCTATAATATAAACAAAAAGGTCGACTTTTATGTTATAGAAAAGTAAATATTTCTTTTAAATATTTCTTTAATATTTTTACTAAAATCTTCAATATTTTTCGAAAATAATTTTGTTTTTTTAGTTTTTTTTTTAAAAAACTAGTTTAATTTCTGAAATTATATTTTTTTAATACTTAAAATTGCATTCGAAATGAAAATCTCAGTGTTTTTCTTTATTTTCTTTGATCAGGCAGTTTTTTTGTTCTTTCCAGCCAATCAGAATGTCTTTTTCGGCTGAGAGCATGCTAAGAACCAATCACAAGTAATGTTCTTTCTTTGTTTAGGTTTAAATGCGTTTTTTTTATTTTTTACTTGTAAAATAAATCGGAAGAGGGCACCATCTTACAGAACTTTTAAAAACCTATTCAAAACCTATCAAACGAATTTTTTAGCATAAGAACTGGCAGAATTAGAGTGACGTCAGATGTCTACGAGGAGCCTCGTAGGAGGCGGGAAAAGGGTTAAATTCAAAACTGTGTCACTAATAGGAGATTGTCTTTGAAAATACTTTATTTGTAAAAAGGCAACTCTTGAAAAGTTCATTATGGCAACAGGAAGAAGTTCCTACTGGGTTAAAAATAACTTTTGTCAAAATGATAAATAAAATACTCTCTAAAATTTTAATACCAATAAATAATTTATTAACTTTTAGAAACTAATTCTAAATATATTCTTTTTTAATAATATAAAAGTCAAATATCCAAATTCTGTTCTTTTAACTTTTTAAATAGGTAAATTACACATAAGTAAGAACTTCATTTGGATATTTATTTTCATATTTAAAAAAAAAAGTTTAAAATTGGTATCACTTGAAAGTTTACACTTATGACTTATTAGGTAAAAATTACTTATATAATATATAGAAAACAGGTTTAATTGTAAAAATAAAATGTTCAAATATGGAGAAGTATTTAATAAAAAATCCATTAAGTTCTATTTAAAAATTGTCAAGCAGAGTTTTCTATTCAGGGCATTAAAGAATGTAAACATGGTTGTGCAAGTCCACATCTCAATATAACAGTTAGTATATATGTATGTGTGTGTGTGAAGTGGACCTTGTTGATTGCCCTGAGAAAGTCACAAATGATTAGACTATACTTTCTAACCCTGTTTGACTATAGATAGTTAGTTGAAAAATGTGGGGAAAAAAATTGAAAGCAAGAACAAAGGGCAAAGACAGAAAAATCTGGCTTATGTTGGAAACATCACCTAATCTTTGATTATATAGCATCTAATTCTATTTAACAGAATGGAATAGTTTTGATTGGATGCAGTTTATTAGCTACTCACAATAGGTCATATATGAAGATTACTTGATGATCCCTTTCTCAGTAATTTGAGTTCAACTTTCAACATTAGTTTTTGTTAAAATAACCACTTGTTTTTAATTGGATTTTTAAAATGCAAAACCTAATGATTTATTTTTATGTTCTATTTGAATCTATAGTAACAAACTCTCCTTACAGTAGTGCCACCCAGTGCAAGTCTTAGTAATCAATGGATGCAAGAAGATTTGTGCATAAAATCCCTATATAGTAAACAACTCATCCACTATCCCCAGACTAGTTTCTAGCTTGTGGTCTTTCATCAGCCAGGAGTCTTGGATCTGAGAGCACTGGATAGGATTTTATGCACAAATATTTTTGAATCCATTGATTAGTAAGGCTTGCACTGGGTGAAACTACTGTATTGAGAATTTGATATGGTATTAACAGATTGTGTAAGCATAGGAAATGGTGATCATGTGCTATTTGAATCTAATTAACACAGTTTTTCTATTCTTTAACAACTCATAAGTTAAATTGTTTATGCAATAAACACAGTTAAATACTATTTAAATGTTTGGCCTGTGTAGTATAGTAAATTGGTAGAATGGGGGGGGGAGTAAATAATGAATAAAAAATAAGTTATTGTAGGTCTCTGCGAAATAAGATAAGTAAAAAATGTAGAAAGAAGATTTGCTGTTCTATTGGTTAAATCAGATAATCTTATAAAAAATAGATTGCAGGTCATGTGATTGAAAGCTATTTCAAAAGTCTAATGATAATGCAGGTGTGTGTACTAATAATTTAGCATGAAGTCATTTAAAACAATGGATGAAAAAAAAATCTTAAAACAGATACAAAACAAGAACTCTTCTGTTCTACTCTGCATTCTCTATTGTAAGTTTAAGTAATCGCTGATTACCAGTTGGTAGAATAAGTTATCCTCCATCTTTGAGTCTGTTGTCAGATTTTTGACTTTATCAATGAAGAATTGGAATTCAAAGCTGAATTCAATGTTGTGCATCTAACAGCCACTATTAAATTCCTCTTTTTACTATCAAGTTCAGAGACTAGAATTAAATAAATGTAATGTTATGAGCTTAAGACAAAATGTCTTTGTAGTTATAAAGATCTGACACTATACAAATAACTATATAATTTAGTAGTCTCACTTCTATCTGCATGTATCTTTATTTCTAGTTAGGATTGTTAATCCTAACATAATATTCATTCTTTCTGATTACTACTTTATCATAAATATGAACAGTTTTTCTATTCTTGAACCATATAGTCTAAGCATTAGTGTTTATCAGATATTGGTGTAATTTAGTTATCATTCCCAGATTAGTTTTTTTTTACTTTGCCTTTAAAAAGTTGAAATCAATACAGTTATGCATATGGTAATCACTTTTAACTTTTAAACTATTTCTAGCCAGAAAAAAAAAGATTGCTACAATTAGAAAAGAATTAAGGTTAGTATAATATACAGTTATTGATATAGAGCTAGATCTTTATAATTATATAACCAGATTGGTATGGATTTAATACCTTGAAGATGTTTAAATTTTATGCTATTAGAATGATAACAAAAAAGTTAAAGATGACTACCAGACGTATAACTGCATTGGCTTCAGTTGTGAATCCCAGGTACTCATTGATAAAATCAAAATCAAAAACCAGTCATGAGATAGAGATCAAATTAGATTACCATTTGGCAAACACTAATTATTTAAATTTACCATAGATGGCACTGTAGTAGAGAAAGGAAAACTGAACTCACTTATAATACCATAGTAAGCTAAAAGAATCAAATGGTCATATATTGGTATTAAATCAAATAAAAAATAATTGTATAAATTTGGAATTGTAATGTTGTTCAAGAAAGTAGATTTAAGATTTTAAGAAACTTTGGTTTAACTTAACAAAGGAAAAAGATGAATCTTTGATGGGTTTTGTATGGAAAATAACATGGTAATACTAAATATAAATTTTAAGAAGTACAAAATAAAGATTTATACATGACCTGATGAAAGTCTCTTTCCTGGAAGATTAAAAAAAAAGTTTCGTGATAGCAGAAGCCAAATTAATTTTAAAAGTGTAAATTGTTTCTAGACAATAGAAACATGAAATATTAAAATAAGAAAAATATTATAAAAAAAGTTTATCAATTTTATTAAATAGAAAAATAAATGTTAATAAATGTAAAATAACTAGTAATGTCAATAAATTAAAAGATAAACAACATTAAAGAAAACCTAAAAGATATGTGAAAGTCAAAAAAAGTAGTAAAATTCTTTAGTCAACAATCATTGAAATTCTGCAGTAGATAAAGTTTCAATGATGATTTGAGACATGTGACTAATGGCAAGCATGATTAAAAAAATTGTAGTGAGACAGAAGATTTGCCAAAAGATAGCTTTGAAGTAATTTATAAGAGAAGAAAATAGTTTGAATAAGAAAAGCAGAACCAGAGGATATAATACCAATTGAGAGTCAAAAAATAGAAAGTTACTATCAGAGAAACTTGATGGCATAAAAATGAGAAGAATATATAAACAATATGGATGATAAAAAAGTGTCTTCATTTGTGATAAGTGAAAATAAAAAAAGAAATAAACAAGAAATAAATGAGATCTGCAATAATATAGAATAAACTGCAAAAACTACAGCTAAAATGAAATAGGGTAATATTTGAAAAAGTAATGGAATTCTGAAAGAATATTTAAGAAGAAGAGGAATTGAGAAAATTAGATATTGTTTGAATATAATTTACAAACAAGAAGAGTAATTTTTAAAGAAATCTAATGTAATATTTTAAATACAAGTATATTTTATATACCTAGAGTCTAGATGTAATATGGGGATTTGAACACAGACTTTCCAGTTACCTTCAGCCATCCACTCTAACTTATACAACCGATACACATGATCACACACATGTGTAAAAGTTAAAATGATCTCCAATATATGTCTTTTATGCTGAACCAGCACTGATCAGTTGGTCCAGATCATCATCTTCCACACACATATATATAATCCGTGCTCAGTTTATATTAAGATAGCAAATCTTCATGCTTTAATGGATATGCTTCAATTTACTCCATCCCCAACTCATCAGCCATCCATACTATTAAAATCTGATAATGGAACACCCAAATCTCTTGTTAATGCCACTATTATTGTCATGCCCATCACTTTTCTGCTTATTTAAATGGACAAGATCCTACACATGAGATGTCAGAGTGACTTAAAGTCAATATGGGCATGACAGTAATACTGACATCATCAAGGGATTTGGGTATTCCATAATCAGATTTTCAATGATATGGGTGACTGAAGAATTGGGGAGTAGAGTAGAAAGAAGCATATCCATTAAAGTTTGAAGATTTGCTATTGAATCTGGAAATATAGTACATATTCCTGCTTCAACTAGTGCCAAGGTCATCAGCACTAGTCTGGGTTTGAACCCAATCTTTATTAACTGACACCCATCTCATAATAGGTGGTAGTATATTTTAATCAATATTATAATCTTTTATATTTCATTAATCTTATTTTATAATTAAAACTAACCTTTTTATATTAGTTTATTTATTTTATATTTGTAAAAATGTATATTGTGTTTATTTTCTTAAATTGAATTGAATCCTAGATATCTATAAAATGTTACAAATATTTCCAAATTCTTTATTAAAGTTCATTTTTTTCAATTAATTAGTGGGTAACATTTTATATTTATCTTTTAATCAATGTACACTTGAGAATCAATTATTTAAACAATGTAATATTTTAAGAAATATTTTGTAAATCTCTACTTAAGTTTATGTCAAATATGTGCGAAAGTCATTGTACCAAATTCCTAAAATTTTTCTGAATAAAATCTACATTTTTGTTAATCTAAACCTTAATTAAATAGGCTTGTTAATACAATGACTGATAAATGTAATATGCTTGTTGTTGTTGTTGTTGTTTTTTAATTAGCAAATCAACCCTTGGGGCATGTTCATGCAGAGGTATAGATTTTCTCTCCAAAGCAGGCACCAACCTCACAGAACTGCTTAAAGAAATTACAATTGGTGGAGGTCAGTGTAGATTCAATCCTATAGATAAAGATCAGAACACATAAATAGTGAAAATTTGATAAGAATTAATTATTGTTGAGTTTACTGAAGAGAAGTGATTAATCTATATACAAGACATCGTGCCTAAAAGAATGGCTGGCTAAAAGATCGACCGTGCTTCCCGGAGCTCTGTCTCACCAGCTCATCAATGCCATCCAGTGCTGTCAACATCTAGCCGGAGCTTGTCTGTGTCAAGTAAACCTGCTAATACTCTGACTGTAACTGCCTCTGTCAAGCTGTGAAACATCTTCCAATAGGTATATTATTATAATCTCCAATTTGCTGCAAGCCACTGATTTTATTTCACTTGTTTAAATCAATATTAATTTATATATTTTATATATCTGTGTAATGTTTATACGGCTTGGTTTAAAATGAGTCTTTTAATTTTATTCAATTTAAAATATCAATTCTTATAAAATTTTACATTATTTTGATGCAGCAAATTAAATTAAATTTTGTCAGTTTGTTTAGATTATTTGACTTACTGAAATGGCCAACTACAAAATTCAATGAGCTATTAACTTTAAATCCTCCCCCTGTTATTTTTTTTAATTTAAAAATCATTACAAGAAGACTTCCTTCCGTAAATTAATTAATAGAAAGCTCATTTAGTTTTGTACCTCATATATATATTTATTTGAATGATTGAAATTATTTTAAAAGTATCTTACTATTACCTCCAATTTAAAATAGCCCTGTAATTATTTCTGAAAGAATAAATAATTTTAGTGAATCAATTAAGTAAAATTTATCATAGAATTTTATCAGTATATATATTTCATACATATATTTTATTTGTCATAAAATATTAAAATTATGATTTACAATTTATTAGTTTGATATTTAATGCCCGTTTATGTTAATTAAAGACAAGTCCTATTTTGTAATCTTCCGTGATGAGTGGGGAAAACAATTTTATATTTTAGTTTTAATTCTTGCCTTTCTTTTTGTAATATAATTTACTATTAATTCATTAATGACCTAACGTTTCTGGGACTTTATATCAGAAAGCCAATGATTTTAATCAGGATTTATTATTTTGTTAATGATATACTATCTATCTATATACATCTAAGGCATAGTGTATTTATAGTTACAACCATTTCTTTATTATTGCTATTCTTGTTTTGCTACCAACCTCTCAGGACCTTTGGAATCTGACCAGTCCAACCTTTTACACTCCCTCAAAGTAGACATAGTTCATATCAAGGGATTCTTTTCGAGCATTGCTATTAAGATGTATATGCACATCAAAATATTATTATGATTATTTAGAGACATGTTTGGCTGGAGGGCTAGCATTTCTCATCATCTAGTTGTATTTACTAGGAAATTGTCTGTAGTAAAACCACCCAGAGGGTCAATAACAGACCTCATTTATTTTGTTGTAATCTATAATAGCATATTGCCTTCTTCATCATTTTATATCTTTATTTAGCAAACCTGAAATGCTCTCTGCCATGATGGCATGTCCTTCACAAACAATTTCGTTAATTAATTAAATCTGACTGTATAATTGTCAATTATTTATTTAAGAACTATTTTGCTTCCCACACTCATTATATACAAATGACTTTAAATGTAATGGTGTTTTAAATGCCCATCTTTCATATTTTGTAATATATTTATATAAAACAGATTTATTTGTAATATCATATTTTATTGCTGAACGGTTTTGGCCGACCAATTAACAAACTTTTATATTGTTTGTCAAAGCCGCATCAAAACGAATTAAATAAAATCACCAAGTTGTATAAACAAAGACTACTTATTTTGTACTAAATTCTTTAATAAATTCCTATAATATTGTTATCTTAAATAAGCTTAGTTTGTCATCACTCCCAATCTCTAAGGTTAATTACTCTATTTGTTTATAATATTTATTTGATGTAAATTCACTTCTTTATAATGTTGCCATAAAGAATTATCATTATTATGGTTCAAACCATTAGTAATCGATCAAATCATATCTGTACCATTCTGCAATTGTCAGAATCCATTAAATCATTGAATTTTCATATAAACCCTTTATTATTTTGAGTCTCTATGTGAACCATGACCTCCAGCTGGGACAGAATAAAACCAAGCACTGCTAGTGTCATCACAAACGTTATCCATTAGTCAGAGAGGCAATAATTTAGGCAAATAGGTTAGGATTCATCCTTGTCCTGACATATGTATCTTGTGCATGCTTGGATTCAAGGTACTTTTGCTTGGATTATTGGTCTTGTTGAATGAATATGCGATTTTGACCGGCACACTATCTTAATATAAACTGAGCACTGATTATATATATGTGGAAGATGATGATCTGGACTAACTGATGAGTGCTGGTTCAGCATGAAATACTTATATTGGAGATCATTTTATCTTTTTCACATGTGTGTGGTAATGTGTATTGGTTGTATGAGATAGAGTGGATAGCTGAAAGGAGCTTGAAAGTCCATCTTCAAATCCCCTATAGAAATCTAATGTAGTAAATAAACAATAACTTTAATTTCAAACATAGTTAAAAGTATCAATAGGGCATATTTATAATTGCTTAGCCATGTTTATGGTAGAAGATCCAGAAAAAGAATATTAGAAGATGTAATAGAAGTAGAAATGTTGCATTTTTGTTAAATACTTATTTAAATAATTTTTTTAATTAATGTGGACTTGATTTTAGAAAGATCCATTGTATCAGCCATGTGTGAATGGTTACTGTTGGTAGAGTGTCTGTCTTGGGGATCGGGAGGTCCTAGGTTTGATTTGACTCTCACAGGTCTTGTTCTCAAATTTCTTATAAAAGCTCAGTCATTAAAGTCATATGCCTTTTTTATAAATGGTAGGATAATGCTACCAGAATGCACTTAGTAAAAGATTAATTAGAATTTGCAAAGTTTGTCAAAAGTTTGGAGTAAAAAAATCAATAAGCCTGTGATTAAAGCAGTGATTATAAATGGTGGTGATAATAGGTTGAGTGACTATTGGATAGAAAGTGTAAGAGCAGATTAATGAGTTTGATTTTTTTACAAAGCTGTTCATCTGATTATTAAAATGGATTAAGAATTTCAATGATTATACTAGCATTTAATAAAAGTAGAAAGTTATTTTGAGGTCCAGTAAAATTAATGTCTTATTTTGAATATTTTGTTTGGACAAAAAGTTTACACAAGGATTTAAAAAGGAAAGCTTTTTAAATTGTGGTTTCTTGGAAACCCCCCACCCCCCACACACACAAAAGGAAAAATATATGGAATATTGAAGATAGTAAATGAAGCAAGGTTAATTATTGAGAAAATTATAAAATGCAAAAATAAATTAAACTGGATATGTACTTAAAAGAAAGAAAAATTATAGGAATATATTGGAAGTGTCTATGACGAGTGTACTGAAAAAAGAGACTTAATTCCTGACTAAATAATGACCAATTTAATTGCGTAGACATAAGATGTGGTTATTTTCTTATTTATCTACCTTCATTGTTTTGGTTTATTAATGATTGTGTTTGAGATATTTTCCAAATTTTCTTTGTACATGTTTGTGAATCTTCTGTACTATAAGGCATAGAGAGTTTTGTCTATGTATTAGACAACTATCTTCTTTCAAAAGAAAAATAAGTTTTGAATAAATATGTTTAACTAGTGCTCATTTATTTATCTGAGAAATGATTGCTCAAAGGAAGAGCATTAAGAAGATATCAGATAGGTAGTGAAATAAAAAAAGTTATGTACTAGAAATATTAAGAAGTAATCAAAAGCAAAATGGATAAACAAGTAACTACTACTAATTTAATTACAAAAATGAAGATTAAAATAGAGTTTGGATGAATGTGTCCCAAATGACATATATGGATAATTGAAATTTTAAACAGGATTTTAAACAGGATTCCAAAAAACTGTAAAACACACAGAAAGATAACATGCATGATACTGAAGAATAAGACAAAGAAGTTACAGAAATATGGGGATAAAAACTATAGATAAAGAATTTGGATTAAATTTGAAGAGAACTTTATCATGAATTGGATTCATAGTAGTTAAAAATGAGATGTTTACAGTTATAATTATTTTAAATTGGTATATTTATGTAAAAATATAAATGATAAAATATAAATATATGATACAAATGTAATTTACATAACTAACATTGCAGGTCAAAGATTTTTTCTAATTTCCTTAATTAAAAAAGAACAGTGAAAAAAAAAAAAATTTCTCAATAAGTTTGCCAGAAATCGAGTGATAAAAAAATCGAGCACTTCCTCCATCCTTATTAATTCTCTACCTAAGAATATCTAGATACCCATTTTCCAACCAATAGTCGATTTGTTAGATGTAATAGCTAAGAATAAGCTGCTTGAAAAAAAATGCCTGCTTAATATATGAAATTTTTTAATATTTACTAGTCCCATGTTTGCACATCAGATGTGAATATGTTACCTTGATATCATACAAAATATCAAGATCAGTTTATAGGTACTTTCAATGAAATATTTAGTTTTTTATCGCTTGCTTGTGATGTGATATCGCTACTCCTTTAACAAAGTCAGGAATATCTCAGCCAATATGCCCAAGACAAACCTATTAGCCATCTTACATTCCTTTTCCATTTCCACCACATTAAGTTTTCCCATATTCTTCTCTATCCTGGTCTATCCCATTTCCATAATATCATCTTTGTCCACTCTATGGCCTTTGTATCTATATCCCTCATATCTTTTTCCAACGCCAGCATAAAAACCAAGAACCGCCTTTTTGCATAATCATTTGGCCTATAGTTATTATCCCACAACTTCATTATTTGTACACTTTCTGCTTGGGTCAGCAGTAATTCAGTGACTCCCCTTAGTATCAAAAGTGTCCAGAGGGTTTAAATAAAACGGCACCCGCTTTTTTAAAAAAATAAAAAACTAAAACTCTCCCAATCTTTGTATATATACATATACACACACTATCTTAAGAAATTACTATAATTATTATTAATTTTAAAACAAAAAACAAAAACAAAACAAAAACGTATTAATAATCTTTTAGTAAATAGCTTTAAAAAACCGTATAAGTAATAGATTTGTTTAATGTTTTCATTCAAATGACGAGTATAATAGTCTAAAAAAAAGGATTACACATAATCACAATAATTAAATAAATTTATCATTATATGTAAACAACAATATCGGATTTTATAAAAAGGATTACACGTGATTTGAGTAATTACTTTATAATATATTTTTTATAAATTTAATTATTGTAATCCTTTGTTGTTGGAACAAGCAAGGCCACATATTTGTAGAAGAATATTATATCGCTAACTTATAACTGGTTGAAGTTTTACTTTTATACAAATACTTATATAGCATATGAGAGTTTTAATAAATAGTGGACTGATACAGAATTATTTATTACATGGCACAGACTGAGAAAATAATTCATTTCCTTTCACCCAAGGGATATTTTTCCCGCTTTTTTTTCTTCCCGCATCAGTTGAGAATTGATGGACTATTTTTCACTCACTTAACTTGGTTAAAACATTCAGGTAATCTATTAGATTTATTTTATAATTTTATAAAATAATAAAGATAAAAAGGGAATTTGAGAAAAAGAAAGAATAGAATTTGACATAGTATAAAGTTTTTTAAAGTAAAGAAAAAAAAAGAGAGAAACGGAGAGAAATATATTTTTTAAAACAAAACGAAGACTGACTCCCCATTGAACTGTGTATAAATTGTGAGTAGCTTTAGAAAATATGCAAAAGGAATGCCTATCAGATACATAAAATCAGAAAGTTGTTAAGATAAAAACAGAATCTAAGATGTGATTAGATCTATCTATACACGGAAGCTGTAAGTTGATTTAAGAGTTTACTAAAAAAGATTAAAACATACTACAACATGAATGAATGGAAAATGTTAATAGTCATTTGCAGTAAGTTGGTTACGTGCGTAATCAAATATATTCCATGTTTAGTACTGTTAGTTATAATATTGTATTTATATAATTCCAGCAGAAATTTTAAGCTGTAAATAAATTTACTTTTCACTATGAATTACTACAAAATTGTTAAGTTATGCTTAATTTATTCGGTCTGGATTTCTCCAACATATATAAAAAATGAATAAAAAATTATGACTTCCTTGGAAAGTATTTGATGTCAACAAACATCACATGATCACCATTTTTTATAACTGTTATTAAAACAGGCAAAACTCTCCATATAGTATTGCCACTCAGTGCAAGCCAGAGTAATCAATGGATGCCAGAAGGCTTGTACATAAAATCCCCATCTAGTGCCTACTCATCCAATATTCCCAGACTAGTTTCTGGCTTGTGGTCTTCATCAGTGAAAAGCCTTGGATCTGAGAGCACTGTACCTAAATGTATAGGTACTGAACTGAGTTCAGACCTATATAACTATATAAGCTAATGAGCTTGGATTGAAAATATTATTGTTTTTAATTTAAGACTCATAGTTGTGTAGTTAAGTAGAGATAAAAGGTGGCTACTGGAGGATTGCATTAGATCGTAAGATCTAGGTGCAGTGCTCTCAGACACAAGGCTCCTCACTGATGAAGGCCACAAGCCAGAAACTAGTCTGGGGATATTGGATGAGTAGGCACTAGATGGGGATTTTATGCACAAACCTTCTGGTATCCTTTGATTACTCTGGCTTGCACTGAGTGGCAATACTATATGGAGAGTTTTGCCTGTTTTAAGTATTTGATGTATGTTATTTTTTAATTTTATTTTTTAATGTCAGTTCATGTAAAGTATGTTACATTTCTAATAACTTGCACTGTAGTATTAAAGTATGTTGCAAAGTTGTAGTTTATTTTAGTCATTACATAACATGTCAGTATCGCAGGAAGTATTCATAAAATTTTTGAATAAGTACAGAATGGACCAAAATAAATATAAAAGGCCAAATTATTTTTAGGCAAGCTGGAATTTTATTTAGGACACCTTTTACTTTAAATAGTTGTAGATATAATTAAAAAATAAATTTTTTATATAATTTTGGGGCAATGGGCTGCCATCTCATATGATTAGCAAGTAATACTTTACCTCTTGTACTTAAGAATTATTGGGTATCTCTAGTCACAATTTTATATGGATGTTATAGTATTTTGATTTAATTTAAATTTTATTGGTCACAAAAATTAGTTGAAACTGAAATCCTATATCATATATAGCAGAGATTTTATTCGTAAGGTTATGGTTTTTGCCTTGAATAATATTTTAACTTTTAGAACAGAATACATTAATCTTTTAACAATATCCAGATTGAATGGTTTGATGTTTTATCTAGTTGTATAATTGCCACTTTGTTTTTTTTTGTTTTTTTCATATTGTATGATGTTTGTAGTTAATCGAGATGAAGTTATATAATGTCATTTT
Source organism: Epiperipatus broadwayi (assembly GCA_028023455.1). Taxonomy (NCBI): domain Eukaryota; kingdom Metazoa; phylum Onychophora; class Udeonychophora; order Euonychophora; family Peripatidae; genus Epiperipatus; species Epiperipatus broadwayi. The sequence goes on along the minus strand of JAQFVV010012416.1, from coordinate 8,343,287 downwards.
AAAGTTTATTAAAAGATTCAAAAACTAATAGATGTTAGCTTATACTAAAATAAGAAGACATAAAATATCAATTGTTTTTTTCCTACTCATTTTTTATTGCAAATATTCTTGTATACATTTTTTTTCTACTTCCATATATTATATAATGAGCATGCCAAATATTAATAAGCTTTTCAGAATATTCCTATTCTCAAGTTTTTAGCTACCTGCTTTTCATTAGTGAGGCAGTAGGATATTCAAGTGCTAGATTAAAATACCATGTCAATTCCAGCACCTAATGAATAACTATTAAGTAGAAAATCTGAAATTTTTAGACATCCATATGACTTCAAATACAGCTATGTAACTTAAATAGCCATATGGAACTGAACTAAATTCTGATAGAGCAAAAACAATAATTGCAAGGAAATCAAGTCATATATCATGTGACTTAATTTAATAAGCTTGTATTACAAATATTATATAATGAGCATGCCAATAGCTATTAATAAGCTTTTCAGAATATCTCTATCTTCAGACTGGTTTCTAGCTACCGGCTTTCATCAGTGAGACAATAGGATATTTAAGCACTAAATTAAAATACCAGGTCAAGCCCAGCACTTTATCTAATGGTTAACTATTAGGTAAAAAATCTGAAATTTTCAGACATCCACATGTCTTCAAATCTAGCTATCTAATTTAAATAGTCCCATGAGACTGAAATAAGTTCAGATACACCATATATTAATAGCTTTAGCAATATAAAATCGCCAAAGCCTTAAGAGCAATACAACCATATATAAATATTAACATCCAGCTCTACTCATATTTTAATTATGATCATTTTCAAGACCTATTTTTTTATTTATTTTAATTGATTAAAGTAATTAAAGTGAAAATAATGAAGAACCCCCCCGCCTCCCCGGAAATGATTGCAAGATACCAGTAGAATAGATGGGTAAATGTTTGATTTAAACAATGATATAAATTTTGTAACAAAGATGAGTATGTAGAAAATAATTTATACATGAAAATTAATGAGTGAATTTTTGAAAGAAAAAAAGCACAATAATTTATTGATTTATTTAATCATGAAATAATATTGTTTTAATTTTCGATGTTTAAATTTTAGAGACTAAAGAAAAAATAAGGCAGTTTAGAAGAATGTAAATTACCTGCATGTGTTACTTTAATTTAGATATATGAAAAAAGCATATTAAGTAATGTTTATTTAAAATGCTGATTATTTTGATTATTTAAAAACGTTTATTGTTGCATGAATTCTATCGATTAATCGGTACATAATTTAAAATTTATTATAAGCATATGGAATGACGAAATATGTTTGAGCTTTTCTTGATTATATAACTATAAATGAAAATTTTCTTTTTATATTTCTTTTATTTTTTAATTACAAAGTAATATTGTTTATTAGTTTAATTTAGATAATGTCATAAAAATATTATTAAATGAAGTCCCTTTTATTATTAAGACCAAAGTGGACTTTTTAATAATTTGTGTTTAAATTTTACAACAAATCAGATTTTTGTCTCTGAAGTAATTTTTTTTTAATGGGGGCGAGTGAATAGTTTTTTTTTTTTAAAAAAAAAAAAGATTTAGTTCGCACCCCCCACCCCCCTGTTTTTAATTGATTTAGATGAGCAGTTGATAGCTATTCTGATTATAATGTTAGTGGTTTGAATCAATAATTAAGTTTTTTTAATCTTAAATTTGTAACAGTTTGCTTACTTTATATCTAGCAATACATTTCAGAATACTTCAAACTGCATATTTTATTTCTTTAAAAAATATCTAGACTGTTAGAGAAATCAAAGTAACTACCTCCCATTGAGTTACGTAGCGTTAAAATCCAAGGAAAGATAGAATGACACCGTTCTGTCTGCTCTGTTGTTATTATATATAAGCTTAGTTTTTGACTTGGTTTTTAAATTATACGTGAATTTTGTCTTTTATGTACAGATCACTATTAATCACTATTAATGTATTCAAAGGATGAAGAACGGAGTCTTACTTTTAACAATCTTTGAACATTAAGTGAAATATTACTTTTAATAATTGTAATAATAACTGAAATACAGGCCTGTATCAATATATGTAGTACATCGGGTATATGAGCACAGACTTTTACCCCACCCACCACTCTATCTCATATCACGGATACCCTTGAACACATACATATATGTCGAAAAGATAAATAATCACCAATATGTGAATTTCATGCTAAATCAGCAATCATCAATTGGTCCAGATTATCATCTCCACACATATATGCAATAAGTGCTCAGATATATATTAAGATAGCCAATCTTCATATTTTAATGAATAGGCTTCAATCCACTCCACCCTCCAACTCTTCAACCTTCTATCCAATTGAAAATCTGAAAATGGAACACTTGAAGGCTACCCTGAGGCCGAGATTCTTCAGATTTTCAATTCGATGGACGGTTGAAAAGTTAGAGTGTGAAGTGGATTGAAGCCTGTCCATTAAAGTATGAAGATTGGCTATCTTAATATATATCTGAGCATTTATTGCATATATGTGTGGAGATGATAATTTGGACCAATTGATTAGCATGAAATATGTATATTGGTGATTATTTATCTTTTAGATATATATATATGTTCAAGTGCATCAGTGATATGAGATAGAGTGGTTGGAGGTGTGAAAGTCTATGCTCGTATACCCGATATTATACATATATTGATACAGGTATGTAATAAGCCTGTATTTCAGTTATTACATAGTAGAGATGTCTGCCCATCTCTTATATATGTATTAAATGAATTATGTCCTGTACATGAGAGTTAGATCGACTTTAGGTCAACATGGGTGTGACAAGAATCTCCGCCTCAGGGTGGCCTTTGAGCGTTCCATCATCAAATTTTCAATTGGATGAACGGTTGAAGAGTTGGAGCGTGAAATGGATTGAAGTCTGTCCATTAAAGTATAAAGATTGGCTATCTTAATATGTATCTGAGTACTTATTACATATATGCGTGGAGATGATTATCTGGACCAACTGATGATTGCTAGTCTAGCATGAAATACGTATATTGGTGATTATTTATCTTTTCGACATATATGTGTTAAGTGTATCAGTGATATGAGATAAAGTGGTGGGTGGTGTGAAAGTCTGTGCTCGTATACCCGATATATAATAATTGTAATAATAAATAAATAATCATAACTTCTAAATATCTGAAATTGCAAAGTGGAATTACTTATATTTTGCAATTACAGATATTTAGAAGTTATAATTATTTATTTATTATTACATAGGTAGTTAGGGTAAGATATATTCTGTAATTTATCCAATAAAAAAATGAAAAAATTTGAAATGGAGATTGAAAAAAAAAGATAAATTATGTGTTTATCCTTGTAGCAAATACAGAAAATAAAGAATGTAAACATATAAAACAGTTAAAATTGTAAAGTTACGATTAAAAAAGTATAATTTTCTACTTTGAGATCTTAAAAGTACACAAAATAAAATATAAATTTCGCTAAATATAGGGGATTTAAACTCAGACTTTCAAGCAATCTTCAACTACCCACACTATCTCATACTACTGATACACATAACCACACACATGTAGAAAAGATAAATAATCACCAATAATCGTATTTCGTGCTGAACCAGCACTCATCAGTTGGTCCAGACTATCATTTCTCACACACATATATAGTCAGTGCTCAGTTTATATTAAGATAGCAAATATTTATACTTTAATGGACAGTCTTCACTCTACTCTAACGTCCAACTCTTTAGCCATCCATATCATTGAAAATCTGATATCTGTGTGTGAGATAATAATCTGGACCAACTGATGAGTGCTGATTCAGCATGAAATACATATATTGGTGATTATTTATCTTTTCTACATGTGGGTGGTCAGGTGTATCAGTAGTATAAGACAGTGTGGATAGTTGAATGTTACTTGAAAGTCTGAGTTCAAATCCATATATTTATTAAGTTCCAGGTATAAGAATGTCTATATTTCAATTCTTATACATTAAGCCTGCATTCTGCCCATCCCTATTCTATATATTTAAATGGATACTGTCCTATACATGAGGGGTCAGAGTGACTTGAAGTCAACATAGTCATAACAACAATATTGGCATCAGCATAGGATTTGGGCATTCTATCTCAGATTTTCGATTGTAAGAATGGCTGAAGAGTTGGAGGTTAGAGTAGATTGAAGTCTGTCCATTAAAATATAAAGAGTTGCTATCTTAATATAAACTTAGCACTAATTATATGTGTGTGTGTGTGTGTGATGATAATCTGGATGAACTGATCAATGCTGGTTCAGCACAAAATACTGTATATTGGTGATTGTTTATCTTTTCTACATGTGTGTGGTCATGTGTATGGATAGTTGAAGGTTGCTTGAAAGTCTGAGTTCAAATCCCCTATATTTACAATTAAGTTCCAGATATAAGAATGCCTGTATTTCAAATCTTAAATTTTGTGAAATAATATGACAGAAATATATTTTTTATAAGAAATAAAATACTTTTTTTTTAAAAAAAAAAGAAGCTTTAATATAGATGAAGAGATTTAATATGAATATTTTTACTTTTATGTTTATAGTATTAAGGCTATAACCTTAAGACCATGCACCTGAAAAAACGACAGTAGGGACCTCTACAAATCTTAACAGAAGATTTATTTAAAAGACAAGATTTGTAGAGGTCCCTACTGTTGTTTTTTCAGGTGCATGATCTTAAGGTTATAGCCTTAATATATATTACTTTATGTAATGAGTATGGACTTTACAAATTTAATTATTACAACTTTATATTATGTTTATAAATTTTTTAAATTAGAATTTAGATTGCGATTAATGCTTAATGTAGTTTATTTGAAAAAAGATATTTCAGAATCAATAAACCTGATTTTATCTACAAACGTTTCAATCTCTTTGTAAGTCTTTATATGAAAATATTTTATATTCAATTTGTTTGCAAAAGTCAATGATATTCACAACTAATGTGGGAAAATAAAGAACTGTTAACTGCAAAGCAAATTCCAAGAAGGTTAAAAGAAGAAATAGGAAATGGAAGATAGTTTAATTTTAACAATTTTTTTAAATTGATGTAAAAATATTTGATTATAAATAATTATTTTTTATTTAAATATATTTTAATTCACTTGAATTTAAATAAATAAAATAACTACATTAATTTGTATTTGAATTTAGGGTTCTTGTTCTGACCATGTAGTGTGGCTGCTTTACGGAATGTAACATTACTGGGCCCCGATATTTTTTTGTTTTCTGCTCTCCCGCCAATTTTTCAAATTATTTTTAAAGAATTTCCGATGGTATTTAACACAATTTTCCTTTTAAAATATATAAAACCAAGAGTATGAAAATGTGTATTATTTTTTTAATGCAAATTAGAATAAATACATGCACTAGTCTGAGTGAACCAAGCTCTCAGCGTAGCACTGGAATATGCAGGGGGAGGGGGACTCCAATGGTTTTGACGATCCGAAGGAGTGGCTAATACATCTCTAGTCTGAGAAAACTTATATTATCATTTTCAAAACAATGGACAATGGCAGCCATTGTATTACTCTTGTAGCTGTTCTCCTGAAAATGTGCCTTTTCACATGATTTATGTGAAATGCTTCAGCAACATACACTTTTGCAATTATTTTTATCTTTAAAGATGTTAAGGAAAATGGGGTGATGGACTTATAATTATTAGTATGTAAATAGTATGTCAGGTAATGTGAAAGATACTTAATTTGAATGCACATAAAACACTTACGGCCTGTTGAATTCCATACACCCTCACATTCTACGGTAATGATATATGAAGTGCAAGCTAGTGATGTGAAGTACAGTGTGCAATGGCATGTAGCCTAATAATGGCTAATATGAACAGAACTGTTCTAGAGGCTGTAAGTTGGGCTGTGTAAATGGCATATTTCTGTGCTTTTGCAACTAACAGCACCATCAAGCGGATGCATTACACAGTCAGAACAAATACCAAATTGAGTTATGGAAGTTGCTTTCAAATGTTGTGAAATAATGTTCTTTCTGGTAATTTATTTTATATAGAATGAATAGTTGAGTAGAAATTAACAATTTATTGGAATTTTTTTTACCTTTGATTGTATAAACTTTAAATATAAGGTTCATCTAGAAAAAAATAAACAGTTATAAACATCTAGTATTCACAATTAAAAAGATTAAACAGAGGCAAAACTCTCCATATAGTAGTGCCATCCAGTGCAATGCAGAGTAATTACTGTATAGATTTTGAACTGGGTTTAAATCTACATAACTATATTAATGAATGAGCTTGAATTGAAAACATTATTGTATTTTCATTCTGGACTCATAGCTTTATTAGTAAAAAATGTGGCTGCTGGAGAGTTGAATTTGATCCTAAGATCTAAGTGTGGGGCTCTCAAATATAAGGCTCATCATTGATGAAAGCCACAAGCTAGAAACTAGTCTGGGAATATTGGAAGAGTAATCATTACATTGGTATTTTATGCACAAACCTTCTTGCATCCATTGATTACTCTGGCTTGCACTGGTCGACATTATTGTATGGAGAATTTTGCCTCTGTTTAACAGCTTATGTAAACAACGTAGGAAATGGTGATCATGTGATGTTTAGTGATTTAAATGAGGGGTTTGGTGAACTAACTGAAAATACATGGATCAGAAATAAAATAAATAAATTTAGTTTTTTTTAATAAACCTATAAATAAAAGCCCTTTTAAGTACTACAAAGCAATATATTTTTAAGATGACCATATAGAAAATACTATTAATCCAAAATCCATGGTTTTTTCAGATTTATGGATTTTTCAGATTTTAAGTCTTTCATTGTAAGCCTAAACTCTGCAAAGCAATATATTTTTAAGATGACCATATAGAAAATACTATTAATCCAAAATCCGAGGTTTTTTTTTAGATTTATGGATTTTTCAGATTTTAAGTCTTTCATTGTAAGCCTAAACTCTGCTAAAATAGGAAAAAATCCAGGCATCTCATTAAGGTTTGTTTACTTAGAATTATTTATTGAATCCTTTTTTAAAAAATGTTATTGGTACATGTGAGTATAAATTAATTTATTTATTGTAAAAGATCAAAGATCATACTTGAAATTTTTTTGGATAATAGAAGTGTTAGAGTAATTTCGGATTAATAGCATTCTATCTCTTTTGCAGATGAGGTAGCTTTACTATTTTTGGGAGAATTTTTAAAAAACTTTTTTTTATGCATAGCCTAATTTTTTTTTTTTTTAAAAAAAAAGAATACAGATTATTTTTAACCCAAATTAATTAATCAAAAAAAAAAAAGATATTTTAATCAGGAAAACAAACTTTATGAAGTCATATATTACATAACTTATATTGAAGTGTCATTTTATTCTTCATTAGATAATATCAACAACAGCAGCAACAAACTACTACTACTACTGCTGCTGCTACTACTACTATGACTACTACTACTACTACTATAACTACTGCTACTGCTGCTGTTACTGCTACTACTATGACTACTGCTATTACTACTACTACTACTACTACTACTACTGCTGCTACTACTATGATGACTACTACTACTACTACTACTACTACTATAACTACTGCTACTGCTGCTGCTACTGTTCTGCTACTACTATGACTACTGCTATTACTACTCCTCCTCCTCCTACTACTACTACAACAACAACAACAACATAAATGTTCAGACATTCATAAAGAAAAGGTAGATGTGATATTTTAAAGATTGGCTTTATTCATGCTGAGCATGCTTTTGGTGCAATGCATACCATAATCATAGCTATCTTATATTTCTATTATTAGTGGTACTTAAGTATACTTGCTTATATTCAAATTCATTTTAATTTGTTGTGTAGTTATGTACATTTTATTTGAAATTTTCTTAGAGTCCATTTCTTTGAAATAGGGGTGCTGGTATCTTTTTTTATTTATTGCAAATTAATTTTTGGCTATGGTCCAAGCTTCTTTAATTTTTTGTCCTTCCTTGCAGTACAGACAATTTTTTTTCTAAATAAATCAAATTTATGGCCAGGGTATTGCTCTTGTTCAATGAAAAGGCAGGAGTATTCATTCCTTCTTTTAGTTCTATTATAGACATAGTTGTGCTGGGCCAATCTTATAGAAAAATTGACTTTTGATTCACCATAATAGGCATATAAACAACTAGCCTGAGTGCAAGAAAATTTGTAACCTATTTGATGAGCTGATTTGTTGAAAATTTACTTTCGAATTATTTAGTAATTTATTTAAAGCTGGGGAAGAATGAAGATATATTACATTTTTCTGAACAAATTCTTGTTAATTTGCTAGGAATTTTTAGTACATATGTTAAGCTTATCCATTTCATAGTATCTTCAGATTTAAATAATATTTTGTTGTAGAATCTATCAATCATACTATAAAGTTTATTAATATTGTATACCATATTTTGTAGATCTGTAATATATGCATCTACATTGTTTTTTCATCTATTTCGATTTTACACAATTTTGCATTTCTATATAGGAAGCCTTTAAGCCCAGAAAACTTGTCTGTCATAGATGTTTTTGATTTGGAATGGATCATATCTTTTATATTTAATGATTTTAGTATCAATTTATAACTAAGTGAATGTGACTATCTTTGAACATAAAGATCCAGAAATTTGATACCTGGCTCTCATCCTCTTTATCAATAGTCCAGATTAAAGAAGATGCCTGTTTCAATTATTGATGAATATTTATCATTTCAGTATCAGTTGCACATAACATCATATCATCTACATATCTGAAGTAAAGTATATTGGAAGCTGTGGAAATATATTTAGAAATAATTTTATTTTCGATGTTTAATAAGTATAGGCTACATATAATGGTACTGAACAGAAGTCCCATTGGTCATCCATATTTTCCATTTGCAACTTCAACTATATCCTCACTTATCTATTTCAATGTCTCTATATGAACTCAATTTTATGCAAGTTATAGTCAATATTTTGCAGAATTTCCTAAATATATTCTATAGACTGTAAACGAGGCACTGAACCTTAAAGCTCTGCTATTGTGTAATCATTGTGTGTTTTTAAGTTTTTAATCTTATTTATAAATTTATAAGACGATTTGATTGTGTATGTGCCAAAATCTAATTCTTCCGTTAACCAATTTTTAAAATACTATGTCTACCATTTCTCAATAAATGTCTGAATATTTATATGTTTAAAATTACCTGGGCAAAAATGGAATCAATTCAAACATAAGCCATAAAGCTAGTTATTTGGCAGATTTTAAACGATGCTTGATCACGGGGTCAATGTAAAGTTGATCCGAGAGTTCCATCCAATAAACCAAGCTGAAATGTGTTTTTGTTACCTCAATTGAAAATTAACTTTCTTTCTAAGTTTGTCACTTTATAACTGAGTTAAATCCCATAGACAATTTAAGGTTGATACGAACCATATGTGGAAAAATAAAAATACTGACTATAATTAAGTGTTTTAAGCTTCTACTACTTATAACAGGATATAATACAAGTCAAGTATAATTTATATACCTGGAGTTATGTAATTATAAGAAGAATTTGACCACAGACTTTCAATCTCCCTTCAGCTATCCACTCCATCTCATACAACTGATACACATGACCAAATAGTTTTAGTAAAATAAATATGATACATATAAACTTTAATATTTAATTGATTGACTTCAAAAAATTTCTAAACATAAGTACTGATCAATATTCTTTTATGCTGATCAAATAAGGAGTAAAAGATGATTACGTAAAGAGATATCTCTAATTTTTTTATTCAGAAGATTACAAAAAACAAACAACGTAATATACAGTATTTTCTTAGAAGTTTATTATAAGCTTAATACTATTTATACCTATACATAGGTAAATAAAAACGTAGAATAATATGTATTACAAATAGTCTACTGCAGGTCCAGAGGCTTCTCCAATGATCATTCATTGAAAGGCAAGATTAACGCTCACTAGACTTTTCAACTGTCTGAATTTGAATTCAAATGATAGCACGATAGGCATATGTATTATGTCTTCATTATTAAGTCCTACACACACGCGCGCGCACACACACATATATATATTTACAACTGTTATATTTCGTGAATTGTCCAGGATTTTAACTGATAAAAAGAGACATGCAATTAAATCTATGAAGAAATGAAAATTCCAGGTAATGATAGAATTATAATCGACATTTTAAAAGAATCATGTAAAAAAAAATTAGTCAAGCGTTGGTAGCCGAGAGGTCAGCGCAGCCGCCCTGCTTGCTTGCAGACGGTTGTCGCGGGTTCGCTTCCCGGCTGATATTTTGACATATGATGTAACGGACAGGTTTGTACATTTGCTCAACAGACTGAGAGTTCAAGCCAGAGAACCAAAAGCTGACCAAGTCGGGATAGTAATACCCTACGTCTGATCATACCTTAACTCTCTCACTCGTGCTTCCAAGTCAACCCATCACGAATGATATGCCTGAGGTTACACTCGATATCTCTTTAATCGCGTTCCAGCAATAGCAAAGCAGTAAAACATGAGACATTCCCCCTATTACATATTCTATTATATAACTTAACTAGTGATTCATAAGATAATGAGCAGGAGTAATGAAGGGGACTGAGACAAATTTTATAGTTTCATAAGACTGAACATTTAATAAATACTAAAGCATAGTGGAAATTGTGTATAGCTAGCTCACTACACTTGCTTAGTATAAGAAAGGTGATCATGTGATGTTTAGTGGTTTATAATTTATATACCTGGAGTTTAAATGTATTTACATAAGAACAGCTGAATGGAGCTTGAAAGTGGTAATCAAATATCTTGTATACAGGAAGCATTTAGTGGATTCAAATGCGAAGTTATCAAAAATAGATGGACATGATTTAAGCATATAGATAAGTGGGTTCTGTAGGTGTTTTGTAAATAATACTTCAGAACTTAAGAAAAATTGCAGTGAATCATCATATGAAAGTATAAAAAACAGAAAAGATAAATGCTAAAAGGACTAAAGTAATGTTTAGTGGATTTTTTCAGAAGTTATAAAGATTAATAATTACAATATCAATTAATAGCTATACATATCTTTAGCAGATTATTAATAACATAATGGATGAAATTAATCATAGAATTAAATTCTTTTGGTAGAAACAACTTAATATTAAAAGGAAATATGCCTATGTGATCGAAGAGGAAGATTTTTAATAAACGTATTTTATCAGTTCTTACTTATGGTGAGAAGTACAAGAAAGAGACTGGATACCATTCACCATATATAGATAATTGTATGTTAGGAGTAACAAGAAAGATCAAAAATCAAAATACATGAGTGAGAAAGCATATAGGTATTACTGATATCAGTAAAAAAAAAAAAATTGGGCTGGGCATATTGCTAAAAGATATGATAGTAGATGGGCAATTGAAATCTCAAACTTGATTTCAGTTTTGTAAAAGACCTAGAAAGAGATCACATATGAGATGAATGGATGAAATAAGGAAGTGTACTAGAAGATATGATAGGAGATGGGTGATTGAAATCTTAAACTTGATTTCACATTTGTAAAAGACCTAGAAAGAGATTACACATGAGATGGATGGATGAAATAAGGAAGTTTTCTAGAAGATATGGTGGGAGATGGGCAATTGAAATACTTGATTTCACATTTGTAAAATACCTACAAAGAGATCACATATGAGATGGATGGATGAAATAAGAAAGTGTACTAGAAGATATGGTGGGAGATGGGCGATTGAAATCTTAAACTTGATTTCACATTTGTAAAAGACCTAGAAAGATATTACATATGGATGTATGGATGGATGAAATAATGAAGTATGTTGGGATGAAGTGGAGAAGAGATACTAGAGATGGAAGAAATGGGATTAAACTTGGACTTCATTCTACAATGGATTGATAATGGTTGAAAATGATGATGATATATATATAAAAACTTTAAATACATTATTTAAGCTAGTAATAAATTAATCACACACTTATTGCACTTAATTAATATAAATGTAGATTATTGATGAAAGATAATTTTTTATTTAAATTTATTGCAATATAAATTTTATGCATTGGAAGGTAAAAATAAAAATCATTCAGTTAGTAAAAAATATTATCTTTATAAGTAGTGAATACTTAATCTCCACTAAAAATTTGAGGCCTTACATCACATTGGCATCAGAAGTAGTTTCTGATTCCAATCTCTGGGACATTTCTGCTTGTTTTCAAGAATATTGCAATGAAACGTGCAACATTAAAATGATTCATTCTTGGGTCTAAATTAAAATTTTTATTTTAAAAATGACATAATAAATAAGTTTGTCTTCCTGTCACATTAGGCTCATAATTCTGGAAGATTCTTATGCAAACGTTTTATCCAGAATCAAGTTTTATGATTGATATCATCAACTGATCAACTGCTGTAATCTTTCTGATATAATACCAAGAAATGTTTTAGATGTCATATGTTGGACTATTTCTATTATCTATGAGTGAATGTTGAATGTATAGAAAATTTTAAACTTTCCAAATACAAACAACTTGTTAGTAATAACGCACAAATAGACAACACAGGTTAGTAATTACACATTTCGAGTAGTATTATTCTCCACCCTTCTTCAGGTGTTTCTGGCCTATATGCACAGTGACAATATTTGCTTAGAAGTTGAACTCACACCTTTAGATTCTTTAATATTAAATTTAAGACAAACGCGCTACCAATTGAACTATTCTGTCAAAGGCAACATATAATGGAAATTTGATATATTTATATAGGAGGGTTGGTTCAAATCCTCCCAAGACCTTCATAAAATTAAAGGTGCAACTTGAACTTCTAAGTGAATATTGTCACTGTGCATACTGAAACACCTGAAGAAGTGTGGAGAATAATATTACTAGAAACATTGTAAAATTACTAACCTGTGTTGTGTATTTGTGTGTTATTATTAACAAGTTGTTTGTATTTGGAAAGTTTAATAAAGTTTAAATTTTTTATACATTCAACATTCACTCATAGATGATGGAAATAATCCAGCATATTACATCTAATAATATACTATCATTACAAACCTTCAGACAAATACCAAAGTCTATGTGCTATTTTGTATTAATAGCTTCCTATCACAGCTATTATTAGCATCATATACTGGAGCTTCATAGTTTATACAGTTAACTAGTTGACATTTAAGCACCTAAATAGATATGCGTAGAGGATCTAAAAAATTCTATAAAGGTTTCTAAATAATTTAGCCTATAATATGGAATAATATATATTCCTCTTGTACAATTATATAATTTCTACATCCATTCACAAGTTAAAAGTGTTGTAGAAAAATTTATTTTTAATTATATTTGCAGACTCATTACTAATTTAAGTCATCAAAAATGATTTTTTAAATTATAATTTATATCAATATATATCATTGACTTTTTAAGTGTACAAAAATTTTTGAATTGATTCTACTATTAAGATACTTTAAAATTTGCACGAAGTTACAAATTTTTTGATATTTTAAGCAAATTTATCTGTTTGGTAATAGTTATTAGAAGGGAATAACTCACTTCATTAGACACATTTTTGGGTTTTGGAATGAATCACATTCAATTTTTCAAAAAACCCATTGTCTATAAGATTTAAAAAAAAATATTTTGCTTACTAATAAAAAATATCTAACATCATTTGGTCCTTTCAGCTAATTACAGTAATGAAAACAAGAGCAGTTCTATATTAATATTTTTTGTCAGTCACTCACTAGACTAGAGATTATCCAATAATAAAGGGGATAGAAAACACTCCATATCTTGTGTGAGAAAGATGTATAGTGTAATGCAAATTACACTACAGAAATATTATTAATTACAAGAACAGTTCTACTTTCACTATTCTAAAACCATTTATTATAAGCTTAAACAATTATTGCTTACCAGTTAGTTCTAGAACTATTATTAAAATAAGTTGAAAGAATTATATGATATTATGTTTGGATTATGCCTAAAATCAGAAAAACAAATTATTAAAATATACAATTATTAATTTGGTATCACATGGATTCAAAATCCTAAGATTTTTTCAATGTCAGACTGCTAATTTGGTATTAAAAAAGCTAAAAGTGATTTTCAGATGCAAAAGTGCATTGGTTACAACATTAAATTCTAAGTCTGGAGGTGGAGAATAAGTACTACTCTATCATCTTGATCATCTAAGCTAAAGATAGATAACACTTGAATAAAGAAAACAATGTTCTTGTTTATAGTAATAATAATAATAATAATAATAATAATAATAATAATAATAATAATAATAATAATAATAATAATAATAATAATAATAATAATAATAATAATAATAATAATAATAATAATAATAATAATAATAATAATAATAATAATAATAATAATAATAATAATAATAATAATAATAATAATAATAATAATAATAATAATAATAATAATAATAATAATAATAATAATAATAATAATAATAATAATAATAATAATAATAATAATAATAATAATAATAATAATAATAATAATAATAATAATAATAATAATAATAATAATAATAATAATAATAAGAAGAAGAAGAAGAAGAAGAAGAAGAAGAAGAAGAAGAAGAAGAAGAAGAAGAAGAAGAAGAAGAAGAAGAAGAAGAAGAAGAAGAAGAAAAAGAAGAAGAAGAAGAAGAAGAAAAACCTTCATCCATCTTTGAGCAAGCATTATTAAAACTATACTTAGGGGTGCATATAACTAGTATTTGATATTAATCTTTTTATCTACATTTGTTGTGATATGACTTTCTCCAGAGAATCACTTAACTGGGCAAAAAGTTAATCTTATGGCATGCAAAATATTTCAAATAATTATAACTAAATGTAGTTAATATCAACAATACAGAAATGGTGATCATGTGATGTTTGGTGGTTTAACAGTACCTCCCATGACTTTCTCAACTTTTTACACATATTTTCAAATGTTTCTCTTCACTCTATTCCAAGATTATTAATTATAAAGTAAACAATCAATAGAAACCAGGTAATAATGCTATATTATCCACATTCCCAGTCCACCTTATAACTTTTCTTTTATTATTGAGGACTTGGGATACAAATCTGAAACTGAAATACTTTATACATTTAGTAGCTACAATTTACTCCTTTATGCTAAATAGATATAAACTCCAAGTCAATGACTATATATATAATTTTATTTGCACCTTTTGCATAAGTATGTTAGTATGCTTGGTGAAGTGGGTTATTCTTCTTTCGTATATTTGTTTGGCTGGCTGCAAGTTTATTGCCAAACACTATAATCATACCTATCTTATTTCATTATGTTGCTGCTTTGATAGTATTTCTTTGTTATTTTAATTATGTAAATGATCTCATTTACATATTCCATATGAGTGATAATTGGATGCTGTTGCCACTTTTGTTAGAACATTCTCGTGATTGACTATGGATTATGCCTCTTTTACTTTCTTCTTTGTGTCATTATATTCCAAGCATACTAAGTTGATGTTTGTGGATTGAAGTTGCAATTGTTTGTAATCCAATAAAACAGACATATATTCAGAATTTTCTTTAGTATATTTGTATAAGAACTTCTGTTGGACTATTCTAGTGGTAATGTTATTCTAAGATTCGCATAGACTATTTATGGGATTTATTTATTTAGTAATTTATCTTTAGTATTATTGATTAGTCTTTTGGGGTTGGTTGATATTCAGAGCCTAATGTTATATTTTTGTTTGCAAAACTTTATTTTATCAGCCTGTTTTGGTATATAAGGTGTGTTGATCTAGGGTCTATGTGGTTCAATGACATAATCCAAAAATGTTATAAACAAAAGAAGGAGCAACATCCAATTATCACACAGGTGAAATATGTAAATGAACCCACTTATATAATTAAAAAAATAAAGAAATACTATAAAAGTAGCAATGAAATGAAATAAGATAGCTATGATTCTGGCACTGAAAGTGCATTTAGACAAAGAAATATTAGATGAAAAAAAAATCCACCTCACCAGATATACTTACATATGTATATTTAAATACATCAATGATCTTAGTTTTATCCCCCTTTTAGCCTTTGATTTGTGTTCAATATTTCAAGATTATTAGCTTGAATATACAAAATGGGTTAAGGTGGTTTCTAAATGTATAAGTTTATTCAGTTTAACTTTAGGTACTTAAGTTTTCATTAATGAAGGCAATATCCAAAAACTGGTCTTAGGAAGTAAATATTATGTCACAATCATCTAATATCTATTTCATACTCAATTTTACAGTAGATGGTTCTGGAATAAGTAATAAAAAACTTCTCTTGAAAGCATAAAATAATGATCAAGTAAATTTCCTTTTTAAATATTTTCAAGGTGTATTGATAAAACCCAAATAATAAATAAAACAATTGACAGTTAATTTCTCAGGAACTTGTGTGATGGTCAAGAAGCAGAAGAGCCAGGTTGAGTTCTGATCTAAGAATATTTAGCTTCTGTGTCATTCTAATACTGACCTATGCTGCACAACAAATGTAATCAATAGGTTCTCTCTAAATATAATCTTCTTTAATCAGTTGCTTTGATTTGATGAAAGTAATAAATGGTCTCTTTTACTAGAAGATAGTACTCATTGTTTTGCAGTGTGTTGATTTTCACCATCTTTACATAACTTTTTTATATGCTTATTCATATGCTTTTTTTTTTAGAAATATCTACTGTAAGAGATGAGTAATCAATAAATCTTAGGAGGCAATACATTAGCTCCAGATTTGAATCTTACATTTTTTCTGATAAATGCAAAAGCTATAAATTAATTTGGGGACATCAATATTGCAGCACTGTAAGTTCTTATTCCATTTTATTACTCAGATTTGTAGATGATGACTCTATAGCAAGGTAAAGAGAACTAATGTTAGCTTTTACATTGCTTTTAACATATTTTAGATATCAATGTTATATTTGTTCCAGTACCTAACTTGCTAATTAAACATGCCTTTATAGTCAAGTAGATTTAGAACATCATTATGATAATAGAAAATCACATGTGAATCACTGATGAACCTAACCTTTGAAGATAAGCACTTTCATTAGTTTAAGAATTATTAATCACCAGTGATAGAATTCCTATTTGAAATATTGTTTAAGTTTAGAAACCTAGTTTTCTGTGTTGGTTTGTTTTAATCTTTAAAAAAACTGTTCCAATAGTAATAATAGTAATAACAACAATAACAACAATAATAAAAACAACAACAACAATAATAATAGTAATAGCAACAACAACAACAATGATAAAAAGAGTAACAATAATAATAGTAAGCAGCAGCAATAATAATAATAATAGTAGTAGTAGTAATAATAGTAGTATTAATAGTAGTAGTAGTAGTAGCAGTAGTAGTAGTAGTAGTAGTAGTAGTAGTAGTAATAATAATAATAATAATAATAATAATAATAATATTATTATTATTATTATTATTATTATTATTAGTAGTAGTAGTAGTAGTAGTAGTAGTAGTAACAATAATAGCAACAATAACAACAATAATAATAATATTCATCAGAAGGGATTTATACCCTACACTCATGCACTATATTGTTGTTTTAATACCTAAATGATGTTTTATTGAGTATGAAGAATACTCTCAAACCAAAGCACAATAGCTATGTTCTTTAGTTTGAGAGTATCATTCATACCCAAAACATTGTTGAGATATTAAAATAACATTGCAGTGCATGTATATATGGTGTAAATCCTTTGTAATAAATATTACATATGAATACTGTGCTGGTAAATTAAATAGAAAGTTACAATAATAATAATAGTAACAATAACAACAATTATAGTAAAAACAACAACAATGACACCAATAGTAGTAATAGCAGCAGCAGCAGCAACAACAATAATAGTACTAACAACAACAATAATAATAACAACAACAATAATAATGGTAATAATAACAATACTAATAAAACAGTAGCAACAACAATAACAACAATAATAACTGATACATTGACCTTGAACTTTAAAAATGCAACTCTGTGCCTATATCACACCACATTGGGCAGCAGATAGGGCCACAGCATTTATAACTAGATGAGAATCAGATGAGAACTGATGGTATAATACAACCATAAGAAAGTCAAATGATTCATTGCTTAGGAGTTCAAATGAAAATTTACTTGAAGTTTAAACAGCAAAGATTATAGAACTGCAATTCATGAACTCTGAACTCTAGAGTCTTCAATTTGCCTGAAAATTTGTAATGATGGTATTTTAAAATTCATCAACTGATAGTAATAACTCATGGATAGTATACAATACATTTTGAGTAGTATTATTCCTCTCTTCAACTGTTGCTGGCCTAACCAATGACAGTGATTCATATATAAATTTAAGATGGGATCTAATTGAATAAGCTATTTTATCAAAAACAATAGAGTTATCTATAGGCATCTCTTGAATTTATTTTTTCTATATGGGCAAGGGCTACTCATTAAACTTGCCCTTAGAAAATGTAAAATTGGAAGGCCCCTCAGAGATAAGTATATGAAATTTCTACTGCCTTGCCTTTAACAGAATAATCTACTTCATTAGAGCATCACTTTAAATTCAAAATTCAGAATATAAAGATTCAAGTCAGATTCCAATGCTAGTATTGTCACTGATTAACCCAACAACACTTGGGAAAATAGAAGAGAATCCCTCATTGTGTTATTTACTAATCTGTGTGACATTACTAACACTAGAATACATTTAAAAAGCTTAAGTAAAGTTTGCATTTTTCTAAACTCATTTAACAATTAATCTCAGAAGATGGAAATAGTCCAACATACAATTATTTCTAGACTTTTCTTCTACTATGGCTTTAAAAACACAAATCAAATCAAAAGAATAAGTCAAGCATTGTTAGCCAAGAGGTCATCACAACCGCCTTGCAAGCAAGTAGTTGGTTGCAGACGGTTATGGGTTCGCATCCCGGCCGATGCTATGACACAGGAAAAAAAATCAAAAGAATAATCGAATAGGAAGCAAAAGATTGAATATCAGAAATGACAGAGCTGTAGTTTCATGATTCATGAACCTTATGTTCCATGGTACACTATTCTGTCACTTCAGTAAACCAAACAAGACTTTTTTTTTTGAATAATTGTTTATCTTTTATATAAGCTATCGTATTATGTGTTTCTCATGTTTACAATTACAGGATAAACATTTCACGTAAGTTTTAATGTTCTTTGACTATTTCCCCAACTTTTGTATATATTATCATATAAAAATATCATTTTTGTAGATAGCTTGTAAATATAATATAAAGTTTTATTTTAAACAAAATTATTAAAGTCACGCGTTGAACAGAAGTTAAATACAATATACATTACTAGTTTAAATTATTTCACCTTTCATGTTTAATCGAGCAATTGTCGTATTGCGTCGAAGGTTTTTAAGAGAACATTATAAAAACTTCAATTTGAAAGTCTTGCTTGGTCTATTTCTGCAATTTGATCTCAATTCAACTGTTTCTTTCATGTTTGTCAGTAATTATTTTAGACTAACGCAGACAAATAATACTACCGTTAGAAATTGAATATGAACGTAAAACAAATGAAACTATTTTCAGGTCAGGAACTTCAGAAAAAAATAAAAATGACTAAATAAAATAGAAAATGGAATATACATTAAAAACAGTAATAAGATAATATTCATATATATATATCAATTTAAAATTTTTGTGTATAAACAATGAGTTATTTACATTTAGAAGATCTATAGGTGGACCAAATTACGAGGAAAAAGTGATAGAAAAAAATATTATTATCTAAGTAATTCACAATAAAAGTATTGCGAGGTATTGAGAATTTCTAGAAGAATCATTAGGGAAAATGAGAGTCTATTAGTTTTTGAAGTAGGCATAATGACGTCGTAGATCTTGAACCTCTGAGACGCCACTACTTTTAAAGCTGTGAAAACTAGTGAAATTTACAATTCATTAAATGTTAAATATCGAATTATCTTCAACGTTAAGAAATTTTCAGCTATGCCCTCTGTAAAATAAATGTTTAGAGTTCTTCAAAACTGTTAATTCAGTAAGATACATTTCAGTACGCCCTCTGTGAAATAAACGTTTAGGTTAGCCATTTTGAAACCTGAACTCTAAACGTTTATATCTTAGAGAACATAGCTGAAAATTTTTTAACATTGGAGGAGATTTGATATGTGATTATTTATTTCAGATAGCGGTATGCACTGGAAATAAATTATTAGCTAAATGTTTCATTTCTATGACTATTTACATAAAAATGAAAATAAAAAAAGCAATATTTTTGAACAATTGATAATGTTTGGAGTCTTCACATAAAATTAATAGCCATACCATTTACAATTCTCATCAAGAAAATTGCTGGTATTTGTTTAATTTATGGTGACAAGGTGGTATTTGACAGAATATTTTAATTAGCTGAGAAACAATATCTAAGAATTAGAAAAATTGTTTTTTTAAATTTTATTTACAGATTGGAGTCTTATAGGAGGAAAAATGACTCATTTCGAATATCAAATGACACATTTCCTAAGTTATGGAAGATATTTAGTTCTATACAACTTTAATTACTCATTATAATTTTTTATTTAGCATATTCTATTTTACTCCTATCAAATGTGAATATGTTCTGCACAGTTTGTATTGTTTTGATTGTACAAAGGAATACTTCTTTGTATAATATCATTAGTTTCTGTCAATACAATAGCAATAATATTTTTATTTTGTTCTGTACAGTTTCAATTCATGTAAATATTTCCTTATATTTTTATCTCTATTTTTTCTATCTATTCATATTAATGTATCCTCTACTAAATGAATCACTTCTTCCTTTTCATATATTATTTTCAGTTTTTACATTTAAATGTTTTTTTTTTAAGGATCTTTAATTCTTTTGTCCAAGTTGTTTTCTTCATATTTAGATTCTTTCATTTCTTGTATTATCAGTACCATTTGATGAAAATAAATTATTATTTAAAGACAATTCTTCAAACATAATAGTAAAAAAAAACATTACTGTAAAGTTCAGAAAATAATACTGAATCAAGGCAATTCCAAAATTAGAAAATAAACGTCGATAAAGTGTTAAATCCAATCATTTCCTATAGCTACGAAAATCCATATCTGAGTTGTAGATGATTAGGTGATAGCAAGTGTCTTTGATTCAGTAAAATATTTCAAACATAGATAATTTAAATGAATCTCTCCTCTAAATCTCCACATATGTCTTAAGGCATGACTTTGGTAAGAAAAACAGATTTATAGGTTCAAATGTTGTAAAAAGATCAAAATAGTATTATGAGTTTTAAATTGAGCCTTTAAAATGTTAAATTCTTTAATTAAAACATTATCATATATCACAAGCAAATGATCATTCATTTGTTGATTTGAGAATAACAATAACAAAGATTTATTCATATGCTTTCACTTATTCTAAAACCATCTACATTATGTTTGAATAGTCAAAAAACAAAAACTTGTTTGGGATAGAAATAGTATAACACTATTCTAGTTGATGCTCATTGATTACTTAAGACTGCTGTAGATGGCAGTATAGTAGAATAAAGAGAATTGTTCTATTTTACAATGGAAAATATTTAATATATAAATTATTTTTTTAGAATTTTTTATTACCATATTAAAGAAAATCCATATTAGCATGTACAGATTTAAGATGTCAATAAGTTATTAAATATTATAATTTTTTTTTTAAAAAGCATTTTTTTTTTCAACGACTGTAATCTAGTTTTGATAAGATCTGATCATTTCGACATGAGGAGACTTCTAACCATATATTTATGTTCCGATTTTACAAAAATGTAAAAATAAAATACTAGTTTTCTACTTCACTTTTGAGTAGTAAATATTATTAAATAGACTGGACTTCTGAAATGTAAAAAGAGAAAGTTTAGAATAAAAAAAAAAGTTAATATTTTAAAATCAAGATAAAGCAACAACATTAGGTTTTTTTAGTCCTACATATTCTCTGTCTGAAATTAAATATGCTTTAACGTTACTTTTATCTTTAAATCATGTGTCCATATTTATAATTATAGTTATATGTGCTGATATGCATTCATAAGCTATAAATTGAACTTGTGAATTTAATAAATACAAATACTAGCTCTTAGTATAAGATATATAATTGTATTTTACATTCTTGAATTTTGTTTGTATCTATCAGTCATTTGTAGTTTTCAAAAACAAATATATATTTATACACATACACACACACATATATATATATATATTGTAACGAGCACAGACGTTCGTTACATTGTTTTTTTATTTATTTATTAAACATGAAAGTAAATTAAAAAGTTCGCATTTAAAAATTTTCTTTAAGAATTAAAAATTGAAATTAAATATCATCTTAAACTCTTATATATTAAATCGCACAGATAATGAAAAATTATTAAAATAAAACTTTATTAAAGAAAAAGTATTTTAAAACTAAATTTTAAAAAGATTTGGAAATAAAATTATATCTTTAAATTTATCTTTAAATATATCTTTGATTTGGAAAACAGGTTAATTAATCAGAAATGGAAATGATAAATTTAATTAGTCAAATGTAAACCAGCCTTGGGCATTTAAATGTAAAAACATAGGTCAGATAGGAAAACAATAGAAACTTTTAGCAAATGAAATAAATTCATTGGGAAATCGGACCTCAACGAAAAGGATCATCACATCGATGACGTAATGTTAAGTCAATCCTTCGAATACGTATAAAAGGAAAATTTGGAAATTATTAATTAGTGACTAGTGATTGATTATTACGATGTGAGAGATATGTGTTAGTGCGGAAGTGAAGGAGAAGGGATTAAAAAAAGACACACGATTCAATCCCTTCAGCTTTGCTAAGAAAGAAAAAGAAATGAACTATCGTTTTTCTACATTGAGGACCAGTTAAAGCAAAAAACCTCCAGATGGATAAATAAATCGGCCAACAGAATACCAATTTTAGGACGGCATGGGAATTCACATTCATGGCAAGCAACGGATAAAGTTGGACATTTTAAAAATCGTAAGAACTTTATATTCACTTGAAACAATAAGAACTCTAAATTTTAAAACTTTTTAGTAAATAATGCAATAGAATCCTATCTGACCAAACTAAATTCTTCATTAATAATGTTATTTGATGTATTTCTTTTTTTTATATATAGTTAAAATCATTTCCATTTATTTATTTATTTTTTGTTCTTTAAGTTTTATTATGATTTCTGTTTTCCGTTAAGGTATATTATATAAATGTTAAACTTAAGTCGGGCGTGAATGGTTGTATAGATTTGTAAAGTTATATTAGGAGAGGGTAATCTTAGGTTATTTGTTTCATTGTTGAATTGGGTCAATGGATTGGATACATTGATGTAGTTAGTAGATGTAGTCGGAGATTCGCTACTGGCAAAATCGCTTCATACGCCGCACTCTCCCGTTTTGCCTATGGAAGGAATTATAAGACGCAGAGCGCAGTTCCTTTCTATGGAGTTTTTTTTTTATTGTTCTTCTCGTTGGATAGAAGTAATATTCCTATCTAATGAAAGTCAATATCTTCTCTTAATCTTTTTGGTGCTGCCGTATTCCGTATTACATTGAATACATCGATGTATCAGATGAATTGATGCCAGTTTGACTACGAATTTTAGCCTAAGGTTAAATAGGGATAGAATGTTTATTTTCAAAAGCAAATTTATGTGGTCTATTCATGCTCGACCCTAAATAGAAATGCATTAAATTTGTTTATAGACGCTTGCATGGATTGTTTATTGGTTAACTATGTTTTGCATTTCCATATTTGGTCAAAATATTAGACATTCGATAAATAATGATACCTTACGGTGAGTATCAAAAATGTATTTATTCGGATGTCTTTTAGGTTATTGGTGACAATGCAAGTATCTTATGGTGAATACTATTGGGTTACGTATAAATTTCCCTCCGCAATTGTCAGTAATCAATAATTTTGTGTTTTGATCGTTTATGTTTACTTTGAAATGTGTTTGACCGTGTAATCTATGTAACCGATCTATAGCAACATATTAAAACAAGCTTTTATAATCCCATCTGTGCGAACTTAATTAAAATGTAAACTAATACTAAAATAATTTTAAATCTTATATATATGTGCATAAATAAATGTTTGTATGTTAATTACTGGCAGTGGCTTATTTTATTTATTTTTTTAATATTGAAATATAATTAGATAAGATATTATATTATTTAATCTCTGCTATTCCACTGAGCTAGTGACATGGGCTAACGACCGGATGCAAAAAAAAAAAAAAATTTGTTTTTTTTTGACTTACGTATCTGCCTACTTTATAAATTTTTCTAGGTTCAAATGCCTAGATGGAGCCCTGTAATGCAGATTACGTTAAGTCGCTATCTCCGGATCGTTACAATATATAACATTTAAATACATGTATATTATCTATATTAAACAAGTTCCTTATAATTATACACACACACATATATATATTGTAATAAAAATAATAAAATATAAGGTGATAATATATTTTATAATTATAATAAATCACACAAGTACTTTCAGTTAGTTTCTTAACTGTTTGCATTTGAAGATGATTAAAAAAATTAACAGAAAGTACTTCTATAGTGATGGTTTATTATAATTATACATGAAATATATTATCACCATTATACTTCATTATTTTATTACAATAATTATTCTATGATGGACATTTTATTTTATTTGCATTTATTGTAATTTAATAAATTTCAGTAACCTTAGGATGTGATTAGTTAAAGAATGAAGCAATATGCACAAAGAATCCTATGATGTAGTAGTTAGCATACCTAATTTCCCATATCTACAACGAAATTTGAATGCAAGATGGATAAACATATATTTTTGCTTGTTCCAATCAGTCTTATAATATATGTTTAAAGTATTTGTCCTATGGATAATCTAGTTTGTCATTTTATATTAGTCATTTAAATGGGTATTTATTTAACTAAAGATTAATAACTTTTTATGAATGGGAAGCATTAAAACTTTTTCACATATCATTTGAAAGATCTCATTAATAATGTCTTCTCTTTTAGCTATTCTTCTTTAAAAAGGCATTGCAGAGGCCTTTACTCTGCAATGAAGTTTTTCAACTTTTTTAAAACTATATATATATATAAATAAGTATTCTACTTTTTTATTTCAAAGTGTGAAAGATAATCAAATAACAGAACTATTTAAGACACTGTTTTCATGCATAAGAAATAGTGATGTAAAAAATGTAATTTTTATTTAATATTTTCATAACAATTTAAATGTTATAATAATTAAGAATTACATAATAATTTAAGTCAGTAATGACTGGAAGGTTGCTATTCTTCCACATGTGCCTTACTATCACTTTCAGACAGCCAATAGCTGTTAAAACAGAGGTCTGAGAAGCGATCAGGCCTAGACACATGACAGAGATTTTTTGACAAGAAAAGAATGATACCAATCTTCTCTTTTACTTAACTTTTATATATATAAGCCAGTCTTAAGCATCTTGGCTTGAAAGCATGAATATATAAACATATACATTTATTACTCAGTAAAAAGCATTATCCATAGGATGAAATGTGAACTGTCATAAATTAGTGTTACTGAATATTTACTTTAGTTAACTATTGCAAATGAGACATAAACATACAGAACAATGAATTCAAAGACTGTATTAAGCTCAAACCTTATTCACAAATGAATAATGAATGATTATCTTTAAATGTAAACTGAATATTTGAGAAACAATCAATCCATATAATTAGATCAATTGCATTTTAATGTTTTTGTTTATTTAATGAATTATAGAAGAAGTTCATTAATTCATTTTACTTCCGACTAAAAAAATATTTTATTTTAAATTTAGCATATAAGGGATCTGAACTCAGACTTTCAAGCATCACAAACTATCCACACTATTTCATACAACTAATATACGTGACCACACACATGTAGAAAAGATAAATAATCACCAATATCTGTATTTCATGCTAAACCAACATTCATCAGTTGGTCCAGATTATCATCTCCTACACACACAAACACACACACACACATATATATATATATATTAAAAAGGTGAGAAGGTTGCCTTGACAACAGTTAGAAATATTGATTACTATATTTACTGTCAATGTTTAGGTGGAGACTGGTTGGAACTTATATATATATATATATATATATATATATATATATATATATATATATATATATATATATATATATATATATATATATATATATATATATATATATATATATATTATATATAAATAAAATCAGTGCTCAATTTATATTAAGATAGCAAATTCTCACCCTTTAATAGACAGGCTTCAATCTATTCCAACCTCCAACTTTTCAGCCATCCATATCATTGAAATTCTGATGATGGAAAGCCCAAATCCCATGCTGATACCAACATTATTGCCATGCCCATGTTGACCTAAAGTCACTCTGACCCATCATGTAAAGGACCTTATCTATTTAAATGCATAGAAGAGGGATGGGCAGGATACACACTTTATGTACATTAGTTGTATAAGATAGTGTGGATAGTTGGTCGGTGCTTGAAAGTCTGAGTTCAGATCCTCTATATTTACAATTTAACTCCAGGTTTGTGAAGAGTGCCTGGTTTTCAAATATTTAAATTTAGCAGTCCTTTTTTTTCCATCTCACAAGTGCTCTGCCATACAATTAATATGCCAATTATGGTAAATGTGATGATTTGCTTATCATATGGAGTGATAACTTTAGTGTATTTAGTAGGTATCCAAGGCAATTTTCGTGTGGTTTGCCACAATCATGGCAATACCAAACTACTCAATATTATGATAAAACTTATATTCTCTTTAAATGCTTTAATCCTACATCGTCCAATAATTTGCACGTCTGTTTCTCATTTATAACAACACTACCAGCCTTGGGATATAAAACAAATCTTTTTCTTTCTATTACTCTGGGAAGTGCATCAAATGAGCTTCTGGGGATCAAAACAATATCCACTTTCCCTTAAACGAACCATAATTCATTTTTAAAAATTTTGTTTTCAAGGAAGTTAACAATGTTTGTGTGCAGTAATTACATATTAATTTTATAAAACTTATTTGTTTCATAATCCTAACTTATATTTTATACACGTGACCTAGTATTCAAATCCAAGCATAGTGAAATTCCATTTTAAAAATTTTAGGATTTTTCTTCTTAGATGATTCACAAACTAGATAACCATTCAACACTGATCAGTAAATGGATATCCAGCTATTTTTAGCTTTGGATAAAACAAGAAAATTATTAATCTTTTAGCATTTATCAATTGGGACACCAACTGAATATTGCTTTTTCTCCCATTCTTCCCTTGTGAGATTGCTGGAAAGAGTTTTGATCTACATTGGGCTATTTATTAAAAAGGCTACTTTATCTTTAATTTTATTATCATTAAAGAAAATATCCCAATTTTAAAAAAAAGTTACGTATAAAAATGATAAAAAAACAATTTTCAATAATCCACACACACACACACACACAAACAACCTCTCAAGCATTTCTCTTTAAAAAAAACAGTAAAAAGATAATATGGACGATTTGAACACAGACTTTCAAGCTCCCTTTAGCTATCCACTCTATTTCACATAAGTGATATACATGACCACACAGGTGTGAAAAAGATAAATGATCTTCAATATATGTATTTCATGTAGAACTAGCACTCGCAAGTTGGTCCAGATAGTCATCTCTCATACATATGTAACCAATACTCAGTTTATATTAAGAATAGAAAATCTTCAAACTTTAATGGACAGGCTTCAATTTGAGTGCTGATTATATATATATGTTTGGAGATGATGTTCTGGACCAACTGATGAGAGCTGGTTCAGCATGAAATATGTATATTGGAGATCATTTATTTTTTTTCACATGTGTGTGGTCATGTGTATTGATTATATGAAATAGAGTGGATAGCTGAAGGGAGTTTGAAAGTCTGTGGCCAAATCGCCCATATTACATTCAAATTCCAAGTATGTGAATCATGCTCATGTTTCAAAAGTAAAAAAATATAATAACCAGCAGGCTATTCAAATGCTGCATTTTATTTTTTACTGGAACGATATAATCAATGAGTCAATTTGGAATTGGATAGGAAAGTTTGTACACCATGGAAGTGACCTAAAATTGTGGTCTAAAAATGATCTGTCTGACACAATCTGGCTAGGTTGTCTTGCCTAACTGATTATTCATTAAAAAGATAAATTACCGGTAGTAGTGATAAAGCAAGAGGCAATGATAGTTGTAAAGACAGGTATTTTAAATCTATTTTTTCCAAGTATAGATATATTGAATATGCAAATTTTATTTTATTAGCTGTAAAGATTTAAAATCGATACACTTGCTCTTAATAAATTCAACTTCCAGAGGAAGAAAGTTCACCACAACAGGTAGACAGCTAAATAAGTTTTATTGGAAGAATAAATCAATTAGTGAAAGAATAATATATGGTGCTGAATTTGCAATAATCTAATTACTAACTATATTTTTGGTATTTTTCATTGTATTAATGAAAAGCTAATGGTGGTAAAACTTGGCTTGCACAACATGCTTCAAAATTAGATTCAAGAATTTATAGAAAGAAAGCTTTTACTTTTTGATGAATAATGTTATTCCAGAAAATACCATTAAAGGAGCAAACTCTTTTTTTTTACACTTTAATGTGCTTACAGGGTGATGGTGGAATTTTTAAGTTGAAATGATGAAAAGTGAAAGCAAGAATTTCTTGGATTCTGGAAATAGTATGCTCATGATTGTGATGTTTTTACCGGTTCAAAAGACGATTTACAAAACATTCTTAATGTTTTGAATGCAGCATATAAAGTAGTTTATTAATTAATGTCCAAAAAATTAAGATTTTTAAATATCTAGTTTTATAATTAGAAGGGTGGATTTGTTGCTGTTTTTAACAAGTTAAAAGATAGGTTATTTTGTAATATAGAAATAATGATTGCAGCTCAATTAGCTGTATATAGAGTAATTACATTTTGAATTACAAGTGTCAAATTATCTCAACCCACATCTTTGACAGTATCCACTTTACATAAATATAGTAAGGATTATTATTAATCATTTAGTAAACTAGAAATTATCTCTAGCACAGATATAAACTTTAAAACTCAATTAAAGATTAATATATCTGAATTTTTAAAATTAAACACAAAAACACATGTATTTCATGTGTTTGTGTATATAGAGCTATTATTTTACTAAATTTATTGTATGAAAGTGAGACTTGGCCACTCTATCAACACAGTATAAAGGCATTAAAACATTTCTTTTAAGAATACTCCATAAAATTTTTAAAACACAATTACAAGATCCTAAATATTATAGAGCAGAGCTTTTCAACCTTTGGGTTGTGACCCAATATTGGGTCGAGGAAATTTTACGGATCGCAAAATAATCTAAAAACTATATAAACACGAGCATGCCGGTCATATGTGGATCATAAATTTCTTCAAAGAATGTAAATCAAATAATTTAACTTTATTAGAAAAAAAAATGATGGAATTGTCAACAGGTAAAAGTTTGGAAATGATAAAGATAATCAAAATAATTTGTGTAAATTTTGGTTATAAATTCAAGATGAATATAGAATTTTGCATGAAAAAGCTATAATTTTTTTACTTCCGTTTACAACGACTTATTTAGCAGAAAGTCAGTTTTCAGCAATGATTGTTACATAAAAAAATAAAAAACAAATTCCGAAAATCGACTTGATATAAGTTGGGCAATGGGTATTATTATATTCAATAATTGCATCAAAGTAAGAATTAATACTTTAATAAAAGGCATACAACAACCGAGTCATTAGATATCATTAATTATACTTTTTAGTTATTTTGTTTTTATTTTTTGAATAAATTATAATTTGTATTACTATGACAACTGTTTGCGTTTAATAAATTTAATATATTTAAATTTTTAGTTATTTTGTTTTCATTTTTTGATTAAATTATAATTTTTTTGATTATTTTGTTAATTTTTTTTCCAGCAAGAATTAAAATAAATATAATTCAATTTTTTTTAGCAATTTTTATTTTTCGAACTAGTTTTGCCTGATTAATGTAATTATTTGATTTGAACAAATATTAGCACAATTCAAACAACTCTCTTTTCTTATAGTTAGTTTGTTAGATGGTGAAATATGATAATTGTATAATATTTAGATCGTGGTACTAACATACATTTGTTGGGTTGTAGTGCAAAAAAATTGGGAAATGTTACTATAGAATCCACCATTATAAGAACATACTTTCATTGGGTAGACACATAAATTAAATTAACAAGACAAGATTTCTTAAAAAGTTCTTTTACAAGATTTCTTAAAAAGTTCTTTTATGGTGAACTTTAGTGCAATTTTCATGGGATAGATAGACACTATGTTGTTATAAAGATGGTTTTAAATACATTTAAAAAAAGATAATATTGATTGTTTCTATGAGAAGATGTGAAAAAAATAGAATACATCGGAGAACTACAAGTAGACATCAGAGTTTTTTGCTGAACAAGTTAAAACAGCATTTCAAAATATAAAATAAACAGAAAAATGGACCAACATATTTTATATGTGAATGTATTTGTGGTTCATAGTTCTTTTGTGTAGTCATTGCAAAACTCATTTCTAAAATCCTTTTTTTCTTTTTTTATATTGCAGTTGGAATGGCTATATTTGATTACAAATGGCTGCTATATGTTCACATATACTTTGAAGGTTTAAGATTTTTCACCTTTAGTTTACTTTCCACTCAAAAATAGCTAAATGATTATTGATAATTAATAATGGTAAAGTTTCTTTAATTTGGAAAAAGGTGCAACTAGTCTAATATTTATCAAAATTCTCTCTACTGTCCTATTCAACCATTTTATTACAAAAGTCTTCAATATGGAAAATCATAACAGGTAGATTTTTCCTTTTCATTATTTCAGGAGTTCTTTTCAGGAGTGAGTTTTTTTTTGGGTATCTTTATATATGCTTATGATAAAACCCAATATAACTTTTAATGAAAGATTAAAAAATTCTTATGTACAGTAACAATCTTTAATCCTGCTTTACTAACATAAGAACAAAAATTGAACTTATAAACTCTATCCTTATTGGTATGGTGGTGATCATGTAATATTTAGTGGTGATCATGTGATCATATGATGGTACTTTATAAACCATAGAGTTAAATGTAATTACAGCAATATTAATGAAATGTTTTATCCAATAAATTTAAAAACTATTTTCCTCTATTCATTCATTTTTTTAGTTTAAAACTATAAACTTTAATTTCATTTCTGACATTACTTAATCATAATCTGCATTTCTCTTGACTCCCGGATGTGCACCATCATCAGAAAGCTATGTGCAAAACCTACAGGTATAGTGATTCTTTTAAAACCAACTTTCTTCAATTTTATCTATTTTTTTTTTTTAAAAAAAGTTGACTTAATGCAAATTAGTTTTACAGCATTTCAGATGCCTTTTCCCATTTCTTCAACTTGGCTTAATATCAAACCTCGCCTCTATAACTTTGTTCAACAATTTTTTTGTGTGATTAATTTTTTGTACAATTCTTCATCGAAAATGTTTGAAATCCTTCCAATTCTGAATATCAGGTGGCTTTTCCAATTTTTGCTCTTGGATTGTGAATATGTTCTCGTTCTAGCTTTTATTAAAATTCTCTTTTTAATTTGGCAAACTAAGTGACTAATATTTACTTCCAAAGTATACAAAACATTTAGTATATCTCCATCAATTTTGATTTATCTCTTCATTTTCTTTTCCAAGCGTCATCACAGTGAAACATTATTTTTTGATTTTATTTTCTTTTTCTTTCTTATAGATGGAATGCCCACAGTGATTTGTAACTGTATGGAGCTGCTGACGATGATTGCAAACGTTTTCAAAATTTATTTTATGTGCTATAAAATACACTAGTGTTTTTTTTTTGCCCCTATTTAAAAAATTGTGTTTGATAAAGCAAATAATTGGACATTCAATATTTAGACTTTATTGTGTATTATAAAAAAAACATTTCCCTGATTTATTTTTAATAGAAGTGATCAAGCTATGGAGAGAGGACAAGTCTTTCTCTGGCGTTTCCAATATCTTGTTATCGAAGTTTTAATTTAAAAGAGCTTCTCACACTTTTTTTTTAAAAAGAAACTAATAAATAACGTTGCCATCAAAAGTTTTTTCTTCATAAATAAAATTTTATTTTTTAATAAAAGATCTTAGAATAAAATAGCGGCTGAACAATTTTATTTAGATTGTGGGCTAATTAGCATAGTGAGATTCTAGGATCGATTTCAGTGCTGGTGCTCCCGGCCTCGAACTTTTTATGAACTCTCGAACAATAAAACCGTTCGAATATATATATATAGAGATAAAATAAGAATGATTGACAATATTTAATTTAATTACGTACCACGATTTATTTCTTTTTGCTTCAAATTACTAGAAGTTTTATATAACAATTAGTAGAATATCAATTGCTACTTTTTAATTTAAACAAAAATGCTCGTTAATAATTCAAGATCTAATTAGCTTTTGTATTACATGTTAAACTAAGAGTACATTTTTTTATAATGTTAAATGTCAACGTTTCGCGTTTTCATTCATTCACCCTCACACACCGTCGATTATTCACTTTAAATTCATTGAAGTCAATTTAGAATCGCTATTAATTTTATAAATTTCTTCTAAAGAAAAATAAGCCATAGTTCCGATTAATTAATCAACAAGCCAGCCATTTAGAAATTCTAGCTAATGAAAATTTGTCTGCAAATATTCATCATAAAAATCGTATTTCTAGAATTTTATTAAGGCATTTCTAAACTAATAAAAATATCATCTGAAATTCAATGTACCTGCGTGTGTCAAACTCTGTTGAAGGTATGGTTAATGATTTTTAAAAGGACCAGTTGGAAAATAACGTATTAACTCAATTTTTATTTTATTTAAAACTTTATTTACAAATAGAAGAAAGAAAACCACGCAAAATGCAATGGCTAATTAAGACAGAGTTTAGGTTAATGAATAAAATTTAATTAAAATATATGTATATAAAAAAAAGAAATTAAATTAATACTTATCACTTAGAATATAACACATTTTAGAGCACAAAGACATATTTTGAAAGTACAAAATAATAAATAAAAAGATTACTTTAAATTAAAAGACTTCACGACTTTTTGCTATACCCACGACCTGGGATCCAAATTCAGACTGAATAATCATGAGTTGATCATTGCATATATGTTCTACTCATTGATGGAGCCACCACAGATATACAGACTAAACTTACCCATATTTGTTTTATAAAGTCAACAGCAACAATAACAACAACAAAAAACAGAAAAATCTGATCTCTTTGAAAATACAAAATTAATGTTTTTAACAAAACAAATATGAAATTATTATATTTTTCAAACCGACAAAAAAAATGAAATTAGAAACGAGGAGATGACAAAAAAATGAAATGAAATTATTAGGAAGCAAAAATAATCATTTAAAGAAATTGTAAGTAGACATCGACTGTCACTATTCGAGAAGCACAAATTTACAATAAATTGAACTAAAAGATGAAGAAGCACAAAAACAAAAAATACCAAATATTTAAGTTAGTCAAAAAAGGTACAAAAATGTTCATTTAAAGAATTATAGTAGAACTTGATTGTTACTAATTTCTGCAACTTTAACATTAAACACATAACAATGCTATCCATATGTGATTTATTAGAGCTATAGATATTTTAAATATGCAGATAATAGTTTTGATCACCTGTAAAATTTATGATTAAACATTATTGAAATAATTCTATTGCCAAGTGATAAGAAGTGTAGAAGATATTAGCATTTTTGCACAAATATAATCTCTTCTATGACTGTATAACAGCAGAGACTAGTGGCTGATAAGGTTCTAAAATGTTAAAAAGATGAATAAGAAGGAAAGAATTTACACCTACAAGTCATTCCATCAAAAGTGGTAATTGTTATTTTTATTACTGTGATTTGAATGGGAAAATAAACTACAACCATATGACATTTTAGAGATTGTGTTTCTTTTTGTCATAAATGTATCAATATTAATGGTCATAAAGCTTACAGAAAAAGTTTCTAATAATGTATTTAATTGTTTTAACATGTGCCAAAAAGTTTTCTAGGCTACAATAAGACATTAATAAAGACCTGTTCATTGTTTTCTGTCAGTAATATTTGCAAAACTTTTTTTATAAAATGTTGCTTTTGTCAGTAACATTTGCAACACTTTTTATAAAATGATTTTCAGAGACACTTTAGTTTTATTTTCAAAATAAATTATTTCATTATTTGTTATGAAAATATATTAATTTCACTAATTGCTTGCTAAATAATATCATTTTCATGTTTTTAATCATATTTAAACTTTCTGTATATAATGTTTTTCTGTGGAGATTTACATTGCATTTGTTTTCAAAATATATTATTTTATTTTCATGTTTTATAAAAAGTTATTTGTGTTTTAGTTACTATCTGATAAGGAAATACATTAATTTCTTGTTTGATTTTTAAATATATAATATTATTATATGCCTGGGTCTTGTTTTATGTGGATTATTTTAATGCGATTCATGTTTCTTCTTAATATCTTTCACATTTCACTATATTATTAGATATCAAGAAATTTAGATTATTAATAACTTATTTTGACTTGAAATACTTTTTTTTTTTTTTTACAAAAATATAACATTATATTAGCAACTAAAGTGAATGTGACTTGAAGCTGTATTTAAAATCTTAGCTTCTATGTGAATAACCTATTTATACTAATGATTAAATAATAATAATAGATTTATATTTATGTATAAAAATATCGCAATAAATATTCAAAAATTTTAAACTTTTAATATGTATTTTGTTAGATATAACAGAAATAAATAATCTTTTAGATTTTTAAAATAAAAAACAAAGATTTTATTGATTTTGTAAACTGAAAAATAATCTTTCTAATGATAATGTATAATTTTTTTGTTTTGATCGCAATCTCATTTTTTTAATATAGAAACAGAAAACCATTAACACAGCACAAGACTGAAAATAGCACTAGTTGTACATCACATCACAAATCTGATTTCTTACAAGTTCACAAATGAACACATATTGTTAAATTGTGGTAATGATTAAAATATGTATGAAAAATGTAAAATTAAATACTGTAATTAATAAAAAAAAAGTAAAAAAGTTTGTCTTGTATTAATTTTTTTCAAATATTTGCAATTTTTTATTAGTCATACTTTATTTGCTTATTTTTTTAATGCGAATTTTAAAGTAATTTTTTCTTGTTGCTTTGCTTTTATGCGAATTCTGAAAATTACAGAACCTATCCCCCATTTAGTCTATTTTTGTGCAATTTTTTTTAATGTGGATTTTCTGGGGAACCTGTCTACCACATAAAATGAGACCCAGGTGTATTTTCAAACATACATAATATATTACATCATTTTCTTTTTTTAAGAAAAAATAAAACATTACTTTATTTATTGTGATATATGTGATGTGATACACTACTCCTTTATCAAAGTCAGAAATCTCTCTGCCACTATGCCCAGAGAAACCTGTTAGCCACTTTACTTTTCCTTTTGATTCTCCACCATAAGTTTTCTTTATATTCTTCTTAATCCTGCTCTATCCCATTTCCACAACATCATCTTTGTTCACTTCATGGCCTTTATATCTAGATCCTACTTATCTTTTTCCAAACCCTGCATAAAAACCAAGAACCCACTTTCTGCATAATCACTTTGTTTATATTTATTCTCCCACAACTTCATTATTTGCTTTGTAAGCATTTACATTTAATTAGCAGATGCCTAGTATTTCCATGCCTTCCTTACATAACTCACAGACTAAATCACTTACATGTCTCCATTTCTGTGTATATTCTCTTGTTGCTAATGATTCTGTTGAACCTGAAACAGTAAACTACTTTCCTTGCTATTATTGTAAATTAATTCACATCCAATATTGTTTATTTCTCTAAAAATTTAGACTTTTTTTGCTGTCCATAATAATTCTCCATTTCTCCACCTCCCTATTTTTTATTAATGCAACTACTCTTTTATCCAATTTTTTGCTACTATAACACTCAACAATCCTTCTAACACAATAATCCCACTTTTTGCACAAGTATACAACAACAAGTATAACACAATAACTCTGTGAAATAAGGTAAATTATTGTATACATGTAAAATGTAACAACCAGAGTAGAAAAAATTCAAAAAATATTAAACGCTAATATTATTTTGCCAATCACTTTCTGAATGGTGTACCAGATTCATTGGTGACATATTGGAACTGAATGGTTAATATTCTCATTCATGCTCAGTGGAACACTGATATTACTCTCATTGATAATAACGTTATTTGACTTAGCAATAAACGAAGCCTCTTTCAACTTTCTTTTTCTATTGCTCAATTCATTAATATTTCGAGAACAAAACTCATGCCCACAAATATTTTTATGATTTGAATAAACAGAATTAACCTGTGAATCACTTTTAGATTTTTTATACTGATAAAAATGCTGTTGCAATCATGTTAATACATTAGAATTTGTTTCACCATAATAGATAGCATTACAACCAATTTCTCTGCAGGCAGTTGAATAAACCATTTCATACTTATTCATTTCATCCACCCTATCCTTTGAATTATTTATTAGTCTCTTTAAACATAAAGGTGATTGGAATCCTATATTATAATCTTTATCAATTATACTTTTTTAACTTCATACTTATAGGTGGCACATAAGCCAAAGAAATCCACTTTTTGTCTATTTTATTTTTTGTATCCACTTTATGTTTAAAGTTCACTTATTATAAAACAATCTCAATTGCCTGTATAATATAGTTTTCTTGTATCCTCATACTTATTAAGTAATCAATATATCTCTTAATATTCCTTTTTCAATCTGCTTCAAATTATATCTAATTTACAAAGATTTAAATTATGATACAAAAAACATTTTAATCCAGCCATTTTATAATTTAAAGGAACATTTGATGATGTGTGTAAAAAACCCTTTACATTTAGTGGTTTAACAATCATGTTATACCCAAAGACATTACAGAATCTATATATAGTCTCATGTAAATATTTTAAAACTCCATCATTCTCAAACTCCATAGTCCATGAAAAACTAGAATTCACATTTAACATATGGGACATATTCTCTATCGTATCTTTTGATCCAAACACAAAAACATCATCAATGTATCTTCTATATACTAAATCATAATTACTCCTTATAAATGGCTTTATAATATATTTTTCCATTTCTGAAATGTACAAACTACACACTATACTATTTACTGCCACTTCCGATATCTTGCAGTAATATCACCATTAATCCATTCCAACACTTCCGCAATAAATCTGGTTTTATAAACATCTACATTAAGTCAAATAATTTTTTTTTAACTTTTGGGAAATATATATATTCTAGTCACACACACACATGTGCTAGAATAAAACATCTACATTATAATCTGTTTTTAAATTATATTTATCAATTTATTATGGTCCACTGATTCATATAACCCTCATTCATCCATTGAGGCTATATAAAAATGGCTAATCACCTTGGCAGACTTCAATATTTGAACAAATTCAAGCATATAGATTTAATTGTAAATCTGCTGAATCCTATCAACTCCTGTAACCACTTTGCAACCGATTGTGAGGATTCCTGATAATAACAATCCCCCAAATCCATCATTAATCTTAATGGAGCATTATCTTTATACATTGCAAATAAACATGCAAATAAAAGTATGTGATATAAAGTCTTTATCCAAATCTACCTATCTTAACACCTTTCTCACCTAACTTGTTGCATATTCTTTATTCTAATCCAATTAAATATTATTTTGGATTTTCTCTTACTATCCATAAATTACAATCTACCAAACATTTTTATTTTGCTTTTTGCATCTCTCATATAAAAACTTGACTATCCTATTTTTTCTTGAAATTTTCTCCTTTGCCATCCACCCATGTGCAGCTAATAAATGTCTTTCTACTTCTCTTGTACTTTTTCTAAATAATTTAACACCCCTTTACTAACATTATCATTACCATGAGTATTATTGGCACTCCCTTCCATACAATACTTGCTAGAATATATTTATTGCATGAAAACACTGTTAATTACTGTAACAATCCCTTTCTTTGCTTCATTTATCATTTCTTTTTCCATTCATTCAAACAATTCCTTTGATTAGTTAAGGATGATTCCCAAATAGTTATACCTAATCACCATATTTAATTTTATATCCCCCAATAAAAATTCTTTTTCTTCTCTTCAGCATAATTTTATATCTTCCTTACTTTCTGTGCACAAGAATATATCAAAAAATGCCCTTGCCATCTATTAATGGTATCTCTACCTCTTTTCTTTGTTTTTCTAATGCACTCTCCATTTTTTTCAAATATAACAAAAACAAAATATCACATGATTACCATTTCTTATGCTTGCTCATAACTGTTATTAAACAGGCTCAGATCCAAGACTCCTCACTGACAAAGGCCACAAGCCAGAAACTAGTCTGGAGACGGATGAGTAGGCACTAGATAGGGATTTTATGCAGAAGTCTTCTGGAATCCATTGATTACTCTGGCTTGCACTGAGTGGCACTACTGTATGAAGAGTTTTGCCTATTTAAAAACAAAATAGGTGACATAGGGCATCCTTGCCTTAGTTCCACCCCACTTGTAACTCTAACTGATTCTATATTTCCTAATTGATACATATATTATTTATTTTCATACAATTTCTTAATAAGATCCATTAAAGCTTCATTCCTGCCCAAATTTTACTAATCTTACCCAAAATCTATTTATATTTACTTTATCATATGTCTTCTCTATATCTATAAAGATCATATATAACTGTCTATCTGGATTCCTATTCATATCTATAAGTTGCATGTCCACAAATAAACTATCTCCTAACACATATCCAATCTAAAATCTCCTTGCATTTTGCCCACTATATTATTTTCTTTCATCCATTTTGCCACCTATCCGCCATCCTCATCTTCAAAAACTCTTTTAACAGATTGAAAAAATGCAAAAAATCTCACCAAACATAAATCTTTTGAAAGCCAGTGGACTTTGGTATGAATAATCATTTGATAGAAATATTCATTGCTTTCCTCATATAATCGAGTAAACAGTCTAGTGTTCAAAGCATTACCTTGAATTTTGTTTGCAGATATTACAACAAACTAAAGTGATTGATGCAATTTGTCATTAAGGGTCTTAGCTACTAAATGTTGCCTATGGATTATGTAGAGAACTGCAAGCACTTCAGGTATGTGTGGTTTTAGATAACTTATGAAACCGCAATAATGACCATCATAACTGGTACTTCATGTGTCACAACAGATATATTTGTCAATGTAATCACTTTTTACCTGAAAAATAACTCCATTAAATTAAAAAATCAATTTACCTCTGGGGTCAGTTTCTAAAGTTTTAGAAAAAAGCAGCTCTTCATGCATTTCTTGATCTTGAATAAAGCAAACATATGTCAGCAGCAAAGCTTCATTACCAGGTGATGTTGACTCAGCCAATTGGAGGGGAAAAGTTTTTGTAAATGATTACACAAATAGTTTTACATATTGTGACTCATTTCATTGATA
This sequence comes from Epiperipatus broadwayi, assembly GCA_028023455.1. NCBI lineage: Eukaryota > Metazoa > Onychophora > Udeonychophora > Euonychophora > Peripatidae > Epiperipatus > Epiperipatus broadwayi. Next base: position 8,303,478 of record JAQFVV010012416.1, on the reverse strand, counting down.
CATCTTTGAACTATGTTATTGCTCAAAAAAACCTTTTTATAACATCTTATGCAGGTTTGTGGAGTACAGTGTTCAATACTTCCATGATAGCTGGTAGAATCAGTTTCTCACCTATGATGTATGGCTTACCAGACTTTGTGATGAGTAGGAATATGTTGTAAGATACCCTTAACTCATCATCATTTTGCTTTGATGATGAAACAAACATATTATTTCTCATAGTTTTTTTCAGAATTTTATCTTGAAGTGATTGAAAGTATGACAGATCTTTTTCTTTTTGTCAGGATGAATTCTGTTCAAGTGATCTGCTAATTTTGATGGTTTCATAGCATCATTGCTAAATACTTTTTTGCATATGAGGCACATTGGTAAATGTTTGTTTGATAATGATGGGACAAATAATAGCTTCACATAGTCCAAGCTGTAATGTTTGTATTTCCTTTTTGGTTCAGTCATATTATTATCGTAAGAAATAAAATACTAGATAAAAAAATATATGTACTTACTTGAAACAGAAATTTTTTGTTCAGCTCGAATAAATGAATTGTATCCTCTAATGTTCTTTTTTGTAGTACTGCTCCACAATAAATAATTTATATTCAAAGTTCAAATCACAAATAAGTAAATAATTTATATTCAAAGTTCAAATCACAAATAAGTACATGTCACATCAAATGAACCCCAATTTATCGTGTTTTATGAAAGCATGACCATATAGGACTGATAGATTCTGCTAGTATCGAATATTATCTCATCCCACCATGAGCAAGTGTGGACATGCAATGGTTTTTTTATGTCCACACTTGCTTTGACATGTTTGATAAGATAATGCATAGACATGTTTGTGCTACATATATTTTCATGCATTCTTATGTGTGTGTCTTTTAATGATACATTTTACCATTTCATTTACAAGTTTGTCATATAATAGGTTTTTATCAAAAAGTATTTTTTTGAATATGTTACTTCTTAACTAGGTACCTATTGGAATCATAGATATTTTGAAGTAATAAACAAATAGCAATTTTAAGGGGGTCTATTTTTACTGTTGTTGATCCCCAATCTGTTGACTCCTAGAAAGCTCAAATCAACCCCAAGGGGTCAATATCAACCACTTTGATCACTCTTGATTTAAACTTCTTTGTATCAATAATTTCAATCTCTATGGTCAAGTTGCAATTTTTAGTATTTATATAAGTATATTAGACCATTAATAAAAGTGAATGACCAACCTTATTGTTAAAAGGAGATTACCTAGACAACAGTTTGAAATTGTTGATTGTTATTGATATTGGGATTGTCTAAGAGTTGACTGGTTTTTAATGAAAATAATTATATATATATATATATCCACAGATGGCGTTCTACCAAAAACACCGATCAAGCGTATGTTTTGTTTACATAAACGTCAGAGTAGTATTCACTATCCCTAACTATAATTCCACTTTCAGATCATGATTTCAAGCTATTTGCTATCATCAGTGAAAGACAGGAATAAAGAAACTAGATCTAAACACAAACTCTGAGCGTTTATGAAACAATTTCTATTCAGCTTGCAAGCGTGAATTTTTTAGACACGTAATGTCTTCAAACTCAGCATAGCAAACCAGATAGCTATATGGGTCTGATCTCAGTTCAGCATCACCACATAGTAGAAGCCTCTGCAATCTATATCATTGCAAGAAAGATCTCAAAGGTACATTTATGAAAAACAAAAATGCAAGTTAAAAAACTTGCTAATGCTTGTATTTATGTCCACAGATGGCGTTCTACCAAAAACACCGATCAAGTGTATGTTTTGTTTACATAAACATCAGAGTAGTATTCACTATCTCTAACTATAATTCCACTTTCAGATCATGATTTCAGGCTATTTGCTATCATCAGTGAAAGACAGGAATAAAGAAACTAGATCTAAACACAAACTCTGAGCGTTTATGAAACAATTTCTATTCAGCTTTGCAAGCATGAATTTTTAGACACGTAATGTCTTCAAACTCAGTTTAGCAAACCAGATAGCTATATGGGTCTGATCTCAGTTCAGCATCACCACATAGTAGAAGCCTCTGCAATCTATATCATTGCAAGAAAGACCCTACTTCTCATGTCTATAAAATTAATCATAATTTTTGCAATATGATTTCTTTTGTTATAATATCTTCCACAATTTTATAAATTCTGTGCAGTTATATTGGATCTTTATATGAAGATTTATTTTATTTTACTGACGTTTCATTCTGTTATCATTGTTGTTGTAGTTTCATTATAGAACACTGATGCTATATATGCAATAATTTGTTAATGTTAAAATAGACTATTAACATTTGAAAAGGACACTAAACTATGTGCTGAAAAAGGCTTTTTATGTAAAAATAGAAACATTCAAGAGACTAATCCATCAATTATTGGAAAATTTGTTAACATTTTATAAAATATTGCAAAATATTATATGGTTGTGAAATATGATTAATGAGTAAAAAAATTAAAAAAAAACGATTGGAAGCTTTTCAGATGTGGTCATGGAGAAGGATGAAAAAAATTAATTGTATTAATAAAATGACTAAAATCTTTTGGAAAGAATAAATGAAAAAAGAAGATAGATTGAGAAAATTAGGGATAGAAAAAGAAATTGGATCAAGCACATATTAAAAAGGAAAAATGGTTTAATGAAAGATGTTGGGTAGAAAATGCTGGACAGAAACAAGAAGAAAGGATGGATAATGTAAATGTATATTGCTTATAATAATTTTTCTCATATATATTTTAATGTAAAAAATTTTTTTAAATAAAACTTTTTTATTTTCCTGATAGTTTTGACTGTCCAGCAGTCTTCATCAGAGTGTTCTCAACTTTTTTATTAAAAATTTTTTTTTGCATTAAAGTGTATATGAAAGAAGTTATTATAAGCAATATATATATATATGAAGAAATGCAAAGAAAGTCAAGGAGAAGAATAAGAGTATATACTCTAATAATGTAAATGGAAAGAGATATATAAGAGAACGAACTGGTGAAATAAATTAACTTGAATTTTCTGGATCTGTCCAAAGAACGGAATACTGTTAATCATGAGTACAAAGTTATGGATTAAAGGTTCAAATAATTTATTTGTAAACAACAGAATGTTTTTTTTCATTGCCTGGAAAAGTCTTAAATGAGCTCAGCTGTTTTTAAATCTGAAGTTAGTTTTTAATATAATTTTATCTACGCAAAGAACGATTATTTCAAGTTATAATTATCCTACTTTTTTAAAAAAAATATTGATTTATTCTTTCTGGGTAACATATATAATTAAACAAAAGATGTACATTAATCTTGACTTACTGGAGAAATTTTTTTTTGGCAAGTTATTCATATTGTTAATAAAAGAAAACGTGAATAAATAATGTCATGCAGAAAGAAAGAAACTATTTTTCACCATGATATCTTTTATTGGCAAAATATATCTTTATATTCCATAAATTCAAAACAAAATACTGTAGTATTAATAATTTTTATTAGCCATTTACTAGACTAGAGATTATCCATTTAATGAATAATATTTCTGTAGTGTAATTTTCCCTACACCACTCTTACGCAAGATAGTGACTGGTTCTTATCCATTTTTAACATGTGGAGGGTTGTAATCATAAAGAGATAACCAAAGTCATGCGAAAAAAATGTATGATCCCCAAGAAGCACATTTCACATCTGAAGCAGCACTCATAGTTGACCCAAATCACATTCTCTTACACACATCTTTATCACTGTTATATATATATATATATATATATATATATATATATATATATATATATATATATATATATATATATATATATATATATATATATAACAGTTTAATTGATAAAATTACACTACAGAAATATTAGTCATTAAAACCCTGTAGTTTTTCAACCAATATTAAAGTTACTCAGTTTTACAATAAAGATATCCTATAAATTGTCTTTTGAAAAGTTTTTAAAAAACAAAAAGCTATTTAAAAAATATTGTATTAAAGATATAGGATCACCTTTTAACACAATATAATAAAAAAAATTGTACGGCTAAATCTATAAAATGTAATTTTAGCAATGCTATGTGTGTGTGTATTCACATATACACGCAATAATAATAACTATTAACTCCATGTATGGGTGTGTATTAACAGATACATGCAATAATAATGTAACTATTACAAATGAATACAAGTATGTGTGTATATGCTTATTAACAGATACACGCAATAATAATGTAACTATTACAAATATTCAAGTATGTGCGTGTATGCTAAAAGCATCACAGTAACGATTAAGGTTGGTCAGAGATTACTAGACTGACCACTTTGTACCTCGTGTCATTGGATGACCAATGGAAATAGAGAGTGTTACATCCGGGATGGTGGGAACAAACAAGGTCAGACTTGCTAGGTGAAGTTGAGAGATGGATGCGTTTTCCTGAGTGCACAGATACTACTTCACTTTCAGCTCATCTTGTGGAGAGGTCTACCTCTGAATGTACTAAGGTAGACCTAGGGACCATTACAGGTCATATAGACTTTAATATTGTTTATTGTAAGCCTGCGGGCCTTTAAGATTAGAGTTGTATAATAATGTGTTAGTCAGTTTATCTTTGTAATAATTGTATTATATATTGATCCTTGTATATGTATTTAAGTATATAAACCTATTAACTCCACTACCATGTTCGTGTGTTTAATTATATAATTACTTGTCACTGTTGAGTGCGATAAATCTCACTCGAACCTCGACCATATAAATATCTGACTAGTACTGGATATTGCACTGGTGCAGTCATAACAGTTTAATTTGAACCCTAGCAGTCTGCTGACAACCAAATAAAGTCAGACAGAATTATTGAAGTAGCGAATGAACCTATGGTATTAAACGAGTTAGTTATATAAATTGCTTAAAATGCAATCGACAATATCCGAGTTTGACGTCAGAGAGGCAAATGAGTGGCCCCTGTATGTTCAACAGATTGAAAATTACTGTTTTATTAACAGAGTAGAGGAAGGTGTGTATAAAACAGTGACATTATTATGTTTTGCAGGAAAAGGGTTCATACAAATAGCTAACAGATTAGCAGAACCCAACACTCCTGAAAAATTAACCTACGATGAGTTAAAACATCGTTTGTCAAATTATTTTAATCCTCGCCCATCTAGGCACATTTCCAGACTTCATTTTCGAAATCACCATCAAGGCAGAAACGAAAATATGTAGGATTATGACTCAGCCCTACGCGAACTCACAAAAAACTGCTGTTATGATTCATATTTAGAAGAAGCGCTACTGGAACAATTCCTATGTGGAATGAATAACGACAGTTTGAGGCAGCAGTTACTGGCTGATAAAGACATAGCAAGCAAAAGAATTTGCTTTGAAAAAAGGCATTGATAGCGATCAAACAGGAATATTTGGTGTTGAAAAACTCAACAAAGGGTCTTCTGATAACAAAACTATTACACAGACAAATAAAAGCCGGACAAAGTGCTATTGTTGTGGAAAACTAGGTCATATAGCTAAAGATTGCTATTTCAAACACGATCGATGTAGACTGTGTAAAAAATAGGTCACATGGCGAGAATGTGTGAAAATAGAACAGTTGACCAAGTTAAAGGAAATAATATACAAAGTATAAATAATACCAAATGTAATATTGTTATAAATAACACGGTTATAAATCAAGCACAGAAATTTATGACTACTATGAAAGTTTACGGAAAACCCCTATTGATGGAAATAGACAGCGGTAGTGGCATTTCTTTAATATCCATAGCCAACTGGAATTCGATCAGGGCGGAAATAAGAGAGCCCCCTAGGCTTAGCAATACTAATAGAGCATTGGACGTAAATGGTAAAGAAATAAAAATTAAGGATGTAGTCCAAGCCCAAATTACGAATAATAAAGGCAACATTTCAATCTTGCCACTATATATTGTACACGCCCCCATAAACCCTCTCATTGGTCATGACTGGTTTACAGAGCTCGGAATTGAAATTTCATTGGTCAAAAAAATTGACAGTGAAAAAGACATAAGAGATAGTTTCCCTAAACTTTTTAATGGCAAACCAGGAACGATTAAAACTAAACCTGTGTCACTGGAAATGTCACCAGAGGCTGTGCCAATAATTTGCAGACCTCGGAAGGTCCCTTTCACACAGAAAGAAAAAGTAGCGAAAGAGATAAATGAGTTAGTGAAGAACAGCATTCTAGAACTGACAGAAAAGACAGAGTGGGTGACTCCGCTGGTCGTTATCACCAAACCTAATGGACAGATATGCTTGTGCGGCAATTATCGGATAACTGTCAACAAATCTCTAAATAAACATGCCTACCCCAATCCAAACTCCAGAGAAATATTAGCATCACTGCAAAAATCAAAATATTTTGTTAAATTAGATTTAGATGTGGCCTTCCATCAAATTTCAGTAACAAATAAGGCTGCCGAAATTCTAACACTGACTACTCATGTGGGTCTATTCAAATGCAAACGCCTCCCATTTGGCATAGCATCCACTCCCAGTATATTCCAAGCAAAAATTGAAACTCTGCTTACTGGATGTGAGGGTGTTATCCCTTATTTTGACGACATATTAATTACGGCAAGATCAGAAAATGAATTGCATTGTTTTGGAGCGAAATTAAACACTGAAAAATGTATATGGAAGGCCACTGAATTAAAGTTTTTAGGGCACATAGTCTCTAGCTCTGGGACAAGGCCATCTCCTGAAAAGGTCAAAGCAGTGTCAGAAGCTAGAAAGCCTAGTAACATAAAACAATTGCAGGCTTTTTTGGGTTTGGTAAACTATTTTGAGAACTTCCTAGAGGGCAAAGCTCACATAGCCAAACCATTATATGAGCTACTGAAAAAGAATCAGAAATGGAAATGGGAAGCAACATAAGAAAGAGCTTTTCAAAATACCAAAGCTTTACTTGTATCAAACAAATTACTGGTACACTATAATAGTGATCTTGAAATAACACTAATGACTGATGCATCAGAATATGGAGTGGGGGCAGTAATATGTCACCCAGCTCAATCTGGGGAACATCCCATAGCAAACATGTCATGCACTTTGTCCAAAGCTGGAAAAAATTATAGTCAGCTGGATCAGGAAGTGCTAGCTATAGTATTTGGAATTCGTAAATTCCACCAGTATCTATACGGTCGTTATTTCAAAATCACGACAGACCACAAACCACTTCTAGGAATTTTAGGCATCAAACAAATTCCAGAACACCTCAGCCCATGCATGTTGAGATGGATTAACATACTCGCTGGGTATGATTACAGTCTGGAATATAGAAAGGGAAAGAATATTGGTCACACCGATGTGTTATCCCGAATGCCTGACAACTCAGAGAATACAACAAACGAAATAGAAATCAATTACATTGATGCACTTCAAAGCCAGACTCTTAATAGCCAAAAAGTAGCAGCATAGACTAATGAAGACGCTGGCTACAAATGGCTGAGGGAAAAAATTAGAAGAGGCTGGCCAGCACAGCGTCCTCCGTTTTTGCACATAGAGCTATGGAAAGCTCACAAAAATTATCAATATGTAAAGTTGCATTCTTAAAGGCGATCAGGTCCTAATACCAAAAATAGGTAGATCGCTCATACTAAATTTATTACATGAAGGTCATCCAGGCATTGTCAGGGCAAAAGTGTTAGCCCGTAGTTATGTATGGTGGCCAAGAATCAGCACTGATATAGAAACATTCATAAAAAATGTTCTAGCTGTCAATTGTGCAAAAGCACCCCCAGCAAAATATGAAGCTTGGAAAGAAGCAGAGAAACCTTGGCAGAGAATTCACATTGACCACTGCGGTCCAATTCATGGACAATTATTTCTGGTAGTGGTCGATGCCTACTCAGGATAGACAGAATATAAACCAGTGAAAAACACAAGTTTGGATGAGATGCTGGACAAGCTCATGGAAATTTTTTCATACCATGGGCTACCAGAAACCCTCATATCTGATAATGGAACCGGTTTCACATCTGAAAAATTTGCCGAATTTATGCAGGAATGGGGGATTAAGCACACCCTTACCCCCTACCACCCCCAATCAAATGGACTGGCTGAGAAAGCGGTACAAAGATTAAAGTCATCCATGAATGGAAGAATCCAAGAGGCAGTTTTCATGGCGTTGCTATATCAGCATTCCACACCCACAGCTAAAACGGGCAGATCACCTGCAGAAAAATACTTAGGCCAGAAATTACATACAAAGATCTCAGCAATAATGCCATCAAAAGAGCATCAAATGCCAATTACGACAAACAACAAATTTTCACCTGATGAACGAGTCTGGGTGAAAAATAATTTAAATAAATCATGGACTCAGGCATACGTGGTATGCCATTTAAGTAAACAAGTGGTTGCTGTCCGTATGACAGATGGCAAACAATTGCGTAAGCACATTAACCAATTGCACAAGAGTGCAATAACAGAATTCTGTACTCCACAATTGTTTGAAAGTAATGACAAAGAAAATGATACTCACTATGAAACTAAAAGTGAAACAGAAATCATTACTGCTGACGAAAAAAGTCAAAATAGTGAAGAAAATGAAATAGTCACAGATGGTGAAATTAAATCACCCCCATGCACAAAGAGGAGAACAAAAATTCCCCTCCACCTGCACAATTATGTGTTAAGTTCAGAGAAGAAGAAATGAAAAAAAAAAAATCTTTTTTTTTAAAAAGTACATCGCTGAACTTGGGGGAGGCGTGCTATGTGTGTGTGTATTCACATATACATGCAATAATAATAACTATTAACTCCATGTATGTGGGGGTATTAACAGATACACACAATAATAATGTAACTATTACAAATGAATACAAGTATGTATGTATATGCTTATTAACAAATACATGCAATAATAATGTAACTATTACAAATATTCAAGTATGTGTGTGTATGCTAAAAGCATCACAGTAACGATTAAGGTTGGTCAGAGATAACCAGACTGACCACTTTGTACCTTGTGTCATGGGATGACCAATGGAAATAGAGAGTGCTACATCCAGGATGGTGGGAACAAACAAGGTCAGACTTGCTAGGTGAAGTTGAGGGGTGGATGCATTTTTCTGAGTGCACAGACACTACTTCACTTTCAGCTCATCTCGCGGAGAGGTCTACCTCCGAACGTACTAAGGTAGACCTAGGGACCATTACAGGTCATATAGACTTTAATATTGTTTATTGTAAGCCTGCGGGACTTTAAGACTAGAGTTGTATAATAATGGGTTAGTCAGTTTATCTTTGTAATAATTGTATTATATACTGATCCTTGTATATGTATGTATGTATATAAACCTATTAACTCCACTACCGTGTTTGTGTGTTTAATTACATAATACTTGTCGCTGTTGAGTGCGATAAATCTCCCTCGAACCTCGACCATATATATATCCGACTAGTACTGGATATTGCAAGCAATTTATTAATTTTTCTTAAAGTATATATCCTTCTTCTGTGACTTTTATTAAATTAAACTAACATATTACTTGATTCGTCTGTTTACTACATTATAATATAAGCAAAAGTATCTTTCTCCTTTAAATCTTTCTATTGACATGTTGAGTAATTGCATTTTAATATTCTTTCCAAGAACAATTTCTGATTTTATCAATGAGAACATGGGATTCAAATAGGTAATCTCAGTTCAAAACCTAACGTTTTTTTTTAATTTCAAACTTTTTAATTTGATAGCAAAAAAAGTAATTAAAGTGATTATCAGATACTCAACTGAATTGTTTCCAGATTTGAATTCTAAGATCTTATTGTTAAAGATACTCTGGGGATTATTCAAAATTACAACAGGTAGCATTAGAATAGAGATTAGATCTTGTGCAGTTTCAAATTCAAAAACTGACGTAAGTTAAATTTTTTTAAAGACTCTGTTTGCCAATGACTATTATTCACCTTCCTGTCAAAAATATTATTCCTTATTAGATAACTTAAGCTAAACCGCAGAGGCAATATGGGGGTAATTATTATGTATTAATTAATGATAGAAAGCTATTAAAATTTTGTATTTAGTAAAGACTGGACTGCCTATCTTCTGAAAGATGCTGCACTCTTAAATATTTTAATAATCTTTTAATAAATCACATGTTTCTCAAGACTAGTAATGGCAGCAAGAAATATAGATTTCTTACCAATTGTGCCAAAATACTTTTTTTTTATTCTTAGAAGAAAAACGTATATAAAATTTAAATCAAGTTGTATGAAATCAATAGTAGTATATTGTAAATACCGAACTTTAAGATATAATTAAAGGGGATTTGAACACAGGATTTCAAGCTTCCTTCAGCTATCCACTCTATCTTATATAACCGATACACATGACCACACATGTGAAAAAGACAAATGATCTCCAATATACGTATTTCATGCCAAACGAGCACTCATCAGTTGATCCAGATCATCATCTATCACATACATATAATCAGTATTCAGTTTATATTAAGATAACAAATCTTCAAACTTTAATGGCCAGTAGGTTGGAGAAGATTGAAATCTGTCCATTAAAGTTTGAAGATTTGCTATCTCAATACAAACTTAGCACTGATTATATATGTGTGGGAGATGACAATCTGGACCAACTTATGAATGTTAGTTCAGCATAAATATGTATATTGGAGATCATTTATCTTTTTCACGTGTATAATCATGTGTATCGGTTATGGAAAATGGAGTGGATAGCGGAAGGAAGCTTGAAAGTATGTGTTCAAATCCCCTTTAAGTCAAGTTGTATGATGAATTACTTTTACATATATGTTTTTTCTCAACCGCACAAATAATTTCATAGTTTTTAGTATGGATAAAAGATTGTGATTAAAATAATGCTCATTAGATTATAAAGTGACCAACAACTTAAACATATTAAATAACAATGCGTTAATTAGAGCGATAAAACTATAGCCATCTTTATAGCGAAAACATTAAAATATGACTGCTTCTCAGAATATGATAAAAATGTAATTTAAAAGAGGTTATTTTATAGTTTATGCTAATATTATTTGTGTACCAGAAAACACTAAGGTAAAAGCTTTCTATGCAAATTAAAGATATGATCAGAAAGATGACCTCATTTATTCTATACTGTCCTGAAATTTTAAACCAGATCCCAAGAGATCATAAAAAATCTAGACAGAGAGATGGATGAATGAAAAAGGACGTTTGCTATTGTGATGTGAAGAAGAGAGGCTAAAGATTAACAAAATTGGATTACACTTGGAAGGCTGTCATCTTGCAATGGATTATTTACTGGATGAAAATAATAAGTATGATGATGATCTTTGAATGTTTAAATAGAATCATAAGTTCATTACATTATTATTTGATCATAAAATTATTTTTTGTTGCATATTCTTTTGAGGCACTTATAAACAAATGCAGCAAGTTTGATTCAAGATTTTTATGGTCTAGGACTTAAACCTATGTAATAAATCCAATAGATAAACATACTACACCATTTGAAGACTTTATATATGTATGTAACGTTTTTCAAAGTTAATTTGAAACTTCAACAATTATTTGATATAAGTTCTGTAATTAATAATTGATAAGAAGCATTAATATTTTGCCATTTTGTTTAAAAAAAATGTTAATAATGATTCTAAAATCTATAAGACTCATTTATTAAAGGCGATTTTTTTATTAGCGAGATTATTACTATTATCTTCATTAATTTAAAAAAATATATATTTTAGGCAAATTTCTATAAATAATGTTGAAATGATTTAATAAGCCATCCATGCAAGTTTCTTCTTTTGAAATATTTAATAATAAGTTTCTTCCAATTTCTATATATATATTTTAAATGAAGAAAAGTATATAGCGTTTCATATCAATTTAAAATATTTTGCTTCATTATAAATATTAAGGCGTGTCTCGTGAAAATAATTTCCTCTTAACATTTATTGACATTCCATTAACATTATTTTTTATTTCACTTAAAATCTAATCATTAAACTGAACGATTTTATGATTTTCCCTGAGAGGAGAGGGATGGAATGCGTTAAAAAAAATTCAATATTTGAAATGTAATTCATTTGTTGGCGCATTTTCATTTTAGTTTATATATTTATTCTCTAAAAAACATCATAAAAAGTATATTTATTAATCTATTGCACTCTTTGAAATTTTGTACAATTATGCAGAAGCTGTGGAAAAGTTTTTATTATTATTATTATTCCAGTGCCTCACATCTAATGAGTGTGAGTTACTCGAATGTCGCAGCTACTTTGCTTCGTATTTTCTTCTCTATTTTGCGCTGTATATTTTAAATATATTGAGCGTTAGGTTATCGAATTAAAACACTACCGAATTAAGGCAATTAATAAATACATTAACGCATGCAATCTTATATATATATTTTAAAAAATTAAAACCATACGTAAGCAGGTATATGTATACGCACGAAAATAAATAATGCGTCTAATACATATATATGACATCTTTCAGATTTGCGTCCACTCCTCCAAAGTTTGCGTAAAATAAATTTTGATCTATCGTCAGTATAAAATTTTTCAGACCAATAACTCACACTAAACATGTACTTCAGGAAAAAACATAATTTCTCAGGTGATCTAAAGATCTGAAATTGAACGTCCGCACAGTAATCTGTCCATTTTAATTAGACCAATTTTGATTTTTTAGTTTGAATATTTTAGTTATTGATTTTATACATATAGAATTTAACCTATCGATGCTTCAATATTCATATCCCATTATAAATAATAATAATGATTATAATAAACATCCATTCTTAAACAAGTATAAAGAAAAGAAAATGAAAGAAAGATGGAAAAAAGCTATTCTAGAAATGAGTTTTGCAGTGACTATACAAACTCCAATCTGTGAACCTCAAATATTACAATATATAAAATATGATAATCCGTTTTTCAGCTTATTTGATATTTTAAAATGCTCTTTTTAAAATTTCTTCAGCAAAAACTTTTTTTTTCTGAAATAATTCAATTTGATGTAATATATATATATATATTAAGGCTATAACCTTAAGACTATGCACCTAGATACGACAATAGGGACCTCTACAAATCTTTAACACAAGATTAACGACTTAAAAAGACAAGAACGGCCACTCTTATCCTCGGGACCTACTTTTTAATTATATAAATTATAAACGAATCTGAAAGCATTTTGATTTGGAGCGTGAAGCTATTAAATACTTCACTGATTAAGTCCACAATTTCTTTACAAGTAGGTCGAAGATAAGAGTGGCCGCTCTTGTATTTTAAAGTCGTTAATCTTGTGTTAAAGATTTGTAGAGGTCCCTACTGTCGTATCTACATAGTTTTATGGTTATAGTCTTAATATATATTACTTACATAATGAGTATTTAAAAAATTATTTGTTACAACTTTAATTTAATGTCTAATTGTAGCTTCTTAATGTATTCTATTCTCTGCCAAATCTTCCTAATGGAAAAATGATTGAAACTACATTTCTTCAGAATGTTTTGAAATAATTTTTATAATGCAAAAGTAGTATATTTCTCTCATAAAAACCCTACTCAAGTTCACTTATGTCCAATCCAGCAGCCAGTATAATTTTACAATATTGCCCTCAATATCATCACATTCAACAAGCTGAATGACATATTGATTGGTTTTTATGACTTTCCATTGTATTTTTAAACTTTTCCATGACATTCCTCAAATGAAAGTTTTCTATGTCTTTACATTGCACTGACAAGACGCCCAAGTTTCATTTCCATACTATAAATTTGGTAAAATAACAAAATTTATTTTTATATTAAAACACCCACTAAAATAAAGCTTGTATATGTAATAAATTTGTTAAGGTAAGCTGATAAATTTTAGATTCCAATATTTATTTCACAATCAATAAATCTCTCTTTTGTCAGATAATCTAAAAAACTATTACTTGAATATCAACAGAAATTGAAGTCAGACACATATACCAACATCAAAATTTTTATTTTAAATCTTAAACTATATCATTTAACACAAAATCTTCTTGGCAAGTATTTATCACCTTACATATATTTCATAAAAAACTCTCACTTTCAGATACTCTATAGATTTGGCCTCTTGAGAATTAAAACAGTATACACCTCTCTATACAGTAGTGCCATCCAGTGGAAGCCAAAATAATCAATGGGTCTGAAAGATTTGTGCATAAAATGCATATCTAGTGCATACACATCCAATATTCCTAGACCTCTCACTGATAAAAGCCACAAGGTAGAAACTAATCTGGGGATATTGGATGAGTAAACACTAGATAGAGATTTTATGCACAAACCTTCTAGCATCCATTGATTACTGTTGCTTGCAATAGATGGTACTAGTGTACAGGAAGTTACTGCTTTAACAGCTTGTGTAATCATGGGAAATGTTGATCATGTGATATTTTAGTTCTTGAGAATTCATACAAAATAACAGGTACACTTACTCAAATAGAATGCAATTAGAGCATGGCAAATTGTTTTTGTATGTTTACTCAAATATTTCAAATTTTTACTTCACATGATGAATGAAATTTCTTATGAACTAATTATATAATGAGCAATATTGGTCTGGGAAGTCTACACTGAGTTAGAATTCAAGATTTAAGACAAACTTTGAGGAGTACATCCAAATTTTAAAGATTTAATGTATACATATATAACATTTTTATCTCTAAATGTAACAGTATAAAATCAGGGGTGTACATAGGAAGATGGTAAACCATCACCCCCATTCAATTCATCAAATAAAATATAAAAGGAATGCAATAAATATAGCATGCAGCGACTATGGGTAGACAGTTGGGCATGAACAAACCCATAAGGTGCATCTCCAGCATTTACAGAAAAATAATTAAATCAAAAGTAATTAACAGTCAAGCAATAGTCATTAGCAATAAACAGAAAATAATAATCCACAATGAGCAGCCAAAAACATAAAATCAACAGTCAACATTGTGACCGGATTTAAAGGAGATATTCTATAAAACAGGCTATTTATCTAGCCACTGCCAAATTCAGGGCAGAATGTAAGATAATTATTTGGATGCACATACTTAAGTGCAAATCCATCACTCATAATAATAAAAACATTATGCTGGTATACAGAAACATGTTTATCATCATCAATGCTTTGGCCACATAATACTATTTATGTATTGGCCAATTCTAAACTTAAGTCTAATGGAAAACAAAATGCAGTCAATGAATATTAAAAGTGATACATTTGTGTCATCCAGAGTTATCATCTGGATGTCCAAACACAAACATAAACCACTACATTCATATAATTAACTATTATGCAATAATCTAGCTCAGAAAGCAAGAACTCTATGAAATATTCAGATTAAGAGACAAATAAATATAACAGCCTATTCTAATCCATTTTCAAACAACTTTACTGGGATAATGTGAAAACAATTTCTCAAACTCTAAGCTGTGTTGAAATCAAGTCACACACAGACAGAACAGATAGTTAAAAGAATAAGACATTAACACTGGAATATTTTTAAACAATTATTTAATAAACAAATTGATTAATAATTTAAAAAATGGCATGATAATATGATAATTTAAATTTATATTTTTTATCAAAAGTATAGTTTCATATTAAAAAAAGACTAATCATTTGATTTTCATTTATTAATTGAATTAACTTTTCTATCATTTTCTTTACAATAAGTAAAATTGAAAAATGACTTAAATCCTTTGTAAAATTTTGAGGAAAAAATAAATAAGTAAAAAATGTTTTAAAAGACATGTTAAATTTAATAAAAATTATATTGCCTAAAACTTCTTTTTATAACTTTGAAAGAAAAAATGAAATGAATTATAAAACATGTTTCACAAGAAAATGTTACTTTACTAATACTATTCATATGAATTATTGTTTCTATAATTTTTATCTCTAAATGAAAGTATAATGTACACATTAAGAAAAAAAAACCTTCTATCATGGTTTTAATTTTTTTGAGAGTTCTTCTTTGCATTTATAATTTTTAGTATTTCTATATAAGTTTTTTTGTTGAAAGCTTTTCATTTCCAGATAAATATATACAACTCTTTCTAGTTGAAAATAGAAGATTTCAGGCTAACAAACAGCAAGAATTTATACATTTTCTTTCTAATAACATTTCTAGGTCAGGTTAATACATATAGATCCATATGCTCTTGGTTAAGAGACAAGGTTGCAAATTTATTCAGGGATAATTTCTTTTTTTTATTTTTAATTAAGCAGATTACATGGAGGAAGATGGTGTTTAGCTTTTAACTAATCTTATAGCTATCTTTATTTTAGAAACATTTTATTTTAAACTTTATGCTTTACACAGATAAATTACACTATTGTCTTCATTAACAGCTTGATCAGAAACTGACTGACTTCTTTAACAGCATTCTTGTTTCTTACAAGACACTGCAGCCAACTGATTGACCCACACTCCTATTTTTGGAACAAATCTGGCTTCAAACAAACACAATCCTGTCTTCTATATGACAAAATTTAATAACAACTCACTAGATCAATTTTGAGAAACAATTGTTCAGCTATTATTCTCCTTCTACATTGAGATTGAAAAACAAGTCAAAAACTCAAATTAAAATCATACTTTTTTGACATTTTTTTTTGATAAAAAATTTTTTCTTGCCAAAAAGAAAACAAGAGAAAACAAAAACTTTTCTTAATGAAAATAAAGTTTATCACATTGTTAAAAGTTCTTTTCTTATATATATATGATCAATAGATGGCGTCTTTACCAAAACCGCCGAAACAAGTGTAAAATATTTTTACATAAACGCAAAAGGAGTCAGAATTAACTACCTCTTTCATTTTGCTCACCTCCAGATCAGCTGATTTCAAGCTGGTTTGCTTTCGTCAGTGGAAGGATAGAGCTATAGAAACTAGGTCTAAAGACTGACTCTCAAGCGTTTATGCAAAACGTTTATATCAGTTTGCAAGCGTGAATTTTTCAGACCGGTAAAGTCTTCAAACTCAGCCTAGCAAGCTAGATATCTATATGGGTCTGATCTCAGTTCAGTTTCACCACATAGTCAAAGTCTCTGCAATATATATCATTGCAAGAAAACTTTAAAGGTACATTTATGAAAAATAAAAACAAGTTAGTCACGTAACCTGCTATCACTTGTTATTTATGATCAATAGATGGCGTCTTTACCAAAACCGCCGAAACAAGTGTAAAATATATATATATATATAATCTTTACAAATATAAATTTTTATTTACCTACAATATTAAAATGAATACATTAACTTCCATAAAGAGCTACTGTGAATTTTTATATTAGCTCCTAATTGATTAAACAAATTGTTTTCTTTATTAATAAAGAAAACAATTTGTTTTCTTTATTAATAAAGAAAACAATTTGTTTAATCAATTAATATTTTTACTTTATACAAAATAAGCACAAATTATTGTTTATATTTCAATTCATGGTCTTTAAACAGAAATGTTTGTTTAATATTTATTTTACATGCTGGGATATATACTAATTAATGTTATTTAAATATCTTTTTCAATTAAGACCAAGATTCATTGGATTACGACCTTCTACAAAGATATATATCTACACATATAATAATGCTTTTAATATTCTGTCATTAAATATGGTGTTTTCTGGTCTTACATTAATTTTTGCTCCAAATGACACTGTAGAGCTTATTTTCAGGGCATGTTTTATTTTTTCATGTACAAAAATCTATATTTATTTAAGTACTTCTCTTTATAGAAAGCTGTAAAATTCATACCCCAGGAGCTTCCCACAATTCCTTTCTCATACTTACCAGAATAGCTTTCGTTTTGCACTCATCTCATCTGGTGATCAGAATATTGTTCTATGATCATTAAATCAAGTATTAATTAAAGACTTATGAGACATAAATGGTAACAAAAATGATTATAGTTAAGAATAGTTTGTTCACACAAAAGTAATATAAAATGAAAGCACAAAAATTTAGAAAATGTTTCTGTATTTCACACATGCACATTAAGTATATGTTCGTTGCAACATATATGGTAACAAACATATGACACAATCATGTACATCCATGATCAAGTATGCAAATTGTAAATACTTTTTAAATTACTTGTAATAGGCTTGCTTGGGTATTCTTTTTAAAAAAATTTTTTTGGGAGAAAGATTGATGATTTAACTTAAGCTAAATTTTCATTATTAAAATTATTTCTATTATTTTAATAAAGTCTTTCAGTAGATAAAAAATGTTTAAGGGATCAAACTAATTTTTCTTTTATCTTGAATATTTAAAAGCTATCATGCTGAAACTCTAAAACTAAATCAAGCATTCTAAATTTACATATTGAATATAATAAAATAAGTACCTAAAAATATATAAATGAAATTATAAATAGTCTGAAATACTGATTTGTGGAAGATAAATTGTTTCTCTGTACAAGTAGAATTACATTTGTCAAAAATAGTCAACCAGGAAAATACAAAAGAACCATATAATTTATATTACCATTTATTTCATGCTTGGTCAGATTATTAATACAGATGGAAATATAATGGATGAAATTAATCATAGAATTAAACTTGGTTGGAGTGCTTTTGGTAGAAATAACTTGATACTAAAAGGAAATATGCCTATGTGTTTGAAAAGGAAGGTTTTTAATAAATGTGTTTTGCCAGTTCTTACTTACGGATCTGAGACTTGGACACTTACTAAAAGTGCAATACAGAGACTTCAGACTTCTCAAGTATGGAGAGATGCATGTTGGGAGTAACAAGAAGAGATTGAAAATGCAATGTATGGGTAAGAGAACAAATAGGTGTTACTGACCTCATTGAAAAAATTAAAAGACTGAAGTGGAGTTGGGCTGGACATATTGTTAGAAGAGATGACAATAAATGGACAATTGAAATTTTAAATGGGATTCCAAGAGATTGTAAAAGACCCAGAAAGAGACCATGTGTGAGATGGATGGATGAAATAAGAAAGTGTGCAGGGGTGATGTGGAGAAGAGAAGAGAAAGATAGGAAAAAATGGATTGAACTTGGAGAGACCATCATCCTGCAATGGATTGACAATGGTTGATGATAATGATTTTATGCATTAATGTCAATAATAATGTTTATTTATACATTCATTACTTTATAATTCAATACATCCATTGCTTGATTCAATGGTAAACAAAAACCATCTATCAAGCTGCCAATCTTAATTAGGGCTTATATTTAGAGTAGGACTTATATTATAAGCATCTTCAAATATCATGCTAGAGTTTATTTTTTGATTAGATAGTATTTTCAGGGAAACACAGTAGGTATCCTACTTATATTCAATGATACACTATTATCATGAAGATCAGTCAGTTGCTAATGGGTATGATTATTCCAAGTCCAAAGAAAAAAAATGGAAACTGTGCGTTTTATGATACATATAAAAACTAATCTGTAAAATACAAACATATCACATATAAAAGATGCTAGTTTATTATTTCTGTGTATTTGACATTTTCCAATGCAGTCTTTTAACTTTTTCTACAGAAATGTACCTTTCTGAAACACCACAACACCATTTCTAGTTATTGTTTTGATGTACAGTTCTTTAAAATGTCTAGTATCATTATTCAAAAGGCAATCAAAATACTAATTTCCACCTCTTCAAACTATTATTGTTGTCACATAAGAGAGTTCTAACTCAATAGATTTATGATATGGTTTCAGATCCATTTGTAACTCTTTGTATATTTTATAGTGACTCAAGAGGAATGCATGTTTTCTCTTTGTAATTTTAATCTTCCAATCATTTTTTAGTCTTCTTGTCAGCTGTTAAACATCTAATCTTAAATCTCTATATTTATTATAAAGCTTAGAATTTAATTTATTATTGTTCCAAGCAGAAAATGTCACATTTCCTGTTAACCAATTCACGAATAATTATGGGCATTGTCAAAAAACAATTATGATTCTTTTTTAATGAGCCCAATAACAAATATATTTACCTACATCCATAATATTCTTCTTAAAAAATCCCATGCCTCAAATTAGTAAACCAAACCTAAAAGTCCACACTAGCAATTTTAGTATTTAATCTTAAACTGTTGAAATTTAATCTATATTTATAAAGAATAATCTTAAAGTAAGCTGACACTCCCAAGATAGGCTATGAATATGGAGACATAAGTGCTCCAAAAGTGGTAAGTCTTATAATTCTTTTTCTAATAATACTAAGCTTCACTTTTTGTGTACAGCACAATTTTAAAAAGAACAAACACGTTTTTTACCAATATGATTGGAATAAGACCTATTTTTAATGCAATTATCACTTAAACCTTAAAGAATATTAATCTATAATCTGTCCAAAAATGTGCACTTGAAAATGAACATATAACATGAACATCTCTTGCATTCTGACATCTGACTATAATGTAATCTATTAAAAACTGTTATTGTGAGTGTGAATGCATCCATATTTATAATAGTGATTTTTACGCTTAAATATGATATTTGTGATAGTCAATTTGTATATTATGCAAATATTCAAAACAGTAGACAATTCAAATTTACATATTAATATCATTATTTCCAACATCTTTAATCCAAAAATCTACTATTTCTATCAATATATGCATTAAATGCTTCAAGAAGAAAAATTTGATTTCTTAATGGTACTGCTGAAATAATGGAATCCAGAAAGAAATAAAAGCTTTTCTTCTTTAAATTCTCTGAACATAATATTGAAGCATATGCACTAGTAAAATGAGGCCATTTGTGCAATCAATGTTTATCAACAATAGCCTTACATTGATACATTAAGATATTCCAAAATTAGAAGAGACTAAATTAAACCTTACAACAAATCCAACGCCCTGCATTTTCCTGACATTGATTGATTTGGCTCTTAAAAAGATTACTATGCCATCTACCTATTAAATTCTAGATAACTTCCCCAGTAAATGTGTCTCACTAAGAGCAACTATATCAACTTAAATTTTGACTGCTTCTTAGTCATTAGAGCTGTTTGCCATTCTATTCTTGAAGACCATATAATACTAAATTGTCCAAGCACTTTACTACTGTTCGATAATGCTTTATTTACCCACCTTTCTTACAGTTTACAGTTTCAATTGCTCCAGCAATCTTCTTCAGAACTTTATATCTCCTAACCTCAACTGTAAGGTTAGGAGATATAAAGTTCTGAAGAAGATTATCATGAAATCGAAACTGTAAACTGTAAGAAAAGGTGGTAAATAAAGCATTATCTAACAGTAGGAAAATACTTGGACAATTTAGTATTATATGAATACATTTGGCAATGCAATAAGAAAGAGTAGTTATCTATTCTTGAAGAGTTTCTATTATTAAAGATTGCATGTTCCATATACCTCTATTTACAAAAAAAAGTGTATGATACTTACTTTTAGTACTGCCTTCTGTTTTTCTATTATTATTGATATTATTATTTCTATAGCTTTAATAAATAATCTGCCAAGCATGATAATCTAGCCAGACTATATGAGACAGATCATTTTAGATCATGTTTTCTGGATTCCTTTCAACTTCTTTCATAGACAAGAAGATTCTAAATATGACTAAACACACAATCGTTTCTAGCTGAAAAGCCTGTCTCAAATTCAGTTCCAATCAGATTCATTACTGATTGTGCTGCCTTGAGTAAGAATCCTAACTAAGGTCGTATCTATTTCCATATTTGCTTTCTTAATTTCTGATTGGTAGAACTAAAAAAAAAACAAAAAAAGAATTTCAGCATAGGAAGAAGACTAATGACATGAAAGCTAAATATGACTGAGCTCTATACTGACTTAAATGCTTGAAGAAGAAAAGGAGGAAGAAAGGAAAGGCTGTATCAGAAACAGTATTCCACATTTGATGGACCAACATCTTATCTTAGAAGTCAAAATATGTATTCCTGGTCAAATACTATTTATTTTTTATTCATAGTTAACTTTCATATCTGAAGGCCCTTTCTTTATCTGCCACCTATTGATATCTTTGTTAACCCATGCACAACATCTAACAGTGCACTGTATGAAACATTATAATGCTCAGAACTAGTATCTTTTATACCTTTATTACAGTGTGGTAATGAAATCTGTCATCAATATAAATTAAAGAATTCATACATAAATTGGTTAATCAGTAAAAAGTTTTTATTTTTATCTCAAAAGCAGTATTGAGATCACTGCATTTAAATAATATAGAGAATTTAGTAAATAAAAATAGACCATTTGAGCACAAATATTTTATGAGGTTTAATTTCTTCATTATTGAGTTTGTTAATGCTATTTATACAAATAGGTATTAGAGAAGATGATATTATAATTCTAGTTATAAAAATGAGTAATATAAAGTGTGATAAAGACTGTTGGTTGCAGGTGGTTGTTGCAGGTTTGCCTCCCATATGATGCTGTGACATATGAAAAAAAGATGACTTTTGGGTATATTATGTACCAAATATGAAATAATATATTGCCATTTTATGATAAGAAATAATGGAAGAAATGAAAAAATAATGTATAAAGTCAGTGTATAGATGATGCATTTGTGAGTGAAAAAAGAAGAGCATACATTTAACCTAAAAAAAGCTAAATAAACTAATGAAATACTGCCTTAGAATTACATATTGCTTGGGAAATAGATTACATTTTAGTATAAATTCTGCCTCCCATCCTCCTATTACTATATTTATATGGATATGTAATGTCTGATATGAGGCGTTAGATTGACATAATGTCTACATAAATATGACTATAATATCAAATTCAACAAGGGCTTTAAGTATTCCATTGTCAGTTTTTCGATGAAATGGATGGTTGAATAGTTGGAAGGGTGAGAAGATTGAAGCCTGTTCATTAAAATTTGAGGAATTGCTATTTTAATATAAACCAAACATTCATTGTATATATGTGTGGGAGATTATTATCTAGCCCAACTGAAGAGTGCTGTTTCTGAATGAAATATATATATATATATATATATATATATATATATATATATATATTATATATATATATATATATATATTGGGAATGATATATTTTTTTTATATATGTGTGATCATGTGTATCAGTTGCTCAAGATAGTGTGGAGGATGAATACACTGAAAAATCCTGAGTTCAAATCCCTCTACATAAATAGGAAACATTCAGAATAAAAGCAAATGAAATACTGCCTTAGAATTAAATAAATTAAAAAATTTGATATAGGTAGTGGAGAAAAAGAATAATAGGACAATAAACTATTTTATTATTATTGTATAAATTAAATATAATTGACCTATTGAGAAAAGAGTGTATGCATACTTTGATTCTAAAATTCCTTTTATGTATACAATGGCTAACATAAGAAGTTTTATCTAAAAATGAGAAATTATGTAAATATATAAATAATGAAAGTGTAAATATGAGATATTTTACATAGGAAATTGTATCAAAAATATGGTATTGAAAATATTAGATCATTATAGATAAATTCATTATAGAAAATAGACTTCAAGTAATGAGAATAAAAATAATAAAAATGAATTTTAGAGCCACATAATGTAAAATACAATGAAAATGAGATAAAAAATATTTATTCCGAGCGCGATAATGTTGATGTGATGTATTGTAGCTTCTCCTTAAACCGAGTCAAGAATCTCTCAACAATTATGCCCAGAGAAACCTGTTAGCTACTTTATTTTCCATTCCCCAGTCTAAGTTTTCCCATATTTTGCTCCATCCCATTTCCACAACATAATCTTTTCAACTCTATGGCATATAACGCCCAATATAAATAGGCTATTTAATAATAAAGGCAAAATTAATAAAGAGTAAAAAAGTAATATAATGCATAATATTTGCCTTTGTGGGATATCACATATTAGTGAATCTTGTTTTTTATCAAAAAACGAGATTTAAAATCAACAATTATAAGAGAGTTTATCTATATAAAGTAAATAATGCGCATTTTTTTCTGTGTTTAAGGACTATGAATAGTTTTATTTCACAACCATTTTAAAACCATTTTATTAAATGTTGAAATTTCTTTAAATCCTTATACTGATTCTAACGCTTCACATTCAATTTATTATTTTGCTGAGATAGAACATACTTTTTTTTTAATTAACTCACTAATAATAAGAATATTGTCAGAGTAGTAGCTATGATTAGTCTTTTCAATGAATCCAAGAATAGATTTACTCATTTATATAGCATATTCTTTAAAGAAGTTTCACACTTCACTAACATGACAATCCTAAAAACCCAATTTATGATTTTAATGTTTAATACAACAATTGTTTAAACTTATTATGATTAGTAGATACATTTCTAGAACATAATTAAATATTATTTTTAATGGAAAGGAATTAGCCCTATTTTTAATGCAATAATAATTTTAATCTATGAGAATATTGATCTATGATGTCCAATATTTGCATTTGCAAGAATTCATATAATTCTGATTCCTAATGTATTGTAATCTATTAAACACCAATGGTTTGATTATTGGTATATTCAATTCCATTTGTAATGATTTTTCTGTCTAAACAAACTCTTTGTAATATTCAATCTGTAGATTGTAAAAAAAATAATAACAGCATCTATAAAATCTCCCCCCTCCCCCCAAAAAAATTGGTCCTTTAATAATATTGATGAATTAATTCTATTCAAGTCTTAATAAAAAAATCTTTTTCTCTGGAGTTAGTGAATTGAATGTTGGCGCATGTACTTTAATAAAATTAGCATGGATATTATTGTGCAAGCTAAGTTTTAATATCAAGAACCTTCTATTATTATATTCAGAAATTCCAAAAATAGAACATACTAAATTAGATTTTACATCAAATTTACCACGATGCAGACTCTTTTCTCTGTTAATTTGTCATTCTTGTAAAAAAGCGTATAGCCATCCTTACTCTGAAAAACTGAGCTTCATTACGAGCAGTTATATTGCCATTAATTCTGATTGCTACTCAGCTATAAGTGCTGTTTTTTGTCTTGATCTTAAAGAGTTTGTATCAAATAAAGTCTAGCACATTCCACAAATATATCTGTATTTAAAAATACATATAAATCACCTTTATTATTATCACTATCTCTTAACAGTAGTTGTGCATATTACTGTCTACCAAAGTTTGGCAAACATTTTTTAAATAAATATACAGTTTCTGGAACATAGAACTTTTTTTCTCTAATTTTCTATTACCAAATATGTGGATAATTTAAAACATCTTTATATAAGTTCTTTATAAAGAAGGGTAAGTGAGGATATTAGAATACTGTTTTAATATATATATATATATATATATATATATATATATATATATATAGACATCGATGTTTACACATTATATATAGAAATATACAAACACCTTTATATGCTTTGTTTAATAAAGAAGGTTAAGGGAAGGATATTTGATTACTATTTTAATATATATATATATATCTGAATATTTGTAAATGCAGTAACTAAATAATTAAAAAAATTTATCTACTTAGGAGCGCAGCAAACGTTAAGATCACAGAATTGTGGGAAAGTTAGCATTTCAAAGCTTTAGTTGACACAGATTACTGGGATAATCGAAAGTGCTCCTAAGTGGATAAATTTTTTTAATTATTTAGTTACTGTATTTACAAATATTCAGTTATATAATTATGTATATTGCTTTAAAAATACAGACATCGAATCATAATATATATATATATATATAATTTACACATTATAATATTTACCTTTTATTTGTTATTGTTAATTATAATATTTCCATTTTATTTGTTACTATTTTTTGTATTAATAGATATATAAAATAATACACAAAAATTGAAATATTAAATATATGTTTGTGGCTTATCATCCTTACTTTACAAACATTTTTGGGATACCCCTGAAACTGCATATTTATAAAAAAAAATGGCTGCCAAGCTTGATAGACAGTAAAACATATAAGCACATTCTTGATTTAT